>JARHVA010000959.1:62500-1262500 GCA_037957365.1 Torreya grandis | reverse complement strand
CTCCCACTACTTATATAAATGCATTCATGTGAGGACATACTATTATTTGTCATATATTTCTTGAATTTATCCCATATGAATCATACTAACATTTTTTCTATATTTATCACATTTCACCCATATGAAGCATTCCATAATTTAATTTATGTTATATTACTTAGATTTACCCATATGAAGCATAATACCCTTTGTGTTATATTTCTTACAATTCATCTATGTGGGGCACACTACTCTTATGCTTATATTTATAATATTATAATCCCATGTGGGGAAATTTATTTATAAAATATATGCATCCTAGATGAAATAATTCTAAGTTAGTGTAAACACTTAATTTTGGTACAAGATTTATAATTGTAGTGTTATTATCATATCTTCATATATATGGATCATTAGTTCAAATTAGGCTAGTATTGGTGCATTTTCCTTTATCTTGGGCCTCATATTAATTTAACTTATCAATATTAATTCTTGAATTTTTTCTTATTTATCATTTTTTCCCTTGAGGTTCACCCAAAAGCCCTACAACTCATCTAGGTCTTTGTTTCAAGATATTTCTCATCCTGACCACTATGATAGCATTAAGATAATGGTCATATTGGTTGTGGGTCCATTATCCCTTCTCCCTCATTTTTTCCTTGTTTCATTGTGTCTAATTTTTTGTTTCTCACTTATACATGATTAGTTATTGATAGCAAAATAGAATTACAAAATCATAGAATATAGATGTTTGACAAGTGTGCAATAGATATTTGCTTGTATAATGTATTATATTCTATATGTATTCTACATAGGCATGTATTCCAAAAGTCTATGGAATGATAAAATACTCATTCTCACTTGAATTAAAATATGGAATGTGAAGAGATAATGTATTTTAAAATTCTATAAAAGGAGTTCCGAAAACATAGAGATTAATAAAGAGAACTAATAATGGTTTTACCAAACATCGTTTATCCTTGTTCTATACACATTGAGTGCTTTGTTTTTGTAAATATATTTAATCATTATTAATAATAATGAAGGTTTTATATATGTAAGTCTTCATTCTAAGATAACTATATAATACTTAACCAAAAAAGATTTTGCTTGTTTTAAAACTATGACTGTGATCTAGTCATGTTTCCTACTTCACACATAAAATGCAAATTAGCATGTTCTAATGGTTTTTCTAGGAAAACCTAATAGAAATTTTATGGTTATCATATAAGTTTAAAACATGTGTCATGGCTACCTAGATAGAGATACTTGGAATGATGGCTTGATGAATGAATTCACAATTATGCATAACAAAAAACAAAAAGAACAAGAAGCTCTGCACAAGAATTTATTCATGAACATATTTTTGGTGAAATATATGAAATATTTTTGTGTGAATTTCCTATAGTACTAATTTCATGGTTATAAATACTTAAATATTACTATTTTCATTCGAGAGAAACATAATTCCCAATTTGGATGGAAGAGAAACTAGAAAACCTAAGAAAGTTAGATACTGATTAGACTCATGAAATAGATCATTAGGTAAAAAATTCAATCAATAGATACACTACTAAAAAAAAATTATATAGTTACATTTAATTTAAGGCTACATAGAATTTATTTGTGAGAGGCATTAGAGGCAAGTTTATGCAATGACTACCTACTCTTATCAAAATGTTGGTTGTATAAAGGTCGATGTCAACTCCTACAAACATGGAGTAGTCTCTTCAAGCATAGGGGGATGTTTGTGATAATGAATTTAATGATGAGGAAATGAGAATGGAAGCTTGAACCTATACCCAAAATATGGAGTATGTATAAAATCAAAATGAAAAACAAATTTTGGGACTAGAGCAAGACTTGCAAAAACATAGAAGATGGAATAAGTATAATAATCCTAATTTAGTTGTGAGTAAGAGTATAGTAGACAATGTATAAGATAGAAATTTAATGAGAGTTCATGGGAGAGAAAGAGAATGTGGAGAGGATGAGGATAATGAAATTATAGGGCTCAAGAGAAGATAAGGTGTAGTTTAGAATGTAGATATAGATATAAATGTTGAAGGAATTGAAGAAAATGGAAAGAGAGAAGAGGAGTGAGTAGATTAGTTAGAAGGTAGTTTTAGATTGCATATATAAGGAAGGATATTATTTGGAGAAGAAAATTAATATTCTTTAGAATCAATTATGTTAATCATATAATGAAGTCAGGTTCAAGTTTTAGTACAACAAAAGTCATAGGCATGGATCATTCATTTTCAAGGGTACACATCCCTAATGCCTATTTTATCGTTAGAAAGAATAAAAAGTGCATAAGATACTATAGATGGTACATGGTTAAAATATTTTATAGATAAATTTTAGAAGTATAGTGTGGACCCAAAGAAAGTGTTAGATAGGAAGAAACTAATTAAGGAAGGATTCAGGTCATAGTCAATCTAAAGATATTGCCCAAGTTTAGTCCACCACTACCATTAGTTTCAAGTGTTACCATAGTAGGCATGGTTCTCAATCTAGGATTTTGGTTTTATGTTTACACAATATGACATGTCTACTAACCTTGATAAGTATTTGCTAGCTTGTGAAATGAAAATGTAGATTAAAAATGTCACTACATATGATGTGAATAAGTGTGAGCTCATAAGACCTTTAACAAGAAGAAACCTAGAGTTCATCTATAAAAGAGAAGTTGCCAAATTTAGATTTATATATTTCAAATACCAGTTGATAGGTGAGTTCAAAGTAATAAGTGTTTTATTCAAATGATCCAAGAACTAAAAGACATTTAGCAACAATTAAGTGAATCATTGTGGGCTTATGATTATATTTTCATATGTAATGAATAGAGTAGAAAGTTTATTTTAGGACGTAGATAAGACTACATGGTTTGTGAAAAAATTGAGACCTATGATTAGGTTTGGAATTATTTAAATTTAATTCAACAATAAGGTATATGTTTAGTTAGCTATGTTATATGTGGAGAAGATAAAAGGTTATGGAGATAACCCACAACCTAGTATGAAAATTGATGCAAAGATAGATCTTATGATGTGCAAGATGGATAAGCTCCATGAAAGTAATAGGCTCAGGCTAGGCATTTGGTGTGTGGAATGTGGAAAAGAGGGGCACCATAGAAATGACTACCCAAATGTTAATATGAAATTTTTCTCATGTCATAGGGCATGTGAATACTAAGTGTCATTTATTAAAATAGTACATTCAATAGCCTCAGAATATGTATTATAACTTATTCAAGTTGTAAAATCACCCTAAAAATAATATCAAGCACTCCAATAATTGAAGGAAGAAATCACTAAAAATGTTTTTGCAATATTATGACAATAGATTCCTTTTAAAAAGTTAGGTATTCCTAGCCTATATGTAGACATAACTTATGTGATGCATTACTATTCCTATATGGGTGCCAACCTCACCAAAGTATCAACCATAGGCTCTTTTAGGTTGAAAACCATAGGCTTTGTAGTCTCTTCAATACCAAGAAAGATGGATGCCCCAATATCCTCAATATTAATAGCCTTTGAACATTATCTCACCATAATAGGATGGGCTTCATCTTCTCCCCAAATAATTTACGAGGGATATGATGGATAAAAATGATAAGGTTGGGGCTCCCCTCAGAGGCAAAGAGGATATGAAGGTCAATAATAGTCAAGCTAATATTTATAAAAAAGATAAGGAGGATATATAGGAGGCTACCAAGGGGGTAACTACAAACATGATCAATGATAAGAGTGTCAACCAATTGTCTACTACTTATGTGGGAAGTATAACCACTTCACATAAAATTTCGTCACTAACCCTCATAGGAAAATATATTTTGTTTATTGTATATTTTTAGGACAATACCACACTGAAGATTTTATAGTATTAAAAAAGAAAAGAAGAGAGAAGCCTATGTAAAATGTGAAGTTGATCAATTCACACCCTAAGGATCTTGTGTTCATATAAGCTATTATGTAACATTAGTATGCAAATAAATGATGATTCCATTAAAAATATCACATGCTCAAGGATATGAAAGGTTGAGTAGGATAAATATCTTGATCCTATGATAGAAAGGGGTTTGATATATCAAGCAGCTCAGGTTCTTCAGAACATTTAACAATAGATTGTGTTAAAGGGTGATACTATAACCATTGATGTGAAAATGTATGGACAAATTTTTACTTCATGAGATATAATAGAGTAGTTACTACCTTGATTGTCCTTCTAAAAATTGTAATTACTCTAATAAATCAATGCATATCATATAATATTAAAATATTATACATAACATGTTGAAGTGCACATAGATAAGTTAGAAATGCACTGAAAAGGTAGTATGGTATATGAAAACAAAGATGCCCTGAGATGTTTACTCCCATATGGATATTAAATTGGTAGGATATGGAGTACCAAATTATGTGTTTAATTTGGGAAGTATAGATATTAATAACCCTCGATCCACATGAGAAGTTATTAAATGACTGAGTCGTAGCTACCATTTAGTGATGCTAAGCCTCATAGACTATGGTAGGGTAAAGACTATTGTTCAACTGAAGGATGTGGAAATCAAATGTGCTAACCTAAACTTTCAATGGGATTTCTAATTGATTGACATGAAGACTGATGAAATGTACCACCCTATGTGAATTGGTAAGAAGTGGGCCTATGATGGTTGGATGATCATTAATATAGTGCACAATAATCTAGAGGTACACCAAAGGGATAAAATTATCATTATGCCCCTAAATAAATCTAAAAGTAAGCCATATATTATACCCAAGGAGCCAAATTCACCCTTTACCTAGCGAGATAAAATTTCGTTCAAGGTGGGTAAAAAATCTAAGCTAAATTCTCTATGAGCTATAGAGTATCAATTCTCCCATCCAAAAATAGAGCCTTAATAACATCCACAACAAATTGAACAATTTTCTTCTAGGTCTATGATAATAAAGGCATAAGTTCCATAGTTACAAATAGAATAATGTAGGTCATCATATGTGCAATCACTAACCAGGTCTAAAGTGTATTTTTCATACAAATTAAGTGTGATAGACATGTACTATACATAGCCAATGAAATAAGTTATTTTACCTTAGGAGCCTACATCTTCAATCAGTTGTGATTCAGATACCCACATGCTAAACTAGGTAAGAGGTGATGATGAGGTACATTTAATGTGCATGATTTTTACCATAAAATGCTAACTACCTCAATATTTTATAACTAACAATTTGGATTAATTCATCTTAAGACTAGAGCATCATGTGACTAATATAGACCAAAGGGTGAGTACACTAAACTATGCACTAAAGGGAACTATTGTGACTTGGTAGGAAACCCACACAACAAACCAATTACAATGGGATGAGGCTTATGAATTATTGTGAGTTAGGTTCTAAGTACCACCTATCATTAAGTAACTAGCTATTTTTATAGGAAGGGAAATGTCCAAAAAGGCACATTCATAAGTGTGTAGATGTGTGGTCTATATAGGGTGTAGAACCCAAATATTAAGTACATGTCTTTAGGTATACATTGGAAATGCTCCCAATAACATGGTACATGCATCAAGAGTGTAAAAGGGAAACTAAGAGTTAGATGAAGGTCTAATAATATTTTATTCAAACATTTGTATTTGAGGATGATAACATTTTGGTACACCAAGCCCTATAGAAACTAAATATCTTCTTATTCCATTATTGAGCAAAGGATCTTATTAGTACACTAGAATCCACTTTGAAGGAGGAAGTGGCTAAAGACTTGAACATAACCCTGAAAAGCTATAAGGAGAATAAACATAGAGAATAATTTATGATAATACATTGTAATTAAATCATAGATGAAGAGGAACATGTTGAATCCAGTGAGAGTGACAAGGACTTAGATTTTAATGGATTATTTAAGCCAAATCAAGAAGTGGAGGAACCTAGAGCCAAAGTTGTAGATTAAATGAATATCAACAACTATAAAATATTAATATCCAAGATCGAGAAGGACAAAGAATAGTAGAAAACACCATTATAAGTGGTTTCAACAAAATATATAAATATCCATTAAAGAAGTAGGTAGGGAATATTGAGATAACTCTACGTCAAAACTTGTGACTTTGGGTGATTATTGGACATAGAATGAGGCTTAAAAAGGATTAAAACTACTATAATATTACCATGATGTATTTCCCATAAAGTTCACATAATTAAATTGGGGAGATCTATCCTTATGTGAGATGCACAAAGAGATAAAATAGTGCACATGGCTTGTGAAAAAACACCCATACAAATTAAACCCCAACATGAAGTTGAAGATAAAGGCTAAAGTAGATCAAATGCAAAAAGCAAACATTATCAATGTAGTGGAAAAGTAGATTGGGCTAGCCTAACGGTGGTACAACATAAGAATTATGGAGACATCAATTTTTTTGGAGATTATCATGCACTAAATAAAGCCTATATTAATTATCCATTCCTAATTCAATTCATAGATGAAGTTTTGGAATCAGTCACAAGACATGAAGTGTATTCTTTTACATATGGGTTTAGTAACTATCATCAAATACTAATTGTAGTAGATCAACATAAAACCACATTTGTAATAGAGTGGGGATTTTTTACATACAAGGTGTATGCATCTAAATCCACTTGCTTCATTTAATATCACTAATATTCCTATTAGTCAACACTAATTCCATTCATCTCATTTATTCTAATTAATTCTATTAATTTATCCCCCCTTTCCTATCCATTTAACTAACATCCCCCTCAATATTTATTTATGCACTAACCTTTTTCATCCCCATCAATCAACTAATTTATCCTAAATCCCTATTATCCCATCCTAGTCCCATTTACCTATTATTTAGAAATTTTAAATTTCCAATGACCCACCTACTAGCCTATGCCTAGGCTCTCTTAACCCCTAGTTCCTAATCCCTACCTAATCCCAATCTAATCCCCCATCTAATCATCATCAATCTTAAGAAGGATTATAGAACCCTCCAAATCTAGAACCTTCTCTATTCTCACCCCTCCTCTTTAGAAGCCTCTAAATTTAGAGGCTTCCAAGAAATTTTATTTTCCTTTTAATTCTCCACCCTAGATCTCCCTCATCCAACTTTGAATTCTAGCCCTTGATTTCTCCCTCCTTCTATTTAAACAACTCCATTTTTCCATGGATGGTCATCTTAGAATTCCATAACATCTCTATGCTAAATAAATCCATGAATCCATTATCCATAATCATGCCATCATAATTTGAAAATATGAGTCTACATGCAATCAATTATCCATTTGAACATCCTAAAAGGAGGCTAGATGAAACAAAGAATTTGGTAATATTTATCCTATCTTGTGATTTTGATTTGTTTCAAAATCCTTCCTATAATTAATTTAATGTTTTTGAGTTCAAATTGCATATTCACGTGATTTAACCAAATAGCTCAAAATTTAGGCTACATTTTGGCGACCATGGTGGGACTGTACTCCTCTCAAATTGAATTTTTTTTGCCTTGAGTATGTTTGTTTGAGATTTGTAGGTCAGATCAAAGAAGAATTTGGTGGCTCTAGGTTTCAAATTTTTCACATTATTGTATTTTTATTTTTTGGGGATAATTTTTGATTTCGGTTAAGATTATCTTGTATTATTATTTATTAATACTATTTTATATTGGTCTGATTTGCTCTATTATATCAAATCAATAGAAAACTTAATATATATAGTCTCCTTAGGACACTCAGGGCATTCTATCAAATTAATATGTGTATTCAATCTGAATAGTCCATGAACCTTGTAGTGTAACCCTACAGTGTGGTCTTATTGTAGTCATATAAAATGTAAAAATTGGTAACTTGAGCATGGCTAGTTACACCCAACCCTTAGTTCCCTCTTACTTTCTCTCAAAACCCTCAGAGGCTTATTTTCACTGTATCCTAGTCATCTGTAGCCTTCTAAACTTGATCTTAGCTAAGCTAGGACCCTCTTTTCATGACCAATCCATCCCCCTATGTCCCATTTTCCTAAGACAATAGTGCCCAACTAGGACAGGGACACTAGTGCCATTATTGTCTACTTTCAATGATGTTTTCCAAGCTCATTTTTAGCCTCAATGGTCAATTTTTTTTGGTTTCTTATTCTTCTCTTTATCGGCCTAATGCGAGCAAATTCAATCCATGACCAATAGATCCCTATAACAACCCATTAAAAGATCATTTGGAATGGGTTAGAAAATATTATCAAGCAAGCAAGAATACAAGTGAAACCACTCAGACAATCTTCCCTATTCTTTGCATACAACCATCCAATATAGTCCTAAGCACATCTAAATCTCTACACCAATCCCTAGTCATCTCAAGCATACCTATTTTATCATTTCTTTTCATTCTCATATCATAATTGCACTAAGCACTTTCAAAGGGAGAACTACACATGGCTTGATCCCTCTTCAAAGTATTAGTATGTAGGTAGCATACCCACACATAGGGTGTGAAGCACGTCTAGTGTATCTTACACACATTAAATCCTTTCCCCTATTTTCTAAAGTTTTATTCAAGTACATTCAAGGCATAAAAACAAAGAATATTAGCTTTATAGGTAGCACTATTAAAAATGAAGTTTCAAAAATTTACAAATAGTATCACACAAACCTACTGAACAAAACCCAAAAAGCTTAAAATCTTAGGACAATAGCAATGAACAAGGACTACAACACCGATGCCACTCCTATCCTCCTTCAATGCTCCTATCCAATCATAAAATGAAGTTTATATCTTAGTTATGATAGTTTCCTAGTCTTGCACAGTCAATATCAACTTCTATCTAAGTTGGATCAATAGTTTCAAGCTAAGTTTGATTTCTCTCTATTTACTTGTTATTCTTAGAAATTATAAATAACAATCAAAATTAACAAATTAGTAGGTTAATTATGGCATAATTATTGATTAATTTTACTACTCAGACCCTTTAACTAAATTAAGAATAAAACTCCAATATTTCTAAAATTGTTAAATCATTTAGTGAACTTGACTTACTTCATTTGCACAAAAAAACCCTAGAAACCCTAAGGTAAAATTATTATTGATTTTTCCAATAAATTTCTAAATTTTTACTTGAATATTTAAATCATAAATTCATTTCAAATTTTAAAATTTAGTAGTAAATTTTGAAATAATTTTCTTTCAAACCCTAGTTACCCATACTAGGTCCCAATAATTTTCCAATAAATTTATGAATTTTTACTAGCATATTAAAATTATAAAATCCATTCAAAATTCAATAATAATTTTTAAAAAAAAAATCTCAAAACTCTAGTTGCATATACTATGTCCTATTCAATCAAGCATTTTATAATAATTTTCTAAAATTTTAGTTGAATATTTAAATCAAAAATACAATTTCATTTTCAAAATTTGATAGTATTTTGTAAAAATATCATTATCAAAACCTTAGTTGCATGTACTAGCTCCTACTCACTTCTTGAGGTGTCACCTTACATGTTTGTGAGCTTCATATCCTTTTTGCACAATTTCTAATTCACTATTTTTAAGATGTTGCATTTTCTATATTCAGTACTTACCTTTTCTAACACTTTGCCTATTACAATTTTTTGTCAAAAATTTAAACATATTTTAAATTGTTTTCCTACCTTAACAATGGCCTAATACACTAGTTTTGATGAAACCAATAAAAGGGAACTTCAAGAACTCCTAACCAAACAACTTGACATGCAAAATGACATGCTCAAAATACTCTAAGAAGAACAATAAAGAGTAAACAATGGTCAATCTTCTCAAACCATAAATTAACCAATTGTAAATGACACTATGGGGGAAACTATGTTTCAACAACTCCCTATAGTAGCCCAACCTGCCTTAATGCTACCAACTACAGCTAGTACATCTTTATCTCCTGATGTGGTAGCCCTTGTGTAAGAGATAAAATCTCTTCAATCCAAGGTGCTACATCTTGAGCAAAGTGCCTCTAGACCTACATAGGCTTTGGACTCATTTTTTATACTACATACACCATTGGTACATCACATTGCTTTGACACCCTTGCCACAAGGTTTTGTTCAACCTAAGCTTACTCTTTATGATGGCAAGGTGATCCAAACACACATTTGAGAGCCTTTCACATAGCATGCTTGGACTATATACCAAATGACTAGCTACTTATCAAGCTCTTTCCATAGAGCCTAAAATATTATGCTTTAAAATGGTTCTATAGCTTATTGAATTAGTTAATCAGTGCATTCAATCCTTTGGCCGAGATGTTCCTATCTGATTTCAACATTAACATTGGTGACAAGGTTTCATATGCCCAAGTTGCACAATAGAAATAAAGGTCAAATGAGCATCTCATAGATTATGTTCTTCAATATAAGACTATCTTGGTTAAGATGACTATCCCCATGGCCAATCAAGAGTTACAAGATCTCTTCAAACAGAGTCTCTTACCAGCTTTGTATAAATCAATTATGTTCAAAAAATTCTCTTTCTTCACTAAATTGTGTCACACACTAAAGGAAAGAGAAGTCAAGTTAATTTCAATGGGAAAACTCAAGTACACAAGTATCTCAAAAATAACCAACAAGAGTAACATCAAAGTCCCATATAAGGTCAAGGTCAATGATAAAAAGACTCAGAATCAACTGAAAGTTAATGCAGCTTTAGAGCCCCCTCAATGTGTGGTTTTATCAGCACCTCCTTGATATACATTTACTAATCTACCAGTTTCTCCAGCCAGAGTTTTACAATAATTATTAGATTGTAACATCATATCTCTCCCTCCTATAGGGAAGTTGACCCAACAAAGACTCTTCCATGGGGATATGATCAGCATGCATTTTGTGAGTTTCATAGGGCACCAGGCCATACAACAAATAGATGCATCAGTTTGAGACATAAGATACAAGATTTAATAGATGGAAATCATATTGATCTTGGCACTTTAGTTAAGCCTCCTCAGGCAAAGCAAACATAGTATAAAGCATTGAAAATATTTTCAAATCCTTTTCTATAGAATTCTAAATAGAAGATAAGGGACACATCAGGGATTCACCATGCATATCATTCACATCCCCCACTAAAAATATATAGGGCACCTCCAGTTGAATCACATCCTTTGAACAACATGATTGGTGTATACAATTCTAGAGTTTTAGCTAAACCTTTTATCTTCTTCTCAAAGTAGGAGATCATCAAGGATGGTATAGATTATGATGCACCCTTTATTAGAGCTCACATTCATAATCATCCTATTCATAGTGTTCTCATAGACAATGGATCCAATGTGAACATGTCTACTATGACATTATTATAGCATTTGGGATATTCATAGAAAGATATTACACTGATAGACATAGTTATCAGTGGATTCAATGGGCATATATATAGTTCATTAGGTGAGATTATACTTCCTCTACAGGTTGGTCCAACACACCTTGCCACACCATTCACTATAGTTCTTAGTGTATAAGTTTTTGATATGTTACTTGATTGACCATGGATTCAAAAACTTCACGTAGTACCTTATATAGTTCACAAATGCATGAAATTCATTCATGATAATCAAGTTATTATAGTTGGTGCAGTTTCATATGAGTTTTCACTCCCTACTTCAGAGTCATCTTCTACAGTATAGTCACTAGTTTTAGTATAACTTCCCATTTTAGTTTCTCCACTAGTTATAGTTCCTCCTCCAGTACAAATTCAAATATAGTTGAGGCATCCATCACTAGCATAGAGGGTTCATACACCTCCATAGCTTTAGGATTTTAGATAGCTTTCAGCTATAATGTTCACACCTAGGGTAGTTTCATTGAGATCTCATGCATCTACACATAGAGCACATGTTCAGATAGCTTCTCCTACTATTAGATGGGTCCCTAAGAGCCCTATAATTGTATCCACTTCTTAGAGTTATAGGGGGACCCCATAGTTGGTTTCTACTTCAAAGATTTTAGAGCATTTTTAGCATATACAGCTTTCAGAGCCATAGTCTTAGTATTTCCATCATGCTTCATGATTATGCATGATTTCTCTCCTTGATACAAGACACCATTATAAGGAGTCTCCCATGAGACTCATCAGTTCGTATCATCCTTCCCCCGCTTACCTATACATAGTCTCCTTTACTTGATTGTACATAATTTCCCTATGATTGATTGTACATAGCTCAAATATTCTCAAATTTCAAAAACAATTTAACATTTTAAAATACAAAAACATTCAAATATGTAAAAACACAAAAAACATTTCAATTGTATGCATCATCCATGCTTTACATTGCTACTACTATGCTAGACTTACATTTGTTGTTTTATGTTTATTATTTGTCACTTTATCTACATTACCATGCTTCACTTGATCTTCTTTGAGTGTGTGTAGTGACTTCCAGACCCTTGATTGCTTCACTCTACCTGTTGAGGGGGCATCCTACTTTAGCATATGAGACACACATTGATATACATACCCAATGGGGGCATATTCTATATGACTACACTATCTAGTTATGTCATTCCTACACCACACACTCTAGTTATCATGTTAATGTACATTATTTACTAGCTTACATAGATTACTCTATTGACACTCACTAGTATTTAGCACTTGTGTATTTCTTTGCATATACCTAGTCTTGTTCTAACATGTCTTTCATGCTTTCATACTCTTGATTTTATTAGGTAGATATGCTTGTATTTTCTAGTCTTTTCATGTTTTATCTTCTTGCTTAGCATATCTTGATGTGTTTGCATTTATAGTTCCTATTTATTTCTAATATGTGCCTTAGGACATTTGCCAATGTCCTTTACATCTATTCATGTGGATACCTTTGGACATTTTCCAATGTCCCTTGTCTTTACTCTTCTATGTGATTATGGATTTCATGCCAACTTAATTGTTTCAATTGTATGTGTATATGTCATTTGAACGTGCCTTATATGCTTATTTTCTAGTTTGAGTGACATGTGTCCATGTCCCTTGTTTGCTTTGCCCCTTGGCCACCCTTGTATGCTTCTTGATTCTTGCCTTGTATGCTTATTGTTTGTTTGACTTCTCATTGTTCGCAATGTCATGATTCACATCATGCATTTATCTTGCTTTCTTAGATGCCATGATTGACATCATGCTCCATCCCTCCAACTAACAACTAACAACTAATCAGTCTTTAAATTCTAGTTTTATACATTGCACATAATTTTGCATTGTTATATCTATTTAGGCGTACCCCTGTTGATCTAATAATCTCTCAATACAAACCATGTTATATCTTGAGATATCTTGTTAATTATCATTTCTATATCATATATTTTATAGCTTAACACACTTGTAGGGCTCTTTCTTCTGAGGGTAGTCATTGCAAGATCTTTATTCCTACCCTTAGTAGAGGGCGCAACAAATAAGAGTTTTGTCACAGATATAAGAGTTCTTATCAACCAAAAAATCCAATTTTAGAATACTCAAAATAGCAACCAAACATCAAACTAGTCAAAACAAACTAGGTAGACAGTTAAGAATCTAGGATAGTCATCAAATTTGGCCCAAGACAATAGCACTAAAACTAGACTATAGTGTCAGTGGTGTTACTATCCATTTATATCACTCTTATCCAAATAATAAAAAAATCAAAATTTCTAGTAGGCAAAAAAGTAGGTTCAATTATAGATTTGTACATCCATACCAGTTCAAAATTAGCAATTTTAGTATAGTTTTCTTAGAGAATCCAGATATAGGGGGCATCATACATAACATGATGGCTCTCACTTCTATTTTTAGATAGGGTAGTTTGTATATCATCCAAATTAGAATCCATGTTTTAGACACCAATGATTGAGGGTAATGTGTGCAGCACATTTTTTTTCTTTTTTTTCAAGTGTAGTATTACCTAAACATTCTCAGCAATTGCATGCCTTACTCCATCTATAGGTGGTTAGCATCATTTTGGTTTGGATTTAATACAAGCCTAACTTCCAAGTTCTCAAGTTCTTGAGTGGCTTCCACATAAGCTAGATTCCCACTTTTGGAGTGACTTTCATATAATCTTAATCTCCATCTTTTAAAGTGTCCAAGAGTGGCCTAGTTTTCATCATACATTTAACAATCCATGCCAATATTGTTAGATCATAGTATATTTATGGGATTTAAGAGCCATCTCATATGACATACATTTCATATATATGTCAGTTTATAGCTTCACTTCATAGAAAAATGATGGAGCCAAAGGACTAGCTAGCCTTTGTATTCTTGAGTCACCTATTCAGAGGGATTGGACACACAGTCCAAACATTGATCAACACACGCATGAACACATAGCTTCACTTAGTGGGTGAAAATGGATTTAAAGGTCTAGTATTTACATTCTTGAGCCACTTTATAAGGAATTGAGCACTCAACTATGTTCATGATATTACTCTTGATCTAGCATTACTCAGCATCACAATAGGTTTTGTATTGGTTCATGTACCTGATGAGGTGTATTCAATCCTTTCTCTTCATCTCTTTTACCCAGCTTTATACATTATTATTTTAGATATAGTGTATCTAGTAAGAACTAATCTACTCTTTATTTTCTCTTATAGATTTACACTTCACAATGTGTTCTCTCTATTCACACCCAGCATCACACAAGCTTCATGAACTTCACCTTATAGGTAAGTTTAGGTATGATTTCTTATTCCTTTTTGTCCTAGTATTTTACTTTTCTTCATCACTAGAATAAAGGAGGGGAAATGTAGTCATATAAAATGCAAAAATTGGTAACTTGAGCATGGATAATGACACCCAACCCTTAGGTCCCTCTTCTTTGTTCTCATGACCCTCACAAGCTTATTTTCACTTATTCCCAGTCATCTATAGCCTTTTGAACTTGATCCTAGTTAAGCCAGGACCCTCTTTTCATGACCAATCCATCCCCCTAGGCCCCATCTACTTAGGAAAATAGTGGCTAACTAGGATAAGAACATTGGTGCCATTATTGTCCACTTTTGGCATTATTGTCCAAGCTCATTTTTGGCCCCAATGGTCAATTCCTTCTAGTTCCCCATCCTTCTCCTTATTGGCCTAACATGATTAAATTCAATCCATGACCAATAGATCCCTATAAAAGCCCATTCAAAGATCATTTATAAGGGGTTGGAAAATATTATCAATCAAGCAAGAATACAAGTAAAACCACTTAGAAAATCTTCCCTATTCTCTCCATACAGCCATCCAATACAGTCCTAAGCACATCTAAATCTATGCACCAGTCCCTAGTCATCTCAAGTATACCTAGTTTAGCATTTCCTTTCATTCTCATATCACAATTGCAATAATCACTTTCAAAGGGAGAACTACACATGGCTTGATCCCTCTTCATAGTATTCATATGTAGGCAACATATCCACATATGGGGTGTGAAACATGTCTAGTGCATCTTACACACACTAACCCCTTTCCTTTATTTGCCAAATTTTTATTCAAGTACATTGAAGGCATAAAAAAAAAAAAAAAACTCTACAAAGAGAACTATTGATAGTAAAACTTTGAAAATTTAGAGACAATGTCACACAAACCTACCAAATAAAACCTAAAAATCTTAGACTGTCAAGACAATAGCATTAGAAAAGGACTATAGAATTAGTGCCACTCCTATCCACCTTCAGTGCTCCTATCCAATTAGGAAATGAAGTTCATATCTTAGTTTGCAATAGTCTCCTAGTCTTGCACAGTCAATATCAACCTCTATCTTAGTTGGATCAACACAGTTTCAAAGTAAGTTTTATTTCTCTCTATTTACTTGTTATTTTTAGAAAGTCTAAATAAAAATAAAAATTAACAAATCAATAGGTTAATTATGGCATAATAATTGATTGCTTTTACTACTCAGAACCTTTAACTAAATTAGGAATAAAACCCCAATATTCCCAAAATTGTTAAATCGCTTATAAGATTCCCTATGTACAAAATCTACCCTATCAGTTAGATTCTTTCTTCCTCATGTCTTTGGATTAGCCTTTTAATATTTATAGATCATGCATCAGCTCATGTCTCTCCATCACACTTTGATATATGTGTCTTGGGTTACATTTTTAGTGTGAAGAGCATCATTTTTATTAAAAATTTCCACATTCCATAACGAGCTCTCATAAGTTTTGTTGAATAATTTAAAGAGTCTTTCAGGCATTTGGTGGCCAATACACTACCTAATTTGGTAGAATGGCTCACCCCTCCCCCATTCTTTATGGCATTAAATAAAATATATTTTGCCTTACATTTTGGTGAATGTTCAACCCAATCTTGAAAGTCCCATTTCAATGTGTGTTGAGAGAACACTAGCAGAGGTTGTAAAGTTTGGCTTTACACCTATTTAATTTTTATTTAGATCCATGTTATCATTAGTTGGGCCTATAGTTTTGGGTCAACTATTTTCATTTTATAATCGAGCTTTTTTTAATCAATATATTCTTACTAGTAACCTATCGGTCATCATAGAATCCACACTTACAATGGATGACCTTATTTTTTAAACCATTAACATTGATGTTAAACTAGTTGTTTAGTTTGATGTCAAAATTAAGACCAAGAAAATCCAAATTATAATCACCATTTGGCCTAAACTTCTCACAATCCTCCTTCCTGTGAATAATATGCAAAACCAAGGACCATAATCAAGAATTTTCTAGGCTATCGTCAATTTTTAGATTGAATTAATTTTTTACTATATTTTTTGCATGTCTAAATAATTTATAAATGCTTACTAAATGCTTACTCTCTAAAAATGTGAATGATTGAAGGTGTTTTGAGTTAAAATAAAAATCAATAATCCCTGATTTTTGTTGGTAAACCTTTTGTTAGATATGCTTAGAAATTTTTAGAGTGTAAGGACCATGAAACCTAAGTCATATCTTTTTATAGCTAGATGCCACACTCCAGGTCATGTACTTCCAACTAGCAAAGGGAAATTGGTCTAGTCGGACACCAAGAGGGCTCATCTAGAAAATGTCCTCATCTAATATGCTTTTTTAGTGGTCTGGTAGTGAATTCATGGCAGAATTAGCTATGGTCTATAGCTTGACAACAAAATCAAAATATGACCCTATGTCTTTAAGGCATTTTATCTAACTATTTGTTGCATTATTCTTGCCCATATGATGTTGTATGGCCATGACAACTGGTATAAAATTACTTTTTTTGTATTATTTTGAAGATTTGGGAAAATTTTAGAATTAAACTTTTCAAATGGTCAACATCACAAACACCTACCCTATATTTTGGTCCTTTTCCACTCCACAAGTATCTTGATCTTTACGTTGTTTTAGATGTTTTAATTCATTTCTTATAGTTTGTCAATGACAGTCTAGTCTTCTAGTTTGAGTCATATTATCTCTTAATTTTATTTTTATTTTTTTAAATGATACTCTAAAAACTTAATAAAAAGGTTATCTTAGTCAGTCTAATGTAATAACAATAATAAAATAAAATGTGTGTACATAGTTTAGATTTGATTTGACATATTTTTAGCAAAATAAAGTAAAATTATATATACAGATAGGTGGGTTTTTATAAATACATCAAAATTAACATTTTTCTTTGTAAGTTGTTTATTGAAATCATCAAACCACTAACACTTTATCATTGCAAATTACCTTGTATTGATCTATGGAATGATTGATAGAAGATTAAAATCAATCAAAACTACTAATCATTTGTTTTGTAGGTTGACCAATTTTGGATTCAGATAAAAATATCATTTATAAATCATTTATTTAATTATGCTTGTTGACATAATTAATGTGTGTTTGTAGGTAATACAACTGTCAAAGGAAAAATTATTAAAACTACTAATGTTTTGTCATGAAGGTTACCTCTCAAGATTTTTAATCAAAAACTATTAATCATGTCTTGTAAGTTGTCCTTTTAAAAGTGCCACTTGAAAACTACTAATCATTTTCCTATAGGGTACCTATCAAAGACCCATTTTGGGCATTTTAAAAATCATTTTCATTTAAAATCATTTTGTATATATCTCTTTAATCATTTTAATCATTTTGTCTTGAATAATCTTGCATCTTGTATAGTCTCACAACTAATTAATCAGATAATTAATGTTTTTAGTTTGTCATTTTATCCCCTGAGGACTACAGTGGTGTATTCCCTCCTCCTTACATCCTTAAAAAATTCTTGGAGGATCAAAAACCACTATAAACCTTCCCTATTTTTATTTTCTAAGGGTTGGTGATGTGGATTTCACCACCATGCACTAGACTAAACTTCATGTTCTAGTAGAGGCTAAATATTAGGAGAGTTGTCATTAGGCACCTAAATAGAATTCCCCATAAAGGATTTTATAGAGTGAGGGGCATTTAAGATCTAATATAAAAGGTAGTTAGATAGCATCCTATATGTACTTAGGCCCCATCATACCTTCATGTATATCGAGGATACATTTAGAGAGCCCATTTAACCTAGCATAGGACCTTTTAGTTGTAATAGGCGATCTACTGTTGGAGCTAGTATAAGCTCCCAAGTGACCATCATGTGAAAATGGGATTGAGAGGGTTAAATATATTTCATAAAAGGTTACCAACCTATAGCCTCACCTATAAATCCATTATATGGTATGGTCATAAAGTTACACACCCATTAGTTTACTAATCATAAGTTTGTAATCTGCTTGATCTAGGTGTGTGTTTTTTTATGCTCATGTTGCTTGTGAGCTGAGTTAGCCTTCTACCCAAATCTATACATACTTATCTAGGTATTTTTACACATACCATCTTGTATATCCTTGCCTCTTATCATCTTATTGTACATATTATCTTCCATCATCATCTTGTCTTAATCTCCATCATAGTTTAGTCATCTCCACTCATCATTGAGTATCACCCCATCATTCATATATCCTAATCATCATCTTATATATCTTAGTCTTAAATTCTTGTATATATTTTTATTCTCTTGTACATCCTTATAGTTACATCCTATCCTAGACCCATCCATCAATTAGTTATCCCCCAATCACCAATATATCCTAAGTCACAACCAATCATTTATCTTGACTTTGCTTCTTATTTCCCATCTAGTCTAACCTCATCTTATCCTAGTTATATTTTTAGGTCACACTCATGTCCCAACCATCCACATCACTATTTCATTACCCCCTATCTATACGTATCCTTACCCCATCATCCTATCAACTTCATCACATAATCTTCTCCCATCCCATATTGAGCAAATTAGTCCAAGGCTTTATCTAGTTCTTGTACCCATCTATATCATCCTAATCCACTATCACTCATTATTTGATTAGATCTCATACCTAGTCATTATCTTTATATCATCTTATCACTTTGTCAAATTTAGTATAACAAACCCATCATCATCAATCTAGTCCCTAACATCCTACCTAGTCATAACTAACACCCATCCAATCATCCTCTTACTATTTGAATCCAGGCACTCATCAAATCCCCAATCCTTTTTCTATCTTGAAAATTAGGCATTACTGATAGGTTGTTAGCTAGTATTATACTATCAATCTGAAGTCTAATCCTAGTCTTTAATCCATTAGTATATCTCGTCAATTCATCCTCACCTATCATACCAATTTGATCATTCAAACCTCCTTTATTCAAGAAACCATTTCCAATCCTTAGTCTACCTTCCTTCCAGCCCCTATTGTCATCCATCTTTCATCTAACCTCATGGATTTGGACCCAATTTATGTATACCAATACATCTTGGCCAACAAGGATGATGTTTTTATGTGAGATCTAGAAATGGGTGCTCACCTCCATTCTGATCTTGATCACATCTAGCCCAAACCCCTGTAACCCCTTATCCCATCAAAATCAATCTCATCATTCCTTGATGTGGTCACTTTAATCAATAAATACATCAAGGATAATAAATATGAATTCCTCTTATGGCTATGGATGATGGGTGGCCACCTTCCCAATGATGTTGAGCCCAAAAGCCTAAGGTCCTATCCCAATCTAGTTCCTCCTCAATCCTCATCCCCATCCCATTCCTTTCCACCATCCACTAGTCTTCATCCTATCCATGGCCTTCTCAATTCACAAATTTTCTTTTTTTATACATATCTTGACAAAAATCCATAGGTAGTTTTCTTATGACTTTGTGAGATGGGTGTCTAATTTCTCAAAGATTTTGACCCTATTCAATTCACCTTACCCTTAAACCATCCCCATCAACAGTCAAATCCCTCATCTACTATTCATATTCAATCATCTACCCCTTCTTCTACTAGTGAAAGGAATACTATCTTGGCCACCTCACCTACTACCAAACCATCCACATAGGCACATCAATGACCATCTGATCTAACATCTAATGCTTCCACATCTAAATCACATAGTGGAGTGGGACTTTATGCTCCCTTTATTATGTCCTTGTAATCCCTTTTTAAACAACTCATCACCTCTAAAATTATGGTTTATTCACCTATTTGACATCTTGACTCCACTAAGACTAATCCCTTATAGTATAAAGTCAATCAATATTGTGTATATCATCAAACCTAGGGGCATTGTATTAATCAATGTTGTAATTTCCAAGATTATGTCCAAGACCTCATCAACTATGGTGACATAGTAATTAAGGACAAACCAGATGAATCTATATCCTTGGGTAAAAAAGAAGATGAATGCCAAGATTCTATTCTTGATCATGATCAATCCCTTCCCCTTCTAAGCCAAGGTCATGACATCCTATCCATCCTCCATGATTTGCCCGTCTTTAACAAATCTTCCATCAAGAACCAATCCATTTCCTATCATCCTCATCCTCTTATATCTCATAATTCATTTCATGGGCCTATCTTTGCTCAAACCATTATTCCTCCATCATTTGCCTCTCACCCATCATATCACAAACCCCACATTGAGAGGACAATCATGAACAATGAATCTCCTACTAGCAGCCTTTCCTCTTGCATATCAAATTTGACATCAGAGTTAATACCATTTTTCTCTACCTTAGGATCATGTGAAATACTTGTATCTAAATCAAATTCCTTATTAGAAACATCATCCCTCATAGATATTAGAGAATAAGTTGATAATGCCCATATTTTTGAGGATATCTCTAATCAAAATACCTATAATACATCATCAAGCATATCTTTTGATCCCAATCAAGATGATGAAGTCATAACTAAGTTCTTGAATGATTTATGTATTGAATATTACTAGAGTGAATCTAATCCTAATTTGGATGCACAAACTACAACTAGTCTTAGTAATCCTTTGAAGATTATTGATGGCACTTTCCTCAATGTTGAGGCTAGGCCTCCTAGTGATTTTTCTGAGGGATATACTTCCAAGTATACCCTTAATCCATCACATAATATTAGTCATCCACCTCACTTCCATAATCCCTGTATCCCACTCCATGAAGGGAATGAATAGTAACATGCATCATTGGATTCCCTTTCACATTAAATATCATGTAGCATAAATACCAAAGTCCAAGACCATATTCCAAAGTCATAAACCATGATCAAATCCTATTTGATCATTTAAGTCAAAGTTGAGAAAATTCAAATCATTGGCCTAATCAAAAAATGTCTTCTCCTAGTGAAGCCCAAAATCAAGCACTAAGGGAATGTCAAAGTCAAAATCATCAGCATCTATCAAGTCGAAAATCAATTACCTCTAGTGAAGCCCAAAATTTGGCACCAAGGGGTAATCAAAGTCAAACCCAATTAGTAAATCAAAATAATGTCAAAATTAATAATCATATGGTTGACTATCCTCTTAATGTTTGGATCAAAGAGTCAAAAAATCAAAAGGTCTTAGATCCCTTAATCTCATGGCACCAATCTAAATAATCCCCTCCACCATATCCAATAATGTATGTAACTATTGAAACCCATTTCCACTTCCCATCCCAACATATCATCCATCATGATCATATCCCTTATTTATATCTCATATCCCATCACCACACTCCTGACATACTCCCATCCACATCATATCTAAAATCCTTGGGCAGCATTGTCCCTCATAGGGATTACAAAGACACCTAGATAAAATTTCTAGAGGATCTTAACTCAAGAGTCAATAAAGGCCACCAAAACATCTAAGAATATAGCATTAGTCTCATGGTTTTAGCATCATATATCTCTAGAATAGGTGTTGTCTAAATATTATATAATGTCCACCTCTTTCATCTCATACCCACATCCAATAAATTGAGATGCCCAAAATTTGAATTAGATTAGTAAAAATAAAAATAAAAATAAAAAATTATTTATCTAATGGTGAAAACTAGTCTTCTAGTGCCTTGGGCAAGTATCATGATGAAAATTAATTCATATAATCATGGTAAAATAATCTATTATCCTCATTTTACCTCAAAACTTTAGGGCAAAATCCATCCATCCCTTGTTAATACCCTTATCAACCTTGTATGTGTCATCCATCCATACAATCCATCATCTGCCATCATATTATATTCTTTCCCATATTGATTAACCTTTTTAAAATAATAGAATATGTCTTGAGAAATGTTTTTTAATCATCTTGGCATATCCTCCCATGAATAATCAAGCAACTAAACATTTGGTTCCTTCACAATGTGGTCATTGGCAATCCCTAGTCCCTTCTTCCTTATTTCTCATCCTATTTTCTACGTTACCCCCATCCTTTTGGCATCCCATTCATCATTACATCCATCCTCATAATAGTTTCTAAGCTTGATATTCCCTTTTCTAGTGACCCCATTTGTATAGTATACATACATATCCAAAAAATCCCTTAAAATTAAAATATGTCACAAACCTTAAAAATCATAAAAGTTGAAAAATCCAAAAATAGCACATCATGTCTTGTCTTATGCCTAAACCCCATCATCATATCCATCTAATCACCATCCAAAATCCATATTATATCTTCTATTTGTCTTATATTTTTCCCATTCCCATCTTTGGATATAACATTTAGTCTTGAAAATAAATCTAAGTGGTCTCCCATCCCTCTATATCTTTTGACTGGGTATTATTGACATACATCACCTTGTCAATGCATTTAATCTAGAACCCATCATTTCCTTATCAATTCCTTTTCATACATAGCACCCATCAAATCACTCTTTTTCTAGTATGGAAGGTACTTGATCCCATCATTTTCCTTACCATTACCTCTTCATACTAGCACCCATCCAATCACTCTTTTGCTAGTATGGAAGGTATTTGATCCCATCATTTCCTCCTCTTCTTGCTAGATTGGACTCTTATAATTATTTCCATGTTAGTTATACTTGGTCATCTTAAACATCACTTTTCCAAATCATCTTCAGATTTTATTTTTGGACCAAATTCATATTCAAATACCTTATTTCACAACTAGGGGCAAATCTAGTCTATCTTGATCCTAATCATAATCTAAGTCCCAAAGCCCTTATCCAAGTCATAATATTAATCATCATCTTATTCCAAATCCAATTCTACCTAAAAATCACAATCACATCGTGATCATCCTAGTCCAACCCATCACTCAATCACTCATTCCATCATTAGACAAGAATAATAACATTGCATGTAGATATTTGTGTGTTATTATTTGAATTGTTTGTATGTCTTTTATCATGTAAATATTTGATTTTCTTTGTCTCTTGATTCTATATTTTAGCATGTATCTTTTTATCTATTTATCAATTAATGAGGATGTCATGAGGTCACCAAATCCATAATAATGCTTATATGTGCCCTCGATGATGCAGAGTTCACTATTTTCCCATACACTTCGACACAATGTCCTCTTGGTCATACTTATATCATGGGGCATACTACTAAGTTCCATATTTTTTGGATTGCTTATAATATGATGAGCTTTATGATATTTGTGATGGATTGATCACCTACCCCCTCATCATTTCTCCAATCATCTAATCATCCTTATTTCCCATAATTAATCTAATCCTCTTGATCCACTCGATTAACATCAAATATTTTACCCCCATATCATCATCTAATTCATATCCTATAATCACTAATCATCATCATCTATCATCCTCTAGTCAGAACTACATCGGCCTGAGGTCTTTTTAGACTATCTAGGTAACACTTGGTCACTTTTTTAGTGCTTAAGGATAGCTCAGCCACTATCTCCTTTCTCCCCATCATCTGTCATCATTAATAATATCTTCTCCCCCATATTTGGTCACTTTATCATATTATTTCTTCTCTATCATCACCTATATCATATTGATCAAACTTTAGCTTTGAGCTACACTCATCATTAATCTTATTGAATCACTATCTTATCTTGGCCTATAGCTCTCCCTTGCATGTATCTTTGCTTGGGATACGTCTAAATATTGTGGCATTTTTAATATTATCATCATCATGTTACGGTTGATTCCTCCTTAAGATGTGTTGATAACCATGACACCCATCATCTTTACTCCCTATGCATGTGTCTTTACTAGGGGCATCATCAATTTGTAGCTCACTACTCAAGTCGAACTCATCTCCTTCATTTTCTATCTTACACTTGGCATCCAATTCCCCATATATTCATTATATCCCACCCCTCATTTCTTATTTCAAGTGACCATCCATCTCCTTCTTCCCCATATATCCCCTTGAGGGGGCATCATATCCACTAACATCATCTATTAACATTCTTTCACAACATGGTTTTTCTTTGAAAGTTCATTACTCCTACTTCATCAATCTCCAATGCCCTTTTAAAGAGGGGTGAAATGTATGCATCCAAATCCACTCACTTTATTTAATGTCACTAATATTCCTATTAGTCAACACTAATTTTGCTCATCTCATTTAGTTTAATTAATTTTTTTAATTTATGCCCCCTTCCTTATCTATTTATCTAACATCCCCCTTAATATTTATTCATGCACTAACCTTATTCATCCCCATAAATCAATTAATTTATCCTAAATCCCTATTATCTCATCCTAATCCCATTTACCTATTATTTAGGAATTTTAAATTCCTAATGACCCACCTACTAGCCTATGCCTAGGCTCTCCTACACCCCTAGTTCCTAATCCCTATCTAATCCCTCATCTAATCATCATTAATCCTAAGAAATATTATAGAACCCTCCACATTTATAACCTTCTCTATTCTCACCCCTCCTCTTTAAAATCCTCTAAATCTAAAGGTTTCTAAAGAATTTTAGATTCCTTTTAATTCTCCACCCTGGATTTCCCTCATCCAACTTTGAATTCTAGCCCTTGATTCTCACTCCTTCTATATAAATAATTCCATTATTATATGGAAGGCCATTTTATAAGTTTATAAAATCTCCATTTTAAATCAATCCATTATCCATAATCATGCCATCATAATGTTAAAATCTGAGTCTACATGCAATCAATTATCCATTCGAACATCCTAGAAGTAGGCTAGATGAAACAAAGAATCTGGTACAATCAATTAATTTGTCCCAAATCCCTATTATCCCATCTTAATAACATTTACCTATTATTTGGGAATTTTTAATTCACAATGGCCCACCTACTAGCCTATGCCTAGGCTCTCCTACACCCCTAGTCCTTAATCCCTACATAATTTGTATCTAATCCCCCATTTAATCATCACTAATCTTAAGAAATATTATAGAACCCTCCAAATCTAGAACTGTCTCTATTCTCACCCCTCCTCTATATAAGCCTCTAAATCTAGAGGCTTCCAAGAAATTTTAAATTCCTTTTAATTCTCCACCCTAGATCTCCCTCATCCAACTTTGAATTCTAGCCCTTTATTTCTCCCTCCTTATATTTAAACAACTCCATTCTTCTATGGAAGGCCATCTTAGAAGTCCATAGAATCTCTATGATAAATCGATCCATGAATCTATTATCCATAATCATGCCATCATAATGTCAAAATTAAAAACTACATGCAATCAATTATCCATTTGAACATCCTAGAAGGAGGCTAGATAAAACAAAGAATTTAGTAAGATTTATCCTATCTTGTGATTCTGATTTGTTTCCATAATCTTTCCTAATATGTAGTTTAATTTTTTTGAGTTCAAATTGTATATTCATGTGATTTAACCAAACAACTCAAAATTTAGGCTACATAAGGTAATTTTATTTGGATTGAAAAATGCTCTTATTGTGTTCTTCAGGGTTGTGACCACTGCATTTAAAGACTTCATCCATGATTTCTTAGAAGTCTATTAAGATGATTTGGATGTTTTTATTTATTCAAATAGCATCTATCCAAGTTTAGGCTGGTGTTGTAATGGTGTTGAACTCTATGTATTGCATTAAACCTAAATAAGTGCTTATTCTCCACACCTTTTGGTGTCCTATCGGGGCATATAGTATGTAATGATAGAATTTTGGTGGAACAAGAAAAAAATCATAGTTATTGTCTACATGCCACTTCCTATAAAATCTAAGGAGGTATTATCTTCTTGGGGCATACAAGATACTACAATAAATTCATAAAAGGCTATGCAACTATATTTTTCCTAGGAAAATCTATTATGTAAAGACAACAAGTTTGAATGGACCAATGAGTACCAAATAACATTTGTGGATCTAAAAATAGAGGCTAATAAAAACTCCCATTTTGGTCTTTTTCAATTAGATTAAATCATTTCTATTCATGTATATGCCTCTAGTACTGTAGTAGGAATATTCATGCATGACTAGGAGATAGAGGATTAGACCATCCCATTCACTTTACAAGTCACAAACTCTTAGTTGTAGAGAAAAATTATACAATTACATGGAA
Source organism: Torreya grandis (assembly GCA_037957365.1). Lineage (NCBI taxonomy): Eukaryota > Viridiplantae > Streptophyta > Pinopsida > Cupressales > Taxaceae > Torreya > Torreya grandis. The sequence goes on along the minus strand of JARHVA010000959.1, from coordinate 1,235,797 downwards.
TTTTTGGAAATGGTGTTCACACTTTAAAATTTTAGACACTTCCATCTAGTAAAATCATCTTGATTCTTTACTTTACACCAATCTATGTGATACCTGGTAAATAATCCTATGTTAGAATAAATGATATCTCATTGATTGGTGTTGTTTCAAGAGTTTTAGTTTAGAATCAATGTGAAGCCTAAGAGGTAAAATGTTGGACCAAACCACTTTAGATGAATACTTAAAGGATAATAACTTAAATAAATCCAAGATGAATCATTAGATGCTCATTTATTCCATGTCTCTATGATTCCCAAGAACATGGAAGATAGTTAATTTACCAAAATAAGGAATTATTCATGCACACTAAGGGATAAAAATAATTTGTTCACAAGATCCATTCCATTCAACATCTTTAATGTCTTTTGTACAAAATGGGCAAAGATGATGTATTGCATAGATTAGTTTTGGATCATGAGGGACCACAACTTATTTAGAAGGTAGATTAGAGAATTGTAGATGGAAATTTCATAGGAGAATCCACTATGAGAAAGATATTACAAAGTGGTATATGATTGCCTATGTTATTTCAAGATGTGCACAAAGTAGTAAAACACTATGACATTTTCCAAAGGATGGGAAAGCCTAATTAGAGAGATGAAATGCCATTGAATCTTGTTAGGAATTAAAGCTTCACAACTAAAGCTTTGATACCATAGGTTAGGACAACCAAAGCTCTAATACTACATATCAAATTAATGAACTATATCCTATAGTTCAAGTAAATAATGCAAAAAATAAGTTATAAAAACATAGACAAGAAAGAGGACACATTACATAAGAGATTAGGTGGAAACCTTTCAATGTGCAAGGAAAAACCATAGGAAAAATGACATCTTATAGAATTCATTAATTTAACATCAAATCTATTCTATAATATCCCCTCTAGAAACTTCATTAGTGATAACATACTCAGCACTCAATACTTCCACCTAAAACATTAAGGTTGTGAATCAAGCTAAAGTAACCTATATGATCCAACCTACAAACATGCAAGCTCAAGCTTGCTTGGATCCACTAATTGGATAAATTAAAAAAGAGAACTAATGATATATTAATATCATTTATAATATAGAGATAATAATAGAGATGGATGAGAAAATTCACCATCCTTAAAGTGGGTGCACTATCCATTAATAGGGAACCATGTCCCCCTATGTGCCAAGCTAAGCCTTTGAATGGAATCTCATAATTCCCCCTTGACCACTTCATGTGCACACCCATGTGCTACACCCCACTCCACATGTGACCTCAATCTATCATAGTGATCCTTATCCCCCACTTTCCCATATGTTTTCACATGACTTAAAAGATTCCTAACTTTTGACATCAACCAATAGGAGCCCATAGACTAATTATGACCCACAAGCACATGTCTAAGTGGAATCATGTGATCCATTATCATTATGTCCTCACATGCATCCATAAGTTAACCTATGTGACTAAGTGGATAAATGTTCCCCATTTCTCTCTCCTCCCTTTTCACAATCAAATATTCTCTATGGACCATACCACCCACCGTGAGTATTCTATAACTAGTTGCTTATCAATGCCTTATGTTGCCCTGACATAAACCCAGTAGAAGTTTTTGCACTAATAAAACTTCTTTGCCCTGACTATATTTTTCAACATATACTTCTCTATATCAAATTATAGCTTTGAAGTGACAAATCACTTCTCCACATATAAACCAATCCTCCTATTAGGATTCTTTTATGAACTGCTCATAACTCCCATTGCTTGGGAATATCTAATTTAGTGATCACTATAGAAATATAAGGCTTCCTACTCTTGATGAATTCAATAAATAAGACACAATATGTCTTCTCCTCTTTTGAGAAACTCTTGAGAAGATAACTCAAAAATGTAATAATGGGTTACTTCCATGCTTTCCTATCCTTGTGCATCTCCATCCTTTGTTTTCTCCTCCTATCACCTTCATTTCATTTATCTCTACTAAGCCATCAAAATTATGATCATGTTGGGGACTACATCCAAAATGTCATCAACACATATCAATAACCCCTTCTAAACACTTGGCTCTCCATGAAGGTACTAAAATTTTTGTACTCCATGTGTAATGTATAAATTAACTTGTATAGTGATTTCATGCAAACTAGCAACTCTTTGCCTCATTCATCGATCCATCTCTCCATAAGAGAGATAACCATGTATGAATCATGTTGTTCCAATTTCTTAAACATAAACTAGTGCATGTATCACTCTCATAGTGGTGAGGATAGAAGATCTCATAGAAGTTAAAACTAGACTTCTCCACATAGATTTTACAGCTATCAACATGGCACAAGATCACTGGACCAATCATAAATCCTAAGAAGTCATCACATTACTTGGTGTAGTATTGTACCTACTAAGTTTTTGAGCCTCAAGAATGAATTTTAAATGCATCATGCTCTATCGAATATTGTCAAAACACCAAATCATGAGCCTCCAGTGTTAGTTCATGCATTAATCTACCTGGCTAATGACACAACCATATACACAACATTCCAGCACCTTGAGTCATATGGTCAACACCAGCCTTCTCTTCTTAGGAACACCATGTCTTAATTGTTATTCTACATGTAGTCTTAAGCTACCAATCATGATAACCATGACACAAGTGTATTAATCATAGCTCTAGGGAAGTTATTGCACTACTCGATGCATCAATGTAACTACCAAGTTTTCGAGCCTAAAAAATGCATCCAAAATGCTTACTACTCTATCACATGTCCAAACACATGGCCTTTTCCTTCCAAGAATAATATGTCTCACTCATTCATATGCATCTTCATCTTCCTCATCCTCAACCACTTCAAAATAGGTATAACTTCAGGTTTCTTTGTACCTCCTTCTTTTGCATAGATTTTTATTTTCTTCTTCTACATCTCAGCTAACAATATATGGTCATTAAGATACCACATCCAAACCCATTATATTTGTTTCTAAGAACCATAACAAGGTCATCACCTTGTCCTCTACCTCCTCTAAAGGAGTCCAGGTTGATCCTTAAGTTGTAGAGTTGTTTCTCCATCAACATGAACATTGTGTAGGTTGTTGACTTGTTTGGCAAAACTTTTTTAAAAAATTACTCCAATCATCTGTAAGGTTCTCCTTAGCAACATCAAGAGAATAGGATCTTCACCAAGAGATCCTCCACCTTGATCCATAGAAATATACCTACCAAAAAATAAAACCTCTTTTTTCTTTAATCTTCAATTAGTCTCTCTTCCTATCATAGTAGATTCACCTTGCACACAACCATCCAACAATAGAAAACACTCATACACATAGATTTTTTAACCTTGGCTTTGATACCAACTATTATGAATCAAATCTTCACAACCAAAGCTCTGATACTAGATGTTAGGATAACCAAAAATTTGATACTAAATTTTAGATCAATGAACTAATCTCACAGTAAAGTAAAAAAATGCAAAAAACAAGATACAAAAACATAGATAAGAAAGAGAACACATTACATAATAAATTACATGAAAATCTTGCAATGTGGAATGAAAAACCACATGAAAAATGGTAGCATCTAGACTTCATTAATTCAGCATCAACTCTCTTCTACAACATCTCCTCCAGAAACTTCATCAATTTTAGCATACTAAGCATTAAATAATTCCACCTGAAGCTTTTATGTTATGAACTAAGCTAAACTAGCCTACAGGATCCAACCTCTAAGCATGCAATATCAAACTTGCATGGATCCACTAATTGGATAAATTACAAAGGAAAGTTCATGTTATATAATATCATTTACAACATATAGAAAATAATAGAGAGAGAGAGGAAAAAATTCACCATCCTTGAAGTGGGTTCACTATTCATCAATAGGGAACCATATTCCCCTATGTGAGAGGTCAATCTTTTGAATGGCATCTCATAATGCCCCCTTGACCACTCTATGTGCACACCCATGTGCTACTCCCCACTCCACATGTGACCTCAATCTAACATACTAATCCTTGTCCCCCACTTTCCCATGTGCCTTCACATGAGTCAAAAGATTCCCAACTTTTGACCTCAACTAACAAGAGATCATAGACCAACTTCACCTCACAAACATATGCCTAAGTGTAATCATGTGATCCACTATCATTATGTCCTCATATACATTCACAAGCTAACCCATATGGCTAAGTGGAGAAATGTGCCCCATTTCTCTCTCCTCTTCTTTTCACCATCAAAGATGTTTGTGGGCCATACAACCTAGTGTGGGTCATGCCAAGTCATCACCTAGCAACATCATTAACCATCCACATCATTAGCAAACCACATCACCATGAATAGTGACCATGAATAGTGCGTATAAATAGTTATTCATGAATAGTGACTTTACATCCTAACAAATCCTATGATAGATGAATAACCATTTGAATAGTGGGGAATCAAATTTTTAGGTCCAATCAATCTATCTAGTAAGTGCAATCATGTAAGGTACATAATTATTGTGATAGACTACTTCACTAAATGGGTGGAAGTTGTTGCAACACCAAGTTGCAATGCTAAGAACATATCCAAATTTATGTATTAAAATATTATAATCTGATTTATATGTCCTTTGAATTTAGTTATTGATAGGGAAACACATTATATAAAAATCACCATCAAGACTCTGATGGAGGATTTTTTGACATCACACCATAAAATCATAACATATCATTTTCAAGCTAATAGATAGGTTGAGGCATCAAAAAAATTAATTATTAAGATGATCGTAAAGATATTCAATGTGAAAATGGATTATTTGGATGACTCAATTCCTTCAATCCTATGGACATATAGAACAATCTATAAACATGTGACATATTTCACTATGTTTCAACTAGTTTATAGATTAGAGGTAACCATGCCAATGGAGTACATAGTTCTTAGTCTACAAATTACAATGATTAGGTGATTAAGATATCAATACTCTCTATAGGCATAATTAATATATTTAATAATAATGGAATAAAATAGGTAAAAACATAATAGACATAATAAGTTTGCAAGTTAAGTTAGAAAGTGTGGCATGACATGATCATAATTTATAATCCAAAGAATTTTTTAACAAATTGTATTACTATATGATAGTATATTTATCAAAATGAGCTTTAGGAATAATGATTTAAGTGAATGCATTGATTCAATACGCTAAGTGAGATGCATATTGTACAAGACAATACTAAGCACACACATACACACAACTACAAGAAATAAACAAGAAGAATGAGACATAAATGATCCACACAATATTAAATTAAGAATATGAAAGGGAATATGCACATAAATAGGATGGAGGAAAAAATATATAACCCATTCTATTGAATTTGGTATTAAACTTTCCAAATAACCAACACAACACTAAAGCCCCTAAGCAAGAAATATGTAACTATGCAGCCAAAACCTGTAGGAAAAAATGCCTACACCAATATCCCCCCATAAGCATAGCTTAGGTAGGTGATGATATATAAAAATGGGTCCCAAAAATAAGGCTTGATGAGGTACCCATGTACAATGCAATCTCTCATAAATTAGAGAAAAGGAGAAAACCCAGTGGGAAAAACTCCCCCCCCCCCAAAAGAGAGAAAATATGAAAAAGGGACTAAAAGACCCCCCAAAATAATATGGTAAAATAATTAACACTCTAATTACATATCGATGATCCCTAATATCTTATAAAATATGAAGGATGTGTGCATCCACATTGAAGAGAGAGAATATGAATGTAGAATGTCACATGGTGAATGTTGTAGTAGGTCCCTCTAAAACAAATGTTATCTCTTCCTTCTGGAAGAAAGAAACCATGAGCTATCAAATTGATGAATTCCTGCTCAAGTGGAATGCATTTAGGAATCATGATGTAGATCTCTAAAAAATGTTGAAATGTCTCCCTGTTAGTGCTTGAATGTGCCAAATTTTGATCAGATATCACGGGACTAACAATAGAAGATGGCAATGAAAAAACATGCAATGAAGGAAAGAGAACAGCCAGAGAAGAAGATAGACATGGAGTATTCACTAAAAGAATATCCATGGGAAGTAGAGAGCAACACTAAACAACTATCAAAACTAAATATTAGTATGCAAATTAAGTACTCAAATCTACAAGGTGAACATCTACATGAATATATGAGTCATCAATACTCTCAATGTATGTACTCATACTATAAACAATGGAGTCCTCTGAAGTGTAAATCTGTGAAGGCTCTGAAAGAGTAATAATCTGCATAATAATGAATGTAGAAGCTATAATAAGACAACTAAGGTCTAGTAGAATCTCAGAGGCTCGATGGAAGGAATAACATTATCCACCATAGATGTGTCATCACAAGAAATAAAGTAGGAGGTAAGAATATAACTATCTCAAAAGAGACAATGGGTAGTAGAGGAGGTGGTGTGACATAAATCTCATCAGGATCATTGAAAAGACTCTGAAGAGTGATCTAAATAGTGGAAGGACACTCTGTATGCTCTACATGGTGGTGAAAATCCCATGAAACATGCAACAACAAGTAACCATAGACACAATCACAAGAGTTAGCCCAGTCATTGTATTGAGTTAGGTCAATAGACTTAGGAATTTATCCATATAAGAACGAAATGTGTCCTGATCTATGAGTGAATGTGCCATATAATCATGCCATGAAGCATAATTTTCCTTTCCAAGAAGGATCACTAGAGATTAAACAACTCTCCTCATCTAAATTAATAGTACATGCTCTAGAGATGGACTTTAGACAACACCAAAAATGAGTCTAATCAAATGAGAACAATTAGTGCACAAGTGATAATGCACACTCAAATGGATGTCAAGTTCTATTGATAATGTATCCAAGAATACAAGAGTAATTTGTGTTAGCAGTCACTTCATGGGCATAGGTAATAGTTACAAAAATTAAATGTGCATATGAAATAATGTAGCACCCACAATAACTTGCTTGAAACAATAAAAAATTATCCCCCCCTTGTGTTTGTAATTACAATAATGCTCAATGTGAGGATGTCAAGCTCAACTAATAATGTGTCCAAATAGGTATGAGCAAACAATGAATAATATATAATGCATGTTTTAAAAAATGGACATCAGACTTGTTGTCCCTGAAAATGACTCCTCATTTTTCAGACAACATATGATTATTTTGGTCCTGCATGGCCAAAATTGTCCCTTCCATTTCCAAAAATTTGTTCTGAATATTCAATTTCATCATTTTCTCAACTTTTTGGTAAAAGGATTAGCAGGTTCAACTGGTTCAAAGGCTTCTGCAGGTGAGTTTAATCAAAAGAACCAGTCTCCAATGCTTGGTCACCTTCAGATATGGGTCAGCACTTTGGTTCAATCAAAAAGGGTCTAGTCAGCAAGCATCAAAACAAGGATTGAACCATTCAACCATTGAACCTTAAACCTTTTCAATTCAATGGGTTCAATGGGTTCAAAGGTTCAACGTCGTCAACAAGAACTAAGCATTTCAGCAAAGGTTCAAAGTTTGACCATTTCAAGGTTCCATGACCCCGATCACTTAACAAGTCTCAAAAGCTTAAACCCTTGAACCTTGAACCATTTTGGTTCATTGGTTCAATAGGTTCAACATTCAATCAGTTCAACGCACCAATTTCAAAGTTTCAAAGGCTGCCTCAGTTAAGGAAAGAAGCACATGTAAAAGAAAGAGTCAGGTGGATGCTGACAATTGTCAATATCTACAGTCTCTTCCCTTAGCTTCACTATTTTGAGCAAAGACCATGGTGGGCCTGGGGATGAGTGACTAAATGAAGCAGAACATGCCGAGTGTCTACATCTATGTGACTAACAAATGTATTCAGACTGCACCATGTGTCCCTTGTGGAGATCAGTGGAAGCCAACAAGTGTCATCATCTAAGAGAGCCTGACTAAGCCCCAAGCATTTCTATGGTTTTACAAAGACCTGAGAAGGTAGATGCTGCCAAGTGTCAATAGTGGAAGTTGTCACGTGTCTTTGGTTAAAAGTAGTGGAAGGCACCACGTGTCATAAAAGGGGGCACTCACAATGCAGAAGCATGCATGAAGCCAAGGAAAGGATTTCCTTTAGATAAATTGTCTAAAGGAAATAAAGGACCAACAGCTTGTTAGAGAAATCAAAGACCCAAAGGCCACTCAGAAGATATCAAAGGGCAGACACCTTTGTGGAGGGACACTCGATGCACATGAAATAAACCTTTTTCAAGACCCTAAAGGGCAAGTTCCCTTCAGCAAAGGTCTGAGCCTCAAAGTGCAGCGGAAGCTGCCAAGTGTCACATGTCAAGACACAGTTTTAGATGAAGATTCAAAGCGTGGAACTCACCACGTGTCCCATCCCAGTGCAGTGGAAGCTGCCAGGTGTTTGCGTTCATGCTTCCAGCCTCTAACAAGTCTCAAGGCCTATTCCTAGAAGCTTATTTTAAAGTTGTGGATGCCACCACGTGTCCTCACCTGTGTCACAGCAAAATGACAGGCCCATAAACGTCAAAATTGGGGTGAATGGCCAGTCGATTAACTTTCAAAGGAAAAGAGACCCGTGGATGTCAAAATTGATGTAGTGAAGCATCTGATTGATCCTTGTAGGCTTAGAACATGGACCCAATGCATTTAAAGACCCTAATGCCAAGACATAGAGAAGGAAGAGACAAAGGGGGAAACTCAGTAGGAGTTATTTCCAGTAGGTGAAGCAATTTAATAGATAAATATTCAGGGCCTCCAAACATTGAAAGTGCCATCTATTTGTCCCCTTTGAGATAAATGCAAAATAGACAATTATGCAACTAGCAAGTGATGGAATGAGTGATTTAGGCTAAGGAGTGGATAAAGGAGATGAACCAGCACACCATAGTTAAAATAGCCACCCTATTCTAGCATGAGAAAATCAAGAATGCATCCAAGGCATTAATGCACCGAATGGATCACCCCATGGGAAAAGGTGCCAGGCCTCTCTTTGCCTCTATATAATGTAATCTTTCATATCATTGCAAGGGACTTTTTCATTTTTATGGGAGTAAAACTCTACCTATTTTGAAAGAAGAAGACTGAGACTTTGAGCTCAAATTGTAATTTCATTTCATTTTATCTGAATGAGAAAGCAAGTTGCTTGCAGACTTTGTGCTGTTTTGACTTGTGCTACTTTAGGAAATTGTTCTTATATCTGTTTCCTAGAGGCATTCTTATTTATTTAATTTGACAAGCAAAATCAGTGAAGGTAAAAAGGGAGGTGTCTTGAAGCCAACTGTGAGAAGACTTTGTGATTTCACAATTGTTTTCAATGTGTGTTTTTCCTTTTCTTTTTGTGTTAAGGATTCTGGGATGAGTTTGTGCCCCCATTACCCTTTGTGTTATACTCTTTGAGTAGTTGAGGTGGAAACTTTGTGTTCTATTTCATCCTACTGGTTACCACACCCTTTTGTCACCAGTTACTTTCACTACCTGAAAGAAACTCCTGTTATTTCCTGTGAGAACACTTTTGAAAGAAGAGAAGTGCCTGTAGTGTTTCCACCAAGATTTTCTCCTTTGTCTATGAGCATCATCTCTAAAAGAAGAGAGATGGATGGTTTATCCTACCCCCATGTGTTTTTTTTGCTTATTTATATTGTATATAGATCTTACATATTTATACGGAACCTCCCCTTGATGAGAGGAGAGATTAGTCCCCTTTTTATGTGGTAAACCTACACAACTGGCCGACCAATCTTCCTGCTATGGTTGATCAGACCTATTTTGTTTATCAATACGTTGATTGACAAAATATTCACCCAACATTTTTTGGTGACTCTATTGGGGAGGGACAAGCAGTTTGAAGCCTCAAGCTTCAAATTAAAGCAAGACCAGTCCTTTTCCATTTTTGTTTTACAATCTAGCAACTCCATGCTATACCAGAGGCCAAAAATCCCAAGGTGTTGTTGACCTTGCTTTTGAGTTGATGCAGCAGATTAATTTTGAGTTGTTTCCTCCACAACCTCACCTTAGACAAACTAGGAGTCTTCCTCCTAGCCCTACCAGGTCACCACCATAAGGTAGAGCTTCTTTTTCTACTGCTAGCCAAGCTTTGCCTATCCACACTCCACCTGGATTAGTGATCCCACTTTTACATAATCAAATCATGGCTCAAATCCCCTAGGGTAACTCTTTTAGTCCACTGAATTTGACTCCACCTCTACATGAACTTCCATGTAGTTCAAGGAAAAATTTCCCCAAATTCTTTGGAGATGGAAAAGTTCATCCTCATAAACACATTACAACTTTCAGTATAGATTTTGGTGTAATAGGGGTGGAATTTGAAGACATAGCAGTCAGGCTATTCATGGAGACACTATAAGGCATTGCTGCAAACTAGTTCTACCACTTGCAGGCTAGATCAGTGACTGATTGGGACACTCTGAAAGACAAGTTTGAAGTCAAGTTTAAGCCTGCAAAAGATGCACATGCCTTGTTGGCCCAACTCACTTAGATGAAGAAAGAGCCTCATGAGCCTATGAGGGATTTTATTGCCAAGTTCGACAAGCTGAGGCATAGGATTCCCATGGTCGCCTAGCCGACACCTTAGAACCTCAAATGTTTCTTCATCAACTCATAACTACTTGAAGTGAATTTCTTATTGAGATGGGCCAGACACATAGACCTTGCTACTACTCAGAACTTGGCTAATGAGGTAGAAGATGACCTTATCTTGGTAGGAAAGATAAGGAGAGACCCTAATAAAGGTAAACCCTCTTCATCTTCTGAATACTCACCTATAGCCACCACTGACCCAATGGTGCAAAATCTGGCAAACAAAATGTTAGCTCTTAGAAAAAAGTGGCACAAGGGATGCCATATGTTCCTGCATACAGAGATATGCCTAAGAGGACATTTTAGAATTAGACGTACTAAGGCAATGCTGTCAGGAATCAAGCACAGCAAAACTGCCTTCCTCCTCCACAAAGGAATCTCACCCTCGAAGCACCTCCAACTAACTCAGCAGTTGGATATCTTGAAGCTAAATCAGACTTCTCATTCTAGCCTGAGTTGAATCCTAAAGATGATGCTAATCTCTTCACTGAGGAAGAAGAAGAATTAGATGGCAACTTCCATATTGGTTTCTTGAACTATCAAGATGAACCTAGAAGTGAAGGCAATGCAGCTGAGGGGTCATATGTTGTATTCACCAGGTCCAAGAATTAATCAGCACAATAAGCTGATAAAGAAAAAGTAGAGGAGTGACCTCAACTGGCAGTTTCAATTGCTAAGTAGGGATCCACTCTTCCTTTCCAACCAAAGGACCCAGTGATTGAGAAAAAGGTAAGTACCCCAAATACCCCTATGCCTTCTACTTCAAATCCATAGTCCAGTCCTCCCTCTTTCAAAAATCAAAAGGAGGAACTCCCATCCTCTACTCCTAGCTCATTCAAGACATTTGATATCTTTGACCATATAAAGAAAACCAAAATTCAAATGTCTGAATTTGAATTTTTGCAGTCCTAGCCTGAGCAATTAGACAGACTGGTTCAATGTGTTAAAAACCATAACATCCCTATTGAACAAGTAATTCCCAAAGTGACACATGATCTTGCCAGGAATGCACCCACCAAGAACAACCTTGTCATTGCTCCCCCTATTACTCCTGGCAGAACTGAACCTTTTTATGTCTCATTGCTGATAAATGGACATCAGCTGAATAATTGCATCATTGATTCTAGAGCTTTAGACAATGTCATGCCTGCTAAAGTGGTTGAATCCCTTGACCTCACATTGACTAAGACTTTTGGTAGATGCTTCTCCATGGAGAACAAGAAAGTGCCTTTGCTGGGACAAATTAAAGATGCCTAATTTGCGTTTGCTACCTTTCCAGACAAAAGAATCAAGATGTCTATCTTGGTAGTAGACGTCCCAGCATCATATGGCATCCTTATTGGGTGTAATTTCTATAGAGATGTTGGAGGTGAATTGATCATGGATTTATCAGAGGCAAGGATTCTAGTCAAAGGTGTTATGAAGAGGTTGCTCGTTGAGAAGGAAGTGAAATATGTAGTTACCCAGACCTCAGCACCTGAAGCTCAAATTTTGTTTGAGTCTTTAGGCATGGGTAACTACTTTCTATACATGGATGGAGTTCATGAGACATTTGATGAAGCTCCTGTAGATCACAACCTAGAAATGCATTCAGCTATAACAGCAGAGGAATTAGCTGAGCACAAGGCAAGTGTGGAAGTATCTCCACCCCTGGATGAAGAAGGATCCATAAGAAAATTAGTATCAAATGAGGTATGGATTCTTGAATTTGATCACAGCTACTCTTCCACTGGTTTAGGAGTCGAGGTTGTGTTAATATCTCTTCAAGGAGATATTTTTCCCTCATCTTATAAATTGAAATTTAGCAACATGAATAACATAGCTGAATATGAGTCTCTATTGCTTATATTGAGAGCCGCTCAAGACAAAGGCATCAAGCTCCTTCATGCTAAAGGAGATGTCAAACTAGTGGTTTGTCAGGTGAGTAACCTATATCAAACCAAGAATGAAAGATTGCATCATTACCACAATCTAGTCTGGGACAAGCTTGAAGACTTTGACATTTTCATCATCTCTGTAGTTCCCAGAGAATTCAATGACCGAGTGGATGCACTAGTTGTTTCAGCTAATCTCTTAGTCCCCCACCTAGATTTCAAAGGAGATAGGTACATAATTAAGCTGGTATTTTAGCCTAGTATACCTAATAATGCCAGTCATTGGTAGGTATATAACAATGACAACCAAATCATTGCCTTCTTGGAACAAAAAGATGGCTTTGAACGGCTACATTTTGAAGGCAGTGAACCTCAGAAGTGTGAAATAGCTCCTGAATCAAATATAGACATGGGTGAGGAGTTCTTGCAACTCAAAGGGAATAAGATTCCAAAAGGCTTAGTTTCCCTTGAGAATCTATTTGATAAGCATGATAGATTCATCAGATAGCAGCCAATGGATTCAAGCTCATCTCAGGAGTTTGATCAAGTAAATCTGGGAACCAAGGAAGACCCCAAGATGGTGAACATTGGGAAATGCTATACTCCTAAAGAGAATTTCAAGTCCACCTCTTTGCTCAATGAATACATGGATGTCTTAGCATACTCTTATGCTGACCTGAAGTCACTTTGGCCTAACAAAATTTGACACAACATCCCTCTCAAGGCTGATTCAACACCCTATAGGCAGAAGTCTAGGCATTATAATATGAAAATATTAGGTACTATTTTATCTGAAATACAAAAAATACTAAATGCCAAGATAATCTTCCCAATCCATCATTCCACATGGGTTGCCAATATAGTGCCTATAAGAAAGAAGAATGGTGAAATTCACCTTTGTGTGGATTTTAGAAATTTGAATCAGGCATCCTTGAAGGATAATTATCTTTTGCCAATCATGGATCAAGTGCTACAAACAGTGATAGGCTCAGAGATGTTATCAATGTTAGATGGCTTCTCAGGATATAATCAAGTCAAAGTTGGTGAAGCAAACCAGCATAAGACCACTTTCACCACACCTTGGGGCATGTTTACGTATAAAAGGATGCCTTTTGGCTTGATAAATGATGGCACCACCTTCTAAAGAGAAATGGACCTTGCCTTCAAAGATGAGATGGGTAAGTTCATTATAGTTTATCTTGATGACTTGACTATCTTCTCTAAGCATTGCCCAGATCATGTGAGCCATTTGCAATAAGTGTTGGAGCACTGCCGCCAGAATGGCATTTCCTTAAACCCCAAGAAGTCAGTCTTTAGAGTAATGAAGGGGAAACTTCTCAGACATGTTGTGCCCAAAGGAGGCATAAAGATTGACTCAAATAGATTCAAGTCTATCCAAGAACTTTCCTTGCCCACAAGCAAGATTTTTTTTCACTCTTTCTTTGAAAAGGTGAATTTCTTACAGAGGTTCATCCCTAAGTTTGTCGAGAAGACTAGGCACATTGTAAACATGATGAAGGAAAAAGCCACCTTTAGCTGGACTGAGGAAGGTACGTCAGCATTTGAGGATGTCAAGGTTGCCATTGCCCATGCTCTAATTCTATTTGTCCAGACTATAGCAAAGAGTTCACCATTTACAGCTATGCTTCAGAACATACGCTTTCAGCAATTCTGGTTCAATAGAACAAAGAAGGTATGGAATCTTCCATTTCCTTCATGAGTTGTCCTCTCAAAGCTCATGAGCTGAAGTACTCAAATATTGAGAAGCACGCTTATGTTGTGATGAAGGCAGTAAAACATTTGTGTTTCTACATCCTCAATTCTCGAGTTACTGCCTTGGTCCCTGACACCACAATGAAATCTATATGACTTAGTAGGAGTTTGGGATGAAAAGAGGCAATTGGGTTGCAAAGATCTAGGAGTTTGATCTGATCATCAACCCAATAAAGCTGGTAGGTGGAAAGGGGGTATGCTAACTAATTGTGGATAACAAGCCAAGAGGAACAGAGCATGAAGAACTTGAGGTGGATGACACACCAATAGTCCTCTTTGTCTCCACCACAAATGAGTGGTATTCAGGTATTGCTCATTTCCTTACTTATGGTGAATGTTCTGCTCACCTATCTTATAAAAAAGGAGAACTATCAAACTGAAAGTTGCTAATTTTTTCCTCTGGGATAATGGCTTATACAAGAGGAGCTTTGATGGAATGTTCCTTCCCTGTGTGGACAAAGAGCAATAAAGCCAACTCCTAAAGTCCTTCCATGATTCGACCTGTGGAGGACATTTTTCTGCCCCTGTGACTGCCCATAAGATCCTACAAGCTAGGTATTATTGGCCAACTCTCTTTCAAGATGCATACAAGTGGGTCAGGGGATGTGAATTGTGCCAGCAGTTTATTGGAAGGCCCAAGTTAGTTGCTCTACCCCTCGAACTAGTGATCATAGAAGAGCCATTCCAACAATGGGGGATTGATTTTATTGGAGCTATAAACCCATCATCAAGTGTTGGACATGACTACGTCCTCACAGTAATAGACTATTTCACCAAATGGGTGAAAGCAATTCCAACCAAACATGCTACTTCAGAAGTAGTGTGCAATTTCCTCAAAGAAAACATCATGTCCAAGTTTGGGGTCCCAATCAAAATTGTCATTGACAATGTTGCCTATTTCACTTCCCAGGAGATTACTCAATTCTATTTTCATTACGAAATCACACTCTCCCACTCTTTTAATTACTTTCCACAAGGGAATAGACAGGCTGAATCAAGTAATAAGAACCTGGTGACTATCATCAAGAAGCTAGTGGATGACAACCAAAGGACTTGGCATAAGGCATTGGTTGATGCTCTATGGGTAGAGAGAATTACACTCAAGAGGGCAATTGGTATGTCTCCCTTTCAACTCCTTTATGGTGTTAATGCTGAGATACCAATCACCTTGGAATTGCCAGCATTGAAATTGGCTAAGGCGATTGAGGATCAAACATATGAGAGCTCACTTGAGAAGAGGATCATGTGCCTTGCTGATCTGAATGAGTAGAGATTTACAATGGTAGACCGAATTGCTTCCCATCAAAGTCTAGTGAGGAAGCTCTTCGACCGAAAAGCAAAGAATCATGATTTCCATATTGGAGATCGAGTCTTATTGTGGGACAAGAGAAGAGAACCAAAGGGGATGCACAAAAAATTTGATTCCCTATGGAGGGGCCCTTTTACTATTCATCAGCACAATGGTAAAAATAGTTTCCTATTGAAATATCATGATGGCACTCTCTTTTCTCTGCCTCACAATGGGCAATATTTGAAGCACTTCAACTCTTGAAGTATCGGATGAGTTCCCCTGTACATATGTATATTTGTGTAGTCTTTTGTTTCTATTTTGTTCTTTTGTTTTTATTTTTGGAGCCTTTCTTCTTGGGTAGCATGACTCCATAGCCCAATGGCACACTTCAAGGCACCAGAGATTCTGGTTTCTACTCCCCTTAGCTATTTCAAGTTTTTGACTGAAGGAAGTTCCCCAATTGGAGCCAGTTATTGTCCCTAAAAATGACTCCTCATTTTTTAGATAACATATGACTATTTTAGTCCTGCATGGCCAAAATTGTCCCTTCCATTTCTAAAAATTTGTTTTAAACATTCAATTTCATCATTTCTCAAATTTTTGGTAAAAGGATTAGCAGGTTCAACCAGTTCAAAGGCTTTTGTAGGTGAGTTCAATCAAAAGAACCAGTCTCCAATGCTTGGTCACCTTCAGATATGGGTCAGCACTTTGGTTCAATCAAAAAGGGTCTGTCGGCAAGCATCAAAATAATGATTGAACCATTAAACCATTTAACCATTTAACCTTGAACCTTTTCAATTCAATGGGTTCAAAGGGTTCAAAGGTTCATCGTCATCAATAAGAGCTAAGCATTTTGGCAAAGGTTCAAAGTTTGACCGTTTCAAGGTTTCGCGGCCTCGATCACTTAACAAGTATCAAAAGCTTGAACCATTAAACCTTGAACCATTTTGGTTCATCGGTTCAATGGGTTCAACATTCAATCGGTTCAATGTGCCAGTTTCAAATTTTCAAAGGCCACTTCAGTTAAGGAAAGAAGCACGTGCAAAAGAAAGAGTCAAGCAGATGCTACCAAGTGTCAATATCTACAGTCTTTTCCCTTAGCTTCACTATTTTGAGCAAAGACCATGGTGGGCCCAAGGATGAGTGACTAAATGAAGTGAAATGTGTCGAGTGTCTACATTTGCATGACTAACAAATGTATTCAGACCATGCCATGTGTCCCTTGCAAAGATCAGTGGAAGCTAACAAGTGTCATCATTTGAGAGAGCCCAACTGAGCCACAAGCATTTCTATGGTTTTGCAAAGACCTGAGAAGGTGGATGCTGCCAAGTGTCAATAGTGGAAGCTATCATGTGTCTTTAGTTAAAAGTGGTAGAAGGTGCCACGTGTCATAAAAGGGGGCACTCACAATGTAGAAGCATGCATGAAGCCAAGGAAAGGATTTCCTTTAGACAAATTGTTTGAAGGAATTCCTTCAGACATTTTTTCTGAAGGAAATAAAGGACCAATAGCCCACCAGAGAAATCAAAGACCCAAAGGCCACTCGAAAGATCTTGAAGGGCAGACACCTTTGTGGAGGGACACTTGACGCACATGAAACAAACCTTTTTCAAGAACCTAAAGGGCAAGTTCCCTTCAAGAAAAGTCTAAGCCTCAAAGTGTAGCAGAAGTTGCCAAGTGTCACATGCTGAGACACGGTTTTAGTTAAAGCTTCAAAGCATGGAACTCACCATGTGTCCCATCCTAGTGTAGCAGAAGCTGCCACGTATCTGCATCTGTGCCTCCAACCTCTAAAAAGTCTTAAGGCCTATTCCCAAAAGCTTATTTCAAAGCTGTGGATGCCACCATGTGTCCTCACCTACATCACAAAAAAATGACAGACCCAAAAACATCAAAATTGGGACGAATGGCCAGTCGATTAACCTTAAAAGGAAAAGAGACCCACGAACATCAAAATTTTTGTAGTGAAGCATTTTATTGATCCTTGCAAGCTTAGAACATGGACCTGATGCATTCAAAGACCCTAAGGGTAGGGCATAGAGAAGGAAGAGACAAAGGGGGAAACTCAGTAGGAGTTATTTCTAGTAGGTGAAGCAGTTTTCCGAATAAATATTTATGGCCTCCAAACATTGAAAGCACTGTCTGTTTGTCCCCTTTGAGATAAATGTAGAATAGACAATTGTGTGGCTAGCAGGTGATGGAATGAGCGACTCAAGCTAAGGAGTGGACAAAGGAGATGAACCAGTGCACCACAGTTAAAGCAGCGGCCTTGTTCCAGCATGACAAAATCAAGAATGCATCCAAGGCATTAATGCACTGAATGGATCACCCTATGGGAAAAGGCGCCAGGCCTCTCTCTACCTCTATATAATGTAATCTTTCATATCATTGCAAGGGACTTTTTCACTTTTATGAGAGTAAAACTCTACCCATTTTGAAAGAAGAAGACTAAGACTTTGAGCTCAGATTGTAATTTCATTTCATTTTATCTAAATGAGAAAGCAAGTTGCTTGAAGACTTTGTGTTGTTTTGACTTGTGCTACTTTAGGAAATTGTTCTTATGGCTGTTTCCTAGAAGCATTCTTATTTATTTAATTTGACAAGCAGAATTAGTGAAGGTAAAAAGGGAGGTGTCCTGAAGCCAACTGTGAGAAGACTTTGTGCTTTCACAATTATTTTCAGCATGTGTTTTTCCTTTTCTTTCTATGTTAAGGATTCTAGGATGACTTTGTTCTCCCATTACCCTTTGTGTTATACTCTTTGGGCAATTGAGGTGGAAACTTTGTGTTTTATTTCATCCTATAGGTTGTTGCACCCTTCTATCACCAGTTACTTTCACTGCTTGAAAGAAACTCCTATTGTTTCTTGTGAGAACACTTTTGAAAGAAGAGAAGTGCCTATAGTGTTTCCACCAGGATTTTCTCCTTTGTCTGTGAGCATCATCTCTGAAAGAAGAGAGATGGATGGTTTATCCTGCCCCCATGTGTTATTTTCTACTTATTTATATTGTAAATAGCTCTTACATATTTATAAGGAACCTCTCCTTGATGAGAGGAGAGATTAGTCCCCTTTTGATGTGGTAAACCTACACAACTAGCTAACCAATCTTCCTGTTGTGGTTGATCAAACCTATTTTGTTTATCAGTACGCTGATTGACAAAATATTCACCCAACAAGACTCAACTGATAATTCAACCACAAGAATGAGCAATCAGTGTAATTGACCAAATTATTACACATGAAATTCAAATAATTCAAGTAGGAGGATGTCAAACTTTATCGATAATGCATCTGTATGAGGAGAAAATGTGTGAACTAGTCAAGTGCCCCCCCCCCAAATTTTGGCACTTTATAATTTAGTGCATTTTACAATACAAATGGGCTAGATATGTGGTAAATTGAAAAATACACACTTTTTCAAAATATGGCACTTAAATTTGAGATATCATTTTCAAGATATTAATAAAATTATTTCCCATAAATAGCCTATTTTTAATAAAATTACACTCAATGATTAAAATAGGACCCTTGGGTGAGGTGAAAGGTGCCTTCTAACCACTCATTAAAATCGAGTTAGAGTCTAGAATGAGGTGGTATGATCTTTTGAGTGGGATTTGGCCTCCTACCAATTTGAGCCTCAACTTCATCTTTGACAAGCAGAGATACAAGGCTTTAAAAGACTCAAAAAAATTACTCTTTTAAAAATATTTTCAAATGACTTTGTTTTTCAGCATAAGAAATGATGTTGTAAAAATTTAATCAAGTCATTAAATTATTAGAAGAGTAGATTACACATGTTAATTTAGGGTTGGGTGTGGGCACACCAAGAAAGAAAGGCTCAAATGGTGGAGCACCAAAGTCAAGTTTTGGCTTAGTCAATGCAATACCAGTCCTCTACCATGGAGTAATAGATAAGCAGATCTAACACATCACCTCCAAAATTATCCACACCAATGCAAGATACTTTCAATATAGCTTCACTTATAACTATCCATCCATGCCAATAGATCTCTAATACCACCTAGGTGAAAGAGATAATGCAAATCAGAGGATATAATGTAGTTGTCTTAATGGAAAGAATAGACCACGTAGTCACTAAGAAAAGACAAGATCTAGGTGATAAAAAATTAAAATGTTTTGATGTCTTCCACTCAGTTGGAGATTCAATGGTAGAATTGGAAACTCTAATGCAGAAGACAAAGGATGCTAGGCTAGGAAAAAAGGGTAAATAGATCTAGTTTTTTTAGCCAATGCTAGTGAAGATCACTATAGATCCAATGCAAAGATCCAGATCTAAAATTCTTTGAGAAAATAAATTCCAAACTATTGCTTAGTTTTCTCCTCCTCAAGTGATACATAAAATTATCACCATATATGTAGTCTTTCTAACACCAAATGTAGGTTGGATCATCAATTAGGAGGCCATTCAGACCCAAAAAATAGCAGATTTGAGAAATTCCAACATGGATTAGGTGTATGCTGCCATAGTAGAATAGATCTATAAATCAGATCAATGGAAAGTAGGGTAAAAGTTTATTATACTATTATAGGTCTCTCATAGGTCATAAAACTCCATTCTAATTGATCCGAACAACAATTTAGATGACAATTCGGGTGATGGGTCCACCCCAATTGATGACGAAACTTTTAGGAGCCATAACTTTTGCATCGTAGCTCCGATTGACTCGTCGTTTGAACCATTGGAAATATAATAATGAGGGAAACATCGTGAGATGTCATTAATATTTTATCAATGAAGTTTGACCCCATAAAACCCAACATAAGTGTCCCAAATTTCAATTTTAATAGTGCAGTCTAAAAATAGTAAGTTACTACAAATAGTAATTCCTCAAATTTTGTATTGTTGTAAATCATGGAAGTCGAAAAAATTCATCTCCCTCAAGATTGGTGACCTTCCACATCCTCACCACACCTTCAAAACATGTATAAATGAATATTTAATCTAAAATGGAAATCAGACATCTCTTCTCAGAGATAAGCATATGTTTGGGTCTGCAAATTTGATCAATAAAATATCTCTTATCAGAGATAGCATTATTTGAATTATTTTTTTCTTATTTCTTGAATTATATTTCATCAAAATCCATGCTAATATCCAATCTTTCAACACTAAATTGAGATCTTTAATGCTTGCCTAAACTCAACACAGATCTCATAGCAACAAAAGTAGAAAATGATGCCAAGATCAAATCAATACAGACTGTCTCTCCTTCTCCATATCCTTCTATGCCACAACAAAGGATATTAGAGTGTTGGTCTAGATAAAAGTGAAAATTAGATCACAACATGGCTATTTCAACACCAAGGCCATGTAGTAAATGATGCCAAAGCTATATTTCAACACTTGATTAGTTATAAATTAGAATGCTTAGCTTATAAATTAATGTTTCACTCCTTCATGCACCAAAAAACACTCTCCCTCTTCAGATCTAATGCTTAGGCAAGCAAATCAAGCTCAAAAAATATATCTATGACCAAAATAAACAATAATCTCCTAATGCAAATTGAATCCTCCTAGATCTAAAGCAAATAAGGAAAAAAATCCAATTCAATAGTTTGCTCAGATTTTGTAGAAAAAGACCCCTACAATTTTTTTGGTTACTTAGGTGACTGATCAATTTTAATAAATCCTAAGGTTTTTGAGATTTTTAATTCAAAACAACCTCAAAATTTCATAAACTCTCTAAAAAATGATGAAGAATACAAAATAGTATACTACTCAAGATTTCTTATTAACAACAACAAAAAGAAATCAATGTTTGATTACCAGTACTTGAAGCTTTGATACCATATCAAAATGAGTTCTAAGAATACTGATCCAAGTGAATGCACTAATTCAATATGCTCTATGATACACGTATTTTACAATACAATATTGAGCACACACATACATGCAACCGCAAGAAATGAACAAGAGGAATGAGACACAAATGATCGACATAATATTGCATTAAGAATATGAAAGGGAATAGGTACATAAATAGGTTAGAGGAGGAAAGATATAACCCATTATAGTGAATGTGGTATTAAAATTTCCAAATAACCAACATGACACTAAAGCCCCTAAGCAAGTAATATGTAACCATGTAGCCAAAACCCATAGAAAAAAGGCCTACACCAATAATATTTAGAGTATTTCTAGGTAAAATACACGCTTCAAAATAATGGACCTTACATTATTTTTGATGTCTTATAGCAAATAAAAATTGTTTTAAAATATCTTCAAGAAACCATGGCTACAAGCTTAAACCTTACCATTAATAACATCTATTAGATCTCATAAAAAATAAAGAGAGGGTGCTAAGTAGCACCATGTAGTTTAGGATTTTTTTAATGTATTACATTCCTATTTGGGTTTTAGGTTTGTGTGTTTCCATACAGTATGATCTTTATATCCTAAAACATCATAACTAGGTGGGAAAAGTCAAAGTCACAGAGTGTGATCCTGAAGAAACCCAACATGAAAGGAAAATGACATACAAAGTATGCATGGGGATCATCAATTAAGTCTAGGAAAGAGACATTGAAAAACAAGGTATGGAGAAAAGACAATCAATAGTCATTTAAAAAGCCATTAATAATGACACACTTAAAATATTGTAGCTTTCCTAGAATCAAATCATGTATAATAAAATAATGTGGATCAAAAAAAATATGACACATTGCATCAACATTTTTTGTCAAATGAACCAATTTTTCTAGATAGATAATTACTAACATCAAATCATCAGCAATCAGGTGAAATTAATTTAGTAAATAAAATGGTACATGGCTAACTCAACACATTCAAATTAATGTGTCAGATGGATTCAAGTAGGAAAAACTATATAAATAAGGGTATTAAAAACACAATGACATTACACACTCTTTTGAATAAGAACCCTCTATGATTATGCCTAAATAATTTAATTATGCATAGATTATTTGCTAGCACCAGTCAAACTAAATAAATTATTTGAATGTGAATAATATCAACATGGATCATGCATATCTTTTTATTCCCCTCATAGATGAGCAAAAATAAAAAATAGGAGTGGTCTTATGCTCCAACAAACTAAATATACCATGATCTATACCTATTTGACATTATTGACATAGTAGCAACCACTTTATTCATACTAGAGTAGCTAGAAGTAACATAAACAATAACCCTAGCTATCCAACACCCCCTATGAGGATATGAGGTAGATAAATTCATCAAACTCCTTACATTATAGTGATTGGATGAAGTGATGATGACACTTCTCAACTGATATTATGAAGGTACAATTCATCTCTCTCAAGATATCATGATATTCACCAATCCAACAACCATAACATAGGTAACAAGGCAATCAAATCATGGTAAATCTCTTCTAAAATATAAAACCAAGGCTCCTCCTACTCATTCATACACAAGGGAAAGTATAGTAGGCCATCCAGGGGGATCCCTATCAACTTTTTTAAGGATATTTATGTGTACATCCTCTCTAAATACATCACCAAGTACTTTTAGAAAACCACCAAAAGTGTTAGATGTGTTATAAAAAAGGTCATTGATATTGCATATAAAATAATCTAGCTATATGATTATTTCAATTGGCCAAAGTTTTGGGTCTCTAAGCTCATCACTAACATCGATAAGGTCATCACTAGAACATTGAAGGTGTTTTAATATTAGTTATTAGTAATACTTATTTGCTTTATATAGTGGAAGTCTATAGATGGCCTAGTTAATTTGGATGTGGATTTATGGTCTATAACTACATTTGATATCATTCCATGAACCAAAATGGGACAAAATTATGAAAAACCTAATAAATTTAATGTATGGTGGGTGGAAGTTTAACAACTTATATTTTCACACCCTTGGATACCCATAGATGTCATGTAGTATTTTAAGAAATATGTTATAGTTACTAAGCTCCATGATGGGATCCAAATTAGATTTCATGAGATTTCAAAGGCACTAATCACTTTCTTTCCATTTTTACTCAAAACGATTGATGTGTAAGTAGAAGCCTTGTGATAAAAAGCTCTAGTTTCTTGCTCTGTTCCAAAAATGTGAATCATACCTCCATGATCACAACAACCATCGATTCAACCATTAGTAACATAATTTTAAGTATAAGTATAGACATGATCACAAATAAAATAAATCCCATCATAAACTATTGTGGGGAAGAGGAAGATACCAGCATGCAGAGCATCATCACCCCTCTAAATAAAAAATGTGAAGTACTAAATTTTATACTTTTAATAGGAATGTCCCACAGATCATTATAGAATATGATCTAACTTAGCTTGGAGTCACAAGACAAAATGTGTAAAAATATATGATTGAAGTCATGGCATTAAGGTATATGAGGAGGAAGAAGAAGAATAAGAGTTTTTTTTTTAAAGTAGTGCACACTTGTCAAGTGTGAAACAATGTTCTGTAGATATTTTTGGTGGACATTCCTACACCTCTTATGTCCATAATTATTGATACTATGGTAGAAGATAAAGAATGCACATGTAAGATGGCTAAAATATTTTAAAGAACACCTAACATAGGGTCTTTAGGGTAAAAAATGAACTCATAATAAGAAATAATCCCACAACATCCATTAATATGAAATTCCATCACCCATACTGCACCACAACTATGACAATATATTGCATATCATATGGGTTCCTTTTTTAAACCACACCCAATTGAGGAATTTGAGCCATAGGAGGCTCAGGTGCCAAAATAATATCCCCAAGAGACGATTTGGGCATATGAGTGTTTGAATAAGACTTTGGTACCTCTATCCAAACCAAAGGCATAAACACATAGGCACATTATGGTTGAATCAAATTCTTCTTCTTCATAGTCACTCTCATCACTTGATTCTTCAATTCCTATGTAGGACCCAAAAGAGACTACCCAACCACAACTAGATTAGCTAACCATGCAAGTAGATCTTATAGTGTAAGAACAATCTAATAAGGATCAACTCAAGTAGGAAGAAGATCAAAAGGAAGATATGAAAAAGGATGGAAATGAGAAGAATTGGAAGAAGGAAGAAGAAACATGCAATGTTACCAATGAGGAGCAAAGGAAGAAGTAAGAGGAAGAAACAAATAAGTTATAAAGAAGTAGAAAATATGAACAAATCAATAAGTGTAAGTAGCACAGAAACATAAGGCTAAATGAAATGAGAAGTGAAAGAAAACCTATAAAGGCAAGAGGAGGAGATGTAAAAGTAGGCCTAGAGGAAAGTGGCCAAGGAAAATATAGAGGCAGCTTCCAAAGCAAATGCAAAGACAAAGAAAAAAATGTAATAATAAGTTATAATAAGGTAGGCAATGGAGTCCACCAAGAAGGTGGTGATACCCAAGGTCCAATAACCATCTTCCAATTATCAAGGCTCAGGGTCCACTCAAGGGGGTACATAATAAGAGGCATCTCAGCATAAGCCTTGATTTTCTATCTAATGGATATGGAATATCCTTGCACCCTCATCACAATGCATAACCTTCTCTCTTCTACTGATGTAAATCATGAAATCACCTATGATAACTATAACTTCTAGTTTATATCTTACCATAATGGTACAGGAAGTGTCACTTGATGTTTCCCAATTACCCTTTCCAAAGAAAATTGAGGTATCAAGTACATTACAAGAGTCTTATCACTCAAAAGGCTTCCATGTTATAACAAGAGCATCACAGCTAAGGGAGGAAAATGCAAACCTACACCTCCACCTCACCAAAGCTTAGTAATTGATAGATGATACCTATCCTACTTTTATCACTCAAGTCTTGGGTGACCAAGTCATGTCTAATAAAAATCAATTCATAGCCATCCTATCATAGTTAACAAAAGACTAGATCACTATGTAGAAGATACAACAACTTTACACACAAGGTTAGAATATCAAGGTAGAAACAAAGGCTATTTTTGAACTCCTCAAAGAATATGAACAAGTTTTGGATATGGATGCACTCCAATCTCAACACATAGCCTAATGCATGATCTAATGGAATCATCAATTGAACACCACATAGAGTGAGGAAAAACCATAGTTCACAAAGTTTGATAAATCTAAAACAATGGTGTGAGATCAATTTTTTTACCCCTTATGCACTGGATGTCACACTAAAATAGTTAATTAAATCAAGATAAAATGTTAGGCATAAGATGCAAACATTACAAAATAATATGGTGCACAATACCTTTGTTGGAATTTAAATGCAGAAGTATGTAGATAGACAATAGGAGCTAGCATAAGAAATCTAGTGGAAAGTGTTGAATGCTAGGGTCCTTCTCACAATCATAGAAGATGAGGACATTTAAAATTTGGTGGGATTCCAAGTCCCATTATTCACTATGATTACTATGGTGCGAGAATTTCTCATTGATTGGATAATGTTTAAAAATGACTTGTCCCTTTAGATAGCTCCATTGTTGAGATCATTTAGGATCCACAATTAATCCCTCCAAGCTAACTCTAATAGGAGCTCAAGCAAAAACTACTACCACAACTACTCATCTAACAATCCAACCATAATAAATGCCTCCAGTGCTAGATTCTATAGTTGTGACTTCTTTGAAAAAAATTACAATAACATCATCTTCATAATCTCCATCAATTTCTAACAACTCAGCCTATGTCTCTACCATATCTGTAAGTACTGCACACTCTCCAATTTTGAAGATTTTAAATATTTTATGGTAGGAAAGCCTTAAGAATTAATATTACGGCTAGGCTGGTTGAAAACCCATAAAGAGTGTCCATCTAATTATGCTAATCTATTGAAAACTTGAAAAGGTGGTAGATTAATATGTTATTTAATTAAAAACCTAAAAGAGTAGATAAGTAGTGTGCAATATTTGAAAACCAATAAATGACACCTTGAGTGATTACCACAAATAATGTTTTTGGACCAGTTCCTTGGCACATATAATTTTAATATCTTTAACGCAAAGCACACTTCCTACGAATTTGTCTTAGGATGAGACAACTACTTAAGTTTGGGAAAGTGTTTATATTAAAATAGAATTATAAAATCACAAAGTATAGATGTTTGATAAGTGTATGATGGATATCTGCTTATATAATGTATTATATTTTGGATGTATTCAACCTATGTATGTATTCTAAAATTCTATGGAATGTGAAAAGAGTCATTCATACTTGAATCAAAAATATGGAATGTGAAACAACGATGTATTGTAAAATTCTATAAATAGTGACTAGTTGTAAAGGAAAGGAGTTTTGAAAAGATAGAGATTAATATAAAGATTTGATAATGGTTTTCCTGAATGTATTTTATCCTTATTATATGCATAATGAATGCTTTGTTTATTCAAATCTATTTAATCATTTAGTAATAACAATGAAGTTTCTATATATGTAATTATGTGTTTCTAATATAACTAGAAATGCTTAATCAAAGAAAGACTTTGTTTATTCTGTAACTATGACTATGATATGTTCATGCTTCCTAATTCACACATAAAACTCAAATTAACATGTTTTTATGGGTTTTCTAGGAACCTCTACTAATATCAAGGATTGTATGCTAATAAGGTACTAATTTGAATTCAATAAATTTATATATACACAAGCACCTTAATACAGTTTATAACCAAGTTGATCATATCTTACATTTACAAAGATGGCATCTAAATATCACATATGTTGATTTTATTTTCTATATACTAGACCAAATGAAGGATATTACATTAATGAAAAAGTATATAGATTTCACCCTAGTTGCATTTTGACCATAAGGGATAGAATTATGTTGACATCTATGAAAACTAATTTCCAATATTGAAAATAATCCATGTTATAATGTATGTAGGGGGGTAAAAAAGATAGACCCCTTGAACAACAACCTAATTTTTTAATGCCTTAAAAAGTGTAGACTTGAGCTCAAGCAAATAAAAAATATTTTGACATGTGCAAGCATCAATTTACAAACATGAAACAAAGTTTTTAGGCATCATTGTTGATGAAGGGTTTTAGAAAGTTTTGGAGGGATCAAATTTGCATACCCACTACCACAAGGGACTTGTCATTATCACGAGAAATCTCATTGTCAATGATGTCTGATATTGATCATGTCACTTTTGAAAGGTTTCAATTTTATTTCTTATCTCATATCACTCTCTACTTTATAGACACTCTTTTTCAGTACTCCAGAACAACATTCTTAGTATTTTTAGCCTATGTCAAAATCCATGTGAGTATAAAATCAAGTATGTACTCATAAACCTCTTTGTCAATTATAAATTTTTCTATCTCTTTCATTCTTCATCATTTTCTTCTACATAAGCATATATTTATTTATTGTATTTGTTGTATTTACTATAATTATGTTGTCCCCGAAAAATGCCACTCATTTTTGGGACAACTTATAGGTCAAAATCCTCTCTTCCCCTTTCAAAAATTGTTTAGAGCATTTCATTTCTTCATTTTTCAAAGGTTTCTCTTAGATATACTAACTCTGCAAACAGGCTCATTTCTACAAGTTCAATGGGCTTCACAGCTTCCGCAGCTGGGTTCAATCAAAAGAATCAGTTTCTAACATTGGTTATTTTCGAAATTGGTTCATCACCTTGGTTTGAATTGAAATTTCCATCGGCAAGCATTAGCATCAGGTTCAACGTTTGGTTCATCCCTTTCAAATGCATTGGTTCAAACTGCTGGCGACCATTAACAGCCCCTCAGACGTCAGATTTTAGAGTAAACACAAATCTGTGGAAATTCAAATAGAGTGCGGAACTTAAAGGAAGAGCCAAGAAACTAGCTGGAAAGATAGCCTAATAGCTCAAATCACAGCAGGAAGAGACAAAGCTAAAAAAGACAAAGTGAAGGAAAAGTCTGCCAAAAAAGGAAAAGCTTGACTGAAGAGAAAAGTGCCTGATGGAAAAAGACTGTTTGCATCCATCATGCAAGAGCAGCAATTTTTGCCGCCCTTGCATCTTTTGGTTTCTTCTATGCAAGAGCGGCAAATTTTTCCACCCATGCATTCCCATTTTCTCTCCTCCAGGTGCAAGGGCGATGATTTTTGCCTCCCTTACATGTTCTTCTTCGCTGACTCCCTGACGTGCACAGGCAGCAATTTTTGCTGCCTATGCATAGGAACTTCTCCAATATGTAAGGGCGGCAATTTTTGCCACCCATACATTCCTTTCCCCCATTTTTCCTAACTCTGGGAAATTTTTATTTTTCCTATTTTTCGCACCCGCTCCCCTTTTTCTTCTGCTTTTTGACCTACTCACACCTCATCCATTTCAAGTGCATTTCCCTAATCGTGATCATCAAATGTGCAGTTTTCCCAGATTGCTATTTTTTCCCTTGATTACACAATCACAATTCTTACTGTAGTTTCTCTGAAGAAGTCAAAGACCATGAAGAAGACTGAAAATAAAGATTGAAGCTGTTCTTTTGTGATTTATTCAAAATTCACTTTGTAATTATCTTGGGACATTTTCACATGCAATTTTGTAATGTGTAATTACATGTAAAAAATCTAGAAATATATCTCAAAAGTCAAAGATGAGTCATCTTTGACTAAGATATTTTTATATTTTAATCTTTTTATTTTTGAAGGTTTCTCCCTATATATAGTGGAGACTTCTTTTGTAAATCCATCTCTGATAATTGAGAGCAAAAACTCTGCTAAAATTGAGACACTTCTTGAGACTTTGTGCTCAATTTGTAAATCATATTTTGTTAAATGAATGAGAAGCAGATTTATTTCAGACCTTGTGTTGAAGTTATCTATGTTATTTAGGAAACAGTTCTTATGTCCTCTTTCCTAATAATCTCTTATTTGTTTGATTTAATAAGCAAAGTGGGTGTGTTGATATTATCTGAGGGCATTTCTAAAAGATAGAAGAGAGACTTTGAGCTAATTTTATCTTTGTAATCCTTTTATCTTTTGTAGTTTCAGGTGAAGACTTTGTGATTCATTTCACTCTATGGTTACGCTTGTTTCGAATCAGTGAAGGAGGCTACAGAAGATTTTGTGCTTACCCAAGTTTCCTTGTGAACTTTGTTACTTCAGGTGATTTTTTGCTCTATGTTGGATACCATTCCTGAAAGAAGAGGAATGTTGTTGGCCAACGACCAAGATTTCTCTCTCATGTTCCTTGTACATCACCTTTGAACAAAGAGAGGTGGATGTTGTTATACCACCCCAAGTATTATTTTCTACTTAATTATATATACATATAGCATATAAATATTCATAGGGAACCTCCCCTTGATGAGAGGAGAGATTTACCTCATCCAGATCTGGTAAACCCACACTTTTTATGGCGTAAATCTCCCTGTGCTGTGGTTGATATACCCATTTTTTCCTCAGTTAGTTGATGACAAAATATTCACCCAGCAGTTTTTGGCGACTTCGTTGGGGACACAGTAATTTTGTGCAATTTGGAACCTCAAGTTTCAGATTGAAACATCACCTGTGTCTTACCCATAATCATTATAACCTTTATCCATTACATAGTCTGGCAACTCCATTCCATGTCTTACCCATTATCATTATAGCCTTACCATCTTCCTCCATCTATGTTATATTATCTGGTCTGCAAAACTAGAGTTGTTGGGAAAGAGTGCACAGTTTGAAGCCTCAAACCTCAAGCTGAAGTAGGGCCAGTTCTTTTCCATTTTTGTTCTACAATCTGGCCACTCCACCCAAATTTGTTACTCCTATTTTTCATAATTGAATCATGGCAGTTCGAGGCCCCTAGGGTAACTCTTTTGGCCCACTCAACTTGAATCTACCTTTGCATGAGCTTCCACGTAGTTCAAGGAAAAAATTCCCCAAATTCTTTGGTGATCTGAAAGTTCATCCTGATGAACACGTCATAGCTTTCAGCATAGCCTATGGCATAATAGGGGTGGAATTTGAAGACATAGCAGTCAGGTTGTTCATGGAGACACTACAAGGCACTGCTGCAGACTGGTTCTACCACCTGCAGACTAGATCATTGACTGACTGGGACACCCTGAAAGACAAATTTAAAGCCAAATTCAAGCCTATAAAAGATGCACATGCATTTTTGGCCCAACTCACTCAGATGAAGAAGGAACCTCATGAGCCTATGAGGGACTTCATTGCCAGGTTCAACAAGCTGAGGCAAAGGATTCCCATGATCACCCAGTCGACACCTCAGAATCTCATGTGTTTCTTCATCAACTCACAGCTGCCTAAAGTGAGTTTTTTGTTGAGACAGGCCAGACACATAGACCTTGCTACTGCTCAAGACTTGGCTATTGAGGTATAAGATGACCATATCTTGGCTGGAAAGATAAGAAGAGATCTAAACAGAGGTAAATCTTCTCCTTCTGAATATTCCTCTTTAGCCACCACTGATCCAATGGTGTAAAAGCTAGCAAATGAATTGCTAGTCCTTAGAAGGCAAATGGCACAAGGTATGCCTTTTGCTCCTCTATATAAAGATATACCAAGGAGGACATTCCCCAATCATCCATATCAAGGCAACGCTGCCAAAAGTCAAGGGCAGCCAAATCACCTTCCTCCCCCACAGAGGAACCTTGCCCTTGAAGCACCTCCAACCAACTCAGTAGTTGGATTTTTGGAAATAGAACATGATTTATCTTTCCAACCTGAGTTTGATCAAGAAGAATTAGCTGGTGACTCCCACATCAGTTTCTTGAACTATCAGGGTGAACCCAAAAGAGAAGGCAATGCAGCTGAGAGGTCAAATGTTGTGTTCACCCGGTCCCAGAACCAATCAGCTCAACACACTGATAAAGGAGAAATAGAGGAGTGACCTCAACCTATAATTTTGATTGCTAAACGTGGAACCACTCTATCTTTTCTAGCCAAAGGACCTAGTGGTTCCTAAAGAATTGAGTATCCCAAATAGTTCTGCAACTTCTACTTTAATTTCACAGTCCAGTCCACCCGCCCCTCCCAAAAACCAAAAGGATGAATTTCCATCCTCTGTGCCCAATCCAATTCAGTCATTTGACATAACTGATCATGTCAAAAAGACCAAAAGTCAAATGACTAAATTTGAAACCCTGCAGTCCAACCCCGATCAGTTGGACAAGTTGGTACAAGATGTTAAGACCCAAACGTTGGCCCCTAAAGCTCAAATTTTGTTTGAGTTTTCAGGCAAGGGTGATTACTCCTTAACCACGGAGGATCTCCATGTTCCTGGGGATGAAAGTCTGGTAGGTGGTGATCCAGGAATTGATTCAAACCAGACATCAAAAGGATTGGTAGGCCGCAATACAAATGAAAAAGGGTCTTCCATCTCTAATGGAGAGAAATCTGACAGAAGATCTATTTTTGGTGATGTTTGGATCTGAGAAATGGATGGCAACAATTCCTCTACAGGTGTTGGGGCCAAGTTGGTGTTGATATCTCCTAAGGGGGATATTCTTCCTTCTTTACACGAGTTTTAGTTCACCAACACCAACAACACTGCTCGAGTATGAATCTCTGTTACTCGAATGGGGAGCTACTCGAGATAAAGGAGATGCTGAGTCGGTGGTCTACCAGGGATCTGAAGGGGACAATCAAGACATGTGCTGGACTGAACTATTAGAACAGCAAATTATGGTAATAAACCAAGCCACTGCCCATTAGAATCATAAAAATGGACTCTATAAGAGAACCAAGATTCATGGTTCTCAGACTAGAAAGTAAGCCTTGCCAAGGGGCAGCAAGAGAAGAGAACCAAGAGGAAGACACAGAAAAGTGGTTTCCTAGTGGAGAGTTCCATTTGCCAGTCACCATTTATGGGGACAAAATGGTTTCCTGCTAGTTTATCAGGATGGCACACCATTTTCACTGTCTCATAGTGGGCGCCATTTGAAGCACTTCAAATTTTGAGGCATCAAAAAAGATCATTTGTACATATGTATATATGTATAGTCTTTAGTTCTCTTTTGTGCTTTTCATTTTCATTTTTTTTGGAGCCTTTCTTTTTGGGTAGCATGACTCCGTAGCCCAATGGCATGCTTCTAAGGCATTGGAGATTCTGGATTCTACTCCCTTCAAGTGATTTTTGCAATAGAAGGAAGATCCCCAACTGGAGCCAACTGTTGTCCCTGAAAAATGCCACTCATTTTTGGGACAACCTACAAATCAAAATCCTCTCTTCCCCTTTCAAAAATTGTTTTGAGCATTTCATTTCTTCATTTTTCAAAGGTTTCTCTTAGATCTACAAACTCTACAAATAGGCTCATTTTTACAAGTTCAACGGGCTTCACGACTTCCGCAGGTGGGTTCAATCAAAAGAATCAGTTTCTAACATTTGGTTATTTTCAGAATTGGTTCATCACCTTGGTTTGAATTGAAATTTCCATCGGCAAGCATCAGCAGCAGGTTCAACATTTGGTTCGTCCCTTTCAAACGCATTGGTTCAAACTGCTGGCGACCATTGACGGCCCCTCAGACGTCAAATTTCAGAGTAAAGACAAATCCATGGAAATTCAAATAGAGTGCGGAACTTAAAGGAAGAACCAAGCGACTAGATAGAAAGATAGCCTGATAGCTCAAATCACAGTAGGAAGAGACAAAGCTGAAAAAGACAAAGTGAAGGAAAAGTCCACCAAAAAAGGAAAACCCTGACTGAAGAGAAAAGCACCCGATGGAAAAAGATTGTTTGCATCCATCATGCAAGAGCGAAAATTTTTGCTGCCCTTACATCTTTTGGTTTCTTCTATGTAAGAGCAGCAAATTTTGTCTGCCCATGCATTCCCATTTTCTCTCCTCCAAGTGCAAGGGTGGTGATTTTTGCTGCCCTTACACATTCTTCTTTGCTGACTCCCTGATGTGCACAGGCAGCAATTTTTGTTGCCTATGTACAGGAACTTCTCCAATATGTAAGGGCGGCAATTTTTGCCACCCATACATTCATTTCCCCCATTTTTCCTAACTCTAGGAAATTTTTATTTTTCCTATTTTCCATGCTTGCTCCCCTTTTTCTTCCACTTTTTGACCTACTCACACCTCATCCCTTTCAAGCGAATTTCCCTAATCATGATCATCAAATGTGCAATTTTCCTAGATTCCTATTTTTTCTCCTGATTACACAATCATGATTCTTACTGCAGTTTCTCTGAAGAAGTCGAAGACCATGAAGAAGACTGAAAATAAAGATTGAAGTTGTTCTTCTGTGCTTTATTCAAAATGCACTTTGTAATTGTCTTAGGACATTTTCACATACAATTTTGTAATGTGTAATTACATGTAAAAAATCTAAAAAAATATCTCAAAAGTCAAAGATGAGTCATCTTTGACTAAGATATTTTTATATTTTAATCTTTTTATTTTTGAAGGTTTCTCCCTATATATAGTGGAGACCTCTTTTGTAAATCCACCTCTGATAATTGAGAGCAAAAACTCTGCTGAAATTGAGACACTTCTTGAGACTTTGTGCTCAATTTGTAAATCATATTTTGTTAAATGAATGAGAAGCAAGTTTATTTCAGACTTTGTGTTGAAGTTATCTATGTTATTTAGGAAATAGTTCTTATGTCCTCTTTCCTGATAATCTCTTATTTGTTTGATTTAATAAGCAAAGTGGGTGTGTTGATATTATCTGAGGGTGTTTCTAAAAGATAGAAGAGAGACTTTGAGCTACTTTTATCTTTGTGATCCTTTTATCTTTTGTAGTTTCAGGCGAAGACTTTGTGCTTCATTTCACTCTACGGTTACGCTATTTCAAATCAGTGAAGGAGGCTACGGAAGACTTTGTGCTTACCCAAGTTTCCTTGTGAACTTTGTTACTTCAAGTGATTTTTTGCTCTACGCTGGATACCATTCCTGAAAGAAGAGGAATGTTGTTAGCCAATGACCAGGATTTCTCTCTCTTGTTTCATGTACATCACCTATGAAAAAAGAGAGGTGGATGTTGTTATACCACCCCAAATATTATTTGCTGCTTAATTATATATACATATAGCTTATAAATATTCATAGGGGACCTCCCCTTGATGAGAGGAGAGATTTACCTCATCTAGATCTGGTAAACCCACACTTTTTGTGGCATAAATCTCCCTGTGTTGTGGTTGATATACCCATTTTGTCCTCAGTTAGTTGATGACAAAATATTCACCCAACAAATTAGATCATATTTTATTATGCATCCCATTTTATGTGGTTGGTTTATTGGTTTGAACACTTGTATGTCTTCCAAATAAAATAGTTATACGTCATTGGTTTTATATCTTCCCTTACACATGATGCACTTAATTCCTTTCTATTCAAATATGTGCTTCTTTAGATCATCCCACATCTCAAAAGGGGGCATACAATTCACTCATTTTATCTAGTCTCTAAACTCTTGACATTCAATACAATCTTTTCCCATATAAAAAGGAGAATTAAAATTTCACTTACTCCAATACATATCCAAAATGCACCACCTATTGCCACCGTAAGATATATTCAAGATACAATTTAGAATTAGTTTAGTAGTACTCAAAGTATTATAGTGGCTTTATTTTTGTCATAAAAAATATACTCATTATTATATGTAATTTTAGTACAAATTCATAGGCATTTGATCTTAGAGTGGCATCATTACACCTTTAGTTAAATCAAGTATATCATTTCAATTTTATATATTTCAGCAAATTATTATTATTGGCACTCACCCATTCATGTGTATAATAAATAAAACAATGTTTTTTCAAGACTCGAAGGTGCATTAAACTTTGCTTCAAGGGTTTTAGAGGCCCAAAATATTGCATCCATATTATGCATGCTTTACTTTGATATGTATATACACACACATCAAAGTGGGGCATTATGTAGACACCTAAAAAATGGCTCATAGGAATATATTAGTCATTAAATTATGTAATTTTAGGGCACATGTATTTGTTGTCTATTGATTAAGAATTAAGCTTTATTAGTGCATTTATTTATTCTTCATCATGTCCCCCCTTATTCTCTCTCATCATCTTTATTTTGTGAAGTGGTAATCCCCCTAGAAACACACATACATTTTTGGAATGTTTTTGGGGTATTGTGTGGTTCTAATTTTTTGGGTACCCTTATTTCTTATGGTATTGTCATGTTCATATTTTGATCATTTGATGTTGTTTTGTGCACCAATAGGGTTCTAATATGATTTCAAGACATCTATAAATACACAAGCATCTTAGTGCATTTAGGAATATAAAAATCATCTAAAAAACATCTAGAATTTATCATCACAATGATATATTTAACATTAATAAGCATTTTATAGAGCATTTATTGTAGCATTGAAGTTTATTTTGACGACACATTACATTACACAAGTTTTCCTAGCTAAATAATTTTTGCAATTATTGAAGGTTTTTTTGTATTATACATTGTTGAGGGCCCAGACAAATATCAATGATGCTTCATTATTCCTTGGTGCTAAAATGCATTATTTGCCTTATCATTTTCTTATCTAACTACCAAGTAGGGCTTGGATAAGAAGCATGATTTCTCATTGATTGTTTAATTTTTATTTTTATTTATCAATGAAATCTAATAAACAATAAACTATTGAAATAACTAATTTCATATTATAGAAAATACATAATCTAAATATTAAATTTAACAAAATACAGAAACCAAAATGAGCTATAAATAGTAAATTTTAATGAAATTTGCAAACTTTATATGATATTTATGGATTATATAGCACCTCAGTCTTGTACACTTTCCAAACTTAGACCTTGGTTTTCCTCTCAATTCTAGACCTTTCTTGCTTTCAAAAGTCTCACATCTACTCTATCTTGTGCCCCTTGGCCTATATCTTAGTATTATTAGTCTTATATTGATGATCTAAACCCTATATCTTTCCTATAATGCCTAAAATATACTTATCTTATGCCCTTGTAAGTTTTGAGCCTATACCTATTTTCTTTCTCCTTGAACACTAGTGTTTGTTACAAATGCCTATATCAATGCAGGTGTCTTACTCTGATGCAAGTGTCTACTGCTATAAAGTCATCTAATTTGAAAATTAAATGTATCCTAATGGTCAGCATAAGTGATTTAATGTGAATTATTTCTCCAAAGGGATTAATATAAATATAAGATCAACATGCATTCATTCCTCACTTGGAAAACACTTAGAAACATCTTACCTACTCACCAAGAAACTTACAAAAGGCATTCAATCAAACACTCAAGTGAGAAAATCTTCCCTATTTTCTCTTATTTCTATATTAGTCATAGGGACAACACATACATGAGTCTAAAGTACTAAAGGCATAGCCCAAGACACTGATTTGCCATGTTACAAGCTAGGTAATTATTGTACTTGCTTTTCACATATTACATGATTCACAACTAAGCCAACACATAGGGGAAAACTACACCACTCTAAGGCCCTTTTTAAAGTATTGGCTATGTAGGTAGAGATCATTGATAGAGGGGTCATTGGGGTCATCTCGACACCATGAGCCCACTAACCCATTTTCCCATGGTCACCATGAAGATGAATAACTAGAATTTTATTATTTCATGAGGAATGACAGTCCATGACCCAAACCTAAATGCACCATAATGAAGATGAAGACAAACTCAGAAGCATCTAGGTGGTCACATCCTATTCCATCAAATATTCCTTATAAGATACCTATGTTTAACCCAAACATTAGTGTCGATGTAACCATTCAAGGCTAACACAAGTGTCTATGGATCCAAAGGAACAAAATCCAAAATTTGTCAACTATTCTAAAATCATCTTCCAATTTACTGCCTACCTATTCCAAACCTAGAATTGTGTTGGCATCAAAACTAGCTAAGTACATTATTTCTTTGTCATATTTATATCTAGCATAGTTTTACTTTCTATAATTAACCTCTATCAATTTAATAAATTCAACATATATTATATATGAGTTTAGCATCTAATTGTCTTGTTGTAGATTTGATTATCACCCTTGTGCATTGTCATTTCTATACCCATTTAACCCTAGATCTTCCACCATCTATATTTTTAGGGTTAAACATTTGATGAACCCAATATTTAAACATCAAACCCTAGGTAAATTAAGGTTTTTTAAATTTTTTTGATACTGATCACTAATTGATATAATTTTGAAATCATGTTCATTATGTATATCTCTATTGATTATTTCATGGTCTAATACCTTATAGTGATTATTACTTATTATATCTCATGCTTGATTAAATCAGTCTGATCTATAAGGATTCAAAACTTGCATTCCTACATACTCCTTGTTTTAATGTTTACAATGAGCTTTTACCTATCACTACAAAGTGCTAAAAAAAATTCATGAAATAATCCTCCTCCCTAGGCCATGTTACTACCCAGTCCTTGGATATTACTACCAAAACCTCACTCTTGTACTTGAAATAACATTCATCCCATTAAAAGGATGTCCTTTTGGATACATTGTGTATGTCCATGCTCCCTTATAATATTGAACCACCATATCTGCCCTTTGTCTTAAAATCCAAAAATTGGACCAAGCATAATATATCCTTTGAAAAAGAGGAATTACAACCTCAAAATATTAGAACTAGTTATTTACCACTCTATATCTAGGTGTGCATTTTTAATAAAATGATAAAACGAGTTCTTATGGGCAATGGTTGAGGACTTAACATTTGAAACATATCCTTTCTATCATTAATTAGCATTATAACTTTAGATTTAGAACCATCTAATATGAGCATCAATGGATTTGATAATAATTCATGACAATTATTGAGATAAATAACATTAAATATTATTATGGATTCCCAAATATTACCCTCTTTGTTTCCAAGTTATGCCAAATGATTTGAATTATAACATTCTCTTGAGATGACCTTAAATACATGAGATGTATGCAGTTCCCTCTACATTTCATGCATGCTTAAAATTTAGTCATCAGGTATTCATTTACACATGTCCAATGGATACTACCCATTCAAATATTATGAAATGATCCAACAACCCAATAATACTACTCCATAATCCTATAATCCTAATTTAACCTTTTTCAAAATATTGAGGTTTTATTCCTAATTTAGTTAAAGGGTCTAAGTAGAAAAATTATTAAATAAATATGTAATATTTAAGATAATAATTTATGTAAATTAGATTACAATTTTGACCTTTCTAAAAATAGTAATAATATGGAGAAAATAAGATTAGCTAGAAACTCGTTGATATGATTGAGACAAGGTTTGAGACTCATTATGCAGGACTAGGACACTATCACAAACTAAGATTTGAGCTTAATTTTATAATTGGATAGGAGCACTAAAATTAGATAGAAATGGTACTAGTACTATATTTTACCTCTACCACTATTGTCTTGAGGATCTGAGCTTTTTAGGTTTTATTCATCAGGTCTATATGACCCTATTTATGAAATTTTGATAGTTGAAAGTCTATAGATCTCCCTATATAACATATTTTCTCTTCAAACCCTATACTCCATTATGATTTGACAAAAAATTTGAAAGAGAGGGGGTTAGTATGTGTAAGATTCACTAAACATGTATCGACAGCCCTTGTGTGGGTACACTACCTATATACCAATACTCTAAAGAGGGATCAAGCCATATGTAGTTCTCCTACTTCATGTGCTTTGTGAAATTGAGTGTATGAATATGAAAAATTATAAAATATTTGTACTTGAGGTGGTTATGGACTACTGTAAGGATTTGAATAATCTTTTAAGTGTTTTGGCTGGTTGTATACAAAGAATAAGGAAGATTGCTTGAGTAGTCTTGCTTATATTTTTACTTTCTTAGTGATATTTGCCAACTGCTTTCCAAATGATCTTTGAATTAGATTTTATATGGATCTATTGGTCATGGGTTGAATGTTCTCACATTAGGTCAACAAGGATAAGGATGTGGAACCATAAATAATTGACCATTGGGGCCAAAATTATATTTGGATAGGAGTGTTAAAAGTAGATAGGATTGGCACAAGCACTATAGTCCAAGTGTGGTGCTACTATCCTAAGTAGACATGACCTGGGGGGATTGATTTATCCTCAAAAGAGAAGTCTAGCTAAGCTAGGAATAAGTCTGAAAGGCTATAGATTATTGGAAATCAATGAAAAGATACCTATGAGGGTCCTGAGAAGAAGCAAAAGTGACCTATGGATTGGGTATCACAAGCTATGCTCAAGTTACCAATTTTTGCATTTTATATGACTACATTTTCTCCCCTTTATCTAGTGATGTAGAAAAGCAAAATACTAGGATAAAGGAAAAATAGAAAGCGTACCTAAACTTATCTACAAAGGTGAAGCTCATGAAGTTGTGTGATGTTGGGTGTGCATAGAAAGAGCACACTGTGTAGTGAAAATATGCAAGAGAAAATAAAGAGAAGATCAGTTCTTACTATATACATTATATCTAAAATAAGAACATACAAAAGTTGGGTAAGAGAGAGGAAGAAAAAGGAATTAATACACCTCATCGAGTATGCATACCAATACAAAACTTATTGCAAAACTAAGTGATGTTGAATGATGCTGAGTAATGTTGGATGATGTTGTACCAAGAATAATATGGTGAATAGAGTTGAGTGCTCAATTTCCTAGAAGTGGCTCAAAGTTGACCTTTTAGCTCCATCCTCACCCACTAAGTGAATTTATGTGATCATATGTGTGTTAATTGATGTTTGGACTGTGTCTCTAATCCCTTTGAATAGGTGGCTCAAAAATACAAAGTCTAGCTAGTCCTTTAGCTCTATCATTGCCCCATGAAGTAGTTTAGGTATGAAATGTGTGTTGAATGAGATGGCTCCTGAATCCCATGAATGTAATGTGATCTAATAATGTTTATGTGGATAGCCAAATGTATGTTAGAAACTATCTCACTCTTACCCACTCTGAAATATGGAGATTAGGCTTGTATGAAAGCCACTTTAAAACTGGAGCACTAGGCTTATATGAAAGCCACTTTGAAATGTAAAAGTTAGGCTTGTATGAAAACCACTCTAAAATGATGTCAACCACCTAAATATGGAATAAGGAACACAACTATTGAGAATTATTGGGTAATATTTAACTTGAAAAGAAAAGAAAATAAATGTACCACGTATATTACCCTCAATCACTGGTGTCTGGAACATGGATTTTGATCTAGAAGTTATACCAACTGTCATATCTGAAACTAGAAGTGGGAGCCATCATGTTGCGTATACCCCCTATATCTAGATTATATAAGTGAGAGTGTACTAAAAACTATTGATTCTAAATTGGTTTGACTATGCAAAACTGTAGCTACAACTACTTTTATGTCTACTTCTAGAAAGTCTAGTTTTTCTACTATTTGGATAGGAGCACCAAAAATATATAGTAGTGGCATTAGTGTTGTATTCCAAGTGTGGAATTGTTGTCTTAGGACAAATATGGAAATTATCTTGACATTTTAACTATCTTCTTGGTCTATTTTGATTGGTTTGATGTCTACTTGTTATTTTGGGTGTGCTGAAAGCTAGATTTTTTAATGTTAGGAGCTTTGATCTCTATGATAAAACCCTTGTTTATTTCCCCCTCTTTTGAGGGTAAAAATGAATACCCTATAATGACTACCCTCAAAAAAATAGACCTATAAGTATGTTATGATATAAATATACATGATATAGTAATGATAATCGATAAGATATCTCAAGATATAGCATGATTTGTATTAAGAGATTATCAGATCAATAGGGGTATGCCTAGATAGGTATAACAATGTAATAGCATGTGCGATGTACTAAATTAGAATTGGAAGTGTTAGTTGTCAGTTGTTAGTTGTCATGGAGGGATGGAGTATGATGTCAATCATAGCATCCAAAAAAGTAAGATAATACATGATATGGATCATGGCATTACAAACAATGAGAATCAAACAAGCAATCAAACATTTAAGGCAAGAAGCAAGAAGCATATGAAAGTGGCCAAGAAGAAAAACAAACAAGGGACATGGGCACATGTCACTCATACTAGAAAGCAAGCATACAAGGCATGTTCAAATTCCATATACACATATAATTGGTTACAAGCAAGGGTTGACATGAAAGCCACAATCACATAGAAGAGTATAGGTAAAGGACATTGGAAAATATCCTAAGGCACACACAAGAGTAGAAGCAAAAGGCATTGTTAAATGTCCTAAAGCACATACAAGAGACAAAATAGGAATTAAGAAATGCAATCGCCTCTAGCTACGCAAAGTAAGGAAGAAAAGCATGTAATACTAGAAATACAATCAAATATAACTAATCAAAGTAAGAAGTGAAAGTATGCAAGACATGTTAATACAAGACTAGGTATATGCTAAAAAATACACAAGTGTTATATACTAGTGAAATGTCAATATATTAATATGTGTAAGCTAGTAAATAATGTACATCAATATGATAACTAGATTGGGTGGTGTAGGAATGACATAACCTGGATGGTGTAGTCATGTAGAAGATGCCCCTAGTGGGTATATATATCAATGTGTGTCTTGAATGTAGTAGGATGCCCCCTCAATGGGTAGAGTGAAGCAATTAAAGAGTTAGATGTCACTGTGCATACTTAAAAGAGATCAAGTGAAGTATGGTAATGTAGATAAATCAACAAATAATAGTATAGAACAACAAATGTAAGTTTAGCATAGCAGTAGAAATGTAAAGCATGAATAATACATATAATCAAAATGATTTTTTTTTATGTTTTGACATATTTGAATGTTTTTATGTTTTTGATATGCTGTATTATTTTTATATTTTGAAATGTTATGAGCTATGTACAATCAATCACATGAAGACTATGTACAAGAATTGAAAAGAAGTTATGTACAAGAAAGATTGGGAAGAAATGATACTAACCAATGAGTCTCGAAAGAGACTCCTTATCATGTTGTCTTATATCAAACAAAGGATTTGTGCATGATCATGAAGCAAGATGAAATGGATGCAAATATGACTTTGAATATTTGGATTCATTATTGGTATCTTAGAAATCATAATAACCTCTATTATTCCACTCATCATTATTATCTTGATCTTGAACCAATGGAATGATATTGTTGACATTTTTTGTATCTATATCTTTTCCTTTGATAAATTGTGTCTATGAATGATTTTCCTTAGGAAGTTTAATAAATCTAAAACATTAGTGAGAAACATTATCAACTGTTAGAATAGTAGTGATGCCTTGAGCATGTTTGCCCAACCCTCAACCTTGATAATCAAATTGTTGTATATATTTTTGACTAGACCCATACTACTTTAAAATTTGAGCCTCATTTTAGAGAGGTAGATTTGCATCTTTTTTGTTCTTTATTTATGCTTGTGGTATTTTTTATTTCTCTAATTTTATTTTTTGATCCTTTTGTTGTTCTGAGTGTTAGGTTGTGGAGCTAAAATCTTCACTAGGATGCAAACAGGAGAAGTTATGGAGGTTGCAGGAAGTGTTGCGAAGTGTCACAGACACCGGCGTCGGTCAGGACAACCGACGACGGTAGGAGGGAGACAAGAAGGCAACTGACGTCGGTCATGGATCGGCCAGCGTCGGCACCCACAGGCAACCAGGGACCGACGTCGGTCACCTGTGGTTCGAGCTGCGAGTATGTTACGGGCAGTTGGTTGACGAACCAAGTGTTTGCATGTTTAAATCTATTCTTAGACTGAGAGCTGTGGATTTAATTATTGTATTATTGTCTAATTATTATTTGGATGAGATCTATATATGGACTCATGATTGTATTGTAAAAGCGTGCTAGAAAGCCATAGAGCTTTTAGAGAGAGCTAGTGTAGCTCCTCCTAGTTCCAAGGGGTGCTGAGTGTGTATGATTAGGGAGAGTTGCAAGGTCTGCAAGGTCAAGGAGCTGATCCACTGGAGTACTGGTTGAAGAATCATAAGGACTTGGTGAGGCAAGGACAAGGGTTCTTCAGGGATGTAGAGATGTCTACTTGGTGAGTAAGGTCTAGTGATTTGCAGGTAGCAGAGAGCAGGGGATCTACTTGGAGTACGGTTGTGTACTTGGTGAACTGGCAGCGTGTTACTGACTGGTTGGAGAGGTGAACATCAATTATGTATTAGAGTTGATTGTTGGGACCGAGAGAGAGAGGGAAGAAGGTCTTGAGGTGTGGCGAACCTTTGAGGTGGAGGAAGAAGTGGCATCTTCCTTATTGTATATTCTTCTATGTATATAATACAATTGTGTATTGTCTCTTAATTCCTGTGTTGTTTCATATTTCTAGTTACTTATTGATTCTGGTATAATTCCATGTTTAGTTGCTAATACAAGAAGTAATCACATGTGTTCTAATTGGTAGAGCAAGATCCTGACTCAGTAGGGATTTGAGCATGTTTATTGTTCTAGGGTTTCCCTGACACATGGTATCAGAGCTTCAGGTTGGGTTACTAACAGGTGGTTTCAGATCTGGTAGTGTTTGTTGATTACAGGTTGCTCACAGGGGTTTCTGATTGAGTGGGAGTATAGCAATGGTAGAAGGAAGTAAGCTACGAATGGAGAAACTGAATAGCACGAATGGTCTGATTGATGGAAAGAAAGAGCAGAGAAAAAGATATTGTTGGTTGGTATCAGATCAGCATGAAGGAACTGAAGATGCAGATGTTGCAGGTGTTGTTGCACAGGATGCTTTGGGAGGTTTCTTGGATGAAGTTGAATTTTGGATAACAGATTATGTTGCCTCTTTCCATGCAGCCCCAGGTTTAGGAGCTGGAGAGCCTTGTCAGATTATTGACAAAGGGGAAGTGAAGCTGAAATTGTAGATGGACGACACACAGTGGTTGAAGGAAGTCATGCAGGTACCAGTCTTGGAGACGAGTCTAATTTCTTCAAGAAATTTGGGTGATGGGAGATATTCTATAACTCTCATAGCGAATACACTTGAATTAGATGGTGGTAAGAAAGTAGGTGTCCTTTATCTATCTACTTATATTGTTGATTCACCTTCTGTTGCAGAGATGTGGCTTCATAGGCTTAGTCACATATGTAGAAGGAGAATGCAGGTTCTAAAGCGAAAGACAGATGTTTTTGACAAGCTAAAGAACTGGAAAGCCTTGGTGTTCATGGAGGAGATGACGGACAGAGATCAGGTGAGAGAATTGAATTATTCTGAGTAGAGCAGGGTTGATTTGATTAGGATTTTGATCCATGGAGAGCTCGCGGGTAAAAAGGTTATCACTCACAGGCGAACATAGGTACCAGCGTCAGTCACACAGTAACCGACGTCGGCAATAGGAAGACTGACGTTAGCCATGAGGGAACCGACGTCGGCTGAAAGGATACCGGCGTCAGCCAAGGAAATGACATCGGCAGTCAGGGTCAGTGCAGGGAACCAACATC
Source organism: Torreya grandis (assembly GCA_037957365.1). NCBI lineage: Eukaryota > Viridiplantae > Streptophyta > Pinopsida > Cupressales > Taxaceae > Torreya > Torreya grandis. The sequence goes on along the minus strand of JARHVA010000959.1, from coordinate 1,190,984 downwards.
AGTCGGGAGCAGACTGGGAGATGGCCGAGATCGGTCACTGGAACAGATATTGGGCAGACAGCAAGTCTCAAACGCTCATGTGGAGGTCAAAAAGGGTAAGTGAACCTCATATTCATTGTTCACCTTCTTTATATTGCTTACTGATGGTCAAGAACCAGGAGGATGTGAAGAAGCAATGCAGGTAGAGTCCAGATACAGTGGGAGCTTGGCATGGATGAGGAGTGAGTCCTTGGAGAAGAACCAAATAGGTATTTGTTGGTAGATTTGTCAGCTAGAAGAAAGCACTGAGAGAGATGGATTCCCATTTTAAAGAAGAGAGTGGATGGATACATGAGACAGAAGGCCAAGGCATATGGTCTTGAAGAAGCTGCAGGACAGTAGTACAGGTTTTGACACGTGGATGACTAAGCATGGCTTCAGTAAATGTCAGTGTAACTATTGTGTTGTTTTTTATTCTTACTAGGTGGATGATGAGTCGTGACATTATCCAGTTACTGTACGTGGATGGTTTGCTAGCAAGTTTTGTACATACAGGGATTTGTTGAGCTAAAAGGTAAGGTTAGTTCAGAGGTGTGTCATGAAGAATTTGGAGCAGCAAAATTCTTTGGCATAAGAGACATGGAGATTTTATCTCCAGTGGGAGTTGATGTGAAGATGGTGTTGGCGAGGTTTATTACGCAGGATGCAGAATCGGTAAGCACACCAATGGCTAGACAGTTCAAGCTTAGCTTGAAACAGGGTTTGAAATCACATGAGATCTATTGTAGATTTGAGTTTTCCCAATTCAGTGGGGGTTGTTAGAAAGTATGGAGCCAATTCGGGGAAGGAGTATTGGAGGGCAGTTCAGTGGGACTAGCAGCAGGGATTCTTTTTATGCAGGGTCAAGTTCTTTACTACATGGATGTGTAGGTTCGGATGTGGCAGGTTACTTGAATGACAGGTATAACATCACAGGTTGTGTGGTGGGTGGTCTTCAGGATTCATCTTGAAGAGGGATACAAACCAGGAAACAAATTAGACGGGCTACAGATACAGGTATAGGTGCAGCTGTTTATCTCCAAGTGGGAGATTGTTAGGTTATGGAGCTAAAAGCTTCACTAGGATGCAAACAGGAGAAGTTATGGAGGTTGCAGGAAGTGTTGCGAAGTGTCACAGACACCGGCATCGGTCAGGACAACCGATGACGGTAGGAGGGAGACAGGAAGGCAACCGACGTCGGTCATGGATCAGCCGGCGTCGGCACCCCTAGGTAGCCAGGGACCGACGTCGGTCACCTGTGGTTCGAGCTGCGAGTATGTTACGGGCAGTTGGTTGATGAACCAAGTGTTTGCATGTTTAGAGCTATTCTTAGACTGAGAGCTGTGGATTTAATTATTGTATTATTGTCTAATTATTGTTTGGATGAGATCTATATATGGACTCATGATTGTATTGTAAAAGCGTGCTAGAAAGCCATAGAGCTTTTAGAGAGAGCTAGTGTAGCTCCTCCTAGTTCCAAGGGGTGCTGAGTGTGTATGATTAGGGAGAGTTGCAAGGTCTGCAAGGTCAAGGAGCTGATCCACTGGAGTACTGGTTGAAGAATCATAAGGACTTGGTGAGGCAAGGACAAGGGTTCTTCAGGGATGTAGAGATGTCTACTTGGTGAGTAAGGTCTAGTGATTTGCAGGTAGCAGAGAGCAGGGGATCTACTTGGAGTACGGTTGTGTACTTGGTGAACTGGCAGCGTGTTACTGACTGGTTGGAGAGGTGAACATCAATTATGTATTAGAGTTGATTGTTGGGACCGAGAGAGAGAGGGAAGAAGGTCTTGAGGTGTGGCGAACCTTTGAGGTGGAGGAAGAAGTGGCATCTTCCTTATTGTATATTCTTCTATGTATATAATACAATTGTGTATTGTCTCTTAATTCCTGTGTTATTTCATATTTCTAGTTACTTATTGATTCTGGTATAATTCCATGTTTAGTTGCTAATACAAGAAGTAATCACATGTGTTCTAATTGGTAGAGCAAGATCCTGACTCAGTAGGGATTTGAGCATGTTTATTTTTCTAGGGTTTCCCTGACACATGGTATCAGAGCTTCAGGTTGGGTTACTAACAGGTGGTTTCAGATCTGGTAGTGTTTGTTGATTACAGGTTGCTCACAGGGGTTTCTGATTGAGTGGGAGTATAGCAATGGTAGAAGGAAGTAAGCTATGAATGGAGAAACTGAATAGCACGAATGGTCTGATTGATGGAAAGAAAGAGCAGAGAAAAAGATATTGTTGGTTGGTATCAGATCAGCATGAAGGAACTGAAGATGCAGATGTTGCAGGTGTTGTTGCACAGGATGCTTTGGGAGGTTTCTTGGATGAAGTTGAATTTTGGATAACAGATTATGTTGCCTCTTTCTATGCAGCCCCAGGTTTAGGAGCTGGAGAGCCTTGTCAGATTATTGACAAAGGGGAAGTGAAGCTGAAATTGTAGATGGACGACACACAGTGGTTGAAGGAAGTCATGCAGGTACCAGTCTTGGAGACGAGTCTAATTTCTTCAAGAAATTTGGGTGATGGGAGATATTCTATAACTCTCACAGCGGATACACTTGAATTAGATGGTGGTAAGAAATTAGGTGTCCTTTATCTATCTACTTATATTGCTGATTCACCTTCTGTTGCAGAGATGTGGCTTCATAGGCTTAGTCACATATGTAGAAGGAGAATGCAGGTTCTAAAGCGAAAGACAGATGTTTTTGACAAGCTAAAGAACTGGAAAGCCTTGGTGTTCATGGAGGAGATGACGGACAGAGATCAGGTGAGAGAATTGAATTATTCTGAGTAGAGCAGGGTTGATTTGATTAGGATTTTGATCCATGGAGAGCTCGCGGGTAAAAAGGTTATCACTCACAGGCGAACATAGGTACCAGCGTCGGTCACACAGTAACCGACGTCGGCAATAGGAAGACTGACGTCAGCCATGAGGGAACCGACGTCGGCTGAAAGGATACCGGCGTCAGCCAAGGAAATGACATCGGCAGTCAGGGTCAGTGCAGGGAACCAACATCAGTCGGGAGCAGACTGGGAGATGGCCGAGATCGGTCACTGGAACAGATATTGGGCAAACAGCAAGTCTCAAATGCTCATGTGGAGGTCAAAAAGGGTAAGTGAACCTCATATTCATTGTTCACCTTCTTTATATTGCTTACTGATGGTCAAGAACCAGGAGGATGTGAAGAAGCAATGCAGGTAGAGTCCAGATACAGTGGGAGCTTGGCATGGATGAGGAGTGAGTCCTTGGAGAAGAACCAAATAGGTATTTGTTGGTAGAGTTGTCAGCTAGAAGAAAGCACTGAGAGAGATGGATTCCCATTTTAAAGAAGAGAGTGGATGGATACATGAGACAGAAGGCCAAGGCATATGGTCTTGAAGAAGCTGCAGGACAGTAGTACAGGTTTTGACACGTGGATGACTAAGCATGGCTTCAGTAAATGTCAGTGTAACTATTGTGTTGTTTTTTATTCTTACTAGGTGGATGATGAGTCGCGACATTATCCAGTTACTGTACATGGATGGTTTGCTAGCAAGTTTTGTACATACAGGGATTTGTTGAGCTAAAAGGTAAGGTTAGTTCAGAGGTGTGTCATGAAGAATTTGGAGCAGCAAAATTCTTTGGCATAAGAGACATGGAGATTTTATCTCCAGTGGGAGTTGATGTGAAGATGGTGTTGGCGAGGTTTATTACGCAGGATGCAGAATTGGTAAGCACACCAATGGCTAGACAGTTCAAGCTTAGCTTGAAACAGGGTTTGAAATCACATGAGATCTATTGTAGATTTGAGTTTTCCCAATTCAGTGGGGGTTGTCAGAAAGTATGGAGCCAATTCGGGGAAGGAGTACTGGAGGGCAGTTCAGTGGGACTAGCAGCAGGGATTCTTTTTATGCAGGGTCAAGTTCTTTACTACATGGATGTGTAGGTTCGGATGTGGCAGGTTACTTGAATGACAGGTATAACATCACAGGTTGTGTGGTGGGTGGTCTTCAGAATTCATCTTGAAGAGGGATACAAACCAGGAAACAAATTAGACGGGCTACAGATACAGGTATAGGTGCAGCTGTTTATCTCCAAGTGGGAGATTGTTAGGTTGTGGAGCTAAAAGCTTCACCAGGATGCAAACAGGAGAAGTTATGGAGGTTGCAGGAAGTGTTGCGAAGTGTCACAGACACCGGCATCGGTCAGGACAACCGATGACGGTAGGAGGGAGACAGGAAGGCAACCGACGTCGGTCATGGATCAGCCGGCGTCGGCACCCCTAGGTAGCCAGGGACCGACGTCGGTCACCTGTGGTTCGAGCTGCGAGTATGTTACGGGCAGTTGGTTGATGAACCAAGTGTTTGCATGTTTAGAGCTATTCTTAGACTGAGAGCTGTGGATTTAATTATTGTATTATTGTCTAATTATTGTTTGGATGAGATCTATATATGGACTCATGATTGTATTGTAAAAGCGTGCTAGAAAGCCATAGAGCTTTTAGAGAGAGCTAGTGTAGCTCCTCCTAGTTCCAAGGGGTGCTGAGTGTGTATGATCAGGGAGAGTTGCAAGGTCTGAAAGGTCAAGGAGCTGATCCACTGGAGTACTGGTTGAAGAATCATAAATACTTGGTGAGGCAAGGACAAGGGTTCTTCAGGGGTGTAGAGATGTCTACTTGGTGAGTAAGGTCTAGTGATTTGCAGGTAGCAGAGAGCAGGGGATCTACTTAGAGTACGGTTGTGTACTTGGTGAACTGGCAGCGTGTTACTGACTGGTTGGAGAGGTGAACATCAATTCTATATTGGAGTTGATTATTGGGACCGAGAGAGAGAGGGAAGAAGGTCTTGAGGTGTGGCGAACCTTTGAGGTGGAGGAAGAAGTGGCATCTTCCTTATTGTATATTCTTCTATGTATATAATACAATTGTGTATTGTCTCTTAATTCCTGTGTTGTTTCATATTTCTAGTTACTTATTGATTCTGGTATAATTCCATGTTTAGTTGCTAATACAAGAAGTAATCACATGTGTTCTAATTGGTAGAGCAAGATCTTGACTCAGTAGGGATTTGAGCATGTTTATTGTTCTGGGATTTCCCTGACACTGAGTTATGCTTTGGTAACCACTTTTGTATTGTTTTTATATTTGACCCTTTGTGAATGTGTTCCTATGTCACCATAGATTGATTAACTGATTTACCTTGTATAGGGTCCTTATTAGTAATTATCTTTTGTATATGTTTATTCAATGCCAAACATTAATCTGTGTGATGCCCATGCATTTTATGATATACATAATAATATCTGGATCTTCTCACTAGATGTAGAGGAGGTAGTTTGATCAAGTTATATTTAATCATTTCCCTTAGTACCTCACTTGAACTCTTATTTGATCATTGAATGCCTTTTAAATCACTAGTTGTAGATTTAATTTTTTGTGATTTCTTATTTTAATATGTAACATTACTTGCAACCAATTGACTAGGTGAAGGTGCATATACATGATTGACACTAGGGTGCCTTTGAGGCTTTTGTATTATAATTTGGTTTTCTAATGTTGTGATCTTGTCATGTAATAGTTGATTCTACATTTGTAAATATAAAATTAACTTGCTCATACTGGTGATTTGATCCCTTAGAGCCTTATAAGTGCAAGCCCTAGTTAAATCTAATTGAACATGTAAGAATATATGTTAACAAAGGTTTGAAGGAGCTATAGGCTGAATATATGCATTAGTAATAATATTATAGGTTGCCTCACCTTTTGGAGGGGTGATAGCATGGACCTAGTTAGAGGGAAAGTAACTATCACTCTCTTGGGGGAGAGGAGGAGAAGGAAATTCTTTTCTAATATTCAATAAATTGTCATGTAAAACTGGAATACTATGTGCATCTATGTTATCCTTGATTGGAGTACACACATTATTTTAAATTACAATATGAGAAGTAAAATTAAGAGAGTTATATGCATCTAGGTAGAAATCATGTATTTGGGATGAAATGTATCAAATTGGAGTTATAATTTGTACAATAATATGTTGATGAAAAGCATTCCACATGAGAGATAGCAAACAAGGGATAGAAAACATGGAACTTTGCATCAATGCATAAAGAACTTTGGCATGTGCTATGATAATTCTAATGTGTTTAGCATGATAAACTTGAAAAAATTCCCATGTGAGAGATAAAAATCAAGGGATTGAAGGCATGAATTTGTGCATGAATGCATAATAAACTTTGGCATGTGCTATGACATTTATAATGTGTTTAACATGATAAACTTGAAATTTTTTCCATATGAGAGATAAAAAGCAAGAGATGAAACCTTGTATTAAAGACAAGTAAACTTTGCTTTGAAGGAGAGGTATCTTATATGTTTAACAATGACTTTATTAATATCATCCCATATTATGAAAATTAGGCATGAAAAGCAAATAATGAAGTTTTGTATTAACATATGGTAAACTTCATCATTCATGTACATGATAGTACCAAGTATGGTCTCCTTATAATTTGCTAAAATGCAAGAAATATTTAAAAATAAGTGAGATCCATTTTTGAAATATGATTTTAGATGTAAGGTTATACCTCAAGAAGCAAATAGGAGCTATTACATGAAACTAGGGCTTGAAATATGATTATTTTGAAAATTATTATGAAATTTTGAAATTTAAAGTGAATTTCTGAGTTAGGTATGCAAGAATAAAAAATTATAAATTTATTGGAAAATTTGTGATTTAATGGGACCTAGTAGATGCAACCAAGGTTTTGAAAAATAATTATAACAATTATTATTGAATTTTGAAATTTGAGGTGAATTTTTTTATTTTAATATGTGAGTAAAAAATTAGAAAATTATTGGAAAATTACTGGGAAAATACCGAGACCTAGTATGAATAACTAGGGTTTGAAACAAAATTATTTTAAAATTACTATGACATTTTAAATTGTAATGCTAATTTTTTATTTTATTATTCAAGTAAAAAATTAGGAAAATATAGGAAAAATTAGTAGAAAATTTACCCTATGGTTTCTAGGGTTTTTATACACAAATAAAGTAAGTCGAGTTCACCAAATGATTTAACCTATTTGGGAATATTAGGGTTTTGTTCCTAATTTAGTTAAAGGGTATGAGTAGTAAAATTAGTAAATAAATATGTAATAATTAAGATACTAATTTGCTTAAATTATATTACAATTTTGACTTTCTAAAAATAGTAATAAGATGGAGAAAATAAGACAGTTGAAAACTAGTTGATACAACTGAGACAGGATCTGAGATTCACTATGCAGGATTGGGACATGATAACAAACTAAGATATGACCTTTGTTTTATGAATAAATAGGATCATTGAAAGTGGACAGAAGTGGCACTAGCATTTTAGTCCACTTCTACCACTATTATGTTGAGAATCTGAGATTATTGGGTTTTATTCACCAAAGCTATGTGACCCTGTCCATGAAGTTTAGATTGTTGGAAGTCTGTAGATCTCCTTATAGAATATATTTTCTCTTCAAACCCTATAATCCATTATAATTTAACTAATTTCAAGAAAGATAGGGGGTTAGTGTGTGTAATATTCACTGAACGTGTATCCACACCCCTTGTGTGGACACACTGCCTACATACCAATACTCTAAAGAGGGATCAAACCATATGTAGTTCTCCCACTTGATATGTTTTGTGAAATTGAGTGTATGAATGTTAAAAATGCTAAACTATATGTACTTTAGGTGTCTAGGAACTAGTGTAAGGATTTTAATAAGCTTGTAAGTGTATTAGCTGGCTATATGCAAAGAATAGGGAAGAATGCTTGAGTAGTCTTACTTGTATTCTTGTTTACTTAATGATATTTTCCAAACCTTTTCCAAATGATCTTTGAATGGGATATTATAGGGATCTATTTTTCATGGTTTAAATGTGCTTGCATTAGTCTAACAAGGATAAGGATGGGGAATCAAAAGGAATTGACCATTGGGGCAAAAATTACATTTGGACAGCATTAAAAGCAAACAAGAATGGCACCAGTGCTATAGTCTAAGTGTGGTGATATTGTCATGAGAAAATGGGACCTAGGGGGATTGATTTATCCTCAAAAGAGTAATTTGGCTAAGTTAGTATTAAGTCTAGAAGGCTATGGATGATTGGGAATCGATGAAAAGATGCCTATGAGGGTCATGAGAACAAGCAAGAGGTATCTATGGGTTGGATGTCACAAGCCAGACTCAAGTTACCAATTTTTACATTTTATATGACTAAAAATCTTGATTTTTTTCTCAATATTTACTCAATTATGGGTACAAGGGACAAGGATTGGGTAAAAATGAGCAAGACATAGCTCAACCCATTGCTCCTACAACTAATACAAACTAACAAGGTTTGGGTTTTTCAGAAAAAGATAAAAGGAATAAACATATCTCTCATAATATAATTTGTTTTAAAAAGATCAAAAAATAATTTATGAATATCTTTAAAATCAAGCTCTAATAGTCAACCATCATCTAATCAATGAGGTTGCTTCTCAAAAAAATTGACACTGGATGAGTTTTCCAATGATGAAGCATTACTAGAGTACTTGGGGGAATATGAGGATTTCCCTTCTTTCTATCATAAGAATAGGTTTTCTCATGCCACATATGATCATGTTTACTTTAGTGAGAGTGATGATACTAATATCCAACATGACGCATCAAAAATTATTCTTACAACACCATTTTTCTTAGAGAGATCTACTTTGTTAAATAAAGAAACAATCAAATATAACTTTGGAATGGATAAGGACCCTCCACCAGATTTAATTGCTACAATGATGTAGGATGATGAAGGAAAAACCTATCAACATGTCCTCCATGATTTTCATAAACCCTCTTCTTGGGATTATTTGTATATGCATGGGATTGATCCATCATTAGCAATGCATAGCATATTATGGTACCTAGATGCAAAACCAGTAAAATAAAAATTTGAAAAATGCATCCTAAAGTGAAATTATTGGTAAAAGACAAAATTCAAAAGCTCTTAGATGCTAGCTTTATAAGATCCATTTCATAGTTCAACTGGGTATCCTACATTGTCCCTATCAAAAAACCCAATGGTGGCATTCATCGTTGCATCGATTACCATGATTTAAATAAGGCTTGTTTTTAAAATGATTTTCCATTACCTAATATCGACATCATTGTATATTCTAAATCTAGATATGAGACATTTTCACATATGGATGGATTCACATGATATAACCAAATCAAAAGTAATCCCACAGATCAAGAAAATACAACATTTACCACTGCTTGGGATACAGTTTGTTATACAATCATGCCTTTTGGATTTAAAAACATATGAGCCACATATCAAAGGTCCATGAGTCATATATTTCATGATTTTATACACAAAATTGTTGAGGGTTATTTTTATGATTTACTCACAAAACTAAAACATCACTAGGACCATGCTACTTATTTACAAAAAATATTTGAGTGCTTGCTAAAGTTCAATATTCGATTAAATCTTAAAAAATGTGTTTTAGGGGTATCTTCAAGAAAGTTCTTAGGATACATTATTTATTAGCAAGGCATTGAGGTTGATCCAAAAAAGGTAAAATCTATTTTATAAATTCCAACCAATCTAAAATAATTGTGATGTTTGCAGGGCCTAATTTAGGCTATTCATATATTCATTACTTAGTTCGTTGATAAAACAATTTTTTTCACACATTTGCTAAAAAAGGACAAAAAAATTGTATGGGATGACTATGTTAATAAAATTTTGATAAAATTAAAGCATATTTATCAAACCCACCAGTACTTATGCCTCATATTCTAGATTGACCACTACTTCTTTACATATCAGCCACCCATAAGGCCTTAGGGGCCCTCCTATCACAATTTGATGATATTCATAAAGAATGTGCAATCTATTATATCAGTAACTAACTAGTCGATTATGAATGCAAATACATAACAATGGGAAAACTATGTTTAGTCCTAGTTTTTGTTACTCAAAAGCTACAATGTTATTTAATTAGTAATGAGGTTCATGTTATAATTAAATAAAATCCATTAAGGCTCCTTATGAATAAAATACACCTAACTGACCACATCACAAAATGGGTGATGTAGCTTACAAAGTTTGAACTAAAATTTGCATCCTAAAAGTTAATAAAAGCTTAAGTCATAGCCAATTAGTTGGTTGTGTCTCCTTTACTAGTTTATTTTCCACTCACTAGAGATTTCTATGATGAGTTTGAGGCATATAATATATCTTCCAATCCATGTATGATGTTCTTCGATAGATCAAAACATAGAATAGGGGTGGGTGTTGGTATTGTATTTTGTAACCCCAAGGGTGAATATTTGATTTTTTCTTATATATTAGCTTTTTATTACACCAATAATAGATTCAAACATGAAGAATTATCCATCGCACATAAGCTTCATATAAGAGACATCCCAATTTTTGGTGATTACCAATTGGTTGTCAATCAAGTTACTAATCATTATCAAACCAAAGAAGAGCACCTTCTGCCATATAAAGAAATGGTAGATAAACTCATAAAGATAGTTAACACATTTTATATTGATATTATCCCATGTAAAGATAACCACCATTTAAATTCTAGGCAAGTGTGATATCCTTGATGACTTCTGATGATGGTCATATAGACTTTACCATATGACAGTTATGAAACGCTTCTATTTCTTTTGATAAAATAAATGCCTTGGTAATTCTTGCTATTACTCATAGAACTATAAACATATAATCGTACAATTATATTTATAATTTTCTCTATCAAGCTTATATACTAGACCATTTTACATGAAATGATAAATTAAAATTATAACATGAAGCACTTTGTTATGTTATTATTGATAATGATTTGTTCAAACAAGGTTTTGATAGATAATTACTTCAATGCTTAAACAAAGATGAGGCCCATATTACACTCTTCGAAATACATTATGGTGAGTATAGTAGGCATTATAGTGGATATGCCATGTCTCAAAAATTATTATGCCAAGACTATTACTAGCCTACCATGGAACAAAAATGTATCAGACATGTAAAACTATGTTTACAATGCCAAAAATACAATGATTTGAATCATGTGTCGTCACATGTGTTACAAATAATTGTTTCACCATAGCCTTTTTCATCATGGGTTTTTGGTTTAATTTAAAGATAAAACCAATATCTACTGGTGGACACAAATTCATCATCACCACTATAAAATATTTTACAAAAATGGGTAGAAGCACTTCCACTTGAGTCTACCACAAGGGATGACATATGCAGGTTTATGATGACCAATATTATTTCCCATTTTGACATACCTTTAGATATTATTTATGATAATGAATCATCATTTAAAAATAATATGGTAAAACACTTTTGTATTATATACAATATTAAACATACATTTTATACACCTTATTACCCACAGGGAAATAGCTAGGCAAAGATAAATAATAAGATAGATATCAAAATACTTGGTAAAATAATTAAATGATATAACAATGATTAGCACTAACAAATGGTATATGCTCTATGGTCATACTTAACTAGCTTAAAAACACCTACTTAGAATACACTTTACTCTTTGGTCTATGGTATAGAGGTCATTTATTTGATTGAACTCAAGATACCTTCTTTATATGTTTCTCTTAAAGACATTGTTAAAGATAATAAATACCATGAAAAGAGATTGCATTAGTTAGAGAAGTTGAGTGCCAAACACACATAAGTTACTGAGTATTTACTTGTCTATTAGGATCATGTAAAATGAGCATATAAAAAAAAGGTTGAACCATGTGACTTTGATGTGGGTGACCTGGTACTAAAATAAAATCAAAAGAATACCAATGTAGAAAAAGACAAGAAAGGAAATTTTAAAACCAAATTGGTTGGGATCATTTATAGTTATAAAAAATTTAGGAAAAGGCATATACCACCTTGATTTACTTGTAGGAAAACCTTTAATAATCCCATTGAACATTATGCACTTGCATAAATATATTATGTGGGAACTCTTCAAATATTTCAAAAATAAAATTAAAAATTAAAAAACTATTTTTGGTACTTACATATTCTATTAGCTCATTGGCATCTATGTGGTTTTTCCATGTTGATAGATGGCATATCAGTTTCTTTTATATACATAGTGTGTCATAGTTTTACTTGAGTGTGATGCAAACATACACAGATATGTGATATATTCCTCTTTTGGGTGTTGGGCCTTCCCTCTACTCATGTCATATGGACATTGGGGGCACCAACTTTGTTTGATCTTGATACTCATAGGTTATATTGTTAAATTATCACCTTCATTGTCGTATTTGAGATCATATGTACTTACACATGCCTTTTACCCATGATTACATATTTCACACGATACTTGATATGCTATGTACTTGACATTTTTAGCTAACACACTTGATCCATGGGCACTATGACATGTTTATGTTAGTTTATTATGCAGTTCCTTGAGTGTCTTGCCTTTTTATTGTCTTACTTAATCAAGCATTTAAATATGCTCTTTTGCTTGTGGCCTTGTGCCTATGTGTACTTTCTTTTATATTTAAATATGTCATTACTTATTGTATGAATATTTTAATGTTTCATTCTTAGTTTTTGTGGACAATTGACTAAGTCATGTCCCTTTGATTGTGTGACATTTGAATATGCCCCTTATTTATGATCTCCTTGGACCATTGCCTTTTGACTTGTTTTTGAGTGCTTTTAAGTGATTTTGTATGTGTGCTTGATTTTATTATTGAGATTTTATTTTATTTTTCTAGATGTTGCCATGATCTTTATCATACATCTCAAGCCTTCATATGATCACATTATTATATGTGCTTCAATGATACATTTATATAAACATGTTCTCCTATATGTTACATGGTTCATTCACAGTTATATGTTTATCTTATCCCTTTGAGATGAGGTAACTACCAATTTATATTATTCCCTCACCTCAAAGGGGAGGGCATACTGTTTCATAATAATATTCACAATCTATATTTTCACTAAGTTAGTTTTAGTCAATTAGAAACATAAAATAAATTAGATATGATTGAGCCTAAGACCTCATGAACATACAAATAATGGCTAATAATGTATAATATTCAAATAAAAATCATGCAAATCTTCATTAGAAACATATTTACATAAGATGCGGCTCGAATGTAACATCAAATGACATTTTTCAATGTTAATTATGTTGAGATATCTCCATTGAATCTATGGAATAGTTAAATTTGGTGATGAATTTGAAAAAGTGATGTACAGGGGGATTCAATAAATGGTCAATACTTTATTGTATATCTTGAGCATATGAATTTCAATGGAAAAGAGGTCTATTTAAACAACCGATCAATGAAGACCCTTTATCTTGAAATCAATATGAATGGTTACTAACGAGTCCTCAATAGTATACATGGATCAACACATAGATCACTAATGTGAGCCCTTTATCTTGCTCAAGATGAAAGTTGAAAGATGGTCCTTGAAAATATCAAATGAGGATTAATATGAGCCCTTCATCTTATTTCCAAGATGAACGGTTGAGGATGGTCCTTAAAAATATCAAAGGAGGATTCATATAAGCCCTTCATCTTATTTCCAAGATGAAGGGTGGATAATTATCCTTATAATATTTTTGTGAGAGTCCATTTACACCCTTCATCTTGTTTTCAAGATGAAGGGTGGAGAATTATTCCCAAGAAGGCACATGGATCACCAATGTAAGCCCTTCATTCTTTCTAAGATGAAGGGTTGAGAATGTTCCTTAAATATCTCACAAGATTCATTAAAGGTCCTTCATCTTATCTCTAAGATGAAGCATGGAGAATAATATTATATATTAATTCACTTATCAAATTGATTAGCTCACTAAAGAATATTCCATAGGATCTCAAGATCATCTTTTTTAATGAAAATGCCTCTTGGAGGGAAAGAAGTATAATTTTATTTACAATAGAAATATAATTAGAAGAATGATTAATTAAGTTAATAAAGTATCAATTTAATTATTATAAATATGGGGAATTTGGTTATAAGAATGATTTAGAGAAGGGGAATTAATTGTATTAATTTATCAATGAAAGAGAATAAGTGAATTGATTAGAGTAGAAGAATTGACCAGAGAAAATGACTAGAATAATAATTGAATAGATCTAATATAGTGAATTATCCCACCTAGAGATGTCCTATTTTGAATGTTTCTATTATATGAACATGACTTTAGACTAGATTGTGTGTAATTACTTAGAATCATTTCATTTTACAATTTTGACATGGAAGTAATAAAAATGAAATGTGTACATTTTCCCATGTTTGAGAAGGTATTAAAAGGTATAGATAAAGTAACATCTTATAAAATTATGAGAATATGAAAAAAGGTGGATGAAAAATTAGATGATGAAATAATGGATGTTGTAATTTTATCATTTCTAACCAACAAGTGTGGGAGATTGATTGAAAAGATAAGGATATGATTTTAATGAATTTAGTTAGGGATGATGATCCATAAATAAGACATGCAGGGATGAAGGACATGGATGGACTCTCAAAAAAAAGAGGTAAAATCTAGAAAAAAAGAGAAGATTAGCCCATGGACAATATTACACCACTTGAGCTAACTCTTGCACACTTTGATTTTTAATGATGATGAATTGATTTTCCCTAACTAGGGTAGAATTGGGAAGGAAAATATCTAAATATGTGGCACACTTTGAATTCCACAAATAGGACAAAGGTTTTGATCATGGAATAATAATTTGCCCTTAACATGGTGGAATTAATTTTCTTTACCCCAAACAGGGTAGATTTGATTTGATGAATTGATAGAATGATTATAATGTTTATAAGTCTTATTATTGGATTAGATAGATATAGATATTTGATTGTAGAATTGATATGTGACTATACCTTTTTGCAACTTGATTTTTAATATTGCATACAATAATATACATCATGATATAAAACACCATGATGACTTAGTTGCAATGTGCATAAGGATTGTTAGGAATGGTAAAGACATTATAACCTAAGAATTTGAAGTGATAGAAACAAAACATCACATAAGGAAGTTATAGATATGATATGCCAAAAAAAAAGGCAAATCATATATTATTCAGAATGAAGCATAATGAAGCATGCTAGTATAAAAAAAAGGCATTTGCTTATATAAGCAAGGAAAAATATTGAATTAGATAAATTGACCAATGTGAGATAAATCTTCACATAATAAAAACTCACTACAAAATGAAATAGCTAGCTAATACACTATAAAATATGAGAAAATGCATAAAATACATACTCTAACACCCCCCTCAAGTGAAATTAGGGGACAACAAAAGCTTAAAAAGAAATAGTGGCATATCCATAGTATGATTTCTAGAAACTAGGCCTGATAAGGTACTCACATACAATATGTATCCATGAAATGAAGATGGAAGATGTCCTCATGAACACCCCCCAAGGAAAACTTTTGAAACCCTAAGCATGCCACATAGCTCAATGAAATGAGGTGATGCAAAAGGCTTTGTGAAGATGTATGCAACCTAATACTAAGTTAGAATGTACACCATGCTAAGAATACCATCCTAAATGTGTTGAAGAGTTAAGTGTATATATACCGCAATGTGCTTAGTCTATTGATGCTCAACTAGGTTGTAAGAAATATGAATTACACTTTGGTTGTCACACCAAAGTATAGTGGGTGAATCCTATGTGAAGCCAAACTCTATCAATAATTGATGAAGCCAAAGAATCTGTTGACTCACTGTAATTATTTCCTTGTACTCATCCTCTGTAGATGAAAGTGAAATAGCCTACTATTTCTTGCAAAACCAAGCAATAAGTGAAGAACCAAGACAAAATATGTATCTAAAAGTAAAATTCCTATCATGAAGAAAACTTGCCTAATCTGAATCACTGTATCCAACCAATTGAGTAGAACCTTTGATGTATTGAAATCTAAAATGAGTTGTGCCTCATAGATATCATAAAATCCTCTTGGTAACCTACCAATGACTATCATGAGGTTCATGTGCCAACCTAGATAGAAGCCCACCTATAAATTAAATTTTGAGGTGAGTATGGGTCAAATACATAAGACTCCTAACCATTTACTTATATAATGTAGGATAACAAAGTTGAGTAGTATAAGAGGCAGTGAGAGTCACTCTAGACTGAAAATGAGAAGGATTTAGCTTGTAATCAGTCATGCCAAAATACTAAAGAAGATCAAGGGTATACTTTTTCTAACTCAAATAGATCTCTATATCTGATTATGAAATCTGTAAACCAAGGAAAAAATACAAAAGGCCAAGATTTGTCGTGTTGAACTGTGCTAAAAGTGCCTACTGAATAGTCTAAATCTAAGATGAGGATCTACCTATGAGAATTAGATCATCAACATATAATACCAAAATAACAATGTCCTCCCCAATATATTGAATATACACTATGGGATCAGAGTGGAAGCGAACAAATCTAGTGGAGAGAATAAATGAATCCATCTTCTCATACCAAGATTGAGGGGCTTGTTTGAGATCATAAAGAGACCTATTAAGTTGACAAAAAGAGAAGAATCATGAAAAAACCTAGCAAGCTACTCCATATAGATTTCTTCATGAAAATCTCCATGCAAGAAAGCATTCTTAATGTCCATCTGATATATTGGCCAACCATATGAATTAGCAAGAGAAAGTATAAGGTAAACAAAATCCACCTTGGCAATCAGAATAAAAGTCTTAGAATAGTCAATACCTTTGACTTGTGATAATCCCTTCACAATAAGATGTGTTTTATACTTGTCAATGGACCCATCAGTTGCATATTTGGTGTGGTAAATCCATTTACTCCTGACCAACTTTCTTCCCTTAGTAAGAGTGAAAAAATCTCAAGTGTGATTCTTCATCAATGAAGAATACTCATCTGTCATCACATCATCCCACTCCTATATCCCACGAGCCTATGAAAAAGACTATGAATCCCCATAGAATCCTTGACACAAATGTCTAGTACCCTTAGAATGGGCATGATGATATCAAGTAGGTGAAACATCTTGTATGAATGGTTCTAACTCAAAAACTATAGTAAATGCTTGCCTAGGCATAGTGGCAACATTAGTGTGAACAAGATCATCATCCTCTATAACTTATTTAAGAATATCCTAAACTAGATCCTCAAATAATGAATCCTTGAGAGGAGGTGAATCATCAAAAGAAGAAAAAGAAGGCATGGAAGAAGATGAAGAGTCATGAGATGTGAAGTGTTCATCAAACTGTACATGTGTTCAATAATGAACATCATGAGTATCAGGGTCTAAAAGATGATAAGCTCTCATGTCTTCATAATACCCTCCAAAAATCAAAGGTTTGCTCTTATTATCTAATGCTTTCCTTTTCTTCTTTGGTACAAATTCCCAAGCAAGGATCCCAAATATTCATAAAAATGAGACATCAAGTTTGGATCCAAACTAAGCCTCCTCTGGAGTCATATGCTTAAGTGCTTGATGTGGTGTGTAGTTATGAATGTATTTTTCACAATTAACTACCTTTACCCAATAGATAGGAGGTAAATCCCATGAATGCATCATGTTGTTAGCCATCTCCTTCAAATTCTAGTTCTTCCTCTCTACTAAGCCATTCTATTATGGAGTATGTGAAATAGAATGCTAGTGAGAAATACTATGGGTTGCTAAAAAAATAGTGAAATCTCAACTAAATTACTCCCCCCATTATCTATATAAAGCTTCTTGATGTAACTCTATGATTGTTTCTTTACCAAAGCCTTAAATACTTTGAAGTGAACAAAGACATCATTCTTGTACTTGAGCAAATAAACCCATGTACACCTTGATAAATTATTAATGAAGGTAAATGCATACTTATCTCTATTTAAAGGAGTAGGAAATACCATCAAATCACTATGCACAAGCTCAAGTGGTGAAGATGCTCTCGTGGACATACCCTTAGGAAATAGATCCTAGTTTTTTTGCCCTAATGTACAACTATGGTAGACTCCATCAAGACATGAAACTATAAGAAGACCCTCTACCATATTATGAGTGCTCAACTCCTTCAAATATTTGTAATTGAGGTGTCTAAATCTCTCATGCCAAAGTCGACTCTTAAAATTTGCATGAGAAACTAAACACATCCCTAAAGGAGGAGTATCATCAAAACCCTCAAAATAGTAAATTCAAGAACTATGATCAATAACACCCTATGTAATAAGTGTGTGTGGATCTAACAAAGCTCAAACTTTACTACCTTGTGGTGTGAAATTCATTGTCTTGCTCAGACTAGAATAGCAAATATGATAAACTAAAAGTATATTGGTGGTGATGTCTGGAATATATAATGCATCAGTGATGCATCTAGCATCTAGATGTATGTCACCCTTCCCATTACAAAATGAAAGAAGAAACTCTAACCTCAATGTTGGAAGTGGAACTCAGAACAAGATACAAAGGACTCCTTGGTATAAGCCATATGGTGTGAAGCACCAAAATCTAGAACCTAATTATCTGAACTAGGTAACTATGATCTCCCAACAACATTAAGTGCTTTCCCATGCTCATGAGATGGAGAATAAATAGAGATAGAGATCTTGTGTTTCCTAACAACATTCTCTAGGGCTCACATTCTTTTTAAATACCTAGAATCTTCATGTCCAGTCCCCCCACAATAGGAGCAAGATAAGTTAGACTTGTTCTTAGATTTGGAAGATGGTTTGGGTTTAGATGTAGTAGTGTTAAGCATAGGTGCATTTTGAGATAAATAAGTGTTCTTCTTCATACCCTTAGATTTTTCCTTAGTCTTAGAATGTGAGGCCATTAATGCTTTTTGAGAGGTGAAAGACTCAAGGTGAGATAATTTGGATTCTTCTCTAGTAAGTCTCTCACAAAATAAATCTAGATCTAGCATTTTGAATGCAGTATCTAATGCATCCATACTAGATAAAATGGTAGAATTAAATATTTAGAATGGGCCACTCAAATTATACAAGATCAAATATACACACTCTTCATATTTTTATTGAATCCACTCCCCTTTAACTATGTCAACAAATACTTGAACTTAGTAAGGTAGTCTACAATGGAAGCAAAGTCATCTAGATTTAGTTGAGTAAGATCCACTTAAAGTTGCATCACTCTCAAGTGATCTAATTTCCCAAATAAACCCTTTAACTTGGTCCAAATTTTGAATGGAGAATCACACCCATCAAAATGAAACAAAAGACTATCACTCACATATCCCCCAATCAAGTCCATACACTTTTCCAACTTACATTGATGCTAAAAATTTTCAAATTCAAGTGTGAACTATGATTGTGTTTCATTCATTAAGGACCATAATTCTTTTTTTTATGATTATTTCCATTCCAGGTCTCCATGTGTGGTAATTATGTGTCGTTAAAGGCTCATAATGGTCAACCCTAGAAGTAGGATCCATGCTTAATAATCATCAAGAGCAGAAAGAATGCAAAGGGTGCATAAAATTAGCACCAAGATAACCCCCCCAAAAGATTATATTATATGACCCCCTCAATTTAGGACTTTATAAAAATAGTGTGTTTTTTAATTTAATGGCACCAATAGATAGAGAATCAAACAACATGCACTTTGAAAAAAAAATGGAACTCAAATTCGTGTTACGGTGCAAAAGTTAAAAGCATTATGATTTCTCATAAAATGGGTCAAAACAATTAAAAAAACATTAAAAACTAGTTTTTAAGACCAAATCAAAAAATAATATAGTCATCCAACCACTCATTAGAACCAAAATTGAACCATATACTCAAAAATGACAACCAATATGAATAAAGACCCTCCTGATTAATGTTATGTTTGCACAAGTAAACATTGCTTCCATTTGAGGCAAAAAAATAGCTTTGTAAAAGCAAAAAATGAATGGAGGTTGTTTTTTTGAGAGAAAAAGGAAGAAATATTATTGTCTTTTCTCCAAATCCTTCCAAGAGGATACAAACTAGTAGAAAAAAACTCTAATGCCAGGTTTTCTTCAAATCTAATCAAATCTTTGAAAGGAAAAAAGGCACCAATGTAGAAAAGGATACCCTAGTCAGTAGATTGGACACTTGTAGGTAAAAAAGGTAGATCTTTAGATTTCAATGTTTCTCTCTCAAACACTAAGTGTAGACCACAATGCTTTATACTCTTATTGACAGATCTATAAACACCACATGCTGCTAAAAATGATGATGCCAGATGATAATGTGCAGATCTGGTCTCAAGAAAAAAGTGCCAAAACTCAACACTTTAATCCAACACTTTGCCAAATTTCTTGATCTCTAAAACATAGATCTCCTCCTTCTCCAATGTCAAGGTCAGATGTAGGGTTGAGAGTAAGATGCCAAGATAGATGAAAGTATTCCAATGCCACTCTTTTTAATAACTACTATTCTCTTCCACCCAAAGATCAGATCTGAACACCAGACTTCAATGAAAAATTTCTGATCTCAACACCAAGCACCTCCAAATTCCTATCACAGATCTAAAAATAATAAAAGAAATAACTCCTCAAAGCACCAAGGTGAGAAATGCAACATTGGTCTCAAATTTTCAATGTTCAAATCTAAAGAAAATAAGATCTTAATGCCAAAAAAGAATATCTCAAATAAAAGTGCTAAGATGCATAAGGACGTCAAGATCTCCATGCTAGTTTACTACCTCATAATCAATAAAATCTTCAAAAACTTCAAAAAGTCTGTCACTTTTAGGTGAAGGAAGCAGATCTTCCATGATCAAAATCTTGATAGCAAAAGCTTCAAAACAATGAAAAACTTCAAAATCTTTGAAAAGTCTTGAAAAAAGGCACCAAAGGGCACCAATATCTCCTTGTCTGCCTCTCTTCTACACTTCCTCTCTATGACAAGGGAAGAAGTAGTGACAAGAGGGAAGTGGGATAAAATTATCAAAATTGCAAGCTAATGGATGGTTTCAACTTCTTCAGGGCTCTGGTACCATGTTAAGAATAGTATAGGCATTCCAACCCAATAATTTGAAGTGTTAGCAACAAAACATCACACAAGGAAGTTATAGATATGATATGCAAATACAAATAAAATCATATATAATTCAGAATGAAGCATAATGAAACATGCTAGTACAAAGGAAGGCACTTACTTATATAGGCAAGGTAAAATACTGAACTAGTTAAACTGGCCAATGTTGGATAAATCTTCACATAGGAAAACTCACTACAAGATGAAATAGCTAGTTAACACACTATCAAATGTCATAAAATACATGAAATACATACTCTAATAAGGATTGGCCCTTGATCCAATAGGGAATTGATAACAATGCACCAATGATGAAAACCATGATGACAATGCTAATGTATGCCAACGAATGCACCTAATTACAAGTGAATTACAAGGGATACTATGATGATGATCATGTTGGCACAATGGACTAAGTCAAGGCATAAATAAAAATAAAACAAATAAGTAAACAAGTAAAGACACAAACAAGAAAATAAAAATCAATATAAAGCATCTTGTCATGAATCAAATCAAAATACACATGTGAAGGCTCAATGATAATGATGGTGTAAATAGATGCCTCCAATAAAGGATACATGGAATGAGAAGAAGTGAAAATAAAACATCCTAAAATAAGCTATGATCTTAATTTTCTCCAAATAGGTTGGGGACAATGAGCTTGAATTAGAGTGATTTTATTTGACTCTCCCCAAATAGGGCAAATTTGGGAAGGACACATCCCAATGGTAGCTGATTCAATTGGATTAAGATTGATCAAAGATATTTGACTAGACCTAAGACAATAAAAACATTCTTTTGGATTTTGTGGTTGTATATATTTTTTTGGAGATTTTTGTCATTTTTTTCTTTTTTGATGTTTTAATATTATAAATGTTTAGGATTTTAAAAAATTTGAATGTTTTTGAGTTTTTCGCATCTCAACTCAATGGAATATTAAGATATGTAGAATGACTTGACATGCAAGATGGAGAGAGAATGAAGGATAATGTTTAGAATTGTTTGGAACATTATACCCATAAGGGATCATTATAAAATAGAAAACCTATCACGTGCAAACCTATCATGTAAGAACCTATCATGTGGGAAAACTTGTCACACATGAAGGAAAATGGTAGGGTTAGAATGATCAGATTCGATAATAATGGAAAATAATTAGATGAGGAATATTTAAGGACAATGTCATATGAGAACCAAAATGTCTAGTCATCAAAGTGTCACTAAGTGGATATTCCAAGAGAGTTTCTAAAACATGGCTCAGAACAACTTCTTTTTTCTTATTAAGATCAAGATGAGAAGGAAAATTTAGACCACTTTAGGATGGAAAGAAATATGGTTCGAGACAGGGTAATATGATGGAAATGGAATGATTTTCAATACAGACAAGGGTGTCCCTAAGTGTTAAGGTACTTGTAGACGACAAATTATTTACACATGATGCCTGAAACCTGGTTTTCATCATGGTACTTGCCCAAGGTGCCATAAACATGGTTTTCACCATTGGATGAATTATTTATCTTTCTCTTATGATTTGATTCTTTATTTTTTTAGTTTGAATTTTTTATTTTATTTTTTTTAATTTTTTGGCATCTCAACTCAAATCAAAATAACCATGCATAATCAAGGCTATATTTACACCAAGTTAGTTTTAGTCAATTTAAAACATAAAACAAATGAAACATGCTTGATCTTAAGACCTCGTGAGTATATAAATCATGGCTAATAATGCATAAGATTCAAATTAGAATCATGTAAACCTCTATTAAAAACATCTTTGTTTAGGATGTGGCTTGGATGTAGCCATTTATTAAGACACATGGTCCTTGAAAATATCAAAGGATGATTAATATAATCCCTTCATCTTGTTTCCAAGATGAAAAGTGGAGAATGGTCCTTGAAAATATCAAAATGGGATAAGTATAAGCCCTTCATATTATTTCCACTATGAAGTGTGGAGAATTATCCTTATAAGATCTTTGTGAGAATCCATTTATACATTTCATCTTGTTTCCAAGATAAGGGTAGAGAATTATTACCATGAAGATAAGTGGATCACCAATGTGGGCCTTCATATTGTTTCCAAGATAAAGGGTTGCATATGCTCCTAAAATATCTCATGATATTCATTAAAATCCCTTCATCTTATATATTAATTCACTTATCAAATTGATTGGATCATAAAAAAATATTCCATAAGATCTCAAGATCCTTTTCTTGAATAAAGATGTCTCTTGGAGGGAAAAGAAGAATTAATCAATTGAAAGGAAATTATGATTTTATTTTCAATAGAGATATGATTAGAAGAATGATTAATTAAGTTAATCAAGGATAAATTTAATTAATACAAATGTGAGGAATTTGATTAAAAGAATGATTTAGAGAAGGGGAATCAATTTCATTAATTGATCAACAAAAGAGAAAAAGCGAATTGATCAGAGTAGAATAATCGACCAAAGAAAATGACCAGAATGATAATTGAACAGATCTAGTACAGTGAATTATCCCACCTAGAAATGTCCTAAGGTAAATTCAAACGTATATATTATATAAACATATGACTTTGGACTAGATTGTATGAAATTTTTTGGAATCATTCATTTTCTAATTTGACATGAAAGTGATAAAAATGGAATGTCTACACATATCAGTGGGGTCATGTCATAGAGGCATGGCTTCCACACATATTATAATTACAGATTCAGTGGAGGCATATCATAAAGACATGGCTTCCACACATTCACAATTTTAAAATTCAATGGAATCATGATTTGGAAACATGTTCTCCACACTTATTTAGTGTAGACACCTAAATTTGGCCACCAATGACCTCCAACCAGGGTTTTGGCCAATTTTCACTTAAAATGCATAATTTGGCCTAAAAACATTAAAACGTGCTAAATGAGTTGAAATTGATATATTCAAGTGCCAATTTTTTCTAGAGTATCCCTAAATGGGGCAATGCAATCTATGAGCCAACTAACTTTGACCAGATCATTTTGAGTCAAAATGCCAAATTTGCACCTGGGTGCTCTAGATTGCTCTTTCCTATCAAATCTCTTTTATGAGAAATGTGCTTTTGTTATTTTTTGTTGGTAACATCTTAAATGGGAATATAGTTCCAATGCATCTGACATCACCTTCTAATTTTAATTCAGTCAATTTTTAGACCAATAACAAGGCATTCTGATCAATTTGAGTAATTTGTGCACAAAGTGCTTAAACATGATTAAGAGCTAATTAACCCAAATCAAGGCCTAATTAAGAATTCCATGAAAACTTGTTGAATACTTAATTTTGGAAATGAATATTGAATATCTTCATCAGTAGGTGACCTCATTTTTTGGGAATACATCCCTAGGCCACAAATATCAAGATTCATGCCCTCCATGCCTCAGCAATGCCTTCTAGATGCCCTCCATTCCTCTTAATTACCCCTTATTCCAATTTCATGATGAAGATAATTAAAAACTTGGTTCTAAAAATTGAATTAATCCTCAACCACACATCTCAATCTCCAGATGAATGGTTCAAGTTGATTCTAAACATTCTCAAAAATCTATAAATAGGAAGCCTTACCACATGAATTTTTAAGACTTGATAATGCAAAGTTATAATGCACAAATGGTTGAAAAAGCTTCAAGTAATTAGTGTTACCATGCAAAATTGATTCCAAGCCAAGCCAAGCTATAATCCAAAGGTGCCAAGGAGAGATGTAGGTAGCCAAGCTTCCATTGCCAAGGACTTCATGAGCATAAGCTGAGCAAGCCACTACTACAAAGGCATTTGGAGCATCCAAGGAAGGTGAAGGAATTCTTGTGTTTTATTCCTTACTTTTTAGTTGTGTTTGCCATTTTTTTTTATTAACTAAGCTCTCCCTAGTGTCTAGGCCTAGATATGTTATGCTAGTTAGTGTGTTTCTTTCATTTTGTTTTCATTTTAGAACTAACACCATACTAACCATCCTCTCTTGAGCCAAATTCCTATATCAAATAATGGCACACCCAATGGGACTAGATGCATCTCACACCTAAAGAAGATCATTTTTCAACTTTAAAATATTCATTTAGACCTTTAAAAATCTTGCAAATTGATTTTCTAACTTTATTTTACCATTTTTATTTGCCATGGTTTTACACAGTAACTGACGTCGGCAAATAAAGACCAACATTAGTTGCATAAAAAAACTAACATCAGTTAGATACCTATCAAGATGATCATATTGGTATAACTAATGTCAGTTAGATAACTAACATTGATTAGCCAAAGTAACCATCATTGGTTGTATATAACTAACATCGATCACTTTGTTTTTCCAAACACACATACCTAAGAGCTATTTTTCCAAAGTTCATTATTTCAAACCAAAAATAGCTTCAAATCTAAAGGACACGTGAACATTTTTGCTATAGGAACAAGCTTGACATTTGCTCAAAACATGTTTAGATCACCTCTTGCATGCTTAAAAATCAGTTAGGACCCTTGCTTTTGGTGTTTAACAAAGAATTTAGATGTTTATGGTGAATGTTTTCAAAGTTTGCAACTAAGACCAAGGGGTAAAATAAACACCACCTCACTTTCCTTTTGGGCTTAAAAATGAACTCACCTTTTTAAAGTTTTTTGTATTTACTTAGTTGTTTAGATTAAATTTTTGTTTGGAAAAAAGAGGAATGTTGCATGTATGTTCTTCCATTTGTCCCCTTTAGGGAACCCTTGGAATCAAAAGTGCCATTCCAATTGCAAATAGCCTAGTCCAAGGCTTAGAAAGAATGTCATCCAAAGCACTCCCCAAAAACTCACCAAAGTTTGGGTGACCTTGAAAAAGACCCTAAAGTCCTATTTTATGCTTTATTTATTTTCATACAAACTTGGCCTATGAGGGGGGCGTCATTATCTCCCATGAATTTTTTAGGGAAGATTTGACCCAAGGTTTCATCTCCTGACATTCACTTCATTTGAATTCTTTGAAGTTTCACATGGGACGTATCTACATTTGGACATCATACTACACTGAGTGAATAGTAGGATGTAGTGGTTGTAAAAAGGACTAGACCTTTTTACAACTAGCCAATGCCACGGTCACCCAATTTCCATGCTTGTCTTTTACATTATTTGACGTGAAAGTCATTATGCAGTTTATTCCCTAGAAACATTCAAAACTTGATAGTTTAGTCAACCCCACATGCCATACCCTTGTTAGGATTTAGATGATTATACTTAGTGTATTTTGGTCAATTTTGCTTGGTATGTTTTGAGACTAAACCTTGTTTGTATGTTCATAAGCCATGTCAAAATCATGTATTTGAGTTAATAAAGGTAGTGCTATGTTGTCTAAATCATGTCAAATATTTTGAGCCTTTTTAAGTTTTTGAAGCATAACATATACCACATTATTCAAGTATGCTTACGCCGTTAGGCTGCTCAAATTCATTTCAAGACTTATTTCAACTTGTGCCAAAAACCATTTGTTTCAAACCATGTCATGTATACCATTTGGACCTTTGTCTTATGCCATCATGTTGTCCAATATTGTCTAGTTTATTTTGTCAAATCTTAGTTTTCATCATTGAGTTTTCAATTAGCCTTGTTAAGTTTGGATCCAAACATTGATTCATTTCTATTTAAGCCTTAATTTGTGGGGTTGATACATAGATATTTCTCTTTTGGGTTGCATAAATTCAGTTAATCGATTAGCCCAATTTGAAAACTATTGATGGTTTATATGTTCAATACTTATCCTCATCATTGTTTGTGCTTTTATTTGGGAAAACACAACCTTTCTCAAAGAGCCTTTTGTCTTATGCCTGATGCCAATTGATCATATTTATGTTTGATTTCATGTGTCGGGTTTATGTCAAAGTTGTTTCCAAACTTGTTAGATTAAATCAAATCACATCAGCCTTTGTTTCAAGTCTAGCTTTTGATGTTGTTTGGCCAAAAGTCCTAGCACATGCCAGTTTGTTTAAGCCTAGATTTTGACTTTGTGTTTGGATAAAAGACCTAGTAACTCAACTTTTCCCTTTCTTAGTTTAGACCTTATTTGGAACACTTTGACCTAGACCTTTGACATGCCAATTTTTATTTAGATGCTTGACCTTCTATGCGTATGACATTTGATATTAGACATTTAACGTTAAGCTATTTCATGCCAAGTCTTAGTACAAATAATTTTGGAGATACAGCTCAACTTTCAAACCACATTGGAGATACAGCTCCACCTTTTGACCAAGTTAGACCAAGCTTGACCCATTTGTCCTTTGGATCATTTTTTAGAGTTTGTGGAACTCTAAGCCCTTTTGTTTTTGAGATTTCACCATTTATGTAGATATGTCTCACTACACTTATGGTAGAGTCACTTACATTATGACTTGTGATAGAATGGTTGCACAAAATGAATTTTATGGCTTTTGTCAAGACCCCAATGATGTTAATATGGTTTGTGAGACAAATTTTTATCTGCATCATATTAATCATTCATGGGAACAAAGTCATGAAATAACTTACGATCCAACTCAAGACCTTGGTTGGTATGAAGAGGTTTGTAAAGAGGACTTTGAAGACCCAACTATAGATAATGTTATTTGGGATACGATTACATACCCTCTTTTTAATAATCAGTACATGGAACATAGTCAAGAACCAGCTTATGAGCCAACTCATGACAAGGATGATATGGTTTATGAGGAAGATTTGGATTCTTTTGCTTATGTAAGCAATAAAGTTTCATGATGTCCTTTTGTTATCTAGTCATTGGCTACCCCTAACCGTCCTTTAGATTATATGATATATCAAGCTCTGTAATATCCAAGGAATACCATTCCCATACCATGACCTCATCTTTTGGTTTGTGCGAGCAACCAAACTCCATAATGCCTAACCATTTCTATACCAAGACCTCATCCTTTGGTTTGTGTGATTAACCAAGCTCCACAATACCCCTTCATCATTATAGAACCTAGTCCTTTGGCTTGTGCAAGCAATAAAGCCCCACACCACCCTATCATTAACATCTCAGGACTTTGTTCTTTAGCTCATATGAGTAATCATGTTCCCCAAGGCCCTACCATTATCAAACCATAATTCATTCCTCATCCAGTACCAATCCCATCCAAATATCAACCCATCTAATCATTTGAAGACCAAGCTATATTCAAAACTAGTATTTTCCAACTCATTAAAAACTAAGGCCAAGAAAACCAACCAATCCAAGATGTTTTTGATTTGTGATAAGTCAACCTGTGATGAATCGCCTATTGATCCTATACCAGTTGTCAAGGAGTCTCACACTGACAAGCCAGTCTTTATTGAGTCACTTTTTAATGATTATAACCACCTTTGGGAAAATCATTACCTTAACCATGTGTCTATTTTTCAAGAGACTCCTATTAAGAAGCTAGTATTTGAGGAGTTGTCTCTTGACCTTTTCCCCATCCTAGAGGAGTCTCACTTTGACAAACTAGTTTTTGTGGAGCCCATTATACCATCATAGTTTGTTACTTATCTTAAACCAAATATTAAATAAGACATCATTATAATATAGTACCCATCAGATAAAGAATTAGAGTTAGAGTCAAGTTCTATTCTTGAATGACATCAGATTTAACATCTGAATTAACATCAGACTCAACATCGAATTTAGAGTCCCTTGAGTTAGAATTAGATTTAGAAGAAGTGTATATTTGTGGCTATTACAACATTGGTTACGCATGCCTTTTAGATCAATTTGAATACATTTGTGATCCTTCTATAATTTTTGAGGATGAGTACTTCAGCTTTGACATAAGTTATCCTAATATTTTCTACAAGGATTGTGATGCCAACACCCATTCCAGTTCCATTCCATAAGCCATTACCATCAACCAAAATAGCCATATTATTGACATTCCATCTCCCATAAGTGTCGATCAGAACCGACAAAATCACACTTTATTGAACTACATCCATAGTGACATAGCATTTGAAGAAGAGAAAGGAGGCCAAGAAGACATTCATATAGTAGAAAAACACTCTCCTAGTGAAACATTTTCAGAGGCACTAGGGGATAATCAAATCTAGAACTCAACATATTCTAGTGAAACTTTTTTGGAAGAACTAGAATAAAATCAAAGTCAAAAGTAAATGTTTATTAGTAAAACTTTCTCGAAGGTGCTATGGGACAATCAAGATAACTTCATTAGTGAAAGCCTCTTTGAGGCACCAATAGATGAGCACAAAAGTTCTTCACTATTGAATGAAGACAAAATCAAAGATCAAATCAAAATAGCTTCTTATCTATAGCCTAATCAGATAGTAATTACTCTCAAGATCAAACAATAGAAAAATATGGTGGTCATATCAAGAGAACAAGTCTTTGGCCCTGTCATAACCAAAACTATGTCGAATCCAGCATCAATAACATTACGTGTGATTAAAAGAACTTATCTTCATTTGTTTCCCCACCAATTCACATTCCATTATGATCTACCATTCCATTTCAAAATCAAACCTACCATCTATTATTTGACCCTGTTTACCATCCATGCCCACAGTTTCCTTTATAGAGGCTACAAAGATACCTTGTCTAGACAATTGAAAGAATCAGAATCAATGACCAACGAAGATCATAAAAGCATTCTTGACAACTAGATTTGCATCAAGTTCTTGATAGATTAGTTATTCAGATGAGGTATGGGCTAGTAATTAACATAATCAAGTATTTTGTTTATATCATTTTTTGATTAAGACGTGCATCTCCCCATCAGTAGGAATACTAGAATCAAAAACCACACCCAAGCCAAAAACATGTACCATAACATTTCACATTCCCATGCCATAGCCGTTGTTACATGTCCTTTTTCTATTGTCACATATTTCTACAATTTACCCCATCACTTTGGGGCAACCCTCTTACCATTTTATCCAATCTATCAAAAATCATACCATCCTATCATTCCATTCCTATTTAAACCAAATCTTATTTTTAGTCATCCTACCCAATCTTGTTTCGATCTTGGTTCATTTGGTTCTACCCACACCTTTTATGTGGGGTTCTAATCAAGTTTCAATAATTAATCAAGTTTGTGTTTAAATTATAGTCTATGAAAGTAGTGTGACAATTGATCTGACAAGATATCTTTCATCCTATCAAGTTTATTTATGTGACCCTGATTATAACTGCCTATGGAAAAATTAGTGTCTCACCAGTCTTGTTGCTAATTATAACCAACTATGGTCAAATTAGTATCATTGACCCAAGTCATTATATCTTAGTTATAACTACGTATGGGCAAACTAGGGTTGACACTTGTTTATCATGCATTGCCGCATCACCCTGCCATTACTATTTTCATTTGACTGGCCATTTACTAAATTTGAGAACTTGTTGGGACCTAGTTAGTTTTTCTTCACCTTTTGTGTGGATGGAATTACTATGACTTGAAGTCATTTCAGGTTTATGTGGGTCATGCTCAATTAATTTTGAGGTCACCTCAGTCCCCTTTTCCATCCACACTCACCCTTTTATGAACAACTTAAGCCAAACTCTCTCATCATTTTGTGAGCAGGTATCTTGTCATTTTCTAATGAGTTAAGATACCTCAAAATTCCAAAAACATTTATAACATTTCAAAAATCCAAAAATATTTGTCTTGTCTAAGCCTAGTCGGTTATCCTCGATCCACCTTACTGGGGCATGGTCATTATTAGGATGATTTCTTTTGATTTTGTTTTCAGGCTTTCTATTTATTTATTTTAGTATGGTTGTTTATTTGTTCATTTGTTTATTCATTTGTTTGCCTATTTGTTTTCTTTCAGCACTGTTGCCTTGACTCAGTCTATATGTGTTCATTGGGTGATTCTTTGAACACATTATTCTTGAGTCTATCCATATTCATGCGTCAACATTATCATCATGGTTTTTATCATTGGTGTATTATTTTCAAGTGTTTATTGGATCGAGAGTCATTCCTTACGTATATTTTGGCCAATTTTTCATGTTGTTCTATCATAAATCCTACCATCACATGTTATAGAAAAAATTAGCTTTAGGAAGGTCTATAATAAATGGAACTACAAAATTTTCTCCTTGACACCTTGTTAAATCCTTCCATTCCACCCTTGATCAATATAACTCATTTGATTATTCTAGTTATATCATTGTTAATCAGGATAAGCATTTCCTCATTGATAGGTACAACTAAATCATTCACACTGATTAATCTTATTATTCCATCCATATCTTTCATCACTTTGCACCCACTCATCTTTAATCTATATTCTAGATTATATCCTTGAGTTATGCTTGATAATCAGCCTTAAGTGGGGCACAATCATCTTTAGCCAATCTAGGTCCTCTTAATGATTATAACCACCTATGGGAAAATCATTATTTTGATTTTTATTCTTGATTATAACCACCTTTAGTCAAATCAACATCCTTTTTACATCAATGCATATAAGCATTTTCTCATTTGGATTAATCTCAAACATGCGTTAATTCCACCTTTCTTCTTATTTCTTTTTGAGGGACCGTCCATCAACAAATGTGATGGCCACTCCCTCAAGGGGGCATCATCATAGGCTTCCCAAAACCATTTGGAGCTTTGTTCTTCAATTGTCATCTTCTTTTTGGCATATAGGCCATCTCTCATTATTTGAGAAGACATTGCTTTGCCTATAGTTTGCAACATCTTCCCAAATAGGGGCAAACTGTAGACACCTAAATCTGGCCACCAATGACCTCCAACTAGGCTAATGGCCAATTTCCACTTAAAATGCACAATTTAGCCTAAAAACACTAAAACATGCAAAATGAGTTGAAATTGATATATTCAAGTGCCAATTTTAGTCAGAGTATCCCTAAATGGGGCAATGTAATTTATGGGCCAGCTAACTTTGATTAGATCATTTCGAGTTAAAATGCCAAATTTGTACCTGGGTGCTCTAGATTGCTCTTTCCTATCAAATCTCTTGAATGAGGCACATGCCTTTGTTATTTATTGTTGGTAACATCCTAAATGGGAATATGGTTCCAATACATCTGACATCACCTTCCAATTCTAATCTAGCCAAATTTTGGACCAATAACAAGGCATTAGAATCAATTTGAGTAATTTGTGCATAAAGTGCTTAAACATGCTTAAGAGATAATTAACCCAAATCTAGGCCTAATTAAGAATTCCATGGAAACTTTTTGAATATTTATTTTTGAAAATGAATATTTAATATTTTCATCATCAGGCGACCTCATTTCTTGGGAAGACATCCCTAGGCCATAAATGCCACAAATATCAAGATTCATGCCCTCCATACCTCATCAATGCCTTCCATGATGCCCTTCATGCCTCTTAATTGCCCATTATTCCAATTTCATGATGAGGATAATTACAAACTTAATTCTAAAAATTGAATTAATCTTCAACCACACATCTCAATCTCAAGATGGATGGTTCAGGATGATTCTAGACATTCTCAAAATTTTATAAATAGGAGGCCTTACCACATGAATTTTAAGACTTGATAATGCAAAGTTATATTGCACAAATGATTCCAAAAGCTTCAAACAATTAGTGTTACCATGCCAAATTGATTTCAAGCCAAGCCACAAGCCAAAGGTGCAAAGGAGAGATGGAGGTAGCCAAGCTTCCATTACCAAGGATTTCATGAGCACAAGCCGAGCAAGCCACTACTACAAAGGCATTTGGAGCATCCAAGGAAGGTGAAGGAATGTTTGTGTTTTATTCCTTACTTTTTAGTTGTGTTTTCCATTTATTTTTACGAAAGTGGTTGTCATCTTCCCTTTGCAAGTCCAAATTTTACCTAAATGCTAATAAACTTTTTTTATAGGTTATATAGCATGTTTTAATGTTGATGTCTCAGGTATAGAGTGGATTATTGAATGTAAGTGATTTCAATCAATCCTTACCCTCATTTCCCTCCAGCCTAAGTCCATCAAATTGACCTCTAGGTGAAGCATTATTGCTTGAAAACCATTGTAGGCACTACATTAGTTCTATTCATAGTCTATTATTATGTTAATGAGTTCAATCTTGAGAGGGGATATTTGAACATTCGATGCATCACCACATGTTAAAATAGGTTTTACTTTATGCAAATATCTTGACTCTTTTCATCCCAACTTGTTTAGGTCTTAGAAAGATACATCCAAACTATCATATCTGAGGAACTAGCCTCATTAAAAATCTTAGAGGTCTGGTATGGATATAGGCATCCCATAGCCTTAGACCATTCCCATGTTAGTCCAAGTATGAGTCAGACTTGAGAAATCTAAACTCTATTGGGTGGTATCTTGATAACTAACATTTACACAATTTTTAATTGGCCAAACACATAATTGTATGATTTAGATTCATAGTTGTGGTAGAATTATATATATTCATACTATTTTCATACATAGATTTAGCATAAGACATGTTTAAGGTACATATGCTATGCAATGTATGTATAATATTTTAAAATAAAAATCAATTTTGGATTCTAAAACTCTTATATGAAATGTTACCATGTCATGGACTTTTACGCACTAATACCTAGGACAATCTTTTACATATTTTATTGGGCCAATCTACTACACTAGTTGGTTCAATTTTGGTATGGTTGAGGTGATTAAATGACTCAATCTTGCCAAGTTTTTAGGCTGGACTTGATTGTATCATCTAACCTCAATAGGTTATAAGTATTATTGGGTTACACAGTTGAGTTAATCTCAATTGTCACATGGGAACTTGCCTTTGCTCCAAGGTTGGGGGCATGTGCCTTCCAATCACTGTCTTTCTATCTCCTTGGATATATGCACTTTCTAGATTTATCTATATTTGTCAGAATCTTAGTTTTAGATCCTTACTATGATTTATCTTTTCAAATCTAAATAGTTAATAGGCAAGGTTGTTACATCAATACACAAGTGTACTTTTAAACCTTACTCTTTCAATTTTATCAATTTTAAGTACTTTCAATTCTATATTATATACTATAACATACTCTTGGTTGTAGGTCAGTCACAAAAAAAGCACTCAATATGGTTTCATGCAAAGATAAGGTGTGTTATACACACTTAAGTACACATTTTTTCCTTTAAACTAGCAATTTCATTACTAAATTAAAGGTAGGGAATGTAGATGATATTTATGGATTATATAGCACCTCAATCTTATAAACTTGGAAAAAATTGACCTTTGTTGTTCCTCTTAGTTCTAGAACTTTATCACTTTCAAAATTCTTGCATCTGCTCTATCTTGTACCCCTTGGCCTGTCACTTGGTCTGATCGGTCTTATGTAGATGATCTAGACCCTCTATCTTTCCCAAAATACTTAAAATGTAATTATATTATGCCCCTACAAGTTCTGAGAGTGTATACCTTTTTTCCTACTCCTTAGACACTAATGTTTGTGATAGACACTTGCATCAATGTAGGTGTCTTACTCTGACGCAAGTGTCCAATACTCTAAAGTCATGTCATTTATAAATGAAATGTATCCTAAAGGTTGGCTTAAGTGCTTTAATGTGAGTTATTTATCCAAAGGGATTGATATATATATAATATCAACCCTCATTCATTCATCACCTATAAAACATCTAGAAAATTCTTACGTACTCACCAAACAACCTATAAAATGCATTCAATCAAGCACTCAAGTGAGTAAGGATGTCTTATTTCCATTTCAATCATAAAGACAACACATACACAAGTCTGAAGCACTCAAGGAGTAACCTAAGAGCTTGATTTGCCAAGTTACAAGCTAGGTTATTGTTATACTTACTTTCCATGTATTGCATGATTCATGTAAACACTCTTTTTGGCCATTTTTGTGTCTAAACAGACACTAAAATGACTTCTTACAAATAATGCAAGCTAAGCTTGGAAATCATTGGAATGTTTTGATTCATTAGTGCACATCATGTGCATCTTCTAAATTGCATCAATGTATCCCTAACTAGGGAAACACACTATACACAACCATCATATTCCTCTAATTCACCTTTGGTCAAGTTATGACCTAACAAATTGACTTTTTTGACTATGTGTGAGGGACAACTTGTCAAAATTTAGAAATGGCAATTAACTTGAGCAAGATTACTTAATTAGTTAAACCTGATTAAATGCATAGGTGAAAAGCCCATGGCTAATTATTAGTTGAACTTTTATTTTTAGAAATTTATAAATCTATATTGATGACATCATCATGACATCACATAAATATCTTAAATGATGTCACCCTCATGACATAATATTTTATGAGTTGTCAAGAACTCATAAAATATCAAATAAATATTTGGATTGAAGATCCATGCTTATTAATTGAAAGTATTAGTGGGTTGTCCCCTCCCAAACCTAACCATGGTTAACTCTAACCTAATTGCACTTGGGTTAGATTTAATTTGACAATCTATAAATATAGGGCTTCACCCATTGTTCAACAAGATTTTCTATTTAATTTTATTATTTAGGAATTTTCTCAAGAAGCTTCTTTTGTGTAATGTTATTATGCTAAAATACCTCCAAGAAACTCCTTTGGTATAGTGTTATCATGCCCATTTGTTAATCCAAACCAAGCCAAGCCCAAAATTACCAAGGTGACAAGGTGAGGTGATACAAGGAGCACCATTGCCAAAGATTCTTTGATCACACAACTGAGCACATCAATTCATGGCCAACATACAACTCTTGCTCTCAAAGAAGGTAAATATTGTTTGTCTTATCTTCTTTTGGTAGTTACTTGTATTGTTTTCTTATTCCTTGAGTTTCTAGGTTAGAGGTATAAGTCTTATTAGTGTGTTTTTATTTGATTTTAATCATACTAACATGATACTAATCTTCCATCTTGGATTCCAATTGATCACATAATAGCACATCGATGAGACTTGCACCTTGCAAAACTATTTTTGCTACATTGTAGGACATTTTACTAACCATTATTATGCCAAAAAATTTATTGAATCACCAAAAAATGTGAATTTTGACTCTCAATCAAGCCACAAGGATCAGTGATGATCAGAACAAATTAATGTCAATCATTAGGATCGACATCAACCAATATAAATCAGCCATGATTTCTATGTTAAAAACATAGTTGAATCGAAAGCCAATAATATCGTAAAAATTCAAGTTTTTCTTGTCCTTTTTGCTTTTTTGGTATCTAACAAGTGTTTTCTATCTATTTAACATTTTTCTTGCAGGGTGGGAAAGTTTTAATTTTTTAAGACATTGTTTTTTACTATTTTTGTGTCAAAATGTGTTTATGTTTGTTGTGGTTGTAGGAATCAGTGATGATTACACATAATCAACGTTGACCATAGGAATCAACCATGATGCCTATGGATCAGTAATGATTCTCTGTGTTTTTATTTTTTAGAAAACTTGAGAGTTCAAATTTGTGTTTTTGATTGGCCTAACTTACAAAAATATAATACTGGCTCCAACACAAATCAATCCCTTGACTTATTTACAATAAATTAAATCAAGGAAGAAAAGAATTGAATGTTTTTTTAAACTAAATTTTTCATTTTGCGCAATCCAAGTTTTAAAAAGGTTGAAAAATACATTCACATTTTGTTAAGGTATTTTAAAACTCACATAAACAATTTATTTTTAGCATTTTACAAGCTTTCACAAGTGCAAACATGGCCAAGGGGCCAACAAAATTTCATAAACATTTTGATTTGGTGATTAAAATGAATCTACATCTTAGTTAGAAATCCTAAGAGCTTTTTCAATTTTTATTTATTCTTTTCAAAACACTTAGATTAAAATCTCTTTATTTTGGAAAAACACAAAACCTAGCATGTATGCTCTCCCCCCATCCCCTTTAGGGAACTTGGGTGACTAAAAGCACTTAGTTTATTACCTTTATTTGTAAAAAGTGTGTCGGAAAGAATGTCGTGTATGCTCTCCCCAATCTCCAAATGACTTGGGTGATTCAAAAGTGACCTCTAAAGTCTTTCCCTTTTTATTTTATTTTTTTATGCACTTGGCTTGTGGGTGGGAGTTTATATCCTCCCCATGAGTTCTTTAAGGGTGTGTTGACCTCAGTTTCATCTCCTAGCATTGTACTAACCCCACTTCATAATGGGGTATAAAAATTAGGGCATGTAATACTAGGATTTCTAGGGAGCTGAGTAGCTAGCCTCTCTGATCCTAATAAAAACTTGGGTCAAGTCTAGTTAAATATCAAACTCCACTAATAAGTATATAGATGGAGTCATTATGCAAAGTAACAGACCCTTGCATAGTAATTTAGTTGGTATGAACCCAAATGACGTAATTTCACCCCTTGTGTTAGCCACACTTAGGACCATCTAGTACATGCAAAACTTATAGATTTTAAACAAATCTCCACTTACCATGTAATTTCATGCCAAATTGCAGGTGCTCCTCACTCTAAGTTCGTGCCATGTATCAATGCTTGAGAAATAGAGGAGGCATAAAAAACTCTACCTACACTTGTACTTTCTTTTTTGGATTAACACTTAATTCCTCACAAGCATTGGTATATCGATGAAAAAATTGGCTAAAACTATGCACACCCATGTTAGTTATAGGGAATAGGATGATCCATGTGTGCTTCTTCTATTTTTTATTTAATTCACATTACGTGTTTTTAGACTAAAACTTTTGTTTGTATTATCATGTTAAAATAAGTCTAAAAACAATCATATGTTTTTACACCACTTTAGCCTAAGAGGTATTATTTTGTTCGTTTGATACCACACTTTTGCCTTAGACATTTTTAAAACATTTGTGTGTGTGTCACTTGTTTAAGTGGGGCATCATTACACTTCCTATTTTGTTCCAAGTTTTTACCTTAGAGTTTTGAAACAAAGACCATTGTCATACATTTTGAGCAAAATAATGTCGTTACACTGCTCATATTGTTTCAAAACTTTGCCTTGTGTTAAACCAAATTTGAAACCATGTATGCCTTTGGTCTATAATTAGTCTCGCTATGCCATCCATTTAGGTCTATAATATTGTCTATTTGAGAAACTGAGTCTTTTAAACTAAGTTCAAAATTTGACTTGAGAAGTTCAAATTCAAAATTGAGTGGTTTATGCCTATGCCTTACATAATTTTGTCTTGGGTGTTTACCTCTTACCTTTAAATTATGTAACTTGGACTAATTCATTACTTGTTTTAAAGATCTTTTTACCTAGATTTAGGAAGTGGTTTATCTTTTGTGTGCCTTGCATCTATTTGTTGCCTTGAACTAAGGTTGAAACTCTCTTTTAAAGTGAAACCTTAAGCATGGTTAGTTTACATTTGAGCCTTGCCTATCACTTGGGATTGAATGCTTTACTTATCACTCCTATTTTTATTACTTGAAAGTGAATTTCCCAATTAGTTTTTGGGCATGTGCCTAGGGTGAATGTCTTATACCAAAGTCAAGTTTGTTTTTGAATCTATGTGCCTAGATTGAGTCAAAGTGTTTTGAATTATTTTATAGATTATATTTATTGCAATTTTTTTACCTCAGCCAAGTGTGTTTTAAAAGTATAGCTTTGTGCCTTCTTACCAAAGCCCTAGCATTTGTCTTTTAGTTTATAGACCTAGTTTATTTCAAAGTCTAGCTTTGTGCTTTGTTTCTAAAGACCTAGCATTTTCCTTTAAATTTTTAGATTCAGTTCATTCCTTTTGAGTCTACCTTTATGTCTTGTTTCCAAAGACCTAACACCATTTTCATTTTTAGACATAGATTAGATTTGTTCAAAACATTTTCCCAAAACCAAGATTTAACTTTGCCATTCATTTGACCATTTATGTGCAAGACCTTAGACCTTGGAGATATTTGAGACTAAGCTTACCATTGATAATTTTGGAGAAGAGGTCCATTTCTAGGCCAAGTTTAAACCATTTACAATAATAGATCAAGTTTTCCATCTAGCTCAAATTTTAAGATGTACCAGATATCAATCTTTTTAGACCATTTTTTGAGTGTTTTATGAGTTTTAGACCTTCATTGTTCCCAAGACTCATTTCACTTTGCCTAGACCAATGCCAAGTTCCATGGACCATGTTCAAGACCATTTTCATAGACCAAGATTGCTCTCTTTGGGATAATTGCCAAACCTAACATTATTGATTATCATATGCCAAGATCATCCTTCTTTAGGATAATTAAAGTAACAAGTTCACCATTTCAATGATAACGGTACCCGATCCCCCACTTCTATCAATAATTCTTCTTTGACCTGCACGAGCAACCAAGCTCCATAGAACCCAAAGGCTACCATTCCAAGCCCTCATACTTTAGCCTACATTAACAACCAATCTTCATAGCACCCATTCATTACCATTCTAGACCCTCATCTTTTGGCTTATGTTAGCAACTAAGCATCATAGCACCCATTCATTACCATTCCAATCCCTCTTCCCTTAGATTGTGTCAGCAACCAAACTTCATAATGCCCATTGATTATCATTCTAGGCCCTCATCCTTTAGCCTACATTTGAAAAAAAGATTCAAAGTGATTATTCATTACCATTCCAATCCATTTTAAATATGGTATCTCATTATCCCAACAAGGTTGCATAATTGTGACTAGATGGGTCACACTTACCATCCCTGACTTGAAACCAGTCTTTGTTGAGCCCATCTTAGATGAGACTATTTACAAAGAGCTCATTATTGAATCACAGGTCATTTTTCATCTATTTTCAACTTGCCCCCACTTTAAAAAATCCAAGACAGTCTTTGAACCACAATAGAGCCAATCATTACCTCTCCAAGAGCCATATTTTAAGGACTAAAATTTGCTCAAAACTAATATTTTTCAACCAAGTGTAAACCAAGGCCAAGAGAACTGGCCAATCCAAGATGTTTTTATTGAAACACCTATTTTTTATTATTTAACCAGTGTTTAATCACCCTTTGACCATTGACCTATTTTTAAGGAACCTCACTTTGATGAGCCAGTCTCTGTGGAGTTGCCTGTTGACCCTTTCCCTTTAGTTGAGGAGTCTCACTTTGACAAGCTATTCTTTGTTTAGTCACCCCCTAATGATTATAACTACCTTTGGTAAAATCATTATTTTTACCATTACCTTATTTTTAAGGAGCCTCACTTTGACGATCTAGTCTCTATGGAGTTACCAATTGACCACTTTTTTTAGTTGAGAAGCCTCACTTTGACAAGTCAACCTTTTTTGAGTCCTTCTTAGTTGAGCTTATTTTTTAAGATCCCATTGTTTAACCCTAGGACATTACTCATCCAATACTAAGCATTCAACATAACATCTTTTCTATCATGCCAGATGAAGAATCATAATTGAAGTTACGTTCTATTTTTGAATCGATGTCAAATTTAGCATCAAAAGCAAAATTAATGTCAATCTCAACATCAGACTCAAATTGTCTTGAGCTAGACTCAGCTTCAAAATCAGAATACATTCATGGTTATTACAATATTGGTTACATATGCCTTGTAGATCAATCTAAATACATTTGTGATCTTTCCATAATTTTTAAGGATGATTACCTCAGCATTGACACAGGTTCTCTTAATATCTTCTACAAGTATTATTTTGCCTCTTCCAATTCCATTACCATTCCACATGTCATTACCACCAACCAACATAACCATTATATTAACATTCCACCTTCCACAAGTGTTGATTGGGATTGATAGAATCACACCTTGTTGAATTATATTCTTGGTGAAATATCAGTTGTAGAATATTAGGGGGACTAAGACCACATTCATGTAGAAAAAGAAAAATATCTTAGTGAAACCTTTTCAAAGGTGCTCGGGGGAAATCAAATTCTAAACTTGACATATTCTAGTGAAGCCTTATTTTTGGTGTTAAAAGACAATCAAAATCAAAAGTCAATGCTCCTTAGTGAAAGCTTCTCGAAGGCACTATAGGATAATCAAGACAAATTTATTGGTGAAAACCTATTTGAGGCACCAATAGCTAAGTATAATAGTTCTTCAATGATTGATTCAAACTATATTAAAGATAACTACAACTCATAATCTACATCATAATCAGATGGCAACTACTCTCAGGCCAAAATAATAAAAAAAATTGGTGATCCTATCGAGATCATATTTAGAAGTATTTGGCCCTACAACAACCAAAATTATCTCAAATATAGAATCAACAACATTTTTGGTGCCTAAAAATCTTGATCTTCATTTTTTTACCAACCATTATACATTCAATTATGATCC
This sequence comes from Torreya grandis, assembly GCA_037957365.1. Taxonomy (NCBI): domain Eukaryota; kingdom Viridiplantae; phylum Streptophyta; class Pinopsida; order Cupressales; family Taxaceae; genus Torreya; species Torreya grandis. The sequence goes on along the minus strand of JARHVA010000959.1, from coordinate 1,149,782 downwards.
ATCTCTTCATTACCAAATCAGGCCTTTTATCCATTGTTTATTTGTATTTAACATCCTTGGCCACACATTCCTTTATAGAGGATATGAATACATTTTGTCTAGAATTTCGGAGGAAAAATAAAATCAAATACTAATGAATATCACAATATCATTATTAGTGTCCAAATCAGTAGTAGGTTCTTGATAGAGAAACTATTCAAAAGAGGTGTGGGCTAGAAACTTAAATAATTGACTATTATGGTTATATCATATGTTGATCAAGATGTGCATTTTTAAATCAATAATAATAGCATAAGCATACCTTTACCACACCTTTCCATTTACCTTGTCATTTGCCTTGCCATTATTTCATACATTTCCATGTGTCTTGCCTTGTCCTTCACCTCACCTTACCATATTTTCATATCTTTCCATACATTTTAACTACAGTGACTTGAGGTCCATTTAGAATATGTAAACAACACTAAATTTACATTGAGTTTAGATCAGTCACCTCTTTTCCAATGCCCTCACCATTTTTCAGTAGTTTTAGTAAATGTTCTCATCATTTTACAAGTTACCAATATGTACATTGTGCATTTAAAATGGACGCATTATGGACACCCTAAGCCACACTCTCACCATCTGATGAGTTGGACTATTATGTGTCTTGTAATTCTCCATTGAGTTTAGATGCTTAGAAAATTCCAAAAACATTCAAAATATTTCAAAAATCCTGAAAAATAGAAAATTGATTTACAATCTCATAAAGAGATATAAAGCCCCAAAATCCAAAAACATTTGTCCTATATTGAACCTAGTCGCCAATCCTCAATTTTCCCTATTAGGGAAAATCCATTATTGGTTCCAATACATTTCACAACCATTGAGGGTTTAACCTACCCTTTGCATGTATCCTTGCTTAGGGGCACTGCCTAGTTTGCACTTTTTAGGCTAAGTTTGCAACTTTTGCTCCATTGAGGCAACACAAAGCATGTAGCTTATACTAAGATATTTTATCCCCACATGTTGTTTCATTACATATAACCTTACTTGGGGGCACAATTTGTTTATCATTCCCTTGATCTTTCACATGTAGGTATTGACTTGGTTAATGACAAGATGTTTTTTGTTGCTTTTACTTTCAAGCTTTCTATGTGTTTATTTACTTAGTTGTTTGTTTGTTTGTTTGCATATTTGTTTGCTTTCATTATTGTGCCTTGACTCAGTGTATATACATTCATTGGGTAATTCCTTTTGAATTATTTTTGAATCCACCCGTATTCATATGTCAACATTATCATCATGGTTTTTATCACTGGTGCATTATTTTTAATTATTTATTGGATCGGGAGTCAGTCCTTATGCACATTATGGTTAGGTTATCATGGTTTTCATATCATGGTATATACCATCACATACTAAAAAATATATAGTTTGGTATAGCTTATAAGCAATGGTTCTGCAAAAACTTCTCCTTGTTCACTTTGGCAAATCCTCTCACGCTCCTTGATCAAATCAGCCCATTGCCCATTTTGGTTATATAAATATTAATAAGGATGAGCATCTACACATTGGTAGGTACAATAAAATTATTCACATTGATCAATTCTTATTCTTATCTTCTATTATTCATTCTATTTTCTCCCACTTATGGGTGAACTATATTGGCTCAAGGTATATTTGGAATATGTAGGCAATGTGTGGATACATGATGTATCTCTATTCAGCTCAGCTTCCTTTATTTTTCCAATCATCTCTTTCATCACTTTGTGCATCCTTGTATGCCTGGTTATTTATGGCATCTTCAGTCATTAGACCATCACATATACATTTTTCACCTACTCATGTTTAATTTATGTAATAGGTTATCTCCTTGAGTTATGCTTGTCAATTTATCCTACCAGGGCATAATCAATTTATCACAATTAAATCCACCCTGTTGTCCCCAAAAAATGCCACTCATTTTTGGGACAACTACAGACCAAAATTTCTCTCTTCCCTTCACAAAATTTTTTCTGAGCTTTCAAATTCCTCATTTTTAAGCTTTTTCTGTAAAGGGATTCACAGGTTCAACAAGTTAAAAAAGCTTCTGCAGGCGAGTTTAGTCAAAATAACAAGCTTCTAACATAGTCATTTCCAAGATTGGTTCAGTGCCTTGGTTCAATCAAAAGAGTTCAATTGACAAATGATAAAAGACAAAGGCTTGAACCATTGAACTTTGAACCACTTTGGTTCAAAGGTTCAATGGGTTCAACGACCAAGTTGTTTCAACGTGCTTGGTGCAAAAGATCAAAAGGACTTAGCCAAATAACAAAGAATGAGCCGATTGAACCATTGAACCATTGAACCAAATTTGGTTCAATAGGTAAGTTCAAGGGGATACCCCAAAGTGAAAAAGGCAAGTGCCCTTGCAGAGGGCAGGCAGCATTGGTTCGAAGGTCAAAGAAAAGATAGAATTCCTTCGGATTTGTTCAAAGGCCCAAAAGGAACAATTCTTTCAGACTTTTTGTCTAATGGAAATGGTAATGTAAAAGAAGCCAAAAGAATTCTTTCAAGAAGACTTTTCTCAGAAAAAAGTTAAGGCAAAATTCCTTCAGACTTTTTGTTCAAAGGAATTCTTTTGGGCTTTTTGTCCAAAGGAAAAGCCCAAAAGCAAAAAGACCGCCGAAGATGCAAGAACCCGCCAGGGAAGTTGAAGTTTGAAGGTCGCATGAAAAATCTCAAAGGGTAGATACCCTTGTGGGGGACACCTAACGTCAGAGAAAGGACCATTTTAAAATCTTGAAGGGACACCTTCCCTTTGAGATGTTCCAAAGGCTGAATAAAGACGCACAAAGGAACTTTCACAGACTTAAACAAAAAGGGGCTTCAAAGGATGAATCGAATGAACCGATTGAACCATTGAGCTGTTGAACCAAAAGGTTCAACGGGCTTAAGGTTCAAAGGTTCAACCATAGCTTAGAAAGATAAAGGAAGCAATGTTTGAGTGAGACGCAGAATAAACCAATGAACTAATGAACTTTGAACTGAAAGAGTTCAAAGTTCAATGGTTCATAGGTTCAAAAGTTTAAAGGCAGCCTTAGTCAAGAGAGAAGCAACAAACAAGTGGTTCAATGGGTTCAACGTTCAACATGAATCAAGCGATTGACTGAAAAGAGAGCCCGAAGACTCAAAGAGATAAGATCGATGCAAAGGCCCAGAAATGTCTTTGAAAGAGTTATTTCTATTAGATGGAATAGTGGATTGAGTAGACTTCTGAGTGCACCAAACCAAGGACATGGCCTATCTTTCTTCCATGAAGTAAAGACAAATTGGAAAAGGACCATATGGTCCATACCAAGGAAGAAACATATTAAATGAAGGGACACGCCATAGTTATGGCAGCGCACTGTTCTCAGCATGGTCTCTCCAGGTAGGACTGAAGATTCATTGAAGACGTTGACTACAGCATGGGCCATCCCATGGAAAAAGGCACCAATCCTTATGTAGTTGCTATAAGATTATATATCTCTCATTTGTAAAGGAGACTTTTCATTTTTTAAAAGAGCAAAACTTTGCCCATTTTGAAAGAAGAAGACTGAGACTTTGAGCTCAGATTGTAATTTCATTTCATTTTATCTGAATGAGAAAGCAAGTTTTTTGCAAACTTTGTGTTGTTTTGACTTGTGCTACTTTAGGGAATTGTTCTTATGTTTATTTCATAGAAGCATTCTTATTTATTTAATTTGACAAGCTGAATTAGTGAAGGTAAAAAGGGAGGTGTCCTGAAGCCAACTGTGAGAAGACTTTGTGCTTTCGTAATTGTTTTTAGCATGTTTTTTTTCCTTTTCTTTCTGTGTTGAGTATTTTGAGATGACTTTGTGCCCCCATTATCCTTTGTGTTATACTCTTTGGGTAGTTGAGGTGGAAACTTTGTGTTTTATTTCATCCTGTTGGTTACTGTGCCCTTTGTCACCAGTTACTTTCAATACCTGAAAGAAACTCTTGTTGTTTCCTGCAAGAACACTTCTGAAAGAAGAGAAGTGCCTTCAGTGTTTTCACCAAGCTTTTCTCCTTTGTCTATGAGCATCATCTCTAAAAGAAGAGATATGGATGGTTTATTCTACCCCCATGTGTTATTTTTTGCTTATTTATAGTATATAGCCTCCGCATATTTAATAAGGAACCTCCCCTTGATGAGAGGAGAGATTTTTCCCCTTTGGATGTGGTAAACCTGCAACATTGGATGACCAATCTCCCTATGTTGTGGTGATAGGAACTATTTTGGTCACCAATTAGCTGGCTGACAAAATATTCACCCAACACACCCTACTATGGTAAAATCATTTTTCAATCCAGGTTGTCCAAATGATTATAACCACCCATTAGCCTTGTTAAGGCACATGCATGTGACACTAATTGATCCATAAACTCTACACTTAAATTTGAAGTGCAAATAGTTTATGTGGATATTTTAATAACTCCCTTTATTAATCATTCAAATTCTTGAAAATTTCAACTGAACTTGTAAAAATGATAGGAGTTAATAGAAAACACAATTTTGAAAAAAATGGATTGAAATTGTTAATGACTTGTACTTTCATTCACTATTTAACCATTTTTAATAACATTGTGTTATAATTGTTGAAATTTGAATCACTTACATGAGTTCATTTACTAATTAAAATCAAATCAGCAAATTGAAACAAAAACATGCATCAAATGACAATTACCAAAACATAAAATCTGATAATAGAGTTTGGCTCAACAATTGACACCTACATCTTTGGGTTCACCAAAGGAGTGGACCATTTCCATTAAGGGCACTTCAAAAACCTAGAAACAATAAACAACTTTCCTTCACGCTGATAACTCAATGCAAAAATTCACTTTCATCATGACTAATTCAAGCCCGGCACCTTTGAATTCCATGAGTCTTCATAAACACCTACAAAGTTGCTCCAAAATTCCTAAAAATCTCCTCTAAGGTTTGAAAAATACTCCTCCAATATGCAAATTGGCTAAATAGAGTACTAAGACTATGTATTATGGCTCGAGAATGGATAAAAATCCATTAACATAAGCTTACCAAAGCTTTTACAAGGTCTCGACCTATTAAAATTAAAAAACACAGTAAAAAATTTATTCCTTTCAAATAGAAATTCATGACTTTATAGTCAATTTGAAACCTGTGTCTTAATGGCTAAGCTTCCATTCTTTTTTCCACAAGGTCAAGGGTTCAAAATGTTAGCCTTTCTTGTAGGCACTTGAAACTTATCTCTTATTATCCCACATGTGTGGGTCAAGAGGATAAAACAAGGCTTTAAAAAGCCTTTGACCACCATTTCCACCGTGGTTTTATCCCACATGCAATGCTTTCAAGATAAAACAAGGCTTTAAAAAGCCTTTGACTGCCCACTTATCACGTGGCTTCGGCCACATAAGAGGCTTTTTGCCTTAGACTCGAGCTCAGCCCTGTGGAGTCGCCAAAGAGCTTGGCTCCCATGTGACTCGACAAAGAGCTCTATCCTACTCCCTCAAACTAATCTCCCTCGGGCTCACCACCTTGCTCAGGCTTCATGGCAATGAAACTACCCTTCAAACTCACATTGGACCATTGAGTCATCAAGCTCTTCAAAGGACTCACCATATGGCTCGATCAACGAGCTTAGTCACTTAACTCCACTTGGCATAAAATGTGACATGGCAAGATGAGTCACTTTAGTGATGTGGCATGTTGATGATGTGGCATAATAATCAAAGAGGCCAAGGCACCCCTCCAAATGAGTGTGTCGACCCTTGCTGAGGTCCCCCAGCGAACCAATAAAGGGGTCCTTTTTTTATGAACTGTTGTCAAAGACCAGAGTAAAACATCAAACCACTTTTTCAAAACTTTTCAATCTACCAAGTGTCGACCTCTGATAGGTCCTTGTGCCAAATGTCAAAAAAACATTGAAATGTATGCCACATGTCACATTGCTTCAATCAATCTCACGACATTTATCAACCATCTTCAAATGGCCATTACAGGAGCTCCCAAACTCAGATTTACATTATGAAAATTGCACCAAAAAGCTCTCAAAGAGCTCTATAGTGTACCACCACTAAAACTCTAAATTGGAACCATTATTAGAACCTAATTTCTAATCACTCCTCACTAATAGAGGGATTTTGGTCTCCAAAAGTCCAATATCCCCTAAAAGTGCATACTGGTATACTGCATCCATGAAAATAGAACCTAATCATAGCAAGAGATATAAATAATTGAATTAAAATGATTCACAATCAAACTATAAAAATGCCTAATCCAAAGGCATGAGTAAGTGAATCTATAACTGCCAAAGTGATTACTACATATCAAATTACCTGCCCAAATGTCACATCTTATAAAGCGGTGAATTGCCAAAAACTGAAACAACTCCCAATGTAACTGCAAGACAAGTTTATAATGCCAACATACAATAAATGTTGTGGACATGTTGTAATACAATGCCCTAGTATGGGACTTATAAGCTAGGCAAATGCAAACAACCAAAAATGTATGATGCCTAACATCTAAACATGCCCAAAGGGTCTTAAAAAATGCATCTAAACATCTCTGTGCCAAAATAGATGCATTCAAAATAGCAGTCTAACTATCAAATGTTGTAAGGAAATAACTCACAACATCACTCTACTATATCCCCAACTGTTTCAAATAATTTAATGTCTTATCCATTATTAGACTACCCATATAGTATATTCTGGAGATCAAAAACTTAGAGTTATCAAAAAATTAGAATTAAAAAACTTCATATGATAAACCTATCTTGAAGTGTTCCCACCAACTCTAATCTACATCTATCAAAGCTTGTTCATTCCCTTAGGTGAATTCATAACCATGCTTTGCAAAAAGAATGTAGTGATAATCCACTTAACCAATTATTTCTTCCTAGTGAAATTGATTATCTATGTGGATTCATTATCAATTGCATACTTTATCAATTTGGGCTTTGTCATATGTAATTGAAAATATTGTTGACTTAACCTTTTAAATGGATTTTCACTTGTAGGTTTTACCTTATCCTGGGTTGTATTGTCAACTACATTATAGATTGAATTAGCTTCATTAACCTTAGTGAGAGGTTTGTAAATCATCTTAGTTTTAACATTACTTGAATGTGAATATGAATGAAGCTTAAAACGTCTATCAATCCTATGTCCACTCACTTTACAATGAGTGCAAACATCCTTCTTAGGTGAGGGTCGCCTTTTGCCAATTCCCAAATTAACATGAGAACGGTCTTTCAAACATGCAACCTGCTTAAGCAAAGCTTTTCATTTCCAACAAGTCTTAGCATTATGGTTATTCATCCCACAAAAAGTGCATGGAAATGATTGCATTATCTTCTGTACATTATATCCAAACTTCTTAAAAGTATGAATTGGATCAAAAGATTTAGTGTAAGAATTAGGAGGCAGAATCTCAATACCTCTTTTACCTTTACACCTTTGAACTAGTGGCCTAGAACCTTCGCTATTGGAAGCTCATCTTCCTTTAGCCATGGAATAAACTTCTTCATCATCCACCTGCACACTAGTATAACCCAAACCTGTATGAAGAGGTCTATGCTCAACATGAATTCGGTTAGATATACCTTGGCTATCTCTACCAAGTCCTCCTCCATTATAACCCTTTTTAAACAACAATTTAGATCTTATGCCCTTAGTGTATCATTCAAAATCACCATAAACAATATTACTAGAATCTGAATTTGAAATGGTAGAAGAAGATGAAGATTCATGTGGTGAAAAACTTATAGTGCACTCAATCATAGTTTCTACATCTAAAGTAGAAGGCTCTAACTTTTCACACTCACCACGTTGCAATCTAATCAAGAGCTCATCCTTGGATTCGAGCTCTAATTTTAACTTTGCCACTTATAATTCAAGTGCAAATTTCTATCATCTCAAGATTGCATTGTCATCTTTGATGGCCTCAATCTGTGACAACTTTCCCATGGTTTCCTGCAAACACCTGATTCCACACTACACACTGCAATATAATCAATCTGCAAACCAATAATCCAACTACTCTGGAAGCAACTGTCAACACACAACTAGAAGCAAACCCTGCATTCTAACTACTCTGATACCAACCTGATCTGTAAAATCTACACTTAAATTTGAAGTGTAAATAGTTTATCTAGATATTTTAATAACTCCCTTTATTAATCATTCAAATTCTTGAAAATTTCAACTGAACTTGTAAAAATGATAGGAGTTAGCAGAAAATATGGTTTTACAAAAATGGATTGAAATTGTCAGTGACTTGTACTTTCATTCACCATTTAACCATTTTTAATAATGTTGTGTTATAATTGTCAAAATTTGAATCACTTGCATGAGTTCATTTACTAATTAAAATCAAATCAGCAAACTAAAACAAAAACATGCATCAAATGACAATTACCAAAACACAGAACGTGATAATGGAGTTCAACTCAACAATTGATGCCTATGTCTCTGGGTTCACCAAAGGAGTGGACCATTTCCATTAAGGGCACTTCAAACACCTAGAAACAATAAACAATTTTCTTGCAAGCTGATAACTCAATGCAAAAATTCACCTTCACCATGACTGATTCAAGCCCGACACCTTCGAATTTTGTGAGTCTTCATAAACACCTGCAAAGTTGCTCCAAAAGTCCTAAAAATCTAAGGTTTGAAAAATACTCCTCCAATATGAAAATTGGCTAAACAGAGTACTAAGACTATGTATTATGGCCCGATAATGGATAAAAATCCATTAACATAAGCTTACCAAAGCTTTTACAAGGTCTCAGCCTATTAAAATTAAAAAACACAGTCAAAAATTTATTCTTTTCAAATAGAAATTTGTGACTTTATAGTCAATTTTAAACCCGTGGCTTAATGGCTAAGCTTCTATTCTTTTTACCACAAGTTGAAGGGTTCGAAACATCAACCTTTCTTTTAGGCGCTTGAAACTTATCTCTTATTATCCCACATGTGTGGGTCGAGAGGATAAAACAAGGCTTTATAAAGCCTTTGACCACCATTTCCACCATGGGTTTATCCCACATGCAATGCTTTCAGGATAAAACAAGGCTTTGAAAATCCTTCGACCACCCACTTATCACGTGGCTTCGGCCACATAAGAGGCCTTTTGCCTTAGACTTGAGCTCAACCCTGCAAACTTGCCAAAGAGTTCAGCTCCCATGTGACTTGACAAAGAGCTCTATCCTACTCCCTCGAACTGATCTCCCTCAAGCTCACCACGTTGCTCAAGATTTGTGGCAATGAAACTACCCATCAAACTCACCTTGGACCATTGAGTCATCAAGCTCTCCAAAGGACTCGCCATATGGCTCGATCAACGAGCTTATCTTATGAGCTTAGTCACTTAACTCCACTTGGCATAAAATGTGACATGGTAAGATGAGTCACTTTAGTGACTTGGTATGTTGATGATGTGGCATAATAATCAAAGAGGCCAAGGCACCCCTCCAAATGAGTGTGCTGACCCTTACTGAGGTTCCCCAATGAGCCAATAACGGGACCCTTTTTTTTTGATGAACTATTGTCAAAGAGCAGAGTAAAACATCAAACCACTTTTTCAAAACTTTTCAATCTACCAATTGTCAACCTCTGATAGGTCCTCATGCCAAATGTCAAAACAACATCGAAACACATGCCACATGTCGCATTTTTCAAGCAATCTCGTGGGATTTATCAACCATCTTCAAATGGCCATAACAGGAGCTCCCAAACTCAGATTTACATTCTAAAAACTGTGCCAAAAAGCTCTTAAAGAGCTCTACAATGTGCCACCACTAAAACTCTGAATTGGAACCATTATTAGAACCCAATTTTTGATCACTAATTATAATTGCCTTTGGACAAATCAGTGTCTCAACCTCGGTTACTGATTATAACTGCCTTTGGGCAAATCAGTACTTTTAAGTCAATGCATGGAAGCATTATCTCAATTGGATTAATCTCATCCATGGGTTAATTTAATTCTTCTTTATTCTTTTTGAGGGATCATTCATTAATTTTATGTGTCAGCCACTCCCTCGAGGGGGCATCACGGGCTTCCCAAAATTTATTTGGAGCATCATTATTCAATCATTATCTTCTTTTTCTTCCTACCAAATTTTTTATTCTTTAAAAATATGTTACTATGCCTATGTCTTGTAATGCTTTCTCAAATAGGAGAAAATTGTAGACTCTCCTTTTTTGCCATTTTCATGTGTAAACGAACACTAGAGTGACTTCTTCCAAATAATGCAAGTTACGATTAGAAATCATTGAAATGATTTGATTCATTAGTGCACATCATATGCATCTTCTAATCTACATAAATTTATCCCTAATTAAGAAAACACAATGTATGCAATCATCATATTCCTTATAATTCACCTCTAATCAAGTTGTGACCTAACAAATTGACCTTTTTGACCATGTGTGAGGGACAACTTGTCAAAATTCATAAATGGTAATTAACTTGAGTAGGATTCTTTAATTAGTTAAACCTAATTAAATGCATAGGTGAAAATCCCATAGCTAATTAATTATTGAATTTTTATCTTTAAAAAATCATAAATCTAGATTGATGATATCATCATGACATCACACAAACATTTAAATGATGTCACCATTGTGACATCATTTTTTGTGAGTTGTCAAGCACTCACAAAATATCAAACAAATATGTGGATTGGAAATTCATGCCTATTAATTTAAAATATTAATGGTTTGTCCCCTCCCAAACTCAACACAATTAACTATACCCTAACTACAGTTGGGTTAGAGTTAGTTTAAGAGGTTATAAATATAAGGCTTCACCCATTGTTCAATTACAGATTTTCTATTTAATGTTATTATGCAGGAATTCTCTCAAGAAGATTATTTTGTGTAATGTTATTATGTTAAAATACCTCCAAAAAGCTCCTTTAGTTTAGTGTTATCATGCCCATTTATTAAGCCAAGCCAAATCCAAGCCCAACATTACCAAGGTGACAAGGAGAGGTGGTGTAAGGAGCACCACTGCCAAAAAAAAATTTATCACACAATCGAGCACATCAATTCATGTCTAACATACAATCTTGCTCTTAAGAAAGATAAATATTATTTGTTTTGTCTTCTTTTGGTAGTTACTTATATAGTTTTCTTGCTTTTTGAGTGTCTAGGCTAGAGGGGTAAGTCTTATTAGTGTGTTTTTATTTGATTTTAATCATATTAATGTGATATTAATCTCCCCTCTTAGATTCCTATTGATCACAATTCACACACAAGATAAAATTTATGGGAAATTTACATCAGTTTGAATCCCTCTTCAAAGTATTGGCTATGTAGACAACTCATTGAAAGAGGGATCTTTAGTGTCAGCTCAATACCATGAGCCCATTAATCTATTTTTCCTAAGGTTACCATGAAGATGAAGAACTAGGGTTTTACAATTTCATGAGTAACAATCCATGACCCAAACATGAATGCATTGAAGCAAAGGTGAAAATAAACCCAAAATCATCCAGGTGGTCACATCCTATTCTAATAGGTATTTCATACATGAAACCTACATTGAACCTAAAAACCAATGCCAATGCACCCATCCAAGGTTGATGTAAGTGTCCACAACTCCAAAGGTATCAAATCCAAAATTTGGTGACTATTCTAAAATCATCTTCCAGTTTGCTTCCTACCTCTTCCAAATCCAAAACTGTGTTAGCATCAAAACCAAGTACTTTTTTTATCATTTCCATATCTAGCATAGTTGAACTTTCTATATTTATCCTATCTAAATTTAGCAAATTCATCATATGTTATATCTGAGTTTAGCATCTAATTAGCCTGCTATAGATATGATTATCACCCTTGTATATTATCATTTATATTCCCCTTTAACCCTAAATCCTCCACAATCTATATTTTTAGGGTTAAACACAAACTTAGTTTTGATTTGATTTATGCTAGGCAAATCATTGATATATAATTGATTGGAAGGATCTATGAACTGTGTCATGACTAAAAATAGAATTTTATGATATACTGGAACAACACTGCACTAGGGTGAACATGGGTACACTATGGCCTTGGTTTTTGAATGCAATTACATCTATGTTGATTATGGGATTGTTTTTTTCTATGTGGGCATCTATGACTGGTTGAGAGGGTCTATTGATAACTCATGGGTGTTGATTTTATGGGTGAAATTACTATCAATAAAAACCCTAGTATATGTACATAAGCCAAATAAATATTAAATACAAGAAGAGGGAATCGGGCAAGGGGAATAATTAAGCTATCATCAGAAACCCTATATAATTTGAATGCTACCTATATAGCCTAAAGGGCCTTAAGCTAATGTCATTCTCCCTTATAAAGTGAGTGTTTAAATCTTTGAATCTTCATATTTTTTATATGAATGCAACTAGTAAGTTGACTTAACTGATTGAAAATGAGTGCCCATAATCTATAATAAAATAACTTCAACTTGGCCTATGATTTTTGTTGACCATTTTTGGTCTGACAGGCCAAAATTGGTTCCCTTCTTTCCTTGTTGTTCTGAGCCAGTATCATTTTTTGATATTACACAAGTCTGGGAATTTCTACGGACACTATAGGCATTTATACAGACTTTGCAAGCATGCCTCTTGGCAAATGAAGAACCAATTCACAGAGTGCAAGCTTCTAAAAAAGTTTCTTCAGACCATTGAACCTTTCAGTTTAATTAGTTCAGTTCATTTTGGTTCAAATGCTCATTCCAAAGGGCTTGGTTCAATGCCTTGGTTCAATGGCAAAGTTTAACAATTAGTTAAATCACTTGGTTCACTCAGTCAGTTCATTAGTTTGGATCAATGCCTTGGTTCAATTAGAAATGGTTCAATGCTTCGATTCAACACTTTGGTTCAATGCTTAAGTTCAACGGCTTGGTGCAATAGTTAGTTCAATGCCTTTGTTTGACATTCAGTTAAAAGGGATGGTTTAATAAGAAGGTTCAAGAGAGTCTCTCGAAAGGCAAATGCCCTTACGGAGGGCATTTCCTGACCCAAGTGCCCTTGCGGAGGGCAAGGAACGCTTGAAAAGGGACCAAAAGGTGAACAAGGTCAAAAAGGTAAAGTCCCTTCAGAAATTTGACAAGGCAAAGAACAAGAATTTATTTAGACAAAATGTCTGAAGGAATTCCTTCAAACATTTTGTCCGAAGAAATTCTTCAGAGAAAAATCTTGCGAGATAGAAAGACAAGGCAAGAATGATTTCTTTCAGGCTTTTGTCCAAAGGAATTCCTTTGGATAAAAAGTCTAAAGAAATTCAGAGAAAAGGCCATGGGAGAAAAACTTGAAGGCAAAGAATCGAAGGATTTGCCAAGGACAGTGACATCTCTGAGGCCATCAATTTCAAGGAAATGGACTAGCCGTTGGTTTTCAAATAGTGATGGGTCTACGAACGTCAATTTTACACCAAAAAAAGCCCGAAAGCGGAAGCTGCCAAGTGTCGTCTACCAGGACACATGATAATTTGCCTCTAAAAGTAGCGAAATGTGCCACATGTCCCTTGCAAAACCTAGTGGAGCATGACAAGTGTCTGCATCTGAGTCCCAAAGCTCCTTTCAACAAGCTTCTCTTAGAGTTCCACAGATGGTACCAAGTGGCAAATGCAAAAGGTTTTGACATATTTTTCTAAGAGCAGCAGAACGTGCCATGTGTCCCTTACAAAGCTCGATGCAAGCTAACAAGTGTCAACATCTATGGTCTCTCCCTTTTGTTCTATAAAGACTGTGGTGGGCCCTAGACATATTGCTAAAAAGAGCGGAAGCTGCCAAGTGTTATCATCCGTGTGAATCTAAATGAGTCTCGAATGTTTTTGTATTGTTTATAAAGCTCAGCGGAAGCTACCACATGTCATCTTCCATAAGACTCTCAAAAGGTGCCTAAAGCTTCTATAATTAAGCAGATGCTTGTGTCCTCACCTGTTTCACAGTGGAACACGCCATGTGTCACTTATTAAAATTAGTGGAAAGTGGCTAAAGCAAGCAAGAAAGACACGAATGAATTGCTAAGGAGGAGGACATACCCAAGGATGTCAAATTTGTGGCAATGAAGTAGCTGTTGATCTTCGCAAACTTAAGCATGAACCCGAAGGAATTCAAAGGCTTAAGGCCAGAAGAAAGACAAAGCCAGGAAAAGGCAAAAGAACCAAGTGTAGAAACAGACAAAATAGTCCTAGTGGCGAAGGAAGGTGTTGACTTAAGGAGTTACTCCAGCGGTTGACATAGTGTCTACGAATTGATCATCAAGAGGCATGAACGGCGAATGGCGCAACCCATTTTCTTCACTATGCATTGATGAGCAGACAAGCTGCGTAATTTCCTTGAAGGAGCGATCTTGTTTGCAGACAAACAGCATGGCCCATAATTTTGCATATGATGTTTAAGTGGCTTCCTCTTCCCAATGATCAAAATGCACATGGGTCACTTGTAAAAAGGGTGCCAAAAGGACTCTTTTCTTCCTCTATATATTGTAGACTTCTCATTTTGATAAGGGATCTTTTTCACATTGTAAGGTGAAGCTCTGGCAATTTTCACCTGAAATCAATAAAAAATGCATTTTTACCTCTATTCTAGTTAGATATCTCTGAGTGTGTCTGAGTGTTAGTCTTGTGTTCAGTCATTGCTTCCTAATGCTTTCGTAGGGTTGACACCAATGCACCTGGGATCTACAAGGCACCATTCCTACAGGTGACAAGAAGAACTGTACTTGGAGCACAGAGGTAGAAAGGGGTTACTAGATAGTGTGCTTTTCCTACAATGCCTATGGTAAGTCCCTTTTTCTGTGTGTTCCATTAAAGCCTCCCTGTCAAGCTTCTTGTAGTCTAGTCATTTTATCGATTAAAGTGTATGTGTGTTTTTATGGTTCAGAGTGTGAGTGTGTGTGTGTGTGTGTATATATGTATATATATATATATATATATATATATATATATATATATATATATATATATATATATATATATATATGTATATGTATATATTTATGTATATGTATATATACATATATGTATGTATATATATGTATATGTATATATATATATATGTATATGTATATCTATATATATATGTATGTATATGTATATATATATGTATATATATATGTATATATATATGTATATATATATATGTATATATATATATGTATGTATATATATGTATGTATATATATGTATATATATGTATATATGTATATATATATATATATATATATATATGTATGTATATATATGTATATATATATATATATATATATATATGTATGTATACATATATATGTATATATACATATATATACATACATATATATATATATACATATATATATATATATATATATATATGTGTGTGTGTGTGTGTGTGTGTGTGTGTGTGTGTGTGTATTAGCACTTATTGGAATAACTCAGATGCATCAAAGGGAGCTAACCCTTATCTAGAGACTCTCCCCCTAGGTTTACGTTGCCCACAGGCAAGAGAGGAGTTTCCATTGTTGCGTGTGGAAGGCAGGAGCTCGGCTTCCTGTCCAGGGTGCAATCCACTACGTCAATAGTTTTTGGCATGCCTAGTGGGACCCAATTTTTTTTTTACACTTAGTAAAAGTTTCAAGATTGATGTTGGTCTTGTTACAGTAAAACCAAACATTTTCAGCATCTGGCAACTCCAGTGGTAAAAGCTTCATTTTCTGATCAAAGACCAGTCTAACCTCCTATGCCTAAAATCACCACGCGGGTTGTTGCTAAGGGTGTCCCTTTTGAATTCATTGAATTGCCTTTGAACTCAGCAAAGTGACTGAGGTTTGAGAGGACCCATCCTTATTCAGCAAACCACTTTCCCAAACTTGCTATAAAGAACACCTACACATGAAGGCCGCAATTACATCCTGTCATAGCTATGGCATTACCCTTTTGACCTTTCGTGGTCAGAGTCCTTTGAATCTCCAGCGTTATGACCCAATTCTAGGAGCAGTCCTCAAAAGTGTGCCTCCTTTTGATGGAGAGGGACCCATTACAGTTATTGAACACATCAGAAATATTTCTAACCTCTGCAATATTCACAATGTCACTGAGGAGAATATTGCAATCAGATTGTTGGCATTGTCTCTCAAGGGCAAGGCTCTAGACTGGTATGGGACTTTACCCATAAATTTAGTTGATTCCTAGAATGAATTGGGTACTCTCTTGATGAACCATTTTGGGAAAAAGAGTGACCACCTCTTACTTGCCAAGCAGCTGACTACAAGGAAGAGAGCTCCACATGAATACATGTAGGATTTCAACACTCATTTTCAGAAGACATGGGATAGAATCCCCATTATGGTGAAGCCCACTCTTAGCTATGCTTTTCTATATTATTTAAGAGAATTGAACAATGATATTTATATTATGATATAGTCCATGGGAGGACATGTGCTGCCTACCGCCTACGACATAGCTATAGCAGCTGAAAATTACCTAGTGCAGGCTAGGAAAATAGCTCCTAAACCCCATATGCCACTTTTCCCTGAAATGTTGCCTCTAATTTAGACCGATACTCCCACCTTAACTCTTCTACCTAGCATAGAAAAGCCAGCTGCTACTCCATCAAATGAACTCCATGAAGTCAAGAGTTTGTTGCAAAATGTGACAAATGAACTAGTGGCTATTAAAAGGCAGCAAGCTCAAAACAATCGACCAAACCAAAGATATCAGCAGTATGGTCAAACAAATAGACCCCCATTCCAAAATTACAATTAAGGATGAGGTCAGTTTGCATAGACCAGACCTTTTTAAGGCTATAATCCAGGCTCCCCTTCATCATCCAAGGCTATGGTACCCGTTCAAAACAATCTAGTGCAAGAACAGCCAAGTTGCTCAACCATGGGATATGGTCAAGAGTAGGTTGTTTATACAAATGAAATGACGGGTCACTACAAAAATATACAAGACAATCAGGTAGCCACCCAATTTCAAGGATTTAAGGCTTTAATGCAACTTGACACGAGCAACAGTCAAACTCACCCTGTATCTACTCTCATGAATCACTTGGAAGGTGAGTTCTATGTAGTCAATTACATGGGTACTATGGATAATCAGGGTGACTGTGTTTTAGCCAACATAAGATCCAAAAGAAGAGCAATGGAAGAATCTTAGGTTGTTGCCCAAATTTTAGCAACACCTTCTTCATCACATGTAAACCAAAGGGTTCCAAACTTCAGACTGTTGGTTATACCTTCAACACCTCAGCCTGCACCTCAGGCCATAAGTAATCCCAAAGAAAATTTGAAAGAAGGAAACCCTTGAGTCAATGTGGTAGACCAGATGAAGAAGCTGCACATGAACATCTCCTTGTGGGATTCATTATCAATACTAGGGAAAAAGGACATGCTGCAAAAATAATTGCACGAGTTGAATGAACAGGCTGTCCCAACAAGAGCCGATAATGTTTTGATGATGAATGGACATCCTTCCACCTCAAGCCAAGTCAAAAAAGAAGAAAATTTTCCCCCTTTTTATTTGTCCTTGGTCATAGGAGATTCTTGGTGCACAATTGCATCATTGACAGTGGAGCGAGCACCTCGGTAATGCCCAAATGCATAGCCAACAAGCTAGGGTTGAAATACAAAGAGATGACTAAGGGAGTCCTTCAGCTGGATGGAACACCAGCAAAGACAGTTGAGGTGGTGAAAGGTTTGAGCTTAATGCTACACACTTTTCTGACCTTCTCAGTTCCTCATGATGTGGTAGTGGCAGATGTCCCTCCTTACTTTGCTATTTGCTTAACCAGGGATTTCACATCTAAGATAGGCAGCTACCTAGTAGCGAACTGGTCTTATCTGGTTTTTAGAACCAAGTATGAGACTAAAGTTAAGATTGAATCTGAGCCACTCCATAGAGATCATCTACAACCATACTCGCTCAAGGTAGTAAATGTCAGCTACGTAATTATTGACCAAGAAGAGTTCCAAGTAGATCAATCTCCATCATCTGCCCTTGAAAGAGTTGCAGACCTGCTCTTAGATGAATGGGGAAGTGACAATTGTGAGCATGATCCTTACAAATTCATAGAGGAGGCAGGCCTTGGAATTTATTGCATACATGAAAAGGGTACTTTTGTACCAAATCTGATGAAAGCGATCCAAGAAAGCTCAGGTCTATGGCAGTTATTCTTTGATGGTTCAAGAAGTAAGTTGGGAGTTGGTGGAGTGGTGTTAGTTTCTCCTTCAAAGGAAAAATACTTTTTGGCTTTCCAGTTCTAATTTTCCTGCACATGCAATATTGTAGAGTATGAATCTCTTATCCATGGTTTGGAATGGGCAAGGAAAAGGGGAATTAAAAAGCTGCAAGTTTTTGGTGACAATGAGTTGATTGTCAATCAAGTAAAAGGCCAAAATTTGACAAAGAATTCTTTACTGAAGTCCTACAAACATAGGGTATGGGACTTAGTGGAAATTTTATTTTCTTTCAATATTGCCTTCATTCCTAGAGAGAAAAACAAGCAAGCAGATAGGCTAGCAGCAGTTGGTGCCCAGTTTGATATCCCTAGGGAAATAGGTCGAGACCAAAACTCATGCCACTTGAAGGTAGTAATCTAGCCCTCTGTACCTGACAACATCACCAACTGGTAGGTCTTTGACAGTGACCAGCAAATAGCACTCTTCTTACAAGAACAAGTTGAGTTTTTAACAAAAAACTAGGTTAAGCTATAGCAGCAATATGGCAGCCAAATTGTTCAGCTGAAGAACAATAAACTCCCCAAAAGTTTGGTCACTCTAGAGAGTATCTTCAATGGAGATGACTAGTTGAAAAGTGACAAGGCATGCATCACAGCAAAAGAGGAGCACCATGAGAAGGTTGAAATATTCAAAGATAAGTTGCTTGCACTTGGGAAAGTGTGCACAGACCATGAAAGGCAGGCCTTCATCTTGTTGTGCCAAGAGTTTGTTGATGTCTTCGCTTGGGAGTATAGTGATTTGAAGGGTTTTGACCCAAGTCTACCCAGACATACCATTGAGCTAGAAGAAGGAACCAGGCCAATCAAGTAGAAGCAAAGGCCTGTAAATTTGATGATTGAGCCTCTCATGCGGAAGGAACTCACCAAGTTGATTGAGTCCAAGATAATATTTCCAATCAAACACTCTTCTTGGCTGGCCAATCTTGTTCCTGTCCAGAAAAAGATTGGGGAGATCAGACTGTGCATTGATTTTAGAGACCTCAACAGAGTCTCTTTGAAAGACCACTATCCTCTCCCAAGCATGGAGTAGATCCTTCAAATGGTGATAGGTAGCGAGCATTTCTCCTTCTTGGATGGGTATTCAGGATATAATCAAATTTTAGTGCAAGACTATGACCAACACAAGATAGCCTTCACTACCAAATGGGGAACATTTGCTTACAAGAAAATGCTATTCAAACTGTGTAATGCTGGTGCCACCTTCCAACAAGCCATGGACATGGCCTTTTAAGGCCTGATAAATAATACTGTACTGGTATATCTTGATGATGTGACATTTTTCTCCAAGGAGGCGAACTAACACATGAAACATCTCAGACAAATCTTTGAGAGGTGTAGAGAGTTTAGTATCTCTCTTAACCCGAGGAAATGCATGTTGGTTGTCCACGAGGGGAAACTCCTTGGCCACATTGTTTCTGAGTAAGGCTTAACTATTGATCCAGAGAGAGTTCGCTCCATTTTGGAGTTGTCCTTGCCTAAGCACAAGAAAGGCCTGCAAAGCTTCTTCAGCAAGATAAATTTCATCCAGAGATTTATCTCAAATTTTGCAGAGGTAGTCAAGCCATTGACCTCTATGCTAAAGAAAGATGAGAAGTATACGTGGACAACACAAAGAAAGCACAGTTTTAAATAGATCAAGTAGGCCATAGCCCGGGCTCCTACTTTGGTTAGCCCTGACTTCACCAAATATTTTGACCTCTACACCTTCGAAAATGAAGAGGTAATCTCCACCATGCTTACCCAAGCAAATGGTGATAACCTTGAACAACCACTTGCATTTTTTAGCCAAGGCCTAGAAGGTTTTGAGGTTAGGTACACATATGTGGAGAAGCAAGTCCTTGCGGTCATATGAAGTCTAAATAAATTTAGGCATATGCTGTCCAATAGCAGAATTCACCTCATGGTTCCACATCTTGGCATCAAGGATTTCTTGATCAACCGAGACTTGAATGAAAAAAGAGCGAGGTGGATCACAAAGGTGATGGAATATGACGTGGATATCAAGATCACCAAACAGGTAAGAGGGAGAGGCCTGTGTGAGCACCTTGCTGTAGACTTTAAGCAAAAAAAAGAGCACAGTCTGCTAATTCATGATGTAGCTATAGCAGAAGAACCAGCTATCATGAAGGATTGGACATCAGACTTGAGGCATTTTCTTCTCACTGGTGAGTGCTAGTAGGACCATGATAGGACCAAGAGGAGATATTTCAGACTCTAGTGTCTCCCTTATATCCTGATTAATGGAGTACTATTTAGAAGGGATCTCTCAGGAGTCCTTTTAAGGTGCATGGACCCAAGTCAATCTGATAGGGTGTTGTCTGAGTTCTATGATGGGCCAGTTGGTGGTCATTTTGCTCCTAGGGCTACAACTACAAGAATAATGAGAGCTAGTTACTTTTGGCCTACTCTATTTAGAGACACCCATGCCTAGGTATGAAAGTGCCAAAAATGTGCACTTTTTGATGGGAAACAATGGTTGGTTGCCATGCCTTTATAGCCTATTCAGGTAGATCAGCCATTCATGTAATGGGACTTTGACTTCATAGGGATGATTAACCCTCTCTCTAATGTTGGACACAAGTGGGTCCTGATCACCATGAATTATTTCACAAGATGGGTAGAGGTTGTTGCTCTAAAGGAAGCTAATGAAAGTGCAGTCATGGATTTGTATGAAGACATGGTGACAAGGTTTGAGGTTCCAACAACCATAATCTCAAATAACGCGTTAGCTTTTTTAGGAACTAAAACGAGTGAATGGGTGTTGAGATATGGTATCTATCTTAGCACTTCATCCAATTACTACACATAGGGGAATGGGATGGCTGAATCTACCAGTAAGAATCTGATCAGAATCATCAAGCGAACAATGGAGGAGAATCTGAGGACTTGGCATGCCAAGTTGAAAATAGCCCTGTGGGCAGATAGGGTCACCCCAAAGAGGGCAATTGGTAACTCATCGTACATGCTCATATATGGAAGGGTAGCTAGGCTTCCCATTTCACTTGAGTTGCTAACCTTGGACCTCGCTTGCCAGTTGCAATTAGAAGAAGGCAATAGCATGGAGACTAGGCTATGCGAGCTAATGGAGCTCCAAGAGACAAGAGACCAAGCTATGGCTTCTATGACCAGCTGCCAACACAGATGAAGAGACACTTCAACAACAAATCTTCATCAAAAGGTTTTTTTGAAGGAGTCATCATCTTAAAAATGGGATGAGGACTGAGCTAAGCCTAGAAAGCACGTGAAGTTTGATGCCCTATGGGATGGTCCATACGTCATCACTCAGTGCAAGCAGCATAATGCATTCCAACTCTCTAGGTTGGATGGTGAAGAACTGTATATTTTAGTTAATGGGATACATCTTAAGCATTATCACTGAGCCCTTTTCCCATCATGTATATATTTTCCTTATTTTTTTCCCTATTTTCCCTAAGTGCTTTTGCACATGTTAGTAGTTTCCTTAGTTTTGTCTGTGTTTTTCATTTCCTTTTGGGGTAAACCTTCGCGATTGATTCTGGGATGTATCAAGGCAGTTGATTACTTTTTTAAAGCTACATCTCGACTTTGTGCCCAATAAATTTTAAGGAAACTAGCTTCTAAGCATAGCAGGCATGCTTCCCTTGGGAGTCGCCAATTTGTTGACCATTTTTGGTTCGGTAGGCCAAAATCGGTCCCCTTCTTTCCCTGTTGTTCTGAGCTAGTTTCATTTTTTTATTTTACACAAGTCTGGGTGTTTTTATAGACTCTATAGGCATTTCTACGGACTCTATAGGCGTGCCTTTTGTTAGATGAAAAACCAGTTCAAAGAATGCAAGCTTCTACAAAAGTTTCTTCGGACCATTGAACCTTTCAGTTTAGTTGGTTCAATTTAATTGGTTTAGTTCATTTTGGTTCTAGTGCTCGTTTCAAAGGGCTTGGTTCAATGCCTTGGTTCAATGCCAAAGTTCAACAACTGTTTAAATCACTTTGTTCACTCAGTCAGTTCATCGGTTCAGTTCAATGCCTTGGTTCAATTAGAAATGGTTCAAAGCTTTGGTTCAATGCTTCGATTCAACACTTTGGTTCAATGCTTAAGTTCAACGGCTTGGTGCAACAGTCAGTTCAATGCCTTTGTTCGATGTTTGGTTCAATGGGTTGTTTCAAAGGGATGGTTCAATAAGAAGGTTCAAGAGATTCTCCCGAAGGACAAATGTTACAGAGGGCAGTTCCTGACCCAAGTGCCCTTGTGGAGGGCAAGGAATGCTTGAAAAGGGACCAAAAGGTGAATAAGGTCAAAAAGGTAAAGTCCCTTCAAAATTTTGACAAGGCAAAGAATGAAAATTTCTTCAGACAAAATGTCCGAAGAAATTCTTTGGAGAAAAATCCCGTGAGATGGAAGGACAAGGCAAGAAGGATTTCTTTCAGGCTTTTGTTCGAAGGAATTGTTTCTATACAATTTTTTGCTTTTCACATTCAAAAGGAAATGAGAAACTAAGATAAGATGGTCTAGGGATAGATGTTACCTGAATGAGGTCTTGCGCACCAGATTCAGATGACTGAAGGAACTCCTCTTTGATTGTGGAGGATGACACCTGTAGAAGAAAGAGACTAAAACACAAAAGTTGTTAGATGGCTAGAAAGTGGACTGCCAAGCGAAAGCTTGGTCCTAGAAGTGCAAAGACTTCTTGGAGGATGACAGTCCACTGATAAAAAGTAGAATCAAGTCAGAAACAGAAATGATAAAGACAAAAATAAAAGAAATGAAAGCAAATGCGTACCTGTATGCAGCAGTCTGCCTTCCACAATTGCCGACGTCGGTGGTTCTGTCGATGTCGGTAGTTAAGGTCACCGACGTCGGTTAGTCTGCCGACGTCGGTATGGGAAATGGTCGATGTCGGTCGAGGCAATGGCTTTTGATAGGGTCTAAACGAGTTGCAGGTCAGTCAGGTCGATCAGAATGGTCTTAGGAGGGTCTGTAGGACTCTAATAGCTTGTGCTGAGTTGATTAGACAGAGAGTATTGTCTGGAGAGGGACTAAATGGGTGATAGAGGCAAAAAAAGGGGGATAAGGGTGAGAGAAGGCTTTTCAGCCTCTCTGAGAAGAACAGGCAAGGTTGTGTCAAGGATGCTTGGAATGGACAGTAGATAGAATGCTAATATATTTGAAATGACACTGAAATAAAAATAGTATAAATACTTAGTTGTGGCACAAGTTGGCAGAGGTGTAGGAGCTATGTTTCTGTTGTGGCTGGTGATGGAGATGTCATGCAATCTTCAAACCTATATGGAATGACTGGTGTTGGTCCTCCAAGCCTAGAAAATGTTGTCAAAATGTTGATCCCTACGAGAAAATGAGAAGCAAGAATGCTAGGAAGCAAGAGCAAGAGAATTTTGTTTTACGGGGGGCCAGCAACGGATGTAGAAAACTGGTTTTAAAGGAAATTGATGCTGGTAGAACCGCCGATGTCAGTCGAATAATGACCAACATCGGTGGCTGAAGAATGGAGATAGAGGCTAATTTTAGCCCTCTGCCCGTTCTTACAAGCTGCCAGGGTCAAATGTCATGGAAAAATGGTTGAGAGAGGCTTAAATGAGCTCCAGAGGAAGGGTTAAGATGGGATTTAGGTCATTAAGGCTTGGCATGGGGTGGGGGCATCCAAGGAGAGGAATCCGAGGAGGAGTGAGGTGGCATGGGTGAAGTGGCAAGGGAGCAATTAAATTAAAATATTTGATTATTTTAATTTAATAATTGAGTGGGTTAGGACTTGTGTTAGAAGATGGACCAAGGGGACCAAGGGGGAGGACAACCAAGGGGTAGACACGATTTCGGTGTCTACATTTGCCCCTTTTTGTCTTGTTGGTTGTTCTTGATGAACTGCAAGACAAAAACAGGAGTTGGTTACCCCAGGTATGGGATGAGGTGTTCCCCCCTCAAAGTGGGAGTCGAGGGAAGGGAACCTGAGATCGGGTGTCGATTTGACAAAGAGATGGTTGGAAAGGGTGAAGGTGTGAGTGTGAACGCTGTAAAGGATGAGAGTGCGCGTATGCCACACCACGCGATAGGTAAGGCAAATTGTCATGGTTAAAAGTCAAAGAGTGCCAAAATCAAAATAATCGGGCCCCAGCATTTAGTTGTAGCTGATTGGGTTATTTGATCCAAGCTGTAGCTCTAATGGGTCGTCATGTTCCAGGTATCTCAGGCGCAAAAAGTGCTCTTAGAAAACACGAAAAAAGTCACAAGTAGTAGGGATCAACTTGTTCTCAATCCAGTACTTGTGAGGGTCATGGACAATTTGCTAACTATGCATGAGGTAGCAAATGCAATCAAAACAGCCAAGGCAGAGGTGTCTCAAAAGTGGTCGGAGGAGATAGTCGCGATCTCCAAGGTTGGTGGTCGAGGCAGGTAGAGGTAAAAGTGATCTTAATGGTGCCCCAGGAAGCTAAGATGACTTCTACTGTGAAGGTGAGTTGATTGGGGACATGATTTTGGGCATTGTGAAGAAGTTAGAGGGTTAAACTCCATCGACGTCAGTTATAAAACTGATGTCAGTGGGAAAAAAGACTGATGTCAGCATAAATCGGCTGATGTCGGTAGACTAGACCACGATAATGTCAACGTCAGCGGCGTGCCAAAGCTGACAAAATTGGATTGCTAGCCCACCAAAAGTCATTTATGATTGTTGACCAAGTGAGAAAAGTGAGCTCTAGATTGACTGAGTGAAAGTGACATTTAAGTGACCGATTTAGCAGTGTGAGGTGTCAGAGTGAGATTGGCAAAGAAAGGGAGCGATTTAGATGGGGATTGGAGGTTGAACAGTTGATTGTTCACCAGGAGGAGGTTGCAGAGAAAGTGAGATAGAGGAGATGGCAGAGGGTGGAGGAGGACCCGTGGGAGGTCCACCACTAGCGACACCCATTGTGCCACCACGGCGGCGATGACGGGACGAGGTAGGAGGCATTTTTGAACTTGTTTGGTTTGTTTTTGAATTTTGTTTTTGTTTTTGAATTTTGCATGTTTTTAGCTAGAAATCGAGGGGGAGGGATAGTTAGGAGGGTGGGAAGGGTAGGTAGGTCAGTTTAGGGTGATTGAGGAGGGTTTTGGGGGTAAATGGGGGGTTATTAGGGGAAGCCCTAATTTTAGGACTCGCCCCATTCGGCCTTCAGGCCGAACCAGTCATTGGCTTCGGTGGATTCGCCGGCATCGGCCGACCAGCGACCAACGTGGGTCACTTGCCTACTGACGTCAGTCACATAACTAATGTCGATTAGGTAAGTGTCATCATCAGCATGTGAACTGATGTCAGTGGATGCTTGGTCTGAGAGAGTTAGAAAATTACCAAGTCAAGGGGTCGAAGTTGTGCCAAGGGCTTCCCAAGTGTCAGGATAGCCATAGACAATTAGGTAGAAGGTCAAGTAGATAGATAAAAGGGCAAATGGGTGAGCTAGGTCTCCCAAAGGGAAAAAGAGTCATGGGGATTGGTAGTCACGTTGACATGAGTTTGACTTTGGTTAGATGCAGGTGAGGCAGACGCTGATGCTACGGGATCAGTTGCTGACATTGCTGACGCGGATGCATTGAGACATCATCGAGGAGGAGTGGGCGCATATGAGTGTAGTGGGACTCGATAGGTTGTGATGATAATATCAAGTGGCGAGGGATGTGAGCCTGATGGTGGCTCTGATCGAGTGGTGGGATCATTCCACCAACACCTTCCACTTGCTGACAGGGGAGATGACTGTGACAGTCGAGGACGTGTACCAGATTTTATGGCTGCCATTACATGGACTAGACCTATATGCGTGCTCGAGAGAGGTGCATGATATACATATGGTGATGTTATTTGGAGAACATGTCAATGAGATGAGCTACCACTTAGTGAGTTTTGCGTATGAGCCCCTCTATGCTATTGACGAGGATGCACATCGGCTAGCGATCTTGATGATGATAGGCATCACAGTCTATGCACTGTCGGATGCAGAGGGAGGTAGGTTTCCAGTTGATATGACCAGGGTTTTGACAGAGATGATAGAGTAGTAGATAGTGTTTGCCTGGGTGCCCATCTTTTTAGCCCAGGTATATAGAGAGCTATGGGGCATCAATCAGTGGCAGCAGTATAGTCTGTGTGTGGGCCACCTCTTGCACTATTGGGCATATGAGCATATTGTGGTCACCTGACCTCTTAACCTCTCAGTGGTGATTCAGGCCAACTTCAGGATTGGCTTCAGGTGATGGCGTGAGGTCATGGCACAGACTCAGATAGACGGGGTAGTCAGAGATATCGACTACTACAGAGGGGTATTGAAGGCCCTGATCCTAGCAGATATCGTCTGGAGACCATACTTGGTATATCCAGCTTTTAGAGACCAGGGAGAGCAGCTTGTTGGGGTGCAGAGTATTAGATGGGTTAGAGGCAGACGAGCCAGTGAGCTCGAGAGGATGCTAGTGGAGAGAGTGCAGCGCCAATTTAGGCTACTTTAGGATGTGTCGCCCGCCTTCCCACTATATAGACGGGATGATATAGAGGCGCCACTCCCACTACCAGAGGAGACAGAGGGGCCTAATTTTGAAGAGTTACCAACAGGCCTTGGGATAATAGATCTAGGATGCACAGAGGCCTACTCAGCATGGTGGGTAGGGCAGTACACAGGGATTCAGGGGGGACCACACCCTGATCTACAGGTAGTGATTAGAGAGAGAGATGCGGTGAGACAAGAGAGGGATGTTTCCATCCAAGAGAGGGATGTTTCCATCTAGGAGAGGGATGCAGCACAAGGATGAGTGACCATTTTAGAGAGCCAGGTCACAAGACTACAGGGGTAGATGGCAGGGTTGACAGGTCAAGTGGCTACTTTGAGAGGACAGGTCACTATTTTGTAGGGGCAGTTGGTCGTAGCCCAGGCACAGGCATTGGCAGGACAGGGTCTGATTCAGCCTCCACCTCAATAGCCAGCACAGTCAGCATCAGTGCAGCCAGCTCAGCCACAGCCACAGGGGTCAGTTCAGGGCACGGTGTCAAGATTGATGGGTCTGCCATAGACTGTGCCTATATCTAGATACAGGACTACTTTGGATGAGATCACCTACTATGAGGGTGTTATTATGGAGTTTCCTCAGATACAATGGTATTCAAAGATGAGAGATGAGCAGAGCCATCAGAGTTCGATGTCCCTTGTGACTACCTCGAGTTCCCACAGACGGCGATGAGTAGAGGGTGGGGACGATACAGCATCTTCACAGCCACTGCCACCACCACCACAGCCACAGCCTTGAGGGTAGATTTTGATATGATGTATATACTTGCCTGTGAGCCGTTGATGCGAGATGTACTTGATTTTGAGAGAGAGAGACAAATTATACCATTGTAAACTTTGATGGACAGATATATATGATGAGATTTTGGTTTATTGATGTCTTATGGATGTTATGGATGTTTTTAGCATTTCTCATATGTTTTAATGATATATGCCTAATGTGATGATGTTTTATGATTATATGATGTAGTAAATAATGCAAATGATTATGCTAATGATTTTGAAATTATGTGATTAGTTGTGATGTGATTGGTAGGTGACGAAAGAATGTGACAGAAGGAATGGCCGAGCTAACCCCAGAAGACCCCATGTTAACTGAGTGCTGCCTACATAGCCCCTGTCCTAAGGGCCTCAGGCCAATGTAGTTCTCCCAAAAAGGGAGGAAGAGGGTTCGTTATGGACGGGTCAGACGAGGTTAAGTCATGGTCAAAGGGAAGATAGTTTGTCCATCAAGTAGACGAACAAACGGATGTGGTCGAGCTAACCCCATAAGACGTCATGTCATCTGAGTGCTACCTACATAGCCCCAGTTGTTAGGGCCTCAAACCAATGTAGTTCAGGTGAAGATTCAAAGTGGTCGATGATTGGTTTTGGTCATGTGTTGAAATGATGAGGATAAGATGATGTTACGGCCTTTTCCATATTGTGTGATGGTGTATTTTGTAGCATTGGTCGAGGGTTTTTCATCCCTAGCAATTGTTCATGTTAGGTGATGGATATATGCTAAAAATGAAATGAGTCTATTTATGCTTCAGCAAGTAATGGTTTATGCTTGACATAAATTATGTAGTCGATAGTTTCCATGTGTATTGGTGTCCATAGAAACTAGTGTGAATGGTCTATGATAATGTATGATGTCGTAATGTCATGTTGTTGGTCTGAAAATGTTGGGTTGGCTTGGTTTGGTTGGTAAATGATGTGGTTAAATGTGACCAAAGTGTAGGCAGAAGTGAAAGGCATAATTGCCCTTTCATTGACAAGGACGAGATAGATAGCATAGATAGGGGTTGTTAGAACCAAGAGCCCCATTCATTCATTACTGTTAGGATTGTGGAGCTAAAAGCTTCACTGATGCAGACATGGAGGAGGTTGCAGAATGAGTTGCTGAGTGTCAGAAGTGTTTGGCGTTGGTCTGGCCAACCGGCGTCGGCAGGGCGAGACAGGAAGGAAACCGACGTCGGTCATATATCGGCCGGCGTCGGCGACCCCAGGCGGACAGGGACCGACGTCGGTCGCCTGTGTAGTTCGACTGCGAGTTATTTACGGGCAGTGAACTAACGAAGCAAGAGTTTGCATGATGAGTGCTAATTTTAGACTCATAGCTGCGGATCTAATTATTGTAATTAGATGTCTAATCATTGTTTGGATGAGATCTATATAATAGACTCATGGTTGTATTGTAAAAGTGTGCTAGGGAGTAAGAGAGCATAATTATAAGCTCCTTCTGTGTGTGAGGTAGAGCTATGGTGCGTTCCTCCTAGTGCCACAGTACCAGGTGTGTTGGTGCTGGATTGGAGAGCCAGCTGGGTTCTTCAATAAGTAAGATCGTTGATCTGCAGGTGTATGTGTGTGCAAGGTCGAGGTTCTCAGGTGATTGGAACCATTGCTTGATTTGCAGGTGTGCAAGGTCATACAGACAGCAACACTACAGGGAGCAGTATCAGGCAGGATCTACTTGGAGTACAGGTGTGTACTCGGATAGAGCAAGAGGAAGGCAAGGGAGTTCCTTCCATAAGTATGGTCTGTTGAATTTCAGGTTGTTGCAGATTCATGGGAGATCTACTTGAAGTACATTGAGTACTTGTGGAGCACATGGAGTGCTTGTGGAGTGCGTGGAGCACTTGTGGTGTGCGTGGAGCACGGGAGGTGAACACCAACTCTGTATTTGAGTTGGGTGTTGGGACCTGTGAGAGGGAGAGCTTTGGAGAGAAGAATTACTGTTCACTTGAGGCGTGGGAAACCTCTGTAAGGTGGTGGAGAAGAAGTGGCATCTTCTTTATTGTATTCTTTTCTGTATAAAGTGTTAATACAATTTGGTATTGTCTCTCATATGCTGTGTTATTCTGAATTCTAGTTACTTGGTAAATCTGGTTAATTTCCGCATATTAAGTTGCTTGGTATTAGTAACCAAATTGTGTGCTTCCGGTGCACCTTCCTCCCAACAAGTGGTATCAGAGCCTTGGTTGTAGGTTCTTGAGCTTGATACCAACAGGTGGTATCTGAGCTGAGGTTGGAGGAAGCAGGTTTTGTTTTTGGTTACAGGTCACTCTCAGGGGTTTCTGATCGAGTGGGAGTAGAGCAACTGCAGATCAAAGTAAGCTAAGAATGGAGGAGTTGAAAAGCACAGATGGTCACTCACGGTCCTATGGAAAGAAAGAGCAGGTAAAAGATTATTGTTGGTTGGTAACAGATCAGCATGAAGAAACTGAAGATACAGATGTAGCAGGTATTGTTGCACAGGATGTGTTTGCAGGTTTCTTGGATAAAGTTGAATCTTGGATAAAAGATTCGGTTGCCTCTTTCCATGCAGTTCCAGGTAGAGGAGCTGGTAAGCCTTGCCAAAGAATTGGCAAAGGGGAAGTGAAGCTGAAATTGCAGGCGGCCAACACACAGGTGTTGATGAAGGTCATGCAGGCCCCAGGTTTGGAGATATGGCTAATTTCTTCAGAAATATTGGGTGATGAGAGATGCACAAGAACTCTCACAGCGGATGCACTTGAATTAGCTGGTGGTAAGAAAATAGGTATCCTTTATCTACTTGTTTATATTACTGATTCTTCTTTTGTTGCGGAGACGTGGCTTCGTAGGCTTGGTCACATGAGCAGGAAGGAGATGCATGTTCTTAAGCGGAAGACAGATATATTTGATAGGCTTAAGAACTGGAAAGCCTTGGTGTTTATGGAGGAGATGGCAGACAGAACCCAGTGGATATGGCTGGATACTTCTGAGCAGGGCAGTTTGGACATGGATATTGATTCAAAGAAGCTCGCGGGTAAAAAGTCATCACTCACAGGCGAACACAGGTACCGATGTCGGTCAGGAGGAACCGGCGTCGAACAGACAGGTGCCGATGTCGGTCATGTGCAGACCGAAGCCGGCGATGTCGGGCAGGGTAAGACCGATGTCGGTCATAGGACCGACGTCGGCAGCATGTAAGACCGATGTCGGTTAGGAGAACTGACGTCAGCAGAAGGGACACCAGCGCAGGCAGGTTGGTAGTCAGGTACAGACGCATGGAACCGACGTCGGTCGGATGCAGACTGTGGAGTGGCCGAGGTCGGTCACTGTAACGAATTTTGGGTGGACAGCAAGCTGTCAAGGAGTCTCAAACACCCATACGGAGGACTGAAGGCGTAAGTAGGCCCTCAAATTCGTTGTTCCTCTTCTTCATACTTGTTGCTGATTGTAGAGCAGGAAGGATCCAGGAAACAGGTGTGAGCTTGGCATGGATGAGGATGTGATTCCTTGGAGGAGAACCAGACAGGTTTGTCTTGGTGGAGATGCCAGCAGGTATAAAAGCACAGAGACGAATGGATTCCTTAGTAGAAGAATAGAGAGAACGGATATGTGAGACGGAAGATCAGGTATATGGTCTTGTGGAGCTGCAGGACAGTGTTACAGGTTTTGACAGGTGGAGGACGGAGCATGGCTTCAGTCAATGTCAGGGTAACTACTGTGGTTTTGTCTTACCAGGGGGATGATGAGTCATGACATCATTCTGTTGCTGTATGTGGATAGTATGCTAGCTAGCAGGGGTGTACATACAGGGTTTTGCTGAGCTAAGGGTAAGATTAGTTCAGTGGCATGTCATGAGGAGTTTGGAGCAGCGGAATTCTTTGACATGGGAGGCATGGAGATCACTGGTTGATTTTGTCTCGAGTGGGAGCTGATGTGAAACAGGTGTTGGCGAGGTTCAGGTTGCAGAACCGGAGCACACTAAGGGCTGGACAGGTACAGTGTTCGAAATCACATGAGGTCTGGTATAGACCTGAGTATTCCCATGCAGTGGGAGCTGTCAGAGAGTTAGGAGCCAATTCGTGGAAGTGGATTCTCAGGTTTTCTGAGAGGGACCGGCAGCAGGTGTTGCTATGCAGGGTCAGGACTTCACTACAGGTGTTGTAGGTTCGGATGTGGCAGGGTACTCGGATGACAGGTGGTACACCACAGGTTGTGTGGTGGGTTGTCTTCAGGTGGGAGCTTGAAGAGGGATACAAACCAGGAAATAGATTAGACGGAGTACAGATACATGTACAGTGCAGCTGTTTATCTCCAAGTGGGAGATTGTTAGGATTGTGGAGCTAAAAGCTTCACTGATGCAGACATGGAGGAGGTTGCAGAATGAGTTGCTGAGTGTCAGAAGTGTTTGGCGTTGGTCTGGCCAACCGGCGTCGGCAGGGCGAGATAGGAAGGAAACCGACGTCGGTCATATATCGGCCGGCGTCGGCGACCCCAGGCGGACAGGGACCGACGTCGGTCGCCTATGTAGTTCGACTGCGAGTTATTTACGGGCAGTGAACTAACGAAGCAAGAGTTTGCATGATGAGTGCTAATTTTAGACTCATAGCTGCGGATCTAATTATTGTAATTAGATGTCTAATCATTGTTTGGATGAGATCTATATAATAGACTCATGGTTGTATTGTAAAAGTGTGCTAGGGAGTAAGAGAGCATAATTATAAGTTCCTTCTGTGTGTGAGGTAGAGCTATGGTGCGTTCCTCCTAGTGCCACAGTACCAGGTGTGTTGGTGCTGGATTGGAGAGCCAGCTGGGTTCTTCAATAAGTAAGATCGTTGATCTGTAGGTGTATGTGTGTGCAAGGTCGAGGTTCTCAGGTGATTGGAACCATTGCTTGATTTGCAGGTGTGCAAGGTCATACAGACAGCAACACTACAGGGAGCAGTATCATGCAGGATCTACTTGGAGTACAGGTGTGTACTCGGATAGAGCAAGAGGAAGGCAAGGGAGTTCCTTCCATAAGTATGGTCTGTTGAATTGCAGGTTGTTGCAGATTCATGGGAGATCTACTTGAAGTACATTGAGTACTTGTGGATCACGTGGAGTGCTTGTGGAGTGCGTGGAGCACTTGTGGTGTGCGTGGAGCACGGGAGGTGAACACCAACTCTGTATTTGAGTTGGGTGTTGGGACCTGTGAGAGGGAGAGCTTTGGAGAGAAGAATTACTGTTCACTTGAGGCGTGGGAAACCTCTGTAAGGTGGTGGAGAAGAAGTGGCATCTTCTTTATTGTATTCTTTTCTGTATAAAGTGTTAATACAATTTGGTATTGTCTCTCATATGCTGTGTTATTCTGAATTCTAGTTACTTGGTAAATCTGGTTAATTTCCGCATATTAAGTTGCTTGGTATTAGTAACCAAATTGTGTGCTTCCGGTGCACCCTCCTCCCAACAATTACGTCGTTGACCATGGGTTGTGTTAGAGAAGTAATCGAATAACTTTGACATTAAAGTGAGCTCGAAGTCCCTTGAGTGGGTGATGTGATAGGAGGAGAGGGTAACCCATTTTAGAGCAGAGAAAACCGTGCCCCTTTTTATAGGAGACCCTGAGACGACTACAAGCCAAGTCCATGACCCTTTTTTTTTTTTTTGTAGACTGATCGATGCGGGAAGTCTACAAGGGATGTCATTTTGCTTTGTGGTCATTTGTGAAGCTGATCAATGCGGGAAGCTTCTAAAAGAGTGTTGTTTGTAGCAAGATTTAGTCATAGCCATCCTTCGAGGGAGTGGTCTATATTTTTGCTTTATATATATATGAGGGCTTTGAATAGCTGTCCTTCGAGGGAGCAGTCTGCTTTTTGATTTTGTGACCTTGGATATTTTGACATCTCGATTTATTTTTGACAGAATTTTGAGTCATGGACAAGACTATAGAAGTTCAAGGGCTCCCTTTTATTAAGACAAAGCATTCATACATTATAAAAGGGTCATATAGGATTTGTTAAGAGGAAT
Source organism: Torreya grandis (assembly GCA_037957365.1). Lineage (NCBI taxonomy): Eukaryota > Viridiplantae > Streptophyta > Pinopsida > Cupressales > Taxaceae > Torreya > Torreya grandis. Next base: position 1,116,307 of record JARHVA010000959.1, on the reverse strand, counting down.
AGGGTTAAAAGGAATGAGGATTAAGAGGACAGGGATTGCTCAAGGGATGAGCTCAAGTTAAATGTCAAGTGAATGAGTACTCGACTAACAGTAGAATGGTCGCAGATGTAAGGCATTAAAGGGCTCAGATTCTGACAAGTCCCTGGTCCATGCTTGTGCGTGATGATGTAAGGTCCAAGCCAATTTGGAGCAAACTTGTCTTTGTTTACTTTTTTCTAAATTGGTCACGTGTTGGTTGATGTTAGACATGAAATTGATTGTTCTTTATTTGGTTGATGTTTGGTCGAGGTTGGTTGATATGTTGTCAGATGGTTTGGCTGGTTGATGTTCGGTCATTGTTTGGTTAGTTGATGGTCGGTTGAATGTTTAGTTGAGGTTTGGTCAATGGTCGATTGAATGTTTGGTCGAGGTTTGGTTGATGTTTGGGTGAGGTCAGTTGAGACTTGGTCGATGTTTGGTCGAAGTTAGGATAATCGGTATAAAGTTGAACTCCTCCCAGTCATTTTATGGTAGGAAGAATGTCTAACACCCAGTGCGGATGATCAATGGGTTAGATAAATGAGATGGAGAGAAGACGAGAAGGAGAGACCTGGGTATCCCACCTAGTTGATAGTTCAAGGGTTCCAAGCGAATAGCATTTAGGTATTAAAAAATCTAAGAGGGATGGAAACAACTGACTCCGTAGGTGAAGAAGGAGGAACAGGTGAGCCTGGAGGAGATTGGTCGATGGTGGGTTTGGGGCAAGGGTCTTTAGAAGCTATAGTAGGTTCTTGGAAACCTAGGCCATGTCGTTTCTTGGTATTTGTTATGGCCTCATCACTTGGTGGTTCGATAGGTTGGTGGGAGCCTTGCTCGTAGCGCCTGAAGCCAAAACCCTTCCATGCACACCTGTAAAGGTAGGTGTGAGCAAAGTTGGGTTTGCCAAGAAAGGAAAAGTCAGATGTGAATGGTTGAGGTGAAGAGAGAGGATTCCCGTCAGTAGGAGCTTGATTGAGCCCCCCATAGACGAGATTGGTTTGAAAACTAGGAGCACCATAAGGAATGACCATTCCGATCCGATGGTCATAACTAGGGCTGTGGTGAAACTGTCCATATTCTTGCAGAGTTTGGAACATGTCTAAGGCAAGAGAGCGATATTCCCCAAGTGAAATTCATTGGAAGATATCTTCTATGGGATCTTTGGTTATCGCTTGAAGAGGTGGTGTGAGGGCGACCACCGTTTGTGAACTGGTTGAAGCTTCTGTGGATGGAGGCGGCGTCTGGGTTGATGTCTTGAGAGGAATGAGAATGTCATTTGGTTGATAGGTTGTGTTACAAGTTTTGAAAGGTGATGGGTCGGCAAGAATGATGTGGACTTGTCTGTCATGTTCAAATTTTACACAATGGTGTAGTGTAGAGGGAACACAAGCCATGGCATGGATCCAGAGTCGGCCTAGCAACATGTTATATTGGAACTCTCCTTCGATGATATAGAAGAGCTCCAAGACAGTGCACGGGCCAACGTGAATATGAAGGACGACAGTGCCAATGGTTGTGGCAGTGGTGTCATTAAAGGATCACAAGATTGCATCAGTTTTTGATACATAATTCTTGGGGAGGGTCAATTGATCAAAGACATGAGTAGAGATGATGTTAATGTTGGTGCCTCCATCAATCATAACTCGTTTAATGCGAGTTCGATCAACATAGGCAGTGATGAAGAGAGCAGCATCCTGATCTTTCGAGGTAGAGGTAGGAATTTTAGAATCACTGAAAGTGATAGAGGAAATGGGGGATAATGAGTGGACCAGGGCAGCTAGTGGTTGGGGGTCCTCGGGTTGGACCTCCACTGCCTGTAAGGATCTGATCAGAGCTTGACGATGCCGGGGTGAACTTTGGATGAGGTCATACAAGGTCATCTTCATGGGCATCTGGTGAAGTTGTTTTAACATGGAGTCATGGATAGCCCCTAAAGAAGAGGGTTGAGATGCACCCAGGATAGAAATTTTAGGTTTTGGTGGTTGAGGCAGCTTGACAAAGGGATAGGTCCAAGGAATGGCGGCTTTTTCTTTTGCCTTGTCCTTTTGTGACCTAGTGGTTATGTGGATGGCGTTGATTTCAAAGAGAGGAGGTGAAGGAGAAGGAGGGGTCATAATCTACTGATGAGATGTTGATGTGGTTGAAGAGGTTAGAGGGATATGGGAAGGTGTCGGGGGTTGGTCGACAGTGTCCTCAAGAAGGAGAGTGTCTTTCTCCATGTAGCGGCGAATGACGGCCTTGAGGGCACAGCAATTCTCGGTGTCATGTCCTGGTGTATGATGATATAGGCAAATATTAGTATCATCAAACCAGGAGGGCTTTAACCTGAGGGGTTGGAATGGCTTGATAAGCAGAAGGGTTATGCTAGAGGTCTGTGAAAGTCGGTGCAATATCAAGGCATATTAACCCACCAAAGGGTCTGTGCTTGTTGATGTGTGAGATGCTAGTGACTTTTGCTTGGGAGGTGTCGAAGGAGGCTTCCATACCACCTTTTGGGTTGATGGTGCGGCCACATGCAGAGACGACACTTTTTTCGTGAGAGGTGCCAAATTTTTCAGAGAGGGTAAGCTTGCGATAGGCAAAAAAATTAGTGAAGGCAACTTGTTTTATTTAGGGGTTGGAGTGGGGAGCACTCCAATTATGGTCAAAGGGTGAGGGCCCAAAATGGAGGGCAATGGTGATGGGGGAGGAGGAGTTCACTGCTGTGGTTTAGCAGCCTTCTTTGGTTTGGTTTGAAGACTACGATTGGTCAGGGCCTGGTCCAGGTCTACCTTCACTTGTGGATGAGTGAGGTTAGGGATAGGGTGAACGCCGAGTGTCTTGATTGGTTTTGATGTGGTGGATGAGGGTTTTGGTTGCGATGTAGATGGCTGAGATTTTGAATGTTTAGAAATAGAAGTCTGGTCTTTGTTGGAAGTCTTGGGAGATTTTGTCATGGGAGGGTTGGCGGCATGAGATGAGATGAAACGGGCAAGCTGAAGAGCTGTGAGTCACTCCCATAATGCCTGATGCTCCACTTTCCTTGAAGGGAGAATTCCAAGTTTCTCCACTAATTGGGAAAATGGCTGAGAAGATGTCGGATGAGGCTTGGGTCCTCTAGAAGATGTGGATGGTTGTGGGGCCAAAAATGAGGTTGGTGTAGCGATCTCGAACCCAAGGCATGATGAAGTCATAACAGGTTCATCTTTGGTTGAAGAAGGCAGAGAGACAGGTTCTTCCCTGGGTGGAGAAGGAACCAGAGAATGAGGCTCCTCAAGAGGGTAGAGGGCAGGGATGATTGCGCCTTCCACTTGTGGTTGAGGAGTAGGAAGGGTAGGGTCCTCCATAGATAGCAAGAAGGAGGATGGTGGGGCTAGTGGTGCCGGTATGGTCGAGGCATCTTCCAATATAAGGGAGGTCGATGGAGAACTAACAGGAGAAGAAGGTTCGTCCTCGTGCGAGGGACTGATGGGTTGACTAACCTCTTGAGATTGTGAGAGAGGTTGGTCAGGTATGAGAGGCAAGACCGTATTGACTGTGCATATGTTATGTTCTTGAGTGTCATCAGTCATAGTCTACACATTGTTTTGGGTAGGAGGATGGTTAGGAAAGGGTTGTTTGAAGATGTTTATGCCTTGATTGGGTGGCACATTTGGAATGTCTAGGATGAGGTCACCCTTATCTAGCATATCTTGAATGATGTCTTTAAGAGTCTTACAATTGCCCATGTCATAGCCTTTAACACAGTGATAGTTGTAGAAGTCATTCTCCCTATCCCACGCAGGGATGGCGCGTGAGGGATCAAATTGTGGAGGCGGTCAGATTTGGGGGAGATTGAGGACCCCCTGTTTGACAAGTTTGTCCAGCACAGATGCGTATGACTCTCCTAGTGGAGTATACTATCGCTGCACATATCTTTACTGGAATTGTCGAGTGATGCTTTCGGATGTGGACGGCTCGGGCTGATTGGTTGTTGAAGAGGATGATGGTCTGACGACTACAGCATTTGCTGATGCCTTAGATTTGGGATTAGATGAATAAGGTTTAGAGGAAGAGTCATTGGACTTGGTGTTGGGGTTTTTACTCTGCAACTTGACTTTTTTCTCCTCGATGGCACGTAATTCAAGCTTATGGGCCATCGTGAAGGCTTCATCAAAGGTGCAGAATGTCTGAACCCGCAAGGTAGAGGAAATATGCTTGGCACACGCCTGAGAGAAAAGTTTGATGAGCTCGATTAGGGGCAAAGAAAAGGAGAGATAATTAATGAGGCCTCTCCAGTGAGCAACAAAATCGGCTATGGATTCGTCCTCAAACTGTCGGATAGAATACAAATCTATGATTGAGACCTTTTTGGTGATATTGATAGAAAAGTGGTCGAGAAAGAGTTGGGCTAGCTAGGTGAATGTGAAAAGAGAATGGTTGGTGAGAGAGCTGTACCAGTCAAGAGCAGCACCAGAGAGCGACATGGGGAATGTGCATAGAAGTAATGCATCATCATGGGCTATGAGATAACAAGCATGTCTGAATGCTCGTAGGTGCTATTGTGGATCTTCCTTACTATAGAAATGAGAAAATTTAGGAAGTTCCCACTGATTGGGATACGGCCTGATTGGGACAGAGGGATGGATGGGTTCATTGCAAATTTGCTCATAGGAAAGAGCCTTGCGTGAATGAAAAACAGAGGTCTCGAGACTAGACATTTTGTCCATCAGCATTCTGATTATATCAGCTGACGGATTGACAGGTGGAGTGCCCCCTAGGTTATAAGGTGCTTGGAAGGTATTGAGAGGGGCATATGACGTGGTTGGTTGAGCTTGTGTAGGCGCAACATATGAGTAGCTAGTCATCGGGGTGGATGTTGAAGCCAAGGGCACTTGTGCTATGGGGTTGGTGGGCACAAATTAGATAGGGGTTGTCAAAGGTGGTTGAGGGGTGGCCACACTTGTTGAAGGGTAGGCAGTTACTCTTGTGTTGATAGGTGCAAGAGTAGGGGGGATAGAGACCACTAGGTTTTGGAAGGGTGTAGAATTTGGTTGAGTAGTTTGAGGTTGAGGGGGTGCCGAAACCCCCATAGAGGTAGGTCTAGAAGGAGAGGCTAAATTTTGAAGATAGGACACGGTCAGATTATTAGTCAAGGTGTTGGCTTGATTGTCTATAGGTTGAATTATGGACGTTGTCGATATGGCTGCTTTCTTGACTAAGGAGGTTGGCATCCCATAAATTGGGTTGCCTAAGGAGTCTCACGTTTGGCTTCGCATGAGATAATGTTGAAGGGCTTTGACATTGAGGTCCAAGAATCTTTTGAAGTCTTGGTCCCCTTCAGGGACAATGGGAGACTGAGTCGGGGTCGATCGAGTAGGAGTTCGTTCGACCTCTGAATGAAACTCCATTAGGGGACTGGTTATGGACGGTGAAAGCGGAAGTGGTTAATGCCTCGCATGGTCAAGAAGAGTTTTGGTTTGACTACGTGTCAAAACCATTCAAAGAAAAAAGGTTCAGGTTCTAGAAACTGTGTTTTTCAGTTTCAAAAAACCAAGATAGATGCTGGACAGCAAGAAAGTTGAGTTTTTAAGCTTGTTATTTTGAGAAGGAAAGTTTAGACAGTGATCGACATCGGTAAGAAGACTGATGTCGGTGGAACAGGCTATCGATGTCAGTCAGATAACCAATATCGATGAAAAAAGTGGCCGATGTCGGTGGGAAAACTGATGTCGGTTACTGTGTTTTTCAAAAACTCAAAGAATTTGAAAGTTCTTGGAAAGAAGAAAAATGTCCTCACTAGCTCAAAAAACCAGATAGAAGCAGAAAAACAGATGGAGATAGGTAGACCCTAAGCGTTAAATCCTAAGAATAAACTTTTAGAATCATGTTGGCTTATGCATTAGAGTGTGTTTGGGAGGTTGGCTTGTAGAACAAGTCCTAGAAGAGGTAGTCTAAAGTTGGTTTTAGGTGAGTTTCGGTGCTCAAGAGTTTGTGTTAGGTTCTGTACGTGGCCTAGTGCTAAGGAGCAAGCTCCCCTCACTTCACGAACCCAGTGATAAGCTAGGCCCGCTTAGCAAGTATATACTTCCCCTAGAGATTATCCTCTGCCAGAGAACAGAGTGGGCTTTCCCCTTAGTAGTGAAGTCCAAGTGGGATTATCGAGATGGGTAAGGTATCCGATGGGTGATGAAATCCCAGTCAGGCCTTGTCTCAGGTAAGTTTTGATGTTTGATTTGTGCAAGTGATTTGGTTGTGTAACATAAGTGGACTACGATTAATTCATGATGCGGTTTTTAATTACTAGATGTGGACTAAGTATGTAGTCAAGAAGAAATGAAATGCAATGTATTTTAAGCCCAAATAGAAATGTGAGTTCGTATGAAGACAAGTGAGAAGAGGTTGAAGAGTATGACTTTTGACTAATCTAAGATGCAAGAAAAGAAAAAACAAGAATGATTCTTTTTAATTTTTGCTGATAGTGTCTTTTGGAAGAGATAGAAAAAAGAGATGTAAGGAGAAACCCAATGCACCCTATATGAAAAGAAAGAAAAGAACCCAAGGAATACCCTAGGGTCCCACTGGGCGTGCCAAAATGTTTCTATACGATTTTTGCTTTTCACATTCAAAAGGAAATGAGAAACTAAGATAAGATGGTCTAGGGATAGATGTTACCCGGATGAGGTCTTGCGCACCAGATTTAGAAGACTGAAAGAACTCCTCTTTGGTTGTGGAGGATGACACCTATAAAAGAAAGAGACTAAAACACAGAAGTTGTTAGATGGCTAGAAAGTGGACTGCCAAGCGAAAGCTTGGTCCTAGAAGTGCAAAGACTTCTTGGAGGATGGCAGTCCACTGATAAAAAGCAGAATAAAGTCAGAAATAGAAATGATAAAGACAAAAATAAAAGAAATGAAATCAAATGCATACCTGTATGTAGCAGTCTACCTTCCATAGTCGCCGACGTCGATGGTTTTGCCAGTGTCGGTAGTCAAGGTCGCCGACATCGGTTAGTCTGCTGACGTCGATATGGGAAATGGCCAATGTCAGTCGAGGCAATGGCTTTTGACAGGGTCTGAACGAGTTGCAGGTCAGTCAGGTCGATCAGAATGGTCTTGGGAGGGTCTGTAGGACTCTGATAGCTTGTGCTGAGTTGATTGGACAAAGAGTATTGTCTGGAGAGGGACTAAATGGGTGATAGAGGCAAAAGAAGAGGGATAAGGGTGAGAGAAGGCTTTTCAGCCTCTCTGAGAAGAACAGGCAAGGTTGTGTCAATGATGCTTGGAATGGATAGTAGACAGAATGCTAATATATTTGAAATGACATTGAAATAAAAATAGTACAAATACTTAGCTATGGCACAAGTTGGCAGAGGTGCAGGAGCTGTGTTTTTGTTGTGGCTGGTGATGGAGATGTCATGCAATCTTCAAACCTGTATGGAATGACTGGTGCTGGTCCTCCAAGCCTGAAAAATGCTGTCAAAATGTTGATCCTTGCGAGAAAATGAGAAGCAAAAATGCTAGGAAGCAAGAGCAAGAGAATTTTGTTTTGCGGGGGGCCAGCAACGGATGCAAAAAACTAGTTTTAAAGAAAATCGATGCTGGCAGAATTGCCAATGTTGGCCAAATAATGACCGACGTCGGTGGCTAAAGAATGGGGAAAAAGACTAATTTTAGCCCTCTACCCATTCTTACAAGCTGCCAGGGTCAAATGTCGTGGGAAAATGGTCGAGAGGGGCTTAAATGAGAGCGAGAGGAAGGGTTAAGATGGGATTTAGGTCATTAAGGCTTGGCATGGGGTGGGGGCATCTAAGGAGAGGAATTCGAGGAGGAGTGAGGTGGCATGGGTGAAGTGGCAAGGGGGTAATTAAATTAAAATATTTGATTATTTTAATTTAATAATTGAGTGGGTTAGGACTTGTGTTAGAAGATGGACCAAGGGGACCAAGGGGGGAGGACAACCAAGGGGCAGACACGATTTTGGTGTCTACAGGAATTCCTTCAGACAAAAACTTTGAAGAAATTTAGAGAAAAGGCTGTGGGAGAAAAACATGAAGGAAAAGAACTGAAGGATTTGCGAAGGACAATGACGTCTCTAAGGCCATCAATTTCAGGGAAATGGACTAGTTGTTGGTTTTCAAATAGTGTCGGGCTCGCGAACATCAATTTTACACTAAAAAAGGCCCGAGAGCGGAAGCTACCAAGTGTCATCTGCCAGGACACATGATAATTTACCTCTAAAAGTAGTGAAATGTGCCACATGTCCCTTGCAAAACCTAGCGGAGCGTGACAAGTGTTTGCATCCGAGTCCCAAAGCTCCTTTTAACAAGCTTCCCTCAGAGTTTTGCAGAGGGTGCCAAGTGCCAAATGTAAAAGGTTTTGACACATTTTTCTAAGAGCAGTAGAACAAGACACATGTCCCTTATAAAGCTCGACAAAAGTTAACAAGTGTCAACATCTGCGGTCTCTCCCTTTTATTCTGTAAAGACTATGGTGGGCCTCGGATGTATTGCTAAAGAGAGCGGAAGCTGCCAAGTGTCATCATCCATGTGAATTTGAATGAGTTTCAAATGTTTTTGTATTGTTTCTAAAGCTCAGTGGAAGCTGCCACATGTCATCTTCTATAGGACTCTCAAAATGTGCCTAAGGCTTTTATAAGTTAAACGGATGCTCCCACGTGTCCTCACCTATTTCACAGTCAAACACACCATGTGTCACTTATTGAAATTAGTGGAAAGTGGCCAAAGCAAGCAGGAAAGACATGAATAAATTGCTAAGGAGGACGACAGACCCGAGGATGTCAAATTTGCAGCAATGAAGTAGTTGTTGATCTTCACAGACTTAAGCATGAACTCGAAGGAATTCAAAGGCTTAAGGCCAAAAGAAAGACAAAGCCAGGAAGGGGCAAAAGAACCAAGTGTAGAAACAAACAAAATAGTCCAAGTGGCAAAGGAAGGTGTCAACTCAAGGAGTTACTCCAATCGTTGACACAGTGTCTACGAATTGATCATCAAGAGGCGCGAACAGTGAATGACGTGACCCATTTTCTTCACTTTGCATTGATGAGCAGACAAGCCACATAATTGCCTTGAAGGAATGGTCTTGTTTATAGACAAACAACGTGGCCCATAATTTTGCATATGATGTTAAAGCGGCTTGCTCTTCCCAATGATCAGAATGCACATGGGTCACTTGTAAAAAAGGCGCCAAAAGGCCTCTTTTCTTCCTCTATATATTGTAGACTTCTCATTTTAAGAAGGGATATTTTTCACATTGTAAGGTGAAGCCCTGGAAATTTTCACCTGAAATCAATCAAAAATGCATTTTTACCTTTATTCTAGTTAGATATCTCTGAGTGTGTCTGAGTGTTAATCTTGTGTTTAGTCATTGCTTCCTAATGCTTTCACAGAGTTCACACCAATGTACCTAGTATCTACAAGGTGCCATTCCTACAAGTGACAAGAAGAGTTGTACCTAGAGCACAGAGGCAAAAAGGGGTTACTAAATAGTGTGCTTTTCCTACAGCGCCTATGGTAAGTCCCTTTTTCTGTGTGTTCCATTAAAGCCCCCCTGTCAAGCTTCCTGCAGTCTGGTCCTTTTATCGGTTAAAGTGTATGTATGTGTTCTTATGGTTCAAAGTGTGAGTGTGAGTAGGTCAAAATTATTTGGTGCATCACCCTCTTAGATTAGGTTTTTTCTCCTATAATCTTTCTCCCTTTTCATCCCCGCCCATTATATATATATATATATATATATGTATGTATGTATGTATGTATTAGCACTTATTGGAATAACTCAAATGCATCAAAGGGAACTAGCCCTTATCTAAAGACTCACCCCCCAGTTTTTCCTTGCCCACAGGCAAGAGGGGAGTTTTCATTATTGCGTGTGGAAGGCAGGAGCTCGACTTCCTATCTAGGGTGCAATCCACTACGTCAACAATTTTTAAAATAAATCAAAACATATAATGGAAAGATTAGTGCCTTATTGCTTAAGGTGCCCTAGAATTTCCAAGTGATTGCAAGATGTGTCTTGAATGACCTTTATGTGCTTATATAGTGATAAATTTAGAATAATGTAATTAACCAACCTTATTGAAAGTGTTGGTCCCAAAAATGTCACTCATTTTTGGAACAACATATGAGCTATCTTGGTCCTACAGGACCAAGATTTCTCTCTTCCCTTTGTTTTTACATGTTTTCGCTTTTCACATTCAAAAGAAATAAGAAATAAGAAACTATGATAATGGTCAGGGGTTTGTACGTACCCAGATGAAGTTTGCGCACTGTATTTAGACGACTGAAGGAGCTCCTTTTTGGCTGTGGAGGATGACACTTGTAGTGTTAGATACCCAACCAAAAGCTTTGATACCACTTTGTTTGAAAATACGGAAGCACACAATTGATTACCAAGCAACTTAACATGCGAAAATTAACCAGAATACACAAGTAACTAGAATTCAGAAATAACACAGAATATGAGAGACAATACACAACTTGTATTAAAACTCTTCTAGAAGGAAATACAACAAAGAAGATTGCCACAGTTCTTCTTCCTTACACACCTCTAGGGCTCCCACACCTCTAGGGCATAAACAGTAAATCTTCCCTCAAAGCTCTCTCTCTTACGGTCCCAACACACAACTCAAACACAGAGTTAGTGTTCACCTCCAACTAGTTAGTATCCACTACTGTCAGTACACCAGTGCTCCACGCACTCCACAAGTGCTCCATGCACTCCAAGTACACAAACATACTTCAAGTAGATCTCCCCTGAACTGCAACAACTTGCAACCCAACTGATCTCAATTATGCAAGGAACTACCTTGCCTTCCTCTTTGCTCTCTTTCTGAGTACACACTGTAATCCAAGTAGATCTTGCCTGATTCTACTCCCTGTTGTGTTGATGTCCTCCCTAATCTTGCACACCTGCAAATCAATCTGGTTCTGTACACTTGCAAACCTGGATCATGCACACACATACACCTGCAGATCAATAATCTTACTTACCATGTAGATCTCCTAACGTAGCCATGCACACCTGCTAACCAAGATCCTACACAACTAAAGAACCCTTCTAATTCTCCAAAACCAACACCCACACTTGGCACTGTTGTGGAACTAGGAGGAACACCCTTACTCACCTCACACACAGAAGGAGCTAACTTTGCTCAACTCAAACTAGAACACTTTACAATACAACCCATGAGTCTATTATATAGATCTCATGCAAATAATAATTAGACACCTAATTACAATAATTAGATCTACAGCTTTTAGTCTAAATTTGGCTCTTGACATGCAAACACTTGGTTCGTTAACTAACTGTTTGTAAAACTTATAGTTCTGAACCACACAGGCGACCGACGTCGGTCCCTGTCTGCCCGGAGGTGACCGACGCTGGCCGATATCTGACCGACGTCGGTTGCTCTTCCTATCTAATCCTACTGATGTCGGTTGGTCTGATCGATGTCAGTTTCTGTGACACTTCAGCAACTCCTCTAGCAACCTCCTTCCCTATTTGCATAAGTGAAGCTTTTAGCTCCACAACCTAACATGTAGAAGAAAGAGACTCAAACACAAAGATTGTTAGATAGAGATAAGTTGGACTGCCAAGCAAAGCTCGATCCCAAAAGTGTAAAGACTTTTTTGAGGGATGACAGTCCACTGTTTATAAGTAAAAGTGTCAGAAATAAAGAAATAACAAATGACTAGCAAAAAGGAAATTAGATAATGCGTACCTATTTCTTTGCAGTCAGTCTGCCACAATCGTTGACGTCGGTTGTTCTGTCGGCACCAGTTGTTCTGTCAGTGCCGATTGTTTAGGTTACCGATGTCAGTTATGATGCTGACGTCGATAGGGGAAATGGTCGATGTCAAACAGGGCAATGGCCTTGGACGAGTTTCTGGACAGGGTTGTGGTCGACAGAGAGTCTGTGCAGGTTAGCAAGACAATAAATAGGGTCTTAGGAGGGACAAAGGGTAGAGGATGGGTTATCAGGAGTAAGGATATGGGGAAGGCCTGTCAGCCTCTCCAGGAAGAAAGTCAGGTTTGGTCTGGTTGATATCTGAGTCTGATCGATAATATTTAGAAGTAATGAAAAGAAATTAATTGCTTATACATTCCAAATACATTCTAAATTACTGAAATAATGAAAAGGGTAGAAGTATACTTAACTCTTGCTTGGTACAGAGCTAGAGGTGTTTGAAATGCTTGTACATATTGTGTCTATAGCCAAAAGAGCATTTGGTTAAAGTCTAATGATTGATCTCAGAGAGTCCCTGTTGATGTCTAGGTCTGAGATCCGAGAGAGGAAGAGAGTCTGAGATAGAACCTGAGAACCAGAGAATTTACATCTGGGGGCTGTGATTTTGAGCATCCTAAGGGGAAGAGAATTTGCCTTCAATTTGTTTTAAGCAACTGACGACAGCGATCTCGCCGGCATCGGCTGACGAGTAATCGACATCGGTGAATATAAGATGAAAAAAAGGCTATTTTTAGCCTTCTACCCGTTCCTCCGTCTGTCGAGTTTAATTGTCATTGGAAAATAGTCGAAGGCGGGTTTAATAGGCGTGGGGATTAGTGAGAGAGTTGGAATGATTAGTCATAGGGTAATGAATGAGGGTATCCAAGGGTGAGGAATCCAAGGGTGAGGTGTCAAGGGTGATGTGTCATGGGTGAGGTGTCAAGGGAGGTGTTATTAATTTAAAATAAGTTATTATTTTAAATTAATAAGTGTGTGGGTTAGGAATATGTTAGAAGTGGACCAAGGGGACCAAGGGGGGAGTCAACAAGGAGTAGACACGATTTTGATGTCTACATTTTCCCCTTTTTGTCTTGTTGGTTGTTCTAGACAAACTATAAGACAAAAACAGGAGTAAGTTGCCCTAGGTATGGGATAAGGTCGCTTTTGTCCTGTTGGTTGTTTTGGTGAACTGCAAGACAAAAATAGGAGTTGATTGCCCCGATTATGGGATGAGGTATTCCCCCTCAAAGTGGGAGTCGAGGGAAGGGAACCTAAAATTGGGTTTCGATTTGATAGATAGTGGATGGATATGGTGAAGTTTTAGTGTCAACGCTGCAAAATTTGAGATTCCACGTATACCACTTCACGTGATGGTCAGGTCAAATTATCGCAGGCAAAGGTCAAGGAGTGCCAAAATCAAAATAACCGGTCTCCAGCATTTAGTCGTAGCTGATTGGGTTAAATGATCTAAGCTGTAGCTCCAATTGGTCGTCGTGTTCCAAGTATCTTGGGCCTAAGAAGTGCTCTTCAAAAACACGAAAAAGTCACAAGTAGTGGGGATCAACTTGCTCGCGATCCAATACTTGTGAGGGTCATAATGTGGGTTGTGGACAATTTTGCTAACCATTCATGAGGTAGCATATATGCAATCAAAACAACTAAGGTAGAGTTGTCTCGAAAATGGTCATGGTCTGAGAAGATAGTCGTGATCTCCAAGGTTGTTGGTCGAGTCGAGTTGAGATAGCTAATCCATTAGATAGATGGATGAAGGAATGGCCGAGCTATCCTCAGAGGACCCCATGTCAACTGAGTGTTACCTACATAGCCCCTGTTGGAAGGGCCTCAGGCCAATGTAGTTCTTCTTAAAAGGGAGGAAGAGGGTCGGTTATGGATGTGGTTTTGACTAGGTTGAGTCATGGTTAAAGGTTAAATAGTTTGTCCATCAAGTAGATGAATAAACAGATGTGGCCGAGCTAACCCCAGAAGACGTCATGTCATTTGAGCGTTGCCTACATAGCCCTTATTGGAAAGGCCTCAGGCCAATGTAGTTCAAGCTGGGAGTCAAAGTGGTTGATAGTTGGTTTGGACTAGGTTAAGTCATAGTCAAAGGTAATATGGTTTGTCCATCAGATAGATGAACAAACGGATGTGGCTGAGCTAACCCTAGAAGACATCATGTCATCTGAGTGTTGCCTACATAGCCCCTGTGTGAAGGGCCTCAGAGCAATGTAGTTCAGACTAAGAGTCAAAGTGGTTGATAGGTTGGTTTGGTCAGGTTATAAATGATGAGGGTATGATGATGTTACAGCCTTTTCCATATTGTGTGATGGTGTATTCTGTAACATTGGTTGAGTGGTCTTTCATCTCTAGCAATTTTCCATATTAGTAATGGTGTATACTAAAAATGAATTGAGATATTTTTATGCTTCAGTAAGTAATGGTTTATGCTTGACATAAATTGTGTGGTCGATAGTTTCCATGTGTAGTGTTGTCCATAAAAACTATGTGAAATGGACTATGAGAACGTTAGTGGTCTGAAAAAAGTTTAGTTGGTTGGGTTTGGTTTGGATGAGAAAATGATTTGGTTGGATTTGTATGTGACCAAGATGTATAAGAAGTGAAAGGCACATTGCTCTTTCATTTACAAGGACCATAATGATAGCATAGGTAGGGGGTTTTTAGAAACAAAAGCCCCATTCATGCATTACGTCGTTGACCATTGGTTGTGTTAGAGAAGTAATCGAATCACTTTGACATTAAAATGAGCTCGAAATCCCTTGAATAGGTGATGTGATATGTTAGGATAGGGTATTTCTTTTTAGTAGGGATAACTTTGCCCCTTTTTATAGGAGACCCTGAGAACGACTATAAGTCAAGTCCATGACACTTTTTTTTTTTTTTGTAGACTGATCAATGCGAGAAGTCTACATGGGGATGTCATTTTGTTTTGTGGTCATTTGTGAAGCTGATCGATGCGGGAAGCTTCTAAGAGGGTGATGTTTGTAGCAAGATTTGGGTATAGCCATCCTTCGAGGGAGTGGTCTATATTCTGCTTTGTATGTTTAAATGACTTTGAATAGTTGTCCTTCAAGGGAGCAGTCTATTAACTACAACAATGATGAGGGAGCAGTCTGCATTTAGAGTTTTATGACCTTTTGATATTTTGTTTGACATCTTAATTTATTTTTGACAAAAAATTTAGTCATGGACAAGACTATAGAAGTTTAAGGGCTCCCTTTTATTAGGACAAAGCATTCATACTTTATAAAAGGGTTACACAGTGTTTGTTTAGGGGAATAGGATTGAAAGGAATGAGGATTAAGATTACAGGGATTGCTCAAGGGATGAGCTCAAGTTTAATGTCAAGTGAATGAGTACTTGACTAACAATAGAATGGTCGCATATGCAAGGTGTTAAGGGGCTCAGGTTCTGGTCGGCCTTCAAGAAAAGACAGACGATAAGTTCTTGATTCATACTTGTGCATTATGATATAAGATCTGAGCCAATTAGGAGCAAACTTGCCTCGTTTACTTCTCTCCATATTGGTCATGTGTTAGTTGATTAACAAGTTGGTTGATATGTTGTTGGCATGTTTGGTTGATATGTTGTTGGCATGTTTGGTTGGTTGATATTTGGTCGATGTTGGTTAATGTTTGGTTGGTGTTGGTTAATGCTTGGTCAAGGCTTGGTCGAGCCTTGGTTGAGGCTTGGTTGATGCTTGGTCGAGGCTTGGTCGATGTTTGGTCGATGCGTGGTTGGTTGATATTTGATCGATGCTTGGTCGAGGCTTGGTCGAGGCTTGGTCGATGCTTGGTCGAGGCTTGGTCGATGCTTGGTTGAGGTCGTGATAGTCAGGATAGAGTCAAATTTCCTGAGTTGTTTGTGACAGGGACAAGGTTTGGCACCCATTGCAAATAATCAATGAGTTGGATAAATAGGATGAAGAGAAGACGATGAAGCTCCTCTTAGACAAGGAGTGTGATGCAAGGATGCATGATGCAAAGCTTTTTGCCTGATAGGATTTAGTTTAAGAGGGTGAGATCCTGATCTTCCAGGTTGGAGTTTGGAATCTCAAAATTAAGGACGGTGACGGAGGCAATGGTTGGTAATGATTGGACTAAGGCAGCTAGTGGTTGGGAGTCTTTAGGTTGAACCTCCACTGCCTATAAGGCTTTGATTAAAGATTGGTGATGTTGTGGAGAGCTTTGAATGAGGTCATACAAAGATGTCTTCATAGGGGTTCGGTGAAGTTGTCTCACCATGGAGTTATGAATTGGCTTGGAAGATGTTTGTTGAGATGTGCCCAAGACAGTAATCTTGGGTTTTGGTTGTGGTGAGGGCTTGACAAATGGATATGTTTGAGGGAAAGAAACCTTTTCTTTCCCTTTATCCTTCATGGTTTGTGACCTGTTGGCCACATTGATGGTGTTGATTTCAAAGATAGGGAAGGAAGGTGGTAGAGGAACCACAGTCTTGCGTTGAGATCCTGATTTAGGTGATGAGGTTTGAGAGGCATGAGATGGTGTCGATAGTTTGTTGAAAGGGTGGTCAAGAGGATCCTTAGTGAGAAGGGTGTCCTTTTTGAAGTGTTGATGAATGACAGCTTTAAGAGCACAACAACGCTCAGTGTCATGTCTAGGTGTGCGATGATACGCACAAAATTTAGTGTCATCGAACTAAGATGGTTTTGATCCGAGAGTTGATGAGTGTGACGGTGAAAAGGTTTGGGAGACATGAGATGGTGTTGGAGATTTATCAAAGGGGTCATTAATGAGAAGAGTGCCTTTCTCCATGAATTGGCGAATGGCAACCTTAAGGGCACAACAATTTTCAGTGTCATGCCCAGGTGTGCGATGATATAGGTAAATTTTAGTATCATCAAAGCAAGATGGTGTTGGTCTGAGAGGTTGGTATGGCTTAAGAGGTGGGAGAGTGATGTTAGAAGATTGTAACAATTGGCATAACAGCAAGGTATAAGAACCTGCTAATGGGTCTATATGTTGTGTTGCAGTAAAAGTTGACAACTTCTATTTAGACGTTATTGAGGTGCTGTTTTGTACCATCCTTTTGTTTGGCAGTGTGGCCAGACGTGTAGATGACACTTTCGTGGTAGGAGGCGTTAGATGTTTTGAAGGAGGTATGTTTTTGTTAGGTGTTGGTAGTAATGGAGGTGATTTGTTTTTGTTGGGTGTCGGAGTAGGAAGCATTCCTATTAAGGTGGATGGGTGTGGGCCCAAAATAGAGGGCAATGATGAAGGTGGGGGAGAAGTTCTCCAATGCGGTTTAGTAGCCTTCTTTGGTTGGGTGAGAGGACTACTATTGTGGGGGGTAAGGTTCAAGTCTACCCTCACCGAATCTTCTTTGATCGAAGTAGGTGAGGTGGCGAGTTCCTCTTTCGGCGGAGAAGGGATTGGAGATTGTGGCTCCTCAAGAGGATAGAGGGCAGGGATGATTGTGCCTTCTACTTGTGGTTGAGGAGCAGAAAAGGTAAGGTCCTCCATTGGTGGTAGGAAGGATGAAGGTGGGGCTAGTGGCATTGGTATGGTCAAAGCGTCCTCCAATATAAGAGAGGTCGATGGAGAACTAATAGGAGTAGAAGGTTCTTCCACCTGTGATGGACAAATGGGAGAAGAAGGCTCTTCTACCTGTGAAGGACCAATGGGTGGGCTAACCTCTTCAGACTGTGAGAGAGGTTGGTTAGGCATAAGAGGCGAGACCGTGTTGACTGTGCGTATATTACGCTCTTGGGGGTCATCAGCCATGGTCTGCACATTATTTTGGCTAGGGGGATGGTTAGGAAAAGGTTGTCTAAAAATGTCTATGTTTTGGTTAGGTGGCACGTTTGGGTTATCCAAAATAAGATCACCTTTATCTATCATGTCTTGGACAATGTTTTTGAAGGTTTTGCAGTTGTTTATGTCTTGGCCTTTGACATGGTGATAATGACAAAAGTCATTTTCCCTATACCATGTAGGGATAGATTTTGAGGGGTCAAATTGAGGTGGTCGAATTCGAGGGAGATTGAGGACCCCTGCTTGACCAGTTTATCCAACACGAAAGCATATGATTCTTCTATTGGAGTATATTGATGTTGTATGTATCGTTGTTGGAATTGTTTGGTGATGCTTTGTGATGTGGAAGGTTGAGATTGGTTGTTTGTGGTCAAAGATGATGGCCTAAGGACCATAGCATTTGTCGATCCCTTGGACTTGGAATATGAAGAAGAAGGTTTGGACGAAGAAGGATCATTTGATTTTGCATTAGTATTTTTACTACGCAATGTGACCTTGTCCTCTTTGACCGCGCAGAGTTCAAGCTTCCTAGCCATGGTGAAAGCTTCGTCAAATGTGTGAAATGTTTGGACCCACAAATTAGATGAGATGTGTTTGGCACACACTTGTGAAAAGAGCTCAATGAGCTCAGGTTGAGGTAAAGAAAAGGAGAGTTGGTTGATTAAGCCTCTCCAACGGGCAACAAAATCAGCTATGGATTCATCATCAAATTATCTGATAGAATATAGGTCTGTGATGGAGACCTTTTTAGTGATGTTGATAGAAAAGTGGTCAAGATATAGTTGAGCTAGTTGAAAGAAAGAAAAGATAGAATGACTGGTAAGGGAGCTATACCAGTCGAGGGCAGCACCAGAAAGCGACATGGGAAATGTGCGTAGTAATAATGCATCATCATGTGCTATAAGGTAACAAGCATGTCTAAACACTCATAGATGTTTTTGTGGGTCTTCCTTACTCTGGAAGCGAGTAAACTTGGGAAGTTCCCACTGACTAGGATATGGTCAGATTGGGACTGAAGGATGAATGGGTTCATTACAAATTTGTTCATATGAGAGGACATTGCTTGAACCAGAAATGGATGTCTCAAGATTAGACATCTTGTTCATTAACATCTTGATTAGATCGGTTAACGAATTTGTAGGTGGGGCGCCCCTAGGTTGTAAGGCACTTGGAAGGTGCTAGGGGGACGTATGACATAGTTGGTTGCGCTTGTATAGGTGCAACATATTGGTAACTAGTCATAGGGACTGATGTTGAAGCCAAGGGTGGTTGTGTCATGAAGCTAGGAGGCACAACTTGGCTTGATGTCGCCAAAGGTGGTTGGATGGTGGCAACATTAGCCAAAGGATGAGTAGCCACCCTTGTGTTGATGGGTGCAAGAGTAGGTGGGATGGAGACAACTAGGTTTTGAAATGGTGTAGAACTTTGTTGAATAGTTTGTGTTTGATGGGGCACCGAAACCCAGATGGAAGTAGGTCCATAAATAGAAGGAGAAGCCACACTTTGAAGGTTGGTCATGGTCAGGTTATTCGCTGAGGCAATGGCTTGGGTGTCTATGGGTTGAATTACGGAGGCGATTGATATGACTGCCATCTCAACTAAGGAAGTCGGCATCCCATAAATTGGGTTGCCTAAAGAGTCTCGCGTTCGACTTCTCATGAGATAGTGTTGAAGGGCCTTGACATTGAGGTCAAGGAACCTTTCAAAGTCTTGGTCCCCTTTGGGAACAATAGGGGGTTGAGTTGGGGTTGGTTGGATAGCAGAATATTCAGTGCCTGAAGTACACTCCATTAGAGGACTTGTTATGGAGGGTGAAGGCGGAAGTGATTGTTGCCTTGCGTGGGCAACAAGAGTTTTGGTTTGACTACGTGTCAAAACCATCCAAGGCAAAAAAAGGTCAGGTTCTAGAAACTGTGTTTTTTTTTTCAGTTTCAAAAACTCAAAATGTGTTTTTGATAGCAAAAGAGTCGGGTTTTAGCTTGTTGTTTGAGAAGAAAGATTTGTCAGTGACTAACGTCGGTAGAAAAATCGATGTCGGTGAAGAAAGTTGTCGATGTCGGTTAGATAACTGATGTTGATGAAAATAGTTGCCGACGTCGGTGGAAAAACCGATGTCGGTGTCTGTGTGTTTCTAGAAACTCAGAAAACTGAAAGTTTTTGGAAGAAAGAAGAGAATTCTGAGTTGTTTTTGGTCTCAAAATAATGCGTCCTCACCGGCTCAAAAAATCAGATAAGAACAGAAAAAGAGATGAAGGCAAGCAACCTCTAAAAGTTTAATTCCTAATAATAAATTTTAGAGTCATGGTGGCTTATGCCTTAGAAAAATATGTTTGGGAAGTTGGCTTTTAGAACAGGTCCTAGAAGAAGTAGTCTAAGGTTGGTTTCGGATTAGTTTTGGTGCTCAAAGTCTGTATTAGGTTACGTACGTGGCCTGGTGCTAAGGAGCAAGCTCCCCTCACTTCATGAGCCTAGAGATAAGCTGGGTCGCTTAGCCAGTATATACTTCCCCTAGAGTTTATACTCTGCCAAAGAACAGAGTGGGCTCTCCCCTTGGTAGTGAAGTCTAAGTGGGATTACCAGGAAGGGTGAGGTATCCACTAGGTGATGAAATCCTAGTCGGACCTTGTCTCAGGTATGTTTAGATGTTTGATTTGTGATAGTGGTCTGGTCATGTAACATAAGTGCACTACGATTTATTCATAATGCGTTTTTAATTTCTAGATGTGAGAGCTAAGTATGCATTCAGGCAGAAATGAAATGCAATAGATTTTAAGCCCAAATCGAAATGTTTTGTTTGGATGCAAACAAGTGAGGAAAAGGTTAAGAGTATGAATTTCACTACTCTAAGATGCAAGAGGAAAGGTGACAAGAAGAAAAAGAAAGTGGTTCTTTTTAACTTCCGCTAATGGTTCCATTTCGAGATAAAAAGATAGAAGAAGGATGCAAAAAGAAATCTAATGCACCTATATGAATGTTTACTTTAGAAGAAAAAGGATGAACCCAAGGAAAACTCCAGGGGTCCCACCGGGCGTGCCAGAATGTTTCTACATGTTTTCGCTTTTCACATTCAAAAGAAATAAGAAATAAAAAACTATGATAATGGTCAGGGGTTTATACGTACCCAGATGAAGTTTGCACACCGTATCCAGATGACTAAAGGAGCTCCTCTTTGGCTGTGGAGGATGACACCTGTAGAAGAAAGAGTCAAACACAAAGATTGTTATATAGAGATAAGGTGGACTGCCAAGCAAAGCTCGGTCCCAAAAGTGCAAAGACTTCTTTGAGGGATGACAGTCCACTGTTTATAAGTAAAAGTGTCAGAAATAAAGAAATGACAAATGACTAGCAAAGAGGAAATTAGATAATGCGTACCTATTTCTTTGCATAGTTGGTCTGCCACAGTCGCTGACGTCGATTGCTCTGCCAGACAGCCGGTTGTTCAGGTTGTGGTTGACGACGTCGGTTATGATGCCGACATCGGTAGGGGAAATGGTCGATGTCGGATAGGGTCAATGGCCTTGGATGAGTTTTTGGACAGGGTTTTGGTTGACAGAAGAGTCTGTGCAGGTTAGCAGGACAATAAATAGGGTCTTAGGAGGGACAAAGGGTAGAGGATGGGTTGTTAGAAGGAGTAAGTATATGGGGAAGGTCTATCAGCCTCTCTAAGAAGAAAGTCAGGTCTGGTCTGGTTTATAGCTGAGTTTGGTCGATAATATTTAGAAGTAATGAAAAGAAACTAATTGCTTATACATTCTAAATACATTCTAAATTACTGAAATAATGAAAATGGCAGAAGAATACTTAACTCTTGCTTGGTGCAGAGCCAGAGGTGTTTGAAATGCTTGTACCTATTGTGTCTATAGCCAGAAGAGTATTTGGTTGAATTCTGATGATTGATCTCAGAAGAGTCCCTGTTGATGTCTAGGTTTGAGAGCCGAGAGAGGAAGAGGAGTCCGAGATAGAACCTGAGAACCAGAGAATTTAAGCATTCCAGGGGATGTGATTCTGAGTGGGCCAAGTAACAGGAAACTTTCCTTCGGACATTTTGTTTGAAGGAATTCTTTCGAGATTTTTGCCTGATGAAAAGAGCCCGTCGAGGAAATTGAAGCCCGAAGGATAAGTACCCCTGTGGGGGGCACTTGGCAATAGAGAAAGGACCATTTTAAAATCCCGAATAAAGACTAGAAAGGAACTTCCATGGACTTAGACAAAAAGGGGCTTCAACGGATCAACCATTGAACCAAAAGGTTCAATGGGTTCAAGGTTAAAAGGTTCAACCAAAGCTTAAAAAGACAAAGGAAGCAGTGTTTGAGCGAGACACAGAATAAACCAATGAATCGATTGAACTTTGAACTCAAAGAGTTTAAAGTTTAATGTTTCAACGTGGTTCAAAAGTTCAAAGGTGGCCTCAGTCAAAGAAAAAGTGGCACACAAGTGGTTCAACGTGTTGTCCACCAAAAATATCACTCATTTTTGGGACAACATTTGAACTATTTTGGTCCTAAAGACCAAAATCCTCTCTTCCCCTTTCAAAAATTGTTCTGACCATTCACGTTCATCATTTTTTAAAGCTTTCTTAGAAATCTACAGACTCTGCAGATATGTTTATACAGACTCAACATGCTTGAATTTAGCAGGTTCAACAGGTTCAAAGGCTTCTAAAGGCGAGTTCAATCAAAAGAACAAGTTTCCAACGCTTAGTCATTTTCAAGATTGGTTCAACAGGTTCAATCAGTTCAAAGAGATCAAAAGACTTGGATAAAAAGATGGCTTCAAATGCAAGATTGAACCATTGAACCGTTGAACCAAAGTTGGTTCAATCGGCAGGTTCAAGGGGCTGCCCTAAAGCCAAAGGAACAAGTGCCCTTACAGAGGGCTGTGAAGCAAGCCAAGTGCCCTTGCGGAAGGCAGCGAGCAAAAGTGGACAAAGTGAACTCCTTCAGAAAAGTGAACAAGGCAAAAGACAAAGCGAAATCCTTCGAACATATTGTCTGAAGGAATTCACCTGAAAGACAAAGTAAAAGCCCGGCAGGAAAGATGCAAAGGCAAGGAAGATTTCCTTTGAGACAAATTATCTGAAGGACATAAAGGATAAAGCCCATCGAGAGAAAGAAGCCCAAAAGCCACCACGTGTCCATTATAAAGCAGAGCGGAATATGTCACGTGTCTTGTTATGACTCAATAGAGCGTGACAAGTGTTTGCATCCGTATTTCCCTTTTGAAGTTGCTCGGGCAAGACGTGTCATGGATCTCATTTTTTGTGAGTTTTTAATGAGTTTCATAAAAGCAGAACTTGCCACTCATCAAAGACATAGAATAAAACAATGAACCAATTAAACTTTGAACCGAAAGAGTTTCCATGGTTCAACATGGTTCAAAAGTTCAAAGGTGGCCTCAGTCAAAGAAGCGGCACACAAGTGGTTCAACGGATGGTTCAACCAAGAAGCGAAGAAGCGATTGAACTAAGAAGTGATTGAACAAAAGAGACAAAATGAACTAATGAACTTTCATAGGTTCACTAGTTCAAAGGTTCAACATGGTTCAAGCAGCTGCCAACCATGACGGCCCCTCAAACATCAAATTTAAAGTAAGGGAAAATCTGTGGAAATTCAAATAAAGTACAGAACTTGAAGGAAGAACCAAGCGAGCTGAAAAGATAACCCGATAGCTCAAATCACAGCAGGAAGAGACAAAGCTGGAAAAGACAAAATTAAAGAGGGAAAAGCTTGAAATATTTGCGCAAAAATTATTCCAGTAGATGGAACAGTCCGCAAAGTAGATTTTTGAGCTTGCAAACATCGAAGGTGCAACTGTTAGTCTCCTTTAGAGTAAAGACAAAATAGACAGTTGCACAGACGTTAGAGGGGATAGACCAGATGATCCAGACCCAAAAAAAGACATATTAGATGAATGGACACGCCATAGTTAAGGCAGTGCACTATTCCAAGCATGGTCCCTCCAGGCAAAACTAAACGTGCATTGAAGGCATTGACTGCGGCATGGGTCATCCCATGGGAGAGAGCGCCAAGCCTTGCTTGGTGGCTAAATATTGTAATCTCTTTTATTGTTTTAATGTCATGTCCCCTTTTTCGTGGACATTGACAGGCTTGATGATTAGCCTATTATGCGACCTTCGTAGGCTGATTGGATGGATAGAGGGTCATGATGGAGATTGGCTTGGCTTTGATTTATAGAATTCCTATAGTTGGCTCTCATTCAGGTTATTTCAGACACATTGGACCTGAGCTCCTATTATTTAGGGATATTTGACATACAGTGGAGCACCCTTGTTTTGATATGGTCATGTGCAGAATCACTCCCTGGTTCACCAGCTTCAGACAGTTCGAGGATCCGACATGTATTGAGGGAGATATTAATATTTGATTGATTTAATCAAATATTAATTTTTTGGTCTAATTTTAAATTAGATATTAATTAATTATTAATTATTAATTAATTGGTCTAATTTTAAGACCCAAGTTCTAATTTGAGGAATTCTAATTTTAGAAGCCCAAGTTCTAATTTGAGGAATTCTAATTTTAGAACCCCAAGTTCTAATTTGAGGAAATCTAATTTTAGCCAGCACACCTTTGGAAGGGTATAAGAGTTCTCATGGGAGAGAGTATGATTATGCATAGATTATTGATTTTTGATATTGAAGAAATTCTTCTGTGAAGACTGAGCCAAGGGTTCCAGGATTCCATCTACAGTGGAGAACGTCAACTCTTCATTGTGTGCGATTCAGATATTGTGAAAGATCAGCCGATCTATTGCCAAATTGAGAGATAACTTCACCCAGAAGTTATCATAGTATTACAGGTATTTGAGAGATAACTTCACTCAGAAGCTATCACAGATATTCCAGGTATTTTCATTATTTTTGGGTTTTGATTCAATAATTATCCAGATATAGATCTTTTATATTAGCCCATAATTCTATAGATCAGGATCAAGCATATAGGGTGTGTTATATCAGCGGCCGTACGAATTCCGTACAGATCCATGAAAATCCGTACACATCAATAGAAAGTACAGGTACCAACATCGGCGAACAGATACTTACAGAGACCGACATCGGTCGACATACAACCGACATCGGTGAGATAAAGACTACAGATCGACCGACGACGGCAGTATAACCGACGTCGGCGACTGTGTTTTTTACACAGCAGGCCGAGACGAACCAGATTCAGAATTCTTTCCCAGTTTGCAGAATATTCAAGCTATTTAGGCCATACTTTCAATATTCTTTGTATACTTGACAAAGGATCTCTATTGTAAGCTTATGAGCAAATAAATAAGAGTTTATTCTGTGATTTATTTATCTAATTGAAGATATTTTGCAGAAATTCAGATAAGCAATTCAGAGCTTTTGTTTTGATATTCGAAGGGATATCACAGTGGTATCAGAGCTTTTGTGCAGATAAGAGAGCCCCTAAGTAAGGGACATCACAGTGGTATCAGAGCTTTTGTCTTTGGTATCAGAGTTTTGTGTCTTTCGATATTCCCTATTAGTAGGGGACATCACAGTGGTATCAGAGCTTTTGTGCAGATAAGAGAGCCCCTAAGTAAGGGACATCACAGTGGTATCAGAGCTTTTGTCTTTGGTATCAGAGTTTTGTGTCTTTCAATATTCCCTATTAGTAGGGGACATCACAGTGGTATCAGAGCTAATGTCTTGCCATCCTGTTGGGTAGTTTGGGTAGGTTGAATCAGCGAAGTATCATAATGACTTCATATACTCAGAGTCGGTGGGACTATGATATGAGGAAGTTGGAACTTAGTTTGAAGAGGTTGAATGAATCTCTTTCATATCCTTCATCCAAAAACAAGCCCACACGATATATGACAGCGAATGATGAGTGGGACTTATTACCTCCTCATGTTCAAGAGAGGACGACCTTTGATCATTTTGTCAAGCTGAGGAGAGAGCACTACAGATCACTTAGACGAGAGAGCAGCATGTCCCATAATTATTATGATTATGAGATAGGATATAGTGAAGATGAGGATGAGTTAGATGCTTGCACTCAGAGTGTAGAGGTGTGCTCAGATGTTAGTACACTGAGGGTTGATGATCTCTCAGCTATGGCAGAGATTGTAGAAGAGTCCCAGGATCCGATTATTGCAGATGATACTCAGGAGGATGCAGTGGACAGTTTTGAGGACTTAGTTTCACCAGCCGTTTCTCTCAGTATGGAGGAGTTAGATAGTGATGCTACAGTTGTTGATACTCCGTATGTTGATATGAGCTATGGAGTTGATTCACAGAGTATGGATGGTAGTACTCCAGAGATCAGTGATTTTGAGTCTACTCTTTTGGACCATGCATCAGAGGAGGATTGTAGGAGACAGTCTAGCCAGTGCCACCATGTGTCTAGTCAGCTAAGAGTTAGTGAGTGAGACATTGCTACCGCTTGCAAGCATTTCGATGATGCTCGTCAGTTGTTAGCAGTTTATGGATGGGGTTCTCCTACTAGCATCGAGCAGGGAGGTAGTTATTTGTCCTTGACAGAGATCCACTCTTCATGGGAGGCTATCCAGATTCTGAGACAGGATTATATGCAGTTGGTCACCGATAGAGATTATCTTATGGAGTGGGGTAGCACAGCATATGATGCATTGTTGGTCGAGGAAGATAAGGTGAGTGAGCTTACTCAGCAGCTAGAGGTGACTTCTGAGATTCTTGAGACTACGCAGTTAGCTTATGAGGAGTCACAATTTCATTTGGCTGAGATGACCATGGAGTTAGAGCATTTACGATCTTCACCAGCCCCAGACTCAGAGGTTAGTACATTGAGTGTTGTTGGTGAGTACGTTCCTATAGTTGTAGCTGAGGAACATGTTGTTGAGGCTGACACACTGGTTCAGGATTTGGGAGTACCTGGTTCTGATGAGTTTGGGATACCTCTCCAGATTGATTCTTCTCACACAGATGACAGTGTGGTACAGTTGGTTGTGCCGCCTTTATAGAGGGATCAGTTGTGGTGTGTGGGGGAGTATGTTGATGCTTCCACATATAATTTTTACTGCACTGAACCATTCATGGAGTATTTTCTAGATAGTGCAGGTGTTCATCTGGATTCGCATAGGGTGACAGAAGGTGTTCTCATCCAAGGTACTGGTGCTATTAGCGGATTGGGTGGGGAGATTATAGGGATCCTATCTACTATGCTACCTCACAAGGATTTTGAGGTGGGGTATCCTCATTATTCTTCTTTTGACCCAGAGAGAGAAGATTTGATTTCACACAGGTGTAGATCGGCTCCAGTTTCTTACCATCCATTATGGGATGGATTGGCATCATCTTTTGCAAGTGGAGTTGACAGTTTATTGGTACATGACTTAGAGCAGGAGTTGATCAGATATGCTGACCATAGTAGAGGTACAGTGTGTGGATTCTCCATACTTGGCATAGTTCCATTTGGGAGTTGTTGCAGAGTTGGAGCGTGCCTTCTGCATAGCATGGTAGAAGGTGTATATGATATTTGTGATCTTAGAGGTTGCTTGAGTTGCATTCGCCAATTTGATTATGGGTTCCTCTTTGTTCTACTTCTGCTGATGTTGTAGGTACTTGCATTGATTCACAACAGTGCAGAACATAACTACATTTGGGATCTAGGTGGATCGAGTGGTTCATTGTTCCGAGATTGCTTGGGGACAAGCAATTTTTGGAGGGGTGGATTGTCATGTCCCCTTTTTCGTGGACATTGACAGGCTTGATGATTAGCCTATTATGCGACCTTCGTAGGCTGATTGGATGGATAGAGGGTCATGATGGAGATTGGCTTGGCTTTGATTTACAAAATTCCTATAGTTGGCTCTCATTCAGGTTATTTCAGACACATTGGACCTGAGCTCCTATTATTTAGGGATATTTGACATATAGCGGAGCACCCTTGTTTTGATATGGTCAGGTGCAGAATCACTCCCTGGTTCACCAACTTTAGACGGTTTGAGGATCCGACATGTATTGAGGGAGATATTAATATTTGATTGATTTAATCAAATATTAATTTTTTGGTCTAATTTTAAATTAGATATTAATTAATTATTAATTAATTGGTCTAATTTTAAGACCCAAGTTCTAATTTGAGGAATTCTAATTTTAGAAGCCCAATTTCTAATTTGAGGAATTCTAATTTTAGAACCCCAAGTTCTAATTTGAGGAAATCTAATTTTAGCCAGCACACCTTTGGAAGGGTATAAGAGTTCTCATGGGAGAGAGTATGATTATGCATAGATTATTGATTTTTGATATTGAAAAAATTCTTCTGTGAAGACTGAGCCAAGGGTTCCAGGATTCCATCTGTAGTGGAGAACGTCAACTCTTCATTGTGTGCGATTCAGAGGTTGTGAAAGATCAGCCGATCTATTGCCAAATTGAGAGATAACTTCACCCAAAAGTTATCATAGTATTACAGGTATTTGAGAGATAACTTCACTCAGAAGCTATCACAAGGGTTTACAGGTATTTTCATTATTTTTGGGTTTTGATTCAAGAATTATCCAGATATAGATCTTTTGTATTAGCCCATAATTCTATAGATCAGGATCAAGCATACAGGGTGTGTTATATCAGCGGCCGTACGAATTCCGTACAGATCCATTAAAATCCGTATGCATCAACAGAAAGTACAGGTATCGACATCGGTGAATAGATACTTACAGAGACCGACATCGGTCGACATACAATTGACATCGGTGAGATAACGACTACAGATCGACCGACGACGGCAGTATAACCGACCTCGGCGACTGTGTTTTTTACATAGCAGGCCGAGACGAACCAGATTCAGAATTCTTTCCCAGTTTGTAGAATATTCAAGCTATTTAGGCCGTACTTTCAATATTCTTTGTATACTTGACAAAGGATCTCTATTGTAAGCTTATGAGCAAATAAATAAGAGTTTATTCTGTGATTTATTTATCTAATTGAAGATATTTTGCAGAAATTTAGATAAGCAATTCAGAGCTTTTGTTTTGATATTCGAAGGGATATCACAGTGGTATCAGAGCTTTTGTGCAGATAAGAGAGCCCCTAAGTAAGGGACATCACAGTGGTATCAGAGCTTTTGTCTTTGGTATCAGAGTTTTGTGTCTTTCGATATTCCCTATTAGTAGGGGACATCACATTTAAAGAGATCTTCCTCTTACCAGAAGTGAAATTTTACCCAAATTGAAAGGCATTACTGAGACTTTGAGCTCAGATTGTAGTTCATATTTCTTTGATTGAATCGGAAAGCAAGTTACTTGTAGACTTTGTGCTGTGATAACCTATGCTACTTTAGAAGATTGTTCTTATGTCTATCTTCTGAAAGCATTCTTGTTTATTTGATTTAACAAGCAAAACTAGTGGAGGCAATAAAGAAGGTGTCCAAAAGCCAACTACTTTCAGACTTTACGCTATCATAGTTGTCTTCAATGTGTGTTTTTCTTTTCTATTTCTATGTAAAGGACCTTAGGATGACTTTGTGCCCCCATTGTTCTTCGTATCTCACTCTTTGGGCAGTTTAAGTGGAAACTTTGCATTCTATTTCATCCTACTATTACTGTGCCCTTTTGTTACTAGTTTCTTATCTTACCTGAAAGAACTCCTGTTGTTTCCTACAATAACACTTCTAAAAGAAGAAAAGTGCCTTCAGTGTTTCCACTAAGATTTTTTCCTCTGTTTGTTAGCATCATCTCTGAAAGAAGAGAGATGGATGTTTTATCCCACCCCTGTGTCTTACTTTCAACTTATTTATATAGTATATAGCCTCCGCATATTTAATAAGGAACCTCCCCTTGATGAGAGGAGAGATTTGTCTCCGATTGATGTAGTAAAGCTGCCAACCTGGACGACCAATCTTCTTATGTTGTGGTGATAGGAACTATTTTGGTCACCAGTTAGCTGGCCAACAAAATATTCACCCAACAGTTTTTGGTGACTCTACTGGGTACATAGTAATTTTGTGCAATTTGAAACCTCAAGTTTCAGATTGAAACATCACCTGTGTCTTACCCATTATCATTATGCCCTTATCCATTATAGACTCTGACGACTCTGTTACGTGTCCTACCCATTATTCATTATAGCCTTACCATCTTCTTCCATTTCCATTATATTATCTAGTCTAAAAAACTGAGAGCCACTGGGAAGAGCGCGTAGTTTGAAGTCTTAAGCTTCAAGCTGAAGCAGATCCTGCTCTTTTCCATTTTTGATTCAAAATGTAGCCACTCCAGCTAGATTTGTTATCCCTATTTTTCATAATTAAATCATGGAAGTTCAAGGCCCCTAGGGTAACTCTTTTGGCCAACTCAACTTGACTCCACCTTTGCATGAACTTCCACGCAGTTCAAGAAAGAATTTCCCCAAATTCTTTGGTGATGGGATAGTTCATATTGATGAACACATTGTAGCTTTCAGCATAGCCTGCAATGTAATAGGGGTAGAATTTGAAGACGTGGCAGTCAGGCTCTTTAGAGAGACCCTACAAGGTGTTACTACAGACTGGTTTTACCATCTACAAGCTGGATCAGTGACTGACTGGGATACACTCAAAGCCAAGTTTGAAGCCAGGTTTAAGCCTGCAGAGGATGCACATGCTTTGTTGGCCCAGCTCACTCAGATGAAGAAGGAACCTCATGAGCCTATGAGGGATTTTATTGCCAGGTTCAACAAGCTGAGGCACAAGATTCCCATGGTCACCCAGCCGATACCTCATAATCTCAAATGCTTCTTCATCAACTCACAGCTGCCTGAAGTGAGTTTCCTGTTGAGACGGGCTAGACATATAGACCTTGAGGCTGATCAAGACTTGGCTACTAAGCTAGAAGATGACCTTATATTAGTAGGAAAGATAAGGAGAGATACTAATAAAGGTAAATCCTCTTCATCTTTTAAATACTCACCCATAGCCACCATTGACCCAATGGTAAAAAAGCTGGCAAATGAACTGCTAGCCTTAAAAAGGTAAATGGCCCAAAGCATGTCTGTTCGTCCTAATCGAGATATGCCAAGGAGGGCATTTCAGAATCAGCCATATCAAGGCAATGCCACCAGGAATCAAGGGAAGCCAAATTGTCTTCCTCCTCCACCGAGGAACCTTGCCCTTGAAGCACCTCCAACCAACTCAATAGTTGGATATCTAGAAACAAAACATGTTTCCTATTTCCAACCTATGTTTGAGCAAGAAAATGGTGTTGATCTCTTTAAGGAGGATCTAGAAGAATCAGTTGGCGACTCCCACATTAGTTTCTTGAATTACCAAGATGAACCCAAAAGTGAAGGTGAAGTAGTCGAAGAATCATACACAGTATTCGCTCGATCTGAGAATCAGTCAGCCTAGCAAGCTGATAAAGAAAGAACAGAGGAATGAACTCAGCCTACAATTCCAATTGCTAAGTGGGGAACCACTCAACCTTTCCAGTCAAAGGACCTAGTGATTGCTAAGAAGGTTAGTATATCAAACATCTCTACACTTTCTACTTCAACTTCACAGATCAATCCTCCCCCTCCCAAAAACCAAAAGGATGAACTCCCATCCTCTCTTCCAAGTCCATCTCAGTCATTTCACATGATTGATCATGTCAAGAAATCCAAAATTCAAAATACCGAGTTTGAATCCCTGCAAGCCAATCCTAAGCAATTAAACATTGGTGGAGAACCAAGTGTGGACCTGTCTGAGGCAAAGATTATGGTTACCCAAACGTCATCCCCTGCTACTCAAATTTATTTGCGCCTTCAGGTAGGGGTAATTACTTTTTGACCACAGAGGATGCTCATGTCCTAGCTGATGAAAGTCTTGTAGCTGGCAATTTAGGATTTCATCCAAATAAGGCATCAAAAAAATTGGTAGGGCACAATACAAATCAAGAAGGATCTTTCATCTCCCATGAAGAGAAATATGATACAAGATAAGCTTCTGATGATGCTTAGATCTTGGGATTCGATGGTAGTAATTCCTACACAGCTGGATGCACATCTCTATTGCTCATTAAAAATTGCTCGGGATGAAGAAATCAAACTCCTTCACACCAAAGGAGATGTTGAGCTGATGGTTTGTCAGGGGTCTGATGCTGACAATCAAAGCATGTGTTAGACTAGACCAGTAGAACAACAAGCTATGGTGGTGGACCATACTGCTATATTCAAAGTCATCAAAAGGAACTCTTCGCCAAGAGAGCAAGGAGTTATGGTTTTCAATTTGAAGACCACGTCCTGCCATGGGGCAAGAAGAAGAAAGAGCCAAGAGGAAAACACAAAAAATTGGTTTCCTGGTGGATAGTTCCATTTGCCCATCACTGTTTCTGGGGACAAAATGGTTTCTTATTGGTTTATCAGGATGGCACACCATTTTCACTATCTTGCAGTGGGTGGCATCTAAAGTGCTTCAAATCTTGAGGCATCAGATAAGATCATATGTATATATGTATATTTGTATAGTCTTTAGTTCTATTTTGTGATTTTCATTTTCATTTTTAGAGCCTTTCTTTTTGGGTAGCATGACTCCGTATCCCAATGGCACACTTCAAGGCACTGGAGATTCTGGTTTCTACTCCACTCAGCTGTTCTAAGTTTTCAACTGAAAGAAGTTCCCCAACTGGAGCCAGCTGTTGTCCCCCAAAAATATCACTCATTTTTGGGACAACATTTGAACTATTTTGGTCCTACAAACCAAAATCCTCTCTTCCCCTTTCAAAAATTATTCTAAACATTCAGGTTCTTCATTTTTCAAAGCTTTCTCAAAAATCTATAGACTCTACAGGCTTGAATCTACGGACTCTACAGGCTTGAATCTACGGACTCCACAGGTGCATTTCTACAGACTCTTTCAAGGGACTCAAATCTATGGACTCTACAGATATGTTTCTATGGACTCAACATGCTTGAAGTTAGCAGGTTCAATAGGTTCAAAGGCTTCTACAAGTGAATTCAATCAAAAGAACAAGTTTCTAATGCTTAGTCATTTTCAAGATTGGTTTAATGGGTTCAATGGGTTCAATCAGTTCAAAGAGATCAAAAGACTTAGATAAAAGGATGGCTTCAAATGCAAGATTGAACCATTGAACTGTTGAACCAAAGTTGGTTCAATCGGCAAGTTTAAGGGGCTGGCCCAAAGCCAAAGGAACAAGTGCCCTTATGAAGGGCTGTGAACCAAGCTAAGTGCCCTTGCAGAGGGCAGTGAGCAAAAGCAAACAAAGTGAACTCCTTTGGAAAAGTGAACAAGGCAAAAGACAGTGAAATCCTTCAGACAAATTGTCTAAAGAAATTCACCTGAAAGACAAAGCAAAAGCTCGATGGGAAAGATGTAAAGGCAAGGAAGATTTCCTTCAGACAAATTGTCCAAAGGAATTCCTTCAGACATTCTGTCTGAAGAACATAAAGGATAAAGCCCGTTGAGAGAAAGAAGCCCAAAAACTGCCACGTGTCCATTATAAAGCAGAGTGGAATACGTCACATGTCTTGTTATGACTCAGTGGAGTGTGACAAGTGTTTGCATCCGTGTTCCCCTTTTGAAGTTACTCGGGCAAGACATGTCGTGGATCCCATTTTCTATAAGTTTTTAATGAGTTTCATAATAGTAGAACTTGCCACTCGTTAAAGACGTAGAATAAACCAATGAACCGATTGAACTTTCAACCGAAAGAGTTTAAAGTTTAATGGTTCAACATGGTTCAAAAGTTCAAAGGAGGCCTCAGTCAAAGAAGTGGCACACAAGTGGTTCAACGGACAATTCAACCAAGGAGCGAAGAAGCGATTGAACCAAGAAACGATAGAACAAAAGAGATAGAATGAACCAATGAACTTTCATAGGTTCATTGGTTCAAAGGTTCAACATGGTTCAAGCAGCTGCTGACCATTGATGGCCTCTCAGATGTCAAATTTAAAGTAAGAGAAAATCTATGGAAATTCAAATAAAGCATGGAACTTGAAGGAAGAACCAAGTGACTGGCTGAAAAGATAGCTCAATAGCTCAAATCATAGCAAGAAGAGACAAAGCTGGAAAAGACAAAAGTGAAAAGAGGGAAAAGCCTAAAATATCTGTGCAAAAGTTATTCTAGTAGATGGAACAGTCCACAAAGTATATTTTTGAGCTTACAAACATCAAAGGCACGACCTGTTAGTCTCCTTTGGATTAAAGACAAAAATAAACAGCTGCATAGATGTTAGAGGGGACAGACCAGATGATCCAGACCCAAGAAAAGACATATTAGATGAATGGACACACCATAGTTAAGGTGATGCATTGTTCCAGGCATGGTCCCTCCATGCAGAACTGAAGGTGCATTGAAGGCGTTGACTGCAGCATGGGTTGTCCCATGGGAGAGAGCACCAAGCCTTGCTTGGTGGCTATATATTGTAATCTCTTTTATTATTTTAAGGAGATCTTCCCCTTACCTGAAGCAAAACTCTACCCAAATTGAAAGGCATTACTGAGACTTTGAACTCAGATTGTAGTTCATATTTCTTTGATTAAATGAGAAAGCAAGTTACTTGTAGACTTTGTGCTGTGATATCCTGTGCTACTTTAGGAGATTGTTCTTATGTCTATCTTCTGAAAGCATTCTTGTTTATTTGATTTAACAAGCAGAACTAGTGGAGGCAATAAGGAAGGTGTCCTGAAGCCAACGACTTTCAGACTTTGCGCTATCATAGTTGTCTTCAGTGTGTGTTTTTCTTTTCTATTTCTGTGTAAAGGACCTTGGGATGACTTTGTGCCCCCATTGTTCTTTGTATCTCACTCTTTGGGTAGTTGAGGTGGAAACTTTGCATTATGTTTCATCCTGTTATTACTGCGCCCTTTTGTTACCGATTTCTTATCTTACTTGAAAGAACTCCTGCTATTTCCTGCAAGAACACTTCTAAAAGAAGAGAAGTGCCTTCAGTGTTTCCACCAGAATTTTCTCCTCTATTTGTTAGCATCATTTCTAAAATAATAGAGATGGATGGTTTATCCCACCCCTGTGTCTTACTTTTAGCTTATTTATATAGTATATAGCCTCCGCATATTTAATAAGGAACCTCCCCTTGATGAGAGGAGAGATTTGTCTCCGATTGATGTAGTAAAGTTGCACACTTGGGCAACCAATCTTCCTATGATGTGGTGATAGGAACTATTTTGGTCACCAGTTAGCTGGCTGAAAAAGTATTCACCCAACAATATTCACGGTGCTTTGATCCTATTAGGCATGGTAGTTGGTAAAGTTTAAAACAATTAATGTTCAGGTTGTCAACCATTTGAATTTAAATCCAAGATATCCTTTTGATGGAAATGATAGGTGGACTACTTGGAGCACATGGCCAACTTAGGTTGACACATGGATGTGTTATGGGGCTCAAGAAGTCAATGGTCCATCAGTATATGCCAACTAAGCATGTAAGATTATGAGGTGTGGAGAGTGCATGAGTCGACGAGTCTACAAGTGTGAGGTACACAAGGCTGCAAGCTATGATGGGCATAAAAGTTAGTGAGTAGGCACAACACTTGACATGAGAGTATGGGTTTCTTAGGTAGTATGGTGTATGGTAGTTGATAAGCAGATACAATACTTGGTGTAGAACTATGAGGAATGTGAAACTAGGAGTTACAATGTGAAACTATGGAATATGTGGTGCATAGTGAAGAGTGCACAGTGGTCAGTGCATATAAGTTGGTGATCTGGAATGAAATTTACGTGTTTGGATTAAAGTGAACTTTAGTCAAGGAGTGCACAAGTTTGGGTGAGAGGTGTGTCCTTTGAATAGTAGAATTAATGAAAAGTAAGATTGAGTACACATGGGATATGTACAGATCATTCACCCTTTCTTAAAGAGTAATGGTCTTTATTGTTTTAGTGTACAATTGAGAAAGCTACACCATAAGTTGTAATAAAGTGTACCACTTAGCTTAATCAATGTATTTCCCAACCTTGACTACTCTTAAAAGTTGATGTGTGCCATGATTGGTGCATGTGTCTATCACTTTGATGATCTAGTCCTTTTCTATGTTTGGGATCCAAATCAGAAGGATTTTATGTCACTGTTGGCTCAACAAGTGATGAATTTTAATGCTTAAGAAGCTCCATGTTAAAGACTAGGTGCATGCCTAAGTACTCTGGTAGATAAAGAACAAATATGTTCTCATTAATAGTATGTAGAATGGTGTATGGACCATAACACAAAGGCTTGATCTTTTGGTGTGGACTTTTAAAGTGCTCCTTTTAAAGTTGTAACGAGACCTTATCACCAACTCAGAATGATGAGGTGTGTGATGTATGTCATGGCATGTTATGGTCCACACTTATAACAATTGGAAATATGTAAAATATAATGTATATTAACACAACATAAAAGATATAGGTGGGCCAAGATGCCTAAATACTCAATATATGCATAAATAGAATAATCACCCTTAAGGTATGGCAACACCATACAATACTCCTTTGGGAAGGAATAACTCCACAATGTCTCTTCAAGGGGACAACCTCCACTATCCTCTTATAATAGAAGACCTAATGATTACTTGATTGATTCAAAATGATATTCATCTCATTTATATATACCTCTA
The DNA here is from genome assembly GCA_037957365.1 of Torreya grandis. Lineage (NCBI taxonomy): Eukaryota > Viridiplantae > Streptophyta > Pinopsida > Cupressales > Taxaceae > Torreya > Torreya grandis. Next base: position 1,080,261 of record JARHVA010000959.1, on the reverse strand, counting down.
TCTAATTAACAATGTATGGGTAACCTCCTAATCCCAATGCAGGTCAATTATTGCCCAATGCACTAATTCCACAAGTTACTTGTTTAACCTAATATATTGGACCCATATAACTAACTAGGGGGATGTATGCCACATGTTGGCATATTTATCAACCCATATACATTAATATATCATGTCCCTAAGTACATAACATTCCTTCCTTCCTTCCTTGACATGTTTCATCTCCAAAACATAAGAAGAAACCAAATAATGAGTGTGCTTCAAATCATTGCACACTTGTCTCCTATCTCGATCATATAGCCATCCATACGTGATCTTGGTAGGTGATAGCTCTCCAACCTTATTTCCAAATTCCATTGTGCTCCTTCGATTCCATTCATGATCATAACTATACCACTTTGGTGTCCATGTATAATTATTTCTCTTTTGATTCTATGTACCATATTCTACCGTGCTACTCTGATTCCATCCATGACCATAGTAGGTACTCTTCCATGGATAGTCATAGTGATTTCCCCATTCATTCCATGTTCTATAGGCCATTACACTGCTTTGATTCCATACCTGACCATAGTAGTTCTTATTTGGCTTCAATGCATAACCATAGTGATTGTAAATTTGATTTAATATATAGCCAAAATGATTGTTTTTATGACACTCCCTTACATGGCTCCATTATTGTTTCCTCTCATGATGATGTGGGTGTCTATATACCTCAACTTATTCTGATACTTTGACCTTATCCACCTTTTCTTCTACCTCTTTGATATCATTTGTAACCTTGTTATCATGATCATTATACATTATTTCTTTTTCTTCATCACATGTATGCTCTTCCTCATTTCCCTCATAAAAATTATTTTCTTCCTCTTTTTCCACATCATAATCTCAACCTCACCTCTTAAAACATCTGTAGCTCCTTCTTCCTCATCATCCTCTTTTTCTTTTTCTTTTTCTTCTTATTCATTTTCACTCTATTCTTGGTTATCATCATCAGACTCTTCTTTATTAGTGGCATCATCATTATTTTCTTCCTCTTTTTCATTCTTTTTTTATTTTATATCCCACCGATCTAGGAAAACATGTTCCATTTCTTCCAATGAAGAATACCATTATGCAAAGCTCAACTATTTAAACCAATGTTATGCAGGCCCCAAAAAAAAAAAGAGACAAATGTTTTATCTAAAAAAAATCATTAAAATATCTCTCCTTAAAAAATATCCACCATTCTTTAGCATCAATATCTTCCTTCCTTGAAAATTCCTTAAACTCCATTATTCACACAAACTAGGGTTAATGAAAAAACCCTAGAATCTCAATAACTCACGCAAAACGTATCAAAAGAGTCCTAAATTTTGATTGTATCACCTATATAATATATTGAAAATTTAGTAAAAATTTGGTGGAAAAATTTAAAAAAAATTGATGTGTAGAGCAAATCTATGAAAAATAATAAAATTGTAATAAATCACTCAAAACATTTCAAACAATTCTAAAATGTGGACTATATCTTTCTTATATACTTATAAAGTACAAGTGAAAATTTAATAAAAAAATTATTTATATATAGGAAGATATGATAAAAATATTATAAACCCTAAAATAGCAATAACTCCCTCAAAATTGATCATAAAACCTCAATTTTTTATTGTGACTTCCTTAAAATATTCTCTAGCTCTAGTAAAAACATTGTGTAAAAATTCATAACTGATTGAAAGATATTAATGATTATACAAAACTAGGGTTTCATCCCACACAAATTGCCCAAATCGAAGCTCTGATACCACTTGTTATGATCCACACTTATAACAATTGGAAATATGTAGAATATAATGTATATGTGGGCCAAGATGCCCAAATACTCAATATATGTAAAAGTAGAATAATCACCCTTAAGGCATGGCAACACCATACCATACTCATTTAGGAAGGAATAACTCCACAATGTTTCTTTGAGGAGACAAACTCTAATATCCTCTTAAAATAGAAGTCTCAATGATTACTTGATTGATTCACAATGATATTCATCTCCTTTATATATACCTTTATCTAATGAACAATGGATGAGTAACCTCTTAATCCCAATGTAGGTCGACCATTGCCTAATGCACTAATTCCACAAGTTACTCATTTATCCTAATATATTAGACCCATATAACTAACTTGGGGGGATGTGTGCCACATGTTGGCATCTCCATCAACCCATATATATTAATATATCATATTCATAAGTACATAGCATGACACTCCTTGTATTTGGCTTGGGTGGGAGATATAATATATTGAACCTACTGGTGAATAGACAATATGTGGCATAAAAACTTCTCAACTTTGTCTGCTTCCCATTCATGTGCACGTGACTCAGTTCCTAATGGTGCATGGTAGGAGATATCTAGGGGTGTTGAAGGTTGGAACCCAAGACATGTCTATAATGGACTATGGTTAGTAAAGCTATGGAGAGCCCTATTGTAGGCATGTTGAATGTAAAAGAGATTATCATACTAAGTGCAAGACATGCACACATCTGCACATTACCATAAGATGAACAATTGTGTAATTTACCACTTTAGTTTGCCCATCTATCTGAGGATGAAAAGTCATCAACTAATCTAATTGCATACCCAACGAATCCCACAATGCTTTCTAAAAGTGACTCATAAAATGCAGATCATGATTAGAGATGATGGATGTTGGTAGCCCAAAATGAACCCAAACATGGTTGAAGAGTGCCTTCATAGTGTCAGTTGCATCAATGTCTTTCTTGCATGTGACTATGATAGCCTTCTTGGAGAATCGATCCACTACAATGAATATAGCATCATGTTGTCATCTTGTCATGGGTAACCCAATCATGAAATTCATGCTAATAGATTCCCATGGCCTGGATGGAACCAATAGAGGTGTGTAAAATCCTAGCTTCTTATTCATGAGCTTGGCAAAGTAATAAGGAATTTAAGAATTGATGTGGCACTTGATGTTTATGTGCATGTGCATCTAGTAGAAGTGTGACTGTAATGCAGCTAGAGGCTTTATAACATTGAAGTGTCTCAAGGTCTTGGCATAGTGCACCTCCTAAATAAGTCATTATCAAGGTACACCAGAAAGAATATATAGATGTCTAAGATTGTAGAGAAGCTATTCATATAAGTATAAATATGACACTTGTTTACCTTATGTGAGGTTGGTGTAAATTACTACAAAGTCCTAATCAACTGAATAGAGGGTAACCAAGTTTATAAAGTTATGACCACACATGTCTAACACCATGTTGAGTGCATGAACTGGTGGGTGACTAAGGCAATCTACAACCTTGTTGTCCTTCCTTTTTTGTGTTTGATCATGAGATGGAACTACTACATGTAAGTCATCCATTTCATGTGACACATATTTTCTAGCTTATTCTATGACTATAGAAACTGAAGTGGTTTATGGTTTGAATGAACAATTATCTCCTTCCCAAGAGTGTAGTGTTGTCATTACTTGATTGCTTGAATAATAGCATATAGTTCCTTCTCATAGGTGGAGTACCTTTATACCATTTTATTGAATGTCTCTGAGTGGTATGCGACTAGATGTCCATGCTGCATGAACACTACACCAAGTGCATAGTCAAATGCATCAGTGTGAATTTTGAAGGTCTGTATAATGTCAAGCATTGTAAGAGTAGGCATTGTATAGAGACATTGCTTGAACATCTCAAAAGCATGATATTTGACATGAATCCAATTGAACTTGGCTCTTTCACATGTGATCTGGGTGAGAATCCAAGAGATGTGTAAGAAACCAAAGATGAACCTATGGTAGAAGTTAGCAAGTCCAAAAAAACTCCTAAATTATCTAAGATTGCATGGAGTAGGTCAATCTTGGATCACTTTGATCTTTTATGGATCTAATTTAATGTTAATGCGGTCAATGATGTAGCCTAGGTATTAAATATGTACTACACCAAATATACACTTCACTAAGTTAACTTGCAACTTGTGTTGGCACAAAGTGCCTAAGATGTGCTCAATATGCTTCTCCCAAGTCTTACTGTAGATGAGAATATCATCCAAGTAGATGATGATGAAGGAGTTCAGGAAGGGATTGAGTAGATCATCCATCAAGCACCTAAATGTGGCTAGTGCATTGGTGAGGCCAAAAGGCATGACAAACCATTCATACAGTCCTTCCCATGTCTTGAAATTTGTCTTCCATACATCTTAAGGATGAATTGGGACCTGATGGTAACTTAAATTCAAGTTGATATTGGTAAATTATTATGCACCTCAGGATATCTTTTGGAGTTGCCTCAACCTACCTTGTCAAATTTATGAGTGTGTGTAGGTTTGTGTTTTATCATTTTCTTGTGTTTTATGAGGTCCCAAGAATTAATTATTTTATAATTAGGATAAATAATTAACAAAAAAACTATTCTCCAGAAGGTCATCAATACATGGAAGTGGGTATTAGTTCTTTACTATGATTTTGTTGAGCGTGTGATAGACTATGTAGAACCTCTAGGATCTATCCTTCTTAGGTGAAAGGACTATTAGGATTTTTTAAGGCAAAGAGCTTGGTCTGATCTTACCCAAATAGAGGAGCTCTTGTATATAGCACTAGACTTCATTATTATCCCAAACTTATTTGTAATATAGGGGCTATTCAGAAGTGGAAATCTAGGGACCAAATTTATGCAGTGTTTTACTGCGTAATGTGTTAGAAGGCATTTAGGCTCCATGAAGACTTCACTTTGTTGCTCTAATAACTTTTCAATTTGTTACTACTATGATGGTATGCAAGCATTGTGCATTACCTAGGGTGTGCTTCATCATTTTTGACTGCACAGGGGTATCAAGGCAAACCATGAGTAAAATGAACTTTTGCATGTACAATATGAGCATGCAATATTGTTTGGTTGAGACCAAAGTGACTTTAGTCGAGGGTGATAACTCAAGGAGTCTATATAAGTGATCTTCTATATGCACAACCCATAGTTGTGGCTTGGCCTGATATGTAGATTCATAGTCAAACATATACGGTCTTCTTAGAAAAATTTCATAAACCTCTAGAGGTGTGATGTCACAAGTGATGTTATCCTCCATCGACTTGACTTTGTACTAAAAAGTACATTGTCATTGGACCTATATATCTTTTCTTTGTTAAAACCACCCAAGAGAATAAGGCCTAGGGTGCACAATTGAGGTAAGACCAAGGCATTGTGTGGTGGATTACACAATGATGTTCCTCTATCTATTGTTATTGATGATGATGTGGAAACATTGACCTTTCACCTAGAACTTGGTGTGGAAGAGATGTTCACGTTCTTTGGAGATGTTGATCATAGTGGAGCTAGTGCTTATACAAGAGGTATTTGCATCAGTGTTGTCCATCAACACGGGTGTTAATGTAAATTATGTAAGTAGGGACTATTTCACATGGCATTCAAAGTTATTATGGGTGATTGAACGATGGTGATGACATCATTTATCTAAAGTTAAAGGCATTGTAGCCTTTGAGTGTTGTGTAACATTTTGAGGATATGCACTATTACATGAAAAGTATTATTTCTTTGATAAAGAAGGTTGCAATGTGGAGTTGTGCGGTGGTAGGGACTTTCACATTGCATTGGATGAAGAGGTGACACACTGCTTCATCTTTGCCTTGGCTTTGAGCTTAGAAACATTGTGATATGATTTTCCTAATGTGTCAAAAGTCAAGAACTCCATCTTTATGTGAAGATATTGTGAGATTTTATTGATGTACTTCAACACCCTATATTTTTTGTTGGGTGAATATTTTGTCAGTCAGCTATCTGATTGAGCAAAATAGGTCTTATCATCCACAACAAAAGAGATTGGTCAACCCAGTGTGCAGGTTTACTACATTAGAGGTGGAAAAATCTCTCCTCTCATTAAGGGGAGGTTCCCTATAAATATGTAGGAGCTATATACTATGAATATATGCAAAAAATAACACTCAGGGGTAGGATACACCATCCATCTCTCTTCTTTCAGAGATGATGTTCACAAACAAAGGAGAAAATCTTGTTGAAAACATTGAAGGCACTTCTCTTCTTTCAAAAGTGTTCTTGCAGGGGATAGCAGGAGTTCTTTCAGGTATGATAAGTGACTGGTAACAGGGTGCAATAACTGGCAGAATGAAGTGTAGCACAAAGTCTCCACTTCAGTTGCCCAAAGAGTGAGATACAAAGGATAATGGGGGCACAAAGTCATCCCAAAATCCTCAACACAGAAATAGAAAACAAACACACACTGAAGACAACTCTAACAACACAAATTCTAAAGGTAACTGACTTTAGGACATCTTACTTATCACTTCCACTAAATATGCTTGTTAGATTAAATAAACAAAAATGCATCTAAAAGACAGACATAAGAACAATCTCCTAAAATGGCACAAGCTATAACAACACAAAGTCTACAAGTAACTTGCTTTTTCATTCAGATAAAATAATATGAACAGCAATCTAAGTTCAAAGTTTCAGTATTCGCCTTTCAATTTGGGTAGAGTTTTGCTTTTGTGATCAAAAATATCTCCTCTATATAAAATGAGTGATTACAATATATAGCACTCCAAGAAAGACTTGGGTGCTTATTTTCATGAAAAAGGCCCATGCTGAATTAAATGCCTTAAATATCTATGAAAGGGCCATGCTAGAACAGGGCATCAGCCTTGACTTTGGCATTCTGAATCATCTCAAATGTCTCCTCCTAAGCATGGGTTGTCTAGTCTTCTTTATGATGCTTACACGGCTATCCATTCGCCTTTACTCAAAGGGGGGAAAAAAAGGTCATGCCATTGAATACTCGCATCCTCTGATGTCCACCTGGTGGACTGTTCCACCTGCTATAAATAACTCTCCTATAGATATTTTTAGATTTCCTATTGCATTTTGTCTCTTTTTGGTGATCTGAGCTCTCGAGCTATCTTATCGCTTTCTACTGGCTCTTTCAGCTCCTTCTTTGGTTGTTTGCTAAGTTTGTTCTTAGGGTCTGCACTGTTGTTTCTTTATCTCCTTCAGACAAAATGTCTGAAGGAATTCCTTGGCTCTGCATCTTTGACAAGTGGTAAGTTCCGATGTTATGAAACTTATTAGAAAATTATGGAAAATGGGATCCACGAGACTTCTTGCTCGAGCAGCTTCAGAAGGAGAACGCGGACGCAGACACTTGTCACATTTTGTTGAGTTATAACGAGACACATGGCATGTTCTGCTTAACTTATGGGAGCTTTAGAAACCTTTTGAGAGGCCTATAGAAGATGACACGTGGTGACTCCCACTCTGCTTTAGAAATAATATAGGAACATTTGGGACTCATTCAAATTCACACAAATGATGCCACTTGTCACACTCTGCTTGACCTTATCAACTCACTCAAGGCCCACCACAGTCCTTACGACACAAAAGGGAGAGACTGCAGATGCTAACATTTGTCAGCTTTCGCTAAGTTATAACATAACACATGGCACATTCCACAACTTTGAAACTTATTAGAAACTGTGTCTTGGAAAATGACACTTGGTAGCTTCTACTTCGACTTTATAAGGGACACGTGGCAGCTTCTGCTGCACTTTGTCTTTTTCCATCAGGCATTTTTCTATGGGATTTTCCTTCGAACAAAAAGTCTGAAGGAATTCCTTCGAGCAATTTGTCTGAAGGAAAGCTTCTGTTCCTTAGCCGTTTGTTCCTTTCAATTTCCTTGGGTTTTCTTCCCGAGTGAATTCCTTCGGACAAAATGTCTGAAGGAATTTTGCCTTAACCATTTTTTTGAGGAAAATCTTCCTGAAGTCTAATGACTCTTTCACTTAATAATTTCCTTCAGACAAAAAGTCTGAAGGAAATGTTCCCTATCGGCCTTTGAACAAATCCGAAGGAATTCTATCTTTTTTGTCTTCTCTTTAACCCTTGAACCAATGTCCCCTGCCCTCCACAAGGCCATTTATTCCTTCGGCCTTGGGGCAGCCCCTTGAACCTACCAATTGAACCGACCGATTGAACCAACCTTGGTTCAACAATTTAATGGTTTAATCGGTTCAATATCTTTATTTGGCTAAGTCCTTTTGATCTTTTGAACTAAGCGTGTTAAACCAATTGGTTGTTGAAGGTTCAACAATTCAACGGTTCAAGCATTTTTTTTAAGTGTTTGGAGCCATGGAATAGTTGAACTTTGAACATTGACAAATGCGCTTAACTCATTGAATCCGTTGAACCAAAATGGTTCAAGGTTCAACAGTTCAATGGTTCATTCCTTGCTTAGAAGCTTGCCGATGAACATTTTTGGTTGAACCAAGGCATTTAACTAATCCTGAAAATGACTAAGTGTTGGAAACTTGTTCTTTTGATTGAACTCACCTGCAGAAGCCTTTGAACCTGTTGAACTTGCTAATTTCAAGCATGTTGAGTCCGTAGAAACATATCTACAGAGTCCGTAGATTTAAGCAAAAGCCTTGAAAAATGGAGAACTTGAATGCTTAGAGCAATTTTTGAGAAGGGGAGAGATGATTTTGGTCTGTTGAACCAAAATAGTTCATAGGTTGTCCCAAAAATGCCACTCATTTTTGGGGACAACACTGTTCACTCAAGTTCTCTTGCAGGTGCATATAAAAGTAATGGAAAATGTTAGTGTAGTCTTCTAGGGACTGATCTTCATACTTGTTGGTTGAATATTTTGTCGATCAGCATACTAATAAACAAAATAGGTCTGATCAGCCAAAGTAGGAAGATTAGTCATCCACATGCGTAGATTTACCACATCAAAAGGGGACTGATCTCTCCTCTCATCAAGGGGAGGTTCCCTATAGGCTATATATATATATATAAACAGAAAATAATACTCAAGGGTAGGATAAACCATCCATCTCTCTTTCTTCAGAGATGATGTATACAGATCACAAAAGAAACCTAAGAAAAATGATAGAAAGCACTCCTCTTCTTTCAGAAGTACTATTCAACAAGCCACAAGAATACTCCAGATAGTAACAGCAAAATGTAGCAAAAGATGTAATAACTAGCAAATTGAGATGCAGCACAAAGTCTCCACCTGAATCACTCAAGAGTAAGATACGAAGGATAATGAGGGCACAAAGTCTTCCCAAAATCCTTTACACAAAAATGAAAAGAAAACACACTAAAGGCAATTATGGGGGCACAAAGTCTCTACACACTTGACTCTTCAGGACACCTTCCTGACTGCTGTCACTAATTTTGCTTGTTGAATTAAAGGAACAAAAGATATATTAAGGAAAAAGACATAAGAATAGTTTCCCCAACAACAAAGATATCACAGCACAAAGTCTGAAAAATCACTTGCTTTCTTATTCCAATAACGAAATATGATCAACAAACTAAGCTCAAAGTCTCAGAAAATGCCTTTCAATTTGGGCAGAGTTTCATTATGATTGTCAAAAAGAGATCCTTTTACAAAAGAAGAGAGTCCCTTATATAGCTTCTTCAAGAAGGACTCGCGAATAGTAACACATCACATTGCATTGGAATCTATTAAGAAGATAGGCTAGAACTTAGGGGCGTTTTACCCATTTGATTTTATCAATGCAGGGAAACAAGTCGCGCTTATTGAAATTTTGCAACTTTCAATGTCCACCTGGCGATCTGATCATACCTTCATCATTCCTTTTTTTTTGTTTAATTAAATCGGGTCTTGGATTCAGTTTGTTGTTATGTTCTTTCCTCACTTTCTGCTAGTCTTGGCCTTGAAGTCTGTGATTGCATTCTGGTCTGTAGGTTCAAAGGATCAATGGTTATTTTGTTGTCTTGAATTTGACGTTCGCGCACCCATCACTATGTTTTCATCGGTTAGTTCACTGTGTTGAATTCGACATCTTTGAGCGCATCACCCCTTGGTCCTCTTTCGGCTCTCTGTTTGGCGCTTTTCCAAATTTGACTTGCCCTTTTGGGCCTTAAGAAATGATCCCTGAATGGCCTTCGGGCTTCTTGTTTTACATCCTTCCCAAAGAGAAGGTGACCCTTCAGCTTCAAGAAGTGCCCTTTAAATTGGCAGCCGAGAGTCCCCCGCAAGGGCACTTGCCCTTCGAGGTCCTTCGACGGCCTTTTTCCTTAGGGTTTTCACGGGCTTTCCTCAGGGCTTTCTCTGCGGATAAATTTCCATGGATAAAAAGTTCGGGGACAAATTCCCGTGGACAAACAGTCCACGAAAATTCTGTCTCTGTCAAATTCTTTGGGTTTTCCTGCACCCACGGTCTGATTCTTGAATTCTTTTGGACTTTTTGTTCTGAAGGAATTCCTTCGGACAAAAGTCTGAAAGAATTATGACTGCCTTTATTTTCCTTAGTCTTATTTGAATTCTAAAAGAATTACCTTTGCAAATGACCCTTCTGAAGGGTACTTTCATTGACCAAGTGCCCTCCACAAGGGCACTTGTCCTTTGGGAGGTCCTTTGAACTTTGGTGATGAACCAACTATTGAACCGTTCCATTGAAACAAGGCTTTGAACCACTTGTTGAACCTAGGCTTTGAACCAAGATGGTTCAAGCCGATGAACCCTTCGTTTGAACCAACTGTTGAACCACTTCGTTGAAACAATCAGTTGAACCAAGATTTGAACCAAAATGGTTCAAGCTGATGGTTTAATTGAATGAACCAAGTCTGATGAAATGCTCCATTGAACCAAGACGTTGAACCTTTTCATTGAACCAAGATGTTGAACTAACCGTTGAACCAAGTTTTGGTTTAACAGTTCAAACAAAGCCTTGAACCGACTAACAAACCATTTTATTGAACCAAAGAATGAATCGAAGCATTGAATCACTTTGATTGAACCCATCTTTGAACCATTCGATGTTGAACCAAATGATGAACCAAATGTTGAACTTGTTGTTGATGCTTGTCGATGGAGATTTTTGTTTGAACCAAGGCACTGAACTAATCCTAAAAATAACCAAGTGTTAGAAACTGATTCTTTTGGTTGAACCCGCCTGTAGAAGCCTTTGAACCTGTAGAAATGAACCTGCCTACAGAGTCCATAGAAACCAAGTCCGTAGTTTTCTCTAACCTTGAAAGAGTCTGTAGATTTCAACCTATAAAGCTCATTAAACTTGACCTGCAAAGTCCGTAGATTTCCTCTTCGTGCTGAGTCCGTAGATTCAAGCCTGCAGATTTCATAGATTTAACCCTGTAGAGTCCATAGATTTCTGAAAAGCTTGAAAACTGAAGAATTTGAATGCCTAAGACAAATTTCAAAAAGGGAAGAGACAATTTTGGTTAGTAAGACTAAATAGTTCAAATGTTGTCCCAAAAATGAGTGATATTTTTGGGGGACAATAGCTGGCTCCAGTTGGAGAACTTCTGTCAATTGCAAAAAGAATTGAAAGGAGTAGAATCCAAAATCCCCAGTGTCTTCATGTGTACCATTGGGTTACGGAGTCATGCTACCCAAAAATGAAAGACATCCAAAATGGAAACAAACAAAACAAAATAGAATTCAAAACTGTATAAATATACATATATATAGATGGAATGATCTGACACTTCAAGAGTTGAAATGTTTCAGATGCTGCCCATTGTGGGGCAGAGAAAAGAGTGTGCCATCTTGATATTTCAATAGAAAGCTATTTTCACCAATGTGCTGATGAATTATAAATGGACCTCTCTAAAGGGAGTCAAATTTTCCATGCATCCCCTTTGGTTATCTCTTTTGTCCCACAGAAGGACTTGATCCCCAATATGGAAATCATGATTCCTGGCCTTCTGATCAAAGAGTTTCTTTACCATACTTTGATGAGTAGCAATTCTATCCACCACCATGGTTCTGTGTTCTTCCAACTCAGTCAGGCACATGATTCTTTTGTCAAGAGAACTTTCATATGTTTGATCTTCAATTGCCTTTGCCAATTTCAAGGCTGGTAATTCTAAGGTGATTGGTATCTCAGCATTGATACCATAAAGAAGCTGAAAAGGAGACATACCAATTGCCCTCTTTGGTGTGATTCTATCTACCCACAGAGCATCAATCAATGCTTTATGACATGTTCTTTGATTGTCATCTACTAACTGCTTGATAATAGTTACCAGATTCTTATTGCTGGATTCAGCTTGTCCATTACCTTGTGGAAAATAATCAGAAGAGTGAGAGAGTGTAATTCCATAATGGAAACCGAATTGTGTAATCTCTTGAGAGGTAAAACAAGCTGCATTATCAATAATAATTTTGATGGAAACTACAAACCTGGAAATGATATTCTCTTTGAGGAAGTTGCACACAACTTCTGAAGTAGCATGCTTAGTTGGGATTGCTTCTACCCACTTGGTGAAATAGTCAGTTGTTGTAAGGACATAATCATGTCCAACACTTGAAGATGGGTTTATAGTCCCACTAAAATCAAGTCCCCATTGCTAAAAAGGTTCTTCTATGATCACTGGCTTGAGAGGCATATCAACTAACTTGGGTCTTCCAACAAATTGCTGACAGAGTTCACATTTTCTCACCCACTTATGTGCATCTTAGAAAAGAGTTGGCCAGTAATACCTGGCTCACAGAATCTTGTGAGCAGTCACAGGAGCAAAAAAATGTCCTCCATAGGCTAGATTGTGGAAAGATTTCAAAAGCTAGGTTTGTTGCTCTTTGTCTACACAGCGAAAGAATACTCCATCTATGCTTCTCTTGTACAGGCCGTTATCCCAAAGAACAAAATTGGTAGCTTTCAACTTGATAGTCCTCCTTTCTTTGTAAGACAAATGAGCAAGACATTCACCATAAGTAAGAAAATGAGCGATACCTGAATACCACTCATTGGTAGTGGAGACAAAAAAGACTGTTGGTGTCTCTTCCACTTCAGTTTCTTCATGTTATGTGTCTTCTGACTTATTGTCAGTAATTAATTGGCATAGGCCTTTACCTCTGACCAGCTTTGTCAGCTTGATGTCTAGATCAAACTCTTGGATGTTTGTAATCCAATTACCTCTTTTCGTGTCAAACTCCTGCTGAGTTAATATAGACTTGACTATAGTGTCAAGCACTAGAGTAGTAGTATGTGAATTCAGAATATAGAAGCAGAAATGTTTGACTGCTTTCACCAAAGCATAAGCATGCTTCTCTATATTTGAATATTTCATCTCATGAGTTTTGAGAGGGCAACTCATGAAAGAGATAGGAGATTCCATACCTTCCTTATCCTATTGAACAATAATTGCTGAAAGAGTGTGTTCAAATGCATAGCCATATATGATGAAATCTTTATTGTAATCTAGACAAACTAATATACGGACGTGAGCAATGGTGGTCTTGATATCCTGAAATACTGCCTTGCCTTCTCTAGTCCAGCTGAAGATGGTCTTCCCTTTCATCATGTTCACAATGTGTCTAGTTTTCTCAGCAAATTCAAGGATAAATATCCATAAAAAATTTACCTTTCTGAAGAAATAATGAACAACATTCTTACTTGTAGGAAAATTAAGTTCTTGAATAGACTTGACTCTGTTTGAGTCAATCTTTATGCCTTCTTTGGACACAATGTGTCCAAGGAGTTTCCCCTCTGTTACTCTAAAAATAGACTTTTTAGGATTTAAGGAAATATCATTTTGGCAGCAGTGCTCCAGCACTTGTTGTAAATGGCGTACATGATCAGATCGACGCTTTGAAAAGACAGTCAAGTCGTCAAGGTATACCACTATAAATTTACCAATCTCATCTTTGAAAGCCAAATCCATAGCTCTTTGAAAAGTTGCACCAGCATTTATTAAACTAAAAGGCATTCTCTTATATGCAAATGTACTCGAAAGCATGGTGAATGCAGTCTTGTGTTGGTCTGCTTCGCCAACTTCAACTTGATTATAACCTGAGAAGCCATCCAACATTGATAACATCTTTGCACCTGTCACTGTTTGAAGCACTTGATCCATGATTGGCAAAGGACAATTATCTTTCAAAGATGCTTGATTCAAATTTTTGAAATCTACACAAATGTGAATTTTGCCATTCTTCTTCCTTACAGACACTATATTTGCAATCCATGTGGAATGATGGATTGGGAAGATAATTCTAGCATTTAACATTTTTTGTATCTCAAACAGAATATTACCTGATATTTTTGGATTGTACTGTATAGATTTTTGCTTGTAGGGCATTGAGTCGACCTTGAGAGGAATGTTATGGTAGATTTCATCTGGTCTGAGAGACTTCAAGTCTTCATAATAATATGCTAAGACATCCATGTATTGACAGAGTAAAGAGGTGAACTTGAATCTTTCTTCAGGGGTGCAACACTTACCAATATTGACTATCTTGGGATTTTTTTCAGTAGACAGATTCACTTGATCGAATCATTGAGAGAAACTTGAGTCTGTTTATTGTTATTTAATGAATCTATCATGTTTGTCAAATAGCTTTTCAAGAAAAACCAGGTCTTTGAGAATTTTGTTTCTTTTTAGCTGTAAAAATTCTTTATTTATATCTGAGTTGGATTCAGACACAAATTAATTCTTCTGAGGTTCATTGCCTTCAAAACATAGTTGTTCAAAATTATCTTTTTATTTCAAGAAGGCAATGATTTGATGATCATCATTGAATACTTGCCAATGATCAGCATTATCAGAAACACTTGGTCTATAGACCTGCTCAATGGTATATCTGTCTTCTTTGAAATCTGAATGAGGAACTAAGAGAGTTCCTGAAATAGCAAGTGCATTAGCTCTGTCATTAGACTCTCTGGGTATGATAGAAATATTGAAAGCATCAAAACTTTCAATTTGGTCCCAAACCAAATTACGGTAGTGGTGTAATCTTTCATTCTTAGTTTGGTATAAGTTTCTCACTTGACAAACTACTAATTCAGCATCCCCTTTGGTATGAAGAAATTTGATGCCTTTTTCTTGAGTAGCTTTCATGCCAAGCAACAGAGATTCATATTCAGTTGTATTGTTAGTGTTGCTAAACTGTAATTTGTAAGATGCAGGGAACATATCTCCTTGAGGAGATATCAAAACAATCTCAGCTCTTGAACCGGTAGAGGAATAGCTACCATTAAATTTTAAAGTCCATATCTCATATGATACTGATTTTTCTTTAGACTTTTCTTCATCAGAGATAGAGGATCCTTCTTGGTCTGTACTGCAGCCCACTAGTTTTTCTGTTGTTCTTGTAGAACTGATTTTTGAGTTGATACTTTTAGGTGTTTCATGTATTTCATCTGTAGACAAAAAATAGTTACCCATACCTGCAAATTTAAAAAGAATTTGAGCTTCAGGGGCTGATGTCTGGGTGACCACATATTTTGCTTCCTTTTCAGGGAGCAATCTCTTCATCACACCTTGGATCGAGATCCTTGCCTCAAATAGATCCATGTTTAGTTCTCCTGCCACATCTTTACAAAAATTTCATCCAAGCAAAATGCCATAGGATGTTGGGATGTCAGCCACCAAAACAGTCATCTTGGTTCTCTTGTCTGAAAAGGTTGCAAATGCAAATTGGGCATCTTTGATTTGCCCCAGCAATGGTACTTGCTTGTTCTCCATAGAAAAAACATCTTCCAAAGGTTTAGGTCAATGTGAGACCAAGAGACTCAACTACTTTAGCTAGCGTGACATTATCAGATGCACCTGAGTCTATAATACAGTTACTCAACTTGTGGCCATTAATTAACAAGAAAACATTGAAAAATTCTTTTTTTCAGGAGCAGCTAGAGGAGTAATGACCAGATTATTTGGAATAGGCGTGTTTTTTGGAGAATCAAGAGTTACCTTTTTAGCCTTTTGTCCTGTAAGGATGGTTTAGTTTTTGACATATTAAACCAGCTTATTCAATTGATCAGGATTGGACTGCAAATATTCAAACTCAGACATTTATATTTTTGTCTTTTTGACATGATCGATTATGTCAAATGGCTGAATTGAACTAGGTACAGAGAAAGGTACTTCAAATTTTTGAGTTTTAGGAGGGATGGGAGGTGGGCTGGTTTGCGAATTTGAAATAGAAGAGGAAGGCGCAATTGATGTATTTGCCTTTTGGGTGATCACCGAATCCTTTGACTGAAAAGGCAGAATGGTTCCACATTTAGCAATTGCGACTGCTGGCTACAGTTGTTCTTTTGTCTTCTCTTTATTAGCCTATTGGATTGATTGGTTTTTAGACCTGGTAAACACTACATATGATCCATCAAAAGCTTCTCCTTTGCTTTTGGGTTCATCTTGGTAGTTTATGAAACTACTATGGGAGTCACCCATTGATTCTTCTTAATTGTATTCAAGGAGATCAACGTCATTTTCTTGATTCAATTCAAGTTGGAAAGAGAATTCTGATTCTGCTTCAAGATATCCCATTGCTGAATTGGTTGGAGGAGCTTCTAGAGCAAGTTTCCCTTGTGGAGAAAGAAGGTGATTTTGTTGCCCTTGATTTCTGGCAGCATTGCCTTGATATGACTGATTTGGGAATGTCCTATATGGAGCAGAAGACATTCCTTGAGCCATTTGCTTTTTGAGAGCAAGCAACTCATTTGCTAATTTCTGCACCATTGGATCTGTGGTGCCTGTAGATGCATATTTAGAAGATGATGAAGCTCTATTTTTATTTAGATCTCTTCTTATTTTCCCTGCTAAGATGAGATTGCCTTCTACCTCAGTGGCCAAAATTTGAGCTACAGAAAGATCTATTTGACCAGCACATCTCAAGAGAAAACTTACCTCAAGTAGCTGAGAATTAATGAAAAAGCATTTGAGATTCTTAGTTGTAGGTCGAGCAATTACAAGGATTCTATTTCTCAATTTGTCAAATTTGGCTATGAAGTCTCTCATAGGCTCATGAGGCTCTTTCTTCATCTGTGTAAGTTGAGCCATAAGTGTATGTGCATCTTCTACAAGTTTGAATATGGCTTCAAACTTAGCTTTGAGAGTATTCTAATCAGTTACTGACCGAGCCTGTAAATGATAAAACCAATCTACAACAGCACCTTATAATCTTTTTATAAAAATCCTGACTGCTACGTCTTCAAATTCTACTTCAATTACTCCACAAGCTATGCTGAAAGCTGCAATGTGCTCATTAGGGTGAACTTTCCCATCACCATAGAATTTGGAGAAGTTCTTCCTTGAACTGCGTGGAAGCTCATGTAGAGGTGGAGTAAGATTGAGAGGATCAAAAGCATTACCCCAGGGGCCTTGAACTGTCATTGTAAGATTATGAAAAGGAGGGATAACAAATCTCAGAGGGATAACTATTGGCAAAGCTTTATCAACAATAGAAGTAGATACTTCATCTGGCAATGGATATCTGACTTTAGTAGGAGGAAAAATCTTGATTCATTGGAGACGAGATGGTGAAGGAAACAGATCAAAATCACTTTGTTGTACCAACTCGAATACAGGGTCAACGATACCTTTAGCCCTTTGGCTTTGTGTATACCTTGAATCTACCAGATTGTGAAACAAAAATAGAAAAGAATTGACCTTGCTTCAGTTAAAGCTTGAGGCTTTAAACTGTGCATTCTTTTTCAGTTAGAGTGGAGGTGAATGGATAGATTATAAATGGATAATGGATATTATATACCCAACAGAGTCACCAAAAACTATTGGTTGAATATTTTGTCGATCAGCGTACTGATAAACAAAATAGGTTTGATCAGTGAAAGTAGGAATATTAGTCATCTAAATGTGTAGATTTACCACATCAGAAGGGGACTGATCTCTCCTCTCATCAAGGGGAGGTTCCCTATAGGCTATATATATATATATATAAACAGAAAATAATACTTAAGGGTAGGATAAATCATCCATCTCTCTTTCTTCAGAGATGATGTATACAGATCACAAGAGAAACCCAAGGAAAATGACAGAAAGCACTCCTCTTCTTTCAGAAGTACTATTCAGCAAGCCACAAGAATACTCTAGGTAGTAACAACAAAATGTAGCAAAAGATGTAATAACCAGCAAATCGAGATGCAGGACAAAGTCTCCACCTGAATCACTCAAGAGTAAGATACAATGGATAATGAGGGCATAAAGTCTTCCCAAAGTCCTTTACACATAAATGAAAAGAAAACACACTAAAGGCAATTATGGGGGCACAAAGTCTCTCCACACTTGACTCTTTAGGACACCTTTCTGACTGTTGTCACTAATTCTGCTTATTGAATTAAAGGAACAGAAGATATATTAAGGAAAAAGACATAAGAACAATTTCCCAACAACAAAGATATCACAGCACAAAGTCTGAAAAATCACTTGCTTTCTTATTCCAATAACAAAATATGATCAACAAATTGAGCTCAAAGTCTCAAAAAATGCCTTTCAATTTGGGCAGAGTTTCATTCTGATTGTCAAAAAGAGATCCTTTTACAAAAGAAGAGAGTCCCTTATATAGCTTCTTCAAAAAGGACTCAGGAACAATAACACATCATGTTGCATTGGAATCTGTTAAGAAGACAGGCTGGAACTTAGGGGCATTTTACCCATTTGATTTTATCAATGCAGGGAAACAAGTCACGCTTATTAAAAGTTTGCAACTTTCAATGTCCACCTGGTGATCTGATCTTACCTTCATCATTCCTCCTTTTCTGGTTAATTGAATCAGGTTTTGAATTCAGTTTGTTGTTTTGTTCTTTCCTCACTTTTGGCTGGTCTTGGCCATGAAGTCTGTGAATGCATTCTGGTCTATAGGTTCAAAGGATCAACGATTATTTTGTTGTCTTAAATTTGACGTTCACGCGCCCGTCACTATGTTTTCAACGGTTAGTTCGTTGTGTTGAATTTGACGTCTTCGAGCGCGTCACCCCTTGGTCCTCTTTCAGCTCTCTATTTGGCACTTTTTTGGATTGGACTTGCCCTTTCAGGCCTTAAGAAATGATCCCTGAATGGCCTTTGGGCTTCTTGTTTTACATCCTTCTCGAAGGGAAGGTGACCCTTCAACTCCAGGAAGTGCCCTTTAAATTGGCAGTCGAGAGTCCCCCGCAAGGGCACCTGTCCTTCGGGGTCCTTCAGCGGCCTTTTTCCTTAGAGTTTTTGCGGGCTTTCCTCGGGCTTTCTTCGCAGATAAATTCCCACGGACAAAAAGTCTGGGGACAAATTCTCGCGGACAAAAAGTTCGTGGAAATTCTTTGTCTCTGTCAAATTCTTCGAGTTTTCCTGTGCCCACGGTCAGTTCTTGAATTCTTTCAGACTTTTTATCCGAAGGAATTCCTTCGGACAAAAGTCTAAAAGAATTATGACTACCTTTATTTGCCTTAGTCTTATTTGAATTCTGAAAGAATTACCTTTGCAAATGACCCTTCTGAAGGGTACTTTCGTTGACCAAGTGCCCTCCGCAAGGGCACTTGTCCTTCAGGAGGTCCTTTGAACTGTGGCGATGAACCAACTGTTGAACCATTCCATTGAATCAAGGCTTTGAACCACTTGTTGAACCTAGGCTTTGAACCAAGATGGTTCAAGCTGATGAACCCTTTGTTTGAACCAACCGGTTGAACCAAGCTTTAAACCAAATTGGTTAAAGCTAATGGTTCAAGCCGATGGTTCAATTGATTGAACCAAGCCGATGAAATGCTCCATTGAACCAAGACATTGAACCTTTTCGTTGAACCAACTGTTGAACCAAGTTTTGGTTCAACGGTTTAAACAAAGCCTTGAACTGACTAATGAACCATTTGATTGAACCAAAGAATGAACTGAAGCGTTGAACTGCTTGATTGAACCCGCCTTTGAACCATTTGACGTTGAACCAAATGTTGAACCTGCTGTTGATGCTTGCCGATGGAGATTTTTGTTTGAACCAAGGCACTGAACTAATCTTGAAAATGACCAAGTGTTAGAAACTGATTCTTTTGGTTGAACCCGCTTGTAGAAGCCTTTGAACCTGTAGAAATGAACCTACCTGTAGAGTCCATAAAAACCAAGTCCGTAGTTTTCTCTAACCTTGAAAGATTCCATAGATTTCAACCTGTAAAGCTCATTGAACTTGACCTGCAAAGTCCGTAGATTTCCTCTTCCTGCTGAGTCCATAGATTCAAGCCTGCAGAGTCTGTAGATTTAAGCCTGCAGAGTTCCTAGATTTTTGAAAAGCTTGAAAATTGAAGAATTTGAATGCCTAAGACAAATTTTGGAAAGGGAAGAGACAATTTTGGTCTGTAAGACCAAAATAGTTCAAATGTTGTCCCAAAAATGAGTGATATTTTTGGGGGACAACAATACTAGCACAATTGTTGGAACTTAATATATTTATCTTCAAAGTGTTAGAGAGGGTAGTATTCCTTCTTCAACACATCAACAAAATTTTGTCAGGATTCTATTAGAACATTCTCTTGTGCATACTGCACACTGAAGCTTTCCCACCAGTGAACAAATAGAATGGACATATTTTGTACTGTGAAGGTGATATTCTCATCATCGGTAAAGGAATTGATGAAGAAGTATGCCTCAAGTTGTTGAATCTAGACATCCAATGTTTTGGCATTAATCTTGCCTTCAAATAGAGGAATGTTGAGATTGACTTGTACTTTAAAGGGGGTTTGTTATCAAAACTTTAGTGGAGCATGTTGTTGAGATGAAGAGGAGGATATTAGATTAAGCTATATCATTAACTTGTGAAACTGACCAATTTTTTTGGTGCATTGCACCTCCATAGAATTGATGATGAGTCTTCATATTTTTAGGTTGATTTTAGGTGTCAGCGATCTTGATTTTTCTATGACATTCTAACGGAGTCTCTAAAATAGAATTGACTAATAAACCTTATCTCTCTCATTGTGATCTTATGGTTATAGGCATATAAAATGTAATAGAGTAGAGCTCTTATACTAGTTTATCTATGCCACAGGGCCCAAGACCGAGGTGCATGGGGGATAGTCGAGCTATGGCTATGCAAAGCAAATGTGTAGTGTAATATTCAGATGAAACAAATAAAACACATTCAATGGAGTGAAAGTTTTTACTTACATGAAATGCAACTTTTATTCATTCTCAAATAATATGGAATATAATACAGATTACAATGTCAACATTGCATGTATATCAAGTAGATGCACAAAACAAGTTAATGATGTTATGACTGTGTGTAATGGCATAGGTCTGGATTCAAGCATTGATTAAGCATCCTTTAACCAAATGTGTATGTTACATATTTATAATGTAGAATAAAAGAGAAATCATAATTGTTGTTCAATTACCAAAGAAGATATCCATGACGCTCTAATTCTGTCAAGCATGGTAGTTGGTGTAATGTCCCCTTCCTCTGAATGAGACATTTGTTGAAGATTGTTAGTCTATTTAATTCCCATAGGCTAAGTTGGGTGATGTAAGAGAATATTGGAGTGTTAAAAGTCACTATTAACATAGACACTATTCATGAATTACTATTCATGGTGATGTGATAGGTAATGCAGTTGATGATGTAGTAGATGACATGGCTTGTGAATGATGTGGCATGGCCCATAGGGGATCTCACATGAGATCAAGTGCATGCAATGAGAGTGGGACATTCCACTCTACTAAGAGACAAATTCTTTGTCTTTTGTCATTAACATATCTTTGTTCTTTAGGGGAAAAGACAAGGGGAGATATGGGATGAATTTGTGGGCGGCTCCATGATTTTCAAAGGTCAAAACGTGTTTTATAAGTATATGTGCACATGGGAAGAAGATGATAAAAGTTATTATTGTAGATTCCCCTTCACATGTGTGAGTGAGGCACCATTTTATAAGCATGTAGAAGTAGAGATTGGGAGCATATCAAGGTGGGAGACAAAGACAAAAGAGGTGATTGATCTTGTATAAAGTAGAGATCCACTTTATTGACTCTTTGCACACCAATAAACTTCACTATTGATCACATGCATGATTTGGAGTGGGGCACAATTCTTGATTCTTTACGAAAGTTTTCTTCTCTCTCTCTCTCTCTCTCTCTCTCTCTCTCTCTCTCTCTCTCTCTCTCTCTCTCTCTCTCTCTCTCTCTATTTTCTATATAAGGATGGCTCTCTCCTTTGTAAAATATGATTCTTTTGTTATATCAAATACCCCCATTTTAGAGTTTGAGCCTTGGTTTAACTTCTTCTCTCTCAGGACAAAAATATTTGGAGTGCATAGATTAGGAGGATGAAAACCCTTTTAGTTTCTATTGTGGATCAGAGGACGAAATTCTTCTTGTTCACTTGAGGTTTGGAGGACGAAAACCCTCTTAACCACTGAGGTAATTCCATTTAATAATTACATTTGTTGTAGAAATTTTGATCACATTGTAGATCAATTTAATGTAAGAATTTGTTGTTTATTAACATTATCTTCAATATTTTCATCTGAAATCAGAAATTACAATGTTGTT
This sequence comes from Torreya grandis, assembly GCA_037957365.1. Taxonomy (NCBI): domain Eukaryota; kingdom Viridiplantae; phylum Streptophyta; class Pinopsida; order Cupressales; family Taxaceae; genus Torreya; species Torreya grandis. Next base: position 1,057,988 of record JARHVA010000959.1, on the reverse strand, counting down.
GGTTTATTTTGAAAGTGACAGTGTTGTAAAAATTGTATTTCTCTACTTTGCCCTGAAAAGGACATTATAGACTAAATAACACACAATATTTAATACTAAATACTCTACTACATTATTATTTTCATCAACTGATTATACATAACAATATATGAAGAATACATAAAATTAGAGCAATAAACTTGCAACTTATGACAACAATTATGTTGGAAATAACATGTGCTAGAAGTCATTAATTCATCTTCTTTGCTTTTCCACATGTGTGACTAGGCTCCCAAGATTCCTTGCATAATAAGCAAAGATTATTTATTCTAAGCTCATTCCTGCTACTATCCTTCTTTCTTGTCACTTCAGGGTTCTCTTCTTCTCTTATAAGGGCTTTTCGTAATTCTACAAAAAAATTCTTCACCTCTAACTCCTTGGAAACTTCTAACTTCTTCTCTTTCTTCCTTGACCTTCTTGTGTAGTTTGTAAGGTCCTTTTTGTTAGGATGCACTATATCAAATGACTTCAAAAATTCATCAAATGAAACTTTCTTTTTGAAATCATCAGGTGATTCATGATACAAACCTAGAACTTCGATGGCCTCTCATTCATAGTCCACCTTCTCCTTTAGTATTCTCATCACTAACTCTTGTATAGGAGTTATTTCTTCTTTCTTGGATAAAAATGTAGGTAGTCATTTCCAATCCATGTTCTTAGTTTTGATAACCAACAAGTGATACTATATAAAACACTCTCCATCTTAACTTGAGCCTTCCAAAAGAGATCTTCATCAAAGTTGTCTGTGTTATCAAGCCTTGTCAAAACTTTCACAACTTTCTCTTTTAACACCAATAATTGTTTAGAGCTAGTGATCTTGCTAGCCTGTTTGGAAAACTAACTCTTTTGCAGATCTTCAATTGAGGAACATGGGTGATAGTGATCTTGAGGATCCTATCAATAGGCTATTCTCAAAGTTATTGCTAGAGGGCAGTGACAGATATTCCAACTATTGACCCAATTGGTGCAACAAAGATTTGGGAAAATAACTCTTCCCTCTAATGTCTACATGTATCAGTAGTAAGATTTACATCCAAAAGCGGTTAGTAAGCATACCATGAAGGAACTCCACATGCAAGATGAAGGGGAAACAAGACTCCATGGAGTATTGAAGAAGAATGAAGATTTCTTGAGAAAAGAGGAAATGATGGCTGAGTACATTGATATAGGATAAAGTTTGAGAAAAGATAAAGGATAATAAGGTCTTAAATTTGATGAAAACAATGTTGAAGTATATGCTCTCACATTGAGAGAAGAATAGCAAATGTTGGAGGAGTTATTTAGTGCATCAAGGGAGTTGTATACAGATATAGAATGACATGGGAGTCTCATAAGAGAGCTCAAAAGAGAATCAAGGAAGGTTGAAAAGGTAGAGTACACTATTGTACCTAAATGGTTTATTGATTATGCAATTGAATGAGTTCAAGAGGAATACCAAGAAAATGTAGATGTAAGTCAAAAGCTCATGAGAGAGAAAGATAAAGTGCAAGGTAAGAGTATGGATCATTTACATGATAGAGTTGCATCCATTAAGTTTGTTGGTGGCACTTGGATGACTTGCATAAGAGGCATTATTGTTAGAGAAGATGCCTTTAGTTTCACCAAGAGGTCTTCTGATGAGGTACACATGAGTATCAAAGTAGCACAACAGAAGCCACAAGCAGGATCAAGGATTGAGAATTGCCAATTCTCACAATTAGTTTGGGATCCTAGTATTCAGAATCATGAAGTGAACCAAATTGTTTAAGGACAAATAATCTTTAGGAAGTGAGGATGTAATGTCCCCTTCCTCTGTATAAGACATTTATTGAAGATCATTAGCCTATTTAATTCTCGTAAGCTAAGTTGGGTGATGTAAGGGAATATTAGAGTGTCAAATCACTATTCACACAAACAATATTCACAGATTATTATTCACTGTCACTATTCATGATGATATGACATGTGATGTAGGTGATGATGCAATAGATGATCTGGTTTGTGGATGATGTACCCACAGGAGATCTCACATGAGATCAAGTGCATGTGATGAGAGTGGGGCATCCTGCTCCACTAAGAGACAAATTCTTTGTCTTTAATCATTCACATGTCTTTGTTCTTTAGGGAAAAAGATAAGGGGAGATAGGGGATGAATTTTGGGTGACTCCATGATTTTCAAAGGTCAAAAGGTGTTTTGGAAGCATGTGTGCACATAAGAGAAAGATGATAAAAGTTATTATTATTGATTCCCCTTCACATGTGTGAGTGAGACACTATTTTGAAAGCACATGGAAGTAGAGATTAGAATCATATGAAGGTGGGAGACAAAGACAAAAGAGGTGGCCGATCTTATACAAAGTGAAGATCCACTTTATTGACACTTTGCACACCAAGACAAGCACTTCACTATTGATCATATGCATGACTTGGAGTAGGGCGCAATTCTTGCTTCTTTATGAAGTTTCCTTCTCTCTCTCTCTCTCTCTCTCTCTCTCTCGCTCTCTCTCATTTCTATTTTCTATATAAAGATGGCTCTCTCCTTTGTAAACTACGAATCTTTTGTTATATCAAATACCCCCATGTTAGAGTTAGAGCCTTGGTTCAACTTCTCTCTTACGATAAAAACCTTTGGAGTGCAAATATTATGAGGATGAAAACCTTTGGAGTGTAGAGATTAAGAGGAAGAAAACCCTCTTGGTTTCTATTATGGATTGGAAAACAAAAACTTTCTTATTCACTTGAGGTTTGGAGGATGAAAACCCTCTTAACCATTGAGGGAATTCCATTTAGGAATTGCATTTGTGCCATAAATTGTGATCACACTGTGGATCAATTTATTGTAAGAGTTTGTTGTTTATTGACATTATCTAAAGCATTTTCATGTGAAATCATAAATTATAGTGTTATTGGTTTATTTTGAAAGTGATAGTGTTGTAAAAATCAGATTTTTCTACTTTGTCTTGAAAGGGACATTATAGTTGACAACTATTAGAATACTTAATGTCTAGGTTGTCAACCATTTGAATTCGAATTTAGGATCTCCTTTTAGCGACAACAGTAGGTGGACTACTTGGAACACATGGCTAAGGTAGGTTGACACATGATTGGGTTGTGGGGCCCAAGAAGTAGATGGTCCATGAGTGGATGCCAGTTAGGTGTGCGGGATTGTGAGGCACAGAGAGAGTGCATGAGTTAACAAGTCCACAAGTGTGAGTCGCATGAGGTTGTGATGGGTGTAAAAGTCGATGAGTATGTGTAGGAATTAGCACAAGAGTGTGGGGCACTTAGGTAGTCTAATTCACGGTAGTAAACGAGCAAGGGCAAGACTTAGCACATAACTGTGAGGTGTGCGAGACTAAGAGCTATGATATGGAACCCTGGAATGTGTAGTGTATAGTGAAGAGTGTACAATGGTCAATGCGTAGAAGTCGACGAGCTAGCATGGGACTTGTGTGTTTGGGTTAGAGTGAACTTTGCATAAGGAGTGCACAAGTTTGGGTGAGAGGTGCGTGCTTTGCATAACAAAGCGAATGAGAAGTAAACTCGATTGCGTAGGAGGTACACATGAATCTTGAAACCCAGGTTCAAAACCTTAAAAGCAAGCCTTGTTGAAACAAAAATAATAGATTGCCCTGACTCCGTTGAGTGCTCACCAACACGACAATAACAATTTGAAACCTAAACCACCAAAGATCTCCCTCACTCCAAATTACATCTACCAAGAAAAGGCAATAATTATAATGGCAACATCAAAGATGTGAACCCTTGACCCAAAATATAAAATGAAGATATGTTACGACTTCCCATGTAAATTTTAAAAAAAAAAAAATAGTGACATGTAAAAAGCCCAAGGATTCGAGATTTATTTTTATCGGCGTTTTTCAGATAAATGTATTTCAGATACGTGTGCTAGCATAGAGATTTAAAACCGAGGAAGGGTTTTCGCTGATCTAGACAACAAAGGCTGTAAAATCCACCATGGAAGAAATCACAGATAAAACACAGGAAGAAAACCAAGAAAACAATTCCAATCCCGTGATTAAACGTGCCCGCAAGCTTCTTTACAAAAATCTTCGTGTTGGGGTTACAGATGGCCGTGTTTTCGTGGGAAAATTCCATTGCCTGGACAAGCAGGGAAACATTATTCTCTACGATGCAGTTGAATACAGACCCACTACCAATAAAATAAAAACATCCCCATCTTCGTCATTATCAACTTCTTCTGATAGCATGGAACAGCGCAGCCTGGGATTGATATTGATATCCGCCCGGGTTCGAACCTCCTGCCATGTGGAATGCTCGTTTGAAGAACAGATTTCAGTTCTTTCGTTGGATTGAAACCTGATTTTTTTGGTGACTAGAGGGTCATCTGTGTTGAAAGATTTGAGGATTTCAAGGGTTAGTTGAATTGATCTTTTTCTTTAAATAAATTGATTAATTAATCTTTTGTGTAGATTTTTGGTTTTGTTTGGGGCTAAGGTTATTTGAATTTAAACTGGTAATTTTTAGGATGCATTTTTTTTTTTTGGTTTCGTAAATCTTGGTTGAGTTTATGGACTTGTATTGATCTGCGGGATAAGCTAATATTTGTAAACATGGGTCACGCTTGAATGTATCCCTAATCATTACTCCGATAGCATAGCGCATGCTTGAATGTGCCCTGTAATCATTACTGTGTGAATATGGTTCATGGTTCACACTCCAATGTACCCCGTAATCATTAGTCTACATCATCTGTAATTATTACTATGTAAATACGGGTCCTTTTCAAATGTATCATGTAATCTTTACTCGATAACCTAGCTTAGACCACATTCTTAAGATTTGTAAGCCTTGGTTTCACTTGAATGTTAGACGGCATTCTTAAGATTTGTTAGCTTTGATTACACTTGAATGTTATATGACATTCTTAAGATTTGTAAACCTCCGTTACACTTGAATGCTAGATCGCATTCTTAAGATTTGTGAACCTCCGTTGATCTAGAATGTTATATCAGATTCTTAAGATTTGTAAACCTTGGTTGTACCTGAGTGTTGGATTATATTCTTAAGATTCGTAAACCTTAACCGGGCTCAAGTGTAGCACATAATCATTACTTTTTTTAGCTTGCACCCCATTATTAAGATATGCAAACCTTGCTAATCCTCCAATATACCTTGTAATAATTACTCTACAACCTAGGTTAGACTATATTCTTAATATTTGTAAACCTCATTTATTGCTCAATTGCACCACATAATCATCACAATACAACCTAGCCTAAACTCCATTCTTAAGATTTGTAAGCCTCTGTCATGCTCAAATGTAACCCTTAATCGTTGCAGTACAACCTAGCATAGACTGCATTCTTAAGATTTGTAAACCTTAGTCACACTCGAATGTACCACACAATTATTAAAAGGTAACCTTGTTCAGGCCCTAATGTAGATCACAATCACTACAATACAATCTTTGTCATGCTCGAATGTACTTATAATCATTATTCTACAACTTAGATTACATCTCATTCTTGTGACTTATTAACCTCAGTTTTGCTCGACTGTATCCCATAAACATTTCAGGAAGACATAGTTTAGACAGCATTCCAAAAAAATTTAAACCTTGGTCATGCTCAAATGTGCCCCCATAACCTTACAATATAGCCTTGGTCACAATTGAATGTACCCCCATGACCATTACAGTATAACCTTGGTCATGATCGAATGTACCCCCATAACCATTACAGTATAACTTTGGTCGTGCTTGAATTCACCTCTATAACCATTATAGTATAACCTTGGTCATGTTCGAATGTGTCCCATAAAAATTTCAGTAGTTTAGACAGCCCAAAAAAATTTAAACCTTGGTCATGCTCAAATGTGCCCCCATAACCTTACAATTGTAACCTGGGTCATGCTCAAATTTACCCCATATTTATTACAGTACAACCTAGCTTAGACTTCATTCATAAGATTTGTAAATGTCAGTCACACTCGAATGTAGCCCATTGTCATTATTATACAACTTCGCATAGATGTATTCTTAATATTAGTAAACCTTGGTTGGGCTCAAATGTACCTCATAATAATTACTTGTACCACATTCTTAAGATTTGTAAGCCGTGGTGACAATTAAATGTACCCCATAATCATTACACTAAAATCTCGCCACGTTTCACTAGAGTTATGGTTTGCCTTATTATGCTGATTGGGGTGCACTTTGGGGAGTGCCCTATAACCATTACAGCTCAGCCCTGTGGAGAATTGTTAGGATGTGTTATTCTAATGCTTTTATTTATAGTTTTTGAACTTGATTGCTGTGTACCATAAAGTACAAAAATGGTTAAATTTGATTTGCAATTTCAGAGGGAAAGGCACTTTTACCCCTAGGTACTAGCGTAGTCATTGGAATGAGAGAAGGGGGTTCATTATATATAATGGTAATTGTAGGTTTTGCAGGTGCAGAAATGACTGAATATGATTTGCAGTTTCAGAGGGGATTGCATTTTTTTTCTTTGAATCAATAACATAATCATTGTCACAAGAGGAGAATTGTTTTATCATATTTAATTGCACATAGGTTTTACAAAAAAATTGAAGCTGTGCTTGTCTTAGCATGAACATTGTTTATGGTGCTCAGAAAAGAAAGAAAAACGGTTTTGAAACTTGAGTGGCTCAACTTATAATGGAATTAGCATGAAGCATAGGGCTGATGGTGCAGGATTTTCTCTGATTGGGCTCATCATATTTAAAGATAATTTTAGCTTTTAAAAAAATTATGGTATGCTTGCTTTAGCATGAATATAATTATTGGTGCTCACAATAGGAAAAAGGGATGTTAAGCTGTTCCATTTATAATACAATTAGCACGAAGCATAGGCCTGATACTGTGAAATTTTCTCTGCTGATTCTCTGTGGTCTTTGGTAGATATTGACAACAAAATTAAGATTTTTTGCAATTGTAAAGTGTTACTGGAAACTTGCATTTCTGTGACTATTTGCATCAATGGTGGTATTAGGTAATATCAATGGCAACAAATATAAATATATTTTTTACTATTTACATCCTATCAGTATTCAATATATACTTAGTATTACGTAATACCAGCATCGTCGTGTATCAAGGGCAGACATTATCTGGAGGCAAATTATCATCACATTTGCAGTGCAGATCTACTCCATGGATGTGCTAATGTATCAATACCTTTGGGGTGGCAAATTTCCCTCGATTGTCTCCACTTGAAGCATAGGATCGTGAACATTAGCTGCAGATAGTGCTCTGTATTGCATTTGATTGAAATACTTGGGTGCAGTTATTAAATTTCCGAACTGTTTTTTTAAGTAAGAATATAAGAATTTCTATTGATCAAAATATGTATCATTGAAAAAAAAACCAATTCTCTACTAATTAAAATGCAGAATTAGTAAAAATGCAGAAATGAAAAGAGAACTAATTTTGCAGGGGATCGATTTACCAACAATAGGCCAAATATATAATTCCAGACATCTTCGCTAATGTATCCCAAGCTTCCTTCGAGGTTTTTGTCTAGGCAATCCGTATCATTCGAACATCCGTTAAATTCAAGACTGTGCTTGCTAAAGCTTTGGCCTCTCTCTTCTTCCACTTTGGAGCCACATCTGAATCAGAGGGTATTGGATTTGTCCCATCATGTGTGTCTGCAGAATCTTGTCTTAGAGGATTCAAAAATATCAATTTTCTAATAGTCTCCAAAGATGAAATCCTTTGTTAACCAATATGGATACCTGGCAAGATTACATTACAGCTTGGCCTTACTTGTATACCGTGAAACCTTGCTTTGGGCCTTTCTACATTGCATTCTATAGAGACTAGACATCTTCACGTAACACGAAGATTCGTGCCAGAAACTGATTTGGGAATCACACTATAGCAAGGTAGCAGGACATTTTGACATCTTCAATTCCATTTCTACACATTAAAAGTACTTTTATAATTTATTGGCATACACTGAAGTTAGATATAAAAACATACATTCATGTTTGAATGGCTTATGCAGGCACCAAACTGCAAACAAGGGATTGTACACTTATTTTCTATTCCTGCAGTGCCCTCATGAGTACATCTTGATGGGTTTGTATGCAGGGTTACTGACCACAAAGTGGCAGCATGGCAGCATGTTTGGGATTGTTGATTGATTCTTTAAGATGGTGATCCTTATGCCATATGCAGGAAAGCTAGAGTTGTGCAGGACATCACCCAATTTATCTTTAGGCAAGTAGATCAGATGTATTTTGGTTGGTGTATGGATCATCCCGAATGGATTCCAAGTTCATTTGTGAATTTCGGGAGGCCTTTTGAGCTTGACACTAAGTTGCAAACTGATGATCAGTCCAAATTGTCAATTGAACTCTGGTTCAGTTTTTGCAGATCCATGATCACAGCCCTGTTTTTGAGATGACAATTATCCAATTGTAAAATGCAGCTACAACTGTGCATTAAATAGCCAAGTTAGCCACTCTACTTTGTCCTTTCCTAATTTGCCACTCTATGCCCATTGACAATGTGTCCTCCAATCACCATCACCTTTACCATGCAATAGGGTGGGATCCATTGCCATTACTTCTTCTCGTCCATCTGCCACCATCTGTATTGCACAACAGGAGAAAGGTAAGCAGCACAATTCATTAAACAGATTTAGCATATGCATACTTAAATTAAAGACTTCGCTCTATTGCAAGTCAAATAGGCATGCCATGCCGATGAAATGTAAGTCGATTGGTTAAATGGGTGGGTTGTTACCAGCCCTCACACAGGTTTGATTCTTGCAGGCATCGTCTTAAATCAATGTGGTTGATTGTGGCTGGTTGTAATACCAATTCATAGCTCCTGTCAAACCCTTAGCAAAACTATAGGCATGTCACAACCAGTGCCAAGTTTCTCTCTCCCTTAAAGAAGGCGGTCAAGAATGACTTCACATCTAGAAAGGAACCTTTGAATGTCTACTCTGAAAACTTACTTTGTTATATGGTCCTCACACCATAATCAAGGAGATAAGAAAAATGCTTTTCAGCTCGATTTTCCACCCTACCTGGGTATCCATCCAATTTTCAATTCAAATTCAATCAAGACTTATGCTTGACCATTACTTGCACATGCAAATGCAGCTAGGACTCAACCCATTGACTTAGATTCAAAATACATCCTCGCTGTCTCTGGAGACCAAATAATTGAGGAACGTATGGCATACCGGTTCGTCGGATATTCATCTGTTCCAGGTGGTTAAGTATAGCCAATATATATTCAAGGCTAAATGGTATATGCTTGATCAGTTCGAGGTGATACTTCCAACATTATTCTCGATCCGTTCAAGGTGATACTTCCAACATTATGTCAATGAGCAGCATTGCCTTCGAAGGAGGGCTCTTGATCAGAATTTATCTTGTACCTGTATTGTAGTAAGTTTAATCACATTATCCTTGTACTTAAGAGTTGTGTGATTTAAGAATTTCAGAAAATGTCACATATTCTATGAAGAAATGTAGAAAAACATGAAGTCGATGATTTAAGAGCTATTAGACGCGTTGAAGGCAATTCTGTCATACAATGACTAGAGTCAACTATGCTGTGCAGGATCCTTACCTGGTTAGTGAGACTTGTTCTGCAAAAGCAGCCGATGATGAAGCCTTAAGGGAACTAGCTTTGACGGCAAATGGGATCTTTGTTATGCTGGTGAAGTAGGAGCAGATTGTCTTTTAGACCAGAAGTTCATTGCACTTTCCCTGTGAATGCAATCTTTTCAATGCTATAGCAAGGTTCATATCAATTAATGGAGTGGACTGATAAGTGCATGTTGGTGCACACCTGAATGGAACCAATGGTGAAGATCCTGTGTTTCCGTCTTGGGTGCATGGGATCAATTTTGAAGGGGATAGTGCACCCCATAGCCTAAGCATGGTAAGGTGCACGGGGTGCTAAATGCCCAATGCATCATGGAGCTTAAAAGGAATGTAGCTATCAAAGTAAAGTCATCAGTCCAAAACCTGACAATCCATTTTATGCATTTTGCCCTTTCTTATAAAGGATGCTTCTAAGATTGTACATGAACCGTGGAGATTTTGGATGAATGCTTTTAGAGTAGATTTCTAAAGGAGTAGTGCCTAGGAATCTTTTCTGTAAAAAGTTAAGACAAGTGAGTTGGGCAGTTTATATTACTCTTCCATTGTGTGAAGAAAAGTAGCCAGCCAATAGGTTGAAACTTGAAACCAACTAAAGCTCGGCCAATTGTTGAAACTGAATATTTCTCTCAACATGTACACATGGTCCTATCTATTTGTAAGATTAAAGTAAAAGAAAAGCAAAAGATATAGGTCATTTGAGCTTCAAAAGCCACCATAATGTGTTCCCATATCTTTCTGCATACCAGTGTCACTGTGGTAACTTTTGAAGGTCACACCTTAAGTTTTCTGGTTCCAATTTAAGCTCTGAGCGAATTGCTGGCAAAGGCAACTACAAGCCCAACTTCAACTATAAGGCTTTAAACAAGGTACATAGTTTATTCGAAATGTTATTCACAACTAGACGACATAAGTCCAATGTAACTTGTAACTTGAATAGAATTTCATCTTCAATCCGGACAAGAAGTTTTACTGGTAGGAGGAAAAGGATCTTTAAGGGTGATAATTTAGACATGTATTCAGGTTGAAAACATTACTCAATTTTGTAAATCACGATCAAATACTTTTTGAATCTAAGCAGACGTTGAAAAGAAGAACATGATGGAAGAAACGAGTCACATTTTTTACTACATGCCATAAGTAAGTATTGCTGGTCTTGGTAGTAGTTTAATCGACAATGGATATGAGAACCACTGTAATGAGTCAGATGTTTTCTCGCCTTTTTTTTCATTTTTTTATTTACATTCTGTATTCTCTCTTTTACAGTATGGATTTCCTGTTTTTACATTCTCCAGCATTTTCTAAAAGCATATATGTTCTCTCAACTTTCAATATTCTGGATTTTTTAAATTTTTATCACCATTTTTCTATTATGAACAGATTTTTATTTAAATAAAATTTTAATTCCTTTTTTAAACTAAATTTTTGTCTTGATTCAAAAAAATCAAGTCCCCAGGTGAACTACTTCTTACCAAGAAATAAGGTTGAACACCTGTTGGAATATTGTCATTGATGTCAAATGAACTGTTGCCAGAAGTGAACGGAACTATTGCCGGAAGTGAACGGAATTGATTGCCGGAAGTGAATGGAAATGTCTACGGAAGTGAACGGAATTGTTGACGGAAGTGCACGGAAATGTTGACGGAATTGTCAACCTTGGTCGACCTATTGGGAAAAGTTGTGACCGTTCGAAAGGATTTTTTCACTTGAAGAGTCACGACTTTAATTTGTGGCTTTCCGTAGGTTATAAATAAGTGCATAACAAATGGCAAAAAAAAGTAGATTTGAATGTGGAAGAAATAAAAGAAGAGCAAAATTTTTAAAGGCAAATTTTTATGAGAATATTAAAAAAAATAAATCAGCAAGTATAAGGAAGAGTATAGCAGCGAAAACACTCAAGTGTAGATCGAATCTAAAGGAGATAAAGCAAGTGTTCTATCATCTGTTGTTTTGACAACAAATTTGAGATAGAAGAGTGATTTTTTCTGAGAAGGTTGGTGCCTTTGTTTTGAAGAGATTGGTGTCTCTTGCTGAGTTGTTGCTCGGTGAAAGGGGTTGGTGCTCCAGTAGGTTGGTGCCTACGAATATTTATATTAAGAGAATTTCTCCGTGGTTTTCTCCCAAAAGGGTTTCCATGCAAATATGTGTCTATTTGCATTGTATTCTTTGATTGATTTGAATATATTAATTGTGGAGTAATTTGAGGTTTTGGATTTAAGATTAATAGTCGAAAGTGAAAAAATATCTTATACTGATTCACTCCCCTCTCAATATAAGCTTGTGCTTAACAATTGGTATCAGAGTCAGTTCCTTCGGTGTTAGCACAATTGCTAGAAGGTAGATCTTGGAAAGCACATATGGCAGGATCTCAAGTGCTAGATGGTTTCTCCACTAACAAAGCTCTTTTGTTCAATGGAATGAATTACGCATTTTGGAGTATAAGAATGAAGACTTACTTGATGGCCCTAGGTTTCGATATTTGGCAAGCAGTGGTAATAGGATACACAATGCCACAAATTGCACCAACGGATGCCACCAAAAAAAAGGCTAGTGAGAACAATGCGAAAGCTATGAATGCAATATTATGCGGGCTTTCAGAAAATGAGTTTGTTAAGGTTATGTATTGTGAATCTGCAAAAGAGATTTGGGATAAACTCAACACTATTTATGAAGGTGATAGTAAGGTTAGAAAAGTAAAACTCCAAATCCTATCGGAGGCAGTTTGAAAGTTTAAAAATGAAGAATGATGAAAACATTGTTGGGTATCTTCTTCGTGTCGATGTGATTGTTAATGTCATTTGAGGACTCGGAGAGAAAATTGAAGAATCTGTGATCGTTCAGAAAGTTCTGAGATCCCTACCATTGAGATTTGATGCGAAGGCCTCTGCCATTGAAGAAATGAAGGATTTAGACACGATGAAAATGGACGAGCTCCATGGAATTCTTACGGCCTACAAAATGAAAACTGAATCTGAGGGACAGTTGAAGAAGAAAGCATCATTCAAGGTCTCGAAGAAATAAAATATCAAACAACCAGAATCAAGTGAAAATTCAAGTAGTGAAGAAGATGAAAATGAAGCTCTATTCATTCGGAAGCTAAAGAAAGGATCAGGCAAATATAAAGGAAAGTTACCATTTAAATGCTTTAATTGTGGTAAAATTGGTCATTTTGTAGCCAAATTCCAGATAAAGGAAATAGCGATGATGAGTAAAACAAATCAAAATACAAAAAGGGATTCAAGCCGAGCAAATACAAGCAAAGATTTGAGAAACAAAAGAAAAGCCTATATTCCAAGAGGTATAGCAGCTCATCTGAAGAAAACAAAGAAAGTGATGTTGAGAGTGATAATGAAGAGATTCTGTTCATGGCTACATAAGAAAATGCCACCACTAGCAAAGAGAATTTGGAGGAAGACGAAGACATGGAAGGTGAAGTGAACCTTGAAGAACTTATTTGCGCGTTGGAAGAAATAAAAGCATTTAAGAAGAAGAATCAAAAACTAAAGTTACAACTTCGAAAATATGAAGAAGAGAATCGAGACTTCAAAGCGAAGACATCACAAGTCTTTGAGGAATCAAACAAGGTAATTGCTGATCTAAAAATTCAAATCGAAGAAGCAAAGAAAATTGAAGAAGATCTAACGGATCAGCTATAGAAGAAAGGAGAAGACTGTGAAAGTTATGAATCTGAGATAGATGTTTTAAAAAGGGATCTAGAAAAGGCGAATTCTAAAATAGCAAGTGAATTGAAATCTGAGAAAAGCACTCAAGTTTTGAATAAAATTTTAGAGAGTCAAAGATCACCATCTAACAAGTCAGGAATTGGGTATGAGAAAGAAAAAGAGAAAGCTAAGAGCTATGCTGAAACTCTAAAGGAACTAGTGAAAAAGGAGACCAAGAAGGAAGAAGCCCAGAATACAAAAACCAGCTCTATCAACAAAGAAAGCAAAGGAGAACAAAACTTCATAAGACCATTTGCTCCAAGATATGCAAATAAAACCAGGTTTGGTATTTTATTTGATGGATATTGTTATTATTGCAATCATTTTGGTTATAAGAAATTGGATTGTAGAAAGAGAGCCAAGGATATTGAAGTCAGGAGCAAAAACAAAGGAACCTATGGAGCTTCGAATAGAAACTACAATTCGTTTGCTCCCTTATCAAACTTTGATGAAGCTATAGTTTGTTACAAATGCAACAACTCTGGACATATATCACGCTATTGTAGAAGTGTTTTTGAATCTGTAAGACAAGATCAAAACTTCAAAGCTCCAGTGATAAAGAAAAGAGAACCATCAAAGACCTGGAAGAAGAAGCAAGAAGAATCCATGATTGATCAAACAACATTCCATGCTAGAGATGAAGGACAACAATGGTTCATTGATAGTGGATGTTCGAGACACATGACTGGAGATAAAAACAAATTCATCTCGTTAAAAAAGGTTAATGAAGGCATAGTGAAGTTCAAAGACAACACTACAGCTAAAATAATAGGAAAAGGTACACTTAGTCTCGATAATAGAAAAATCAAAACAGAAAATGTATTATATGTGGAAGGGTTAAAGCATAATCTTCTAATTGTTAGCCAAATGTGTGATCAAGGACACACTCAAGTTCTTTTTTGAAGGTTGCGAGATCAGAAAAAGAGACACGGGAGAATTAATTGTAGATGCTCATAGAACCATAAACAACCTATACATGCTTGGAGAAATGAGAGGAGAGAAATGTCCGAGTCAAGTTGAAAAGAGTTGGCTATGGCATAGAAGGTTAGGGCACATAAGTTTTGATAATCTTGTGAAAATCAACAACAAACAGGTTGTGCGAGATATGCCCAAGATAACGAAACCTTCAAGCACTCTATGTAAGCAATGCCAACACGGGAAACAAACCAGAACAAGGTTCAGAATGAAGGAATATTCGACAACCAAACCACTAGAGCTGATTCATACGGATCTTTGTGGTTCTACCAGAACTGAAAGCATGCAAGGTGAGAGCTACTTTATGTTGCTCATTGATGATTATACTAGAATGATGTGGGTAGCTTTTCTAAAAGAAAAATCAAAAGCATTTAAAAAGTTTAAAGCTTTCAAGGCATTAGTAGAAAATGAAAAAGCGCTGAAAATAAAATGCCTACGGTCAGATCGAGGAGGTGAGTTTATTTCAAATGAATTGAGTTTTGTGAAGATCATGGAATTAAGAGACAATACTCAGTTGCAAGGACTCCACAACAAAATGGAGTGGTGGAAAGGAAAAATCGAACCGTTCAAGAGATGGCTAGAACTATGTTGAATGAATCTAAGCTATTAGATAGATTCTGGAGAGAAGCAGTTAATACAACAGTATATATCTTGAATAGAGGGCAAATGAGAGTTAATAATGACAAAACTCCTTACGAATTGTGGAAAGAAAGACCAACTTCGGTCAAACATTTCAAAGTGTTTGGAAGTAAATGTTTTATCAACAGGAATGAAGAAAACTTGGGCAAATTTGATTCAAAAGTTGACGAAGGAATTTTTCTGGGCTACTCCATCAAAAGCAAAGCCTATAGATGTTATAACAAAAGGCTACAAACTATTGTGGAAAGTGCTAGTGTTAGAATAGATGAGATCATGAATCAAAAGGCAAAAGAATCTTCAGAAGATCCTCTAGAAATATCCAATCTTGTAGAAGAAGGGGAGGAAGAAAATGTAGAAAAATTGAGTGAATCTGAAAGGTAGGACACCAAAGCACCATCTCGCTTTGTTCAGAAGAATCATGTTGAAACTCAGATCATTGGCAACATTGATGTTGGGGTGCAAACTAGAAGAAGAATTGTAGGTATCCTTGAGCATGTAAATTTCTCTTTGTTATCCAAGGTAGAGCCTAAGAATTTTTCTGAAGCTAGTCAGGATAAACATTGGGTAAAAGCAATGGAAGAAGAGTTAGATCAAATTGAGACGAATGAGACTTGGGAACTTGTGCCCAGGCCAATGGATCAGAATGTGATTGGCACAGAGTGGGTTTTTCGAAACAAATTGAATGAAAATGGCCAAGTCACTCGAAACAAAGTAAGGTTGGTATGTAAGGGGTATGCTCAAGTAGAAGGTGTAGATTTTGAAGAGACTTTTGCTCCTGTTGCTAGATTAGAAGCAATTCAAATATTTCTTGCATTTTCAGTATTCAAAAATTTCAAAGTTTATCAAATGGATGTTAAATCAGCATTTCTAAATGGCAATCTAGAAGAGGAAGTTTACATAGAACAGCGAGAATGATTCCTCTTATCAGAAAACAAGGATTATGTGTGTAAGTTGAAGAAGGCTTTGTACGGATTGAAACAAGCTCCTAGAGCATGGTATGCTAGGCTTGATAAATACCTACAAGACCAAGGATTCAAGAGAGGATATGCTGATAGTAATCTTTACATCAAATTTGAAGGAGATCACTAGTTAATTGTTGTGGTGTATGTAGATGATATAATCTTTGGAGGAGACAATGAGGAAATGTCTAAGATATTTGTCGAAGATATGCAAAAGGAATTTGAAATGTCCATGTTAGGTGAGTTGTCATTTTTCCTTGGTTTACAAATCTCTCAATCTAACAAAAGAATATTCATATCCCAAAGCAAGTATGTGAAGGAGATGTTGAAGAAATTCCATATGGAGTGTGCCCCTGTTAGCACACCTATGGCTCCAGGTACGAAGTTGAACAAAGATGATGAATCTCCGAATACTGATCAAACTCTTTACAGATCAATGATTGGGAGTTTACTGTATGTGATGGCATTTAGGCCAGATATCATGCAAGCAATAGGTATGGTTCCACGATTTCAAACAGCTTCAAAAGAAACACATGTGCAAGTCGTGAAACGTATATTTAGATATTTAAAGGGAACCTTGGATTATGGGTTGTGGTACCCAAGAGGTAAAGACTTCACATTGGTAGCGTACACAGATTCAGATTGGGCAGGTTGTGTAGATGATAGAAAAAGTACAAGTGGAGGAGCATTCTTTTTTAGAGATAACCTAGTATCATGGTTGAGTAAGAAGCATAATTTTGTATCTCTATCAACAACAGAAGTAGAGTACATAGCCACAGTGCTATGTTGTACACAAGTTCTATGGATGAAACAAACCTTGAAAGATATCAAAGTAGAATATAATCATCCAATCTCCATATTTTGCGATAATACTAGTGTGATAAGTATTTCGAAGAATCCAATTATGCATTCCAGAACTAAACATATCTTTATACAGTATCATTTCTTGAGATAACAGGTGGCAGAACAAGTAAAATTGGAATATGGTTTCACATCCGAATAGATGGCAGATATCTTCACTAAGCCACTTCCAAAGGAAACATTTGAGTACCTACGACAGAAGTTGGGAGTAATTTGTTTTGCTTCTTGCCATTGAAGGGAAACATCAGCTGAGGGGGAGCTAAGTACTAGCTCTTGGATAGAGCCTTTGCCATTGATGTCAAAGGGGGAGAAGTGTGGAAAGAGGATGTCACAGAAAGGGGGAGCTACAACAAAGAAGGATTCAGATAGAAGAGACAGTGCAGCAAGGGGGAGCAGTTTCAGTATGTGGTTGCCATCAATGACAAAGGTGGAGATTGTTGGAATATTGTCATTGATGTCAAATGCACTGTTGTCGGAAGTGAACGGAATTGATTGTCAGAAGTGAACGGAAATGTCGACGGAAGTGAACGGAAATGTCGACGGAAGTGAACGGAATTGTCAACGGAATTTTCAACCTTGGCCGACCTATTTGGAAAAGTTGTGACCGTTCGAAATGACTTTTTCACTTGAAGAGTCACGACTTTAATTTGTGGCTTTCCGTGGGTTATAAATAAGTGCATAACGAATGGCAAAAAAAAAGTAGATTCGAATGTGGAAGAAATAAAAGAAGAGCATAATTTTTATGAGAATATTAAAAAGAAAAAATCAGCAAGTATAAGGAAGAGTATAGCAGCGAAAACACTCAAGTGTAGATCGAATCTAAAGTAGATAAAGCAAGTGTACTATCATCATTTGTTTTGACAAATTTGAGATAGAAGAGTGATTTTTTTTGAGAAGGTTGGTGCCTTCATTTTGAAGAGATTGGTGTCTCTTGCCGAGTTGGTGCTCGGTGAAAGGGGTTGGTGATCCTGTAGGTTGGTGCCTACAAAATGGTTTCTGGGGTTGGTGCTTCAGTAGGTTGGTGCCTACGAATATTTATATTAAGATAATTTCTTCCGTGGTTTTCTCTCGAAAGGGTTTCCACGGAAATATGTGTTTATTTGCATTGTGTGGTTTTGCATTGTATTCTTTGATTGATTTGAATATATTAATTGCGGAGTAATTTGAGGTTTTGGATTTAAGATTAATAGTCGAAAGCGAAAAAATATCTTATACTGATTCAGCCCCCCTCTCAGTATAAGCTTGTGCTTAGCAACATCGACATCAAACCCCCAGGAAAAAAAACTATGTTTCCAAGATTGAGAAACCCATCTATTATATCTTCTTGTATTCATTTTAGTTTAGGCTCAAATCATCATGTTTAAGCCTTAAGGGTTTTGCATTAAGGCGTCCCAAAACATTTACAATTCATAGTTAATAAATATTCAAACTTTGTTGTGGGTCTTCTCAATATAGTATTCTAGTTTTTAGGGTTGTTTTTCTTCTACTATGATGTAGACATAAAGGTGCTGCAATATTATAGACCACCTCTTCACTTTGTTAGCTAAAGTTACTAGCAATTGCGCCTTTAGTTGCAAATGATATGCCCATAAGGATGTTATATAATTTAATATTAAAAATATAAAATTTTAATTTGTTAGCTTTTGTAAGAATTATTTAATAATGCTAACATAAATATTTTGACTATGATATTAATGTCTATCAAATTGTTTGTATCCTCCTTGTAATTGTGATATTGTCTACATCCTCACATCCTCATCGCAAAGTATGATTTTGGAATTTATTGATGATCCTTTGTAATCCTTTTATATTTGAACAATTTACTTTTAAATTTTGGTTGTCCATGAGATATGACTTCACACTCTCTCATTCACACATGAGTATATTTATATATGTGTGTGTTTGTATAGATACACATGCCCACATATGTATACATACAAATATATATACATGTAGTGTGTATATATATGTGCATACACGCAAGTGTATATTTGTGTATGTATATGCACACACACGTGGATGTGTGTATATTTGTATATACACACACGTGGATGTATATGTATTTGTATATACGCGTGTGCATATATTTATATATATGTGTGTTTGTGTATACATGTATATATATTATACACACATACATGCACATACATATATACGTGTATGTATAAGCTAGATATAAAATTTAACAAAAAATGTTAAAAATATATAATCTAATTGTAAAATTTAACAAAAAAAAAAAAAAAAATTAAATGTAAAATTGAACAAAATGCTAAATAGTAACTTTTAATGAAATTTGCAAACCTAGTTTGGATTTGATTTATGCTAGTGTAGGTGGATCATTGATATAACACTGATTAGGAGGATCTATGAACTGTGTCACGACCAAAAATATGATTTTGTGATGTATTGGGACAACATTGCACTAAGGTGAACATGGGTACACTATGGCCTTGTTTGTTGATTGCGGTTGTGTTTGTGTTGATTGTTTTTTTATGTGGTCACCTATGACTATCTGGGAGGGTTTGTTGATAACTTGCAGGTGTCTTTTTGATGAATGAAAATACTTATAATAACAAACTGTAGTTCCTATACATAAACCAAATAGAGATTAAATACAAAATGGAGAAATCAAGCAAGGGTAATAACTGAGCTATTCGCAAAAAACCTGCGTAATTTGAGTGCTGTTTACATAGTTCAAAGGACCATAGGCCAATGTCATTCTCCCTCATAAAATGAGTGTTTGAATATTGATATTTGTTATATGATTGCAACTAATAAGTTGACTGATTGACAATGAGTGCCCTTGATCTATAAAAAAATAACTTCAGAGTTGGCCTATAGCTATTAGAATAAATTATAATTTAGATTGGAAAGATTAGTGCCTTATTGTTCCATGTGCAGTAAAATTGCCAGTGATTGCTAGTTGTGTTTTGAATGACCTTGATGTGCTTATATAGTGGTAAATTTAGAATATTTCAATTAACCGACCTTACTAAGGGAGAGAGTTAATAAGAAACATCTTAAATTCAAAAATGATTCGTTAGAGTGTGGTGGACAAGGGCACACTAGTGGACAAGACCAGTTGCGACCCTGTCTGACTTAGTGTGGTCTTGTCCCAAATTGGAGACTACTAGAACTTAGCTGATAGATATCTGTAAGCAGATAATGGATGTCTGAATGATGTTTTTAGTAGTTATAAGTCAATAAGTAGAATAATGAAGGCTCTTATAGAGATTGCAAGTTAACAAAATGATGAATAGACCAAGTAAGGTAAGGATATCAAGATTAAATATTGTCAAAAACTTAATGATTAAATTTGAGGGTCTATGGTGCGAAGTTTTAAAAAAATGTTCGAGGTTTTTTGAGCTCAATATTTGATGAACACAATTGTCAAATTTTTTTGCACCTCGACATTGTTCAAAACTATACTCATTATGGTTATGGCAACCAAAAATGAAACTTGACGCTTTGGACAAGGTCCTCTATTTGCCATGAGTTTTCAGGTTCTCATTCCCTTGCCATAAAATCTTGATTCTCATTGTCAGACTTCGATGACTATCCCTAGATCTCTCAATATTCAAGATACTCTTATGAACCCTCATTTTAATTTTTATTGCTTTAGTTTTTTAAAAAATATTTATTTCCGATTTACTATTTTACACATGTTATAGGCGTAGTTAAATATTTATGGATATTTGTGTTGCAATTTGATTGAAATTGATTTGTTTGTAACACACCACAAGTTGTTGTGAAGGGTGCAATTGTTATTATCATTCTTTTTTTCCTTTAGATAATCGCTTTTAATCGGAGCTACGAACTTGCCCTAGGGCACCCCAAGTGGGCCATGTCATTGAGAATCATTAAATTGTTACGCTGAGAGGTCGGCGGGGGGGAGGGAGGGGCGAGGGTGAATCAGTATAAGGTAATCTTTTAATCTTTTCAATTTAATTAACCACAACAACATAAGCATTCAAGATCTAGCAATTAATAACACGAGAACATGGGATTTACGTGGAAACCGTTTCGGGAGAAAACCACGGCAAAATATTGCTTATATATGACTCTTTTATAAAGTTTGCAGGCACCAACCTACATAAGACACCAATCCCCAAACCAAGCACCAACACGATCAATTTGTGAGCACCCACCCACTAGAGACACCGATCCCCTTCGCCAAGCACCAACCCGGTTGAATTGTGGGTACCAACCCACATGAGCACCAACCCTTAGACTATGAGGCACTGACTCCAAGCCAAATCGATTCCACTGTCTGTGATTGCTTCTTCAATTGAATGATGACGTTGCTTCTCTTACACTTTCTCACTAATTTTCTCATATACTTTCTACTCTCATCTCTTTCACAATTCTCAAATGATATTCTTCATTAAAATAAATCTACCCTTCACACTTCTTTTCTTAAAAGATATTCTATTTCATTCTTTGCTCTTTCTCTCTTCCTTTGCTCTCACACTTATATGATCTTCAATCAAATCGAATGCTTATAATACTTCCACATTTCTTCTCCCTTATATAGCCTTTAAAATGATGTGTCCCATCCAAGAGACACTTTTTCACCAAAAAATGTGACTATTGAGATTTTTGTCGACATTTTCGTTCACTTCCGACAACAATTCCATTCACTTCCGGCAACAATCCCGTTTGACATTTCCGTTCATATTCGCTACAATTCCTTTGACATAAATGACAATTATTCCAACCATCTCCCCCTTTGTCATTGATGACAATCCCCATGAATTAGTATTTGAACTCCCCCTTCTTGTGGTTCTTCTCCTTTGCTCCCACTGTCTTCAATTCTCTCCCTTTTGACATCAATGACAAAGGGTTGTCCATGGTTCTCTTGCTGTAGTGCTCCCCTTTTCTTTTCTCTCTCCCCCTTTGACATCAATGACAAGGGGTTATATAAACTCTCACAAGCTCATCCATATATAGCCTTCTTGATCCTTGAATCTGACAAACTGCTCATAGAGCTGCTCCTTGACTCATCTCACATAAGAAACAAGTCCATACTTCACATTCTTCTCAAGGGCCCTGAGTTAGCTCCCCCTAACTCCATGCTCCTCCTAATCACACCACTTGAAGCCACAAACCAAAAGATAGCAACCAAAACATGCACAACTTTTCACGAGATTTGACATACCTTGTTTGAATACACCTTCACCCTTGCATAAGCTGCCAACTTCATACCAATCTCTGAACTTCTTGGACAAAAGAGATCTCTTTCAAAGATCAATACACCTCATATGAAGCTCACCACTACTACTGATCTGAAGATCAATAACATGCTCAAAGCAACTAGACTTACTTGAATCCATGCTCACAAGAGCTCTCAAGACACTACACCATATCAAGCTACCTCAAACTGATCTATCAACTCACCTTCATGACTTTCTTGTCATGCAACACAACCAAGACCCAACAAGCATCCACCATGCTTTCTCTTTTTGTAGAGTGTCTCCTTGAAGCCTAGAAGAGACACCCCACACAAAGGGTCCTATAGCAAAGTGAACTCAGGAGATGCCCACATCTCCTCTGTTACTTTCTTTATCCTCTTGCATCCATAAGACTGATTTATTTCTTTTCGAATCCATTTAGGCATGTCTAACTTCTTTGACTCACTAACCTCAACATCCATGATGTTGTTCAACTTCTCAACTCTTGCAACTATCTTACCTTTCGACCCCCTATCATTAGAAACCAATAACAGGGAATCTTGACAAGGCTCATGCTCAATTGTAACTTTTTAATCTTTTCAATTTAATCGACCACAATAACATAAGCATTCAAGATTTAGCAATTAATAACACAAGAGACCACAAGATTTACGTGAAAACCCTTTCGGGAGAAAATCACGATTATATATATATATATATATATATATATATATATATATATATACTCTTTTACAAAGTTTGCAGGCACCAATCTACTAGAGACACCAATCCCCAAACCAAGCACCAACTCGGTCAATTTGTGAGCACCCACCCAATATATATATATATATATATATATATATATATATAAACTCTTTTACAAAGTTTGCATGCACCAATCTACTGGAGACACCAATCCCCAAACCAAGCACCAACTCGGTCGATTTGTGAGCACCCACCCACTGGAGACATTGATCCTCTTCATCAAGTACCAAGTTGGGTGATTCGTGAGCACCAACCCCTAGACTATGAGACATCGATCCCAAGCCAAATCGATTCTACTATTTGTGATTGCTTCTTCAATCAAATGATGGCATTGCTTCTCTTACACTTTCTCTCTCACTAATTTTCTCATATACTTTCTACTCTCGTCTCTTCCACAATTCTCAAATGATATTCTTCATTAAAATAAATCTACTCTTCACACTTCTTTTCTTAAAATATATTTTATTTTATTTTCCTCTCTTCCTCTCTTCCTTTGCTCTCACACTTATATGATCTTCAATCAAATCAAATGCTTGTAATACTTCCACATCTCCCCCCTCCCCCCTCTATATAAACTCTAACTCTAACTGAGATTGAGATTCTAGATAGGGGTCGGCCCCTATCTAGATATGGGGTCGGGCCCTAGTCCAGTCTAGTCCTATCCTCTAGTGAGTGATGCCATAGAGACAAGACGGAATAGAGGTTGCCGTATATAGATAAGAATAAGATAGGGGAGTAGTGCGAAGTGATGGTCTAGTCCTATAGCCTCTAGTGAGCCCTAGTCCAGTGCTAGTCTAGTCAAGATCTCTCCCTTTCTACCCCAGATAGATTAATCTCATCCTCTACCTTATATAGCCTTTAAAAGGATGTGTCCCATCCGAGAGACACCTCTTCACCAAGAGATGTGATTGTTGACATTTCTATTGACATTTCCGTTCACTTTCGGCAACAATTTCGTTTGATATTTCTGTTCATATTCGTTAAAATTCCTTTGACATCAATGACAATTATTTCAACATAAACCAATACAAATGACCACCACTGACTACTGAAACCACTAAATCAATTCAAACGACCACATCCGACCTACAATTGCCTTGTGAGATTCGAACATGGGTGGGGCTGGACACAATCAACTCACTTTACCAACCCTTCTACATCTCATCAACATTATCATTGTAGTTTTTGTTTGAAATTAAATTTTGTAATTATTTATATATATTTAATTATAATTATATCGAGAGGCATTCTATAATGGCATCTGAGGATGGTGGTGGGTTGTAATATAATGAGTGGATTCACTTTTAACCTCAACCTTAAACTTGATATTCTTCATTACGTTCTTTTCATATATTTTATTTCTGAGCAACACTTATATTTATATATATATATTTTCTTATAGAATTCAATTTGTTATGTTGTGGAGCTAAAAGCTTCACCACGATGCAAACAGGAGAAGTTAAGGAGGATCCAGAGTTGCGGGGTGTTGCTGATTCAGTTGCAGGAAAAATGGCGTCGGTCTGATCAGCCGACGTCGGTCATAAAGCAAGAGGAAGCAACCGACGTCGATTACCAGTCGGCCGACATCGGTCATGGAGGAGCCGACGTCGGCAGCCTGTGTGAGAACAGGCAGTTCGCATGACGAATCCGGGGGAGTCTATTTTTGGACTGCTAGTTTGCATGTTGAAGGCTAGTCGTAGTCTTGAGTTGCGAGTCTAATTATTGTAATTAGGTTAGTCTAATTATTGTAAGCATGAGATCTATATATGGACTCATGGGCTGTATTGTGTGTGCTAGAAAGCCATAGAGCTTTTAGAGAGAGCTAGTGTAGCTCCTCCTAGTTCCAAAGGGGTGCTGACATTTCTATTGTTTGTTCACTTTCGGCAACAGTTTCGTTTGAGGTTCTGTTCAAGGTCAAGGAGCTGATCCACTGGGGTACTGGTTGAAGAAGGGTTCTTCAGGGGTGTAGAGAGATCTACAATTGTGAGTATGGTCTATTGAATTGCAGGTTGAAGGTTCATGGGAGATCTACTTGGAGTACGGTTGTGTGCTTGGTGAACTGGTAGCGTGTTACTGACTGGTTGGAGAGGTGAACATCAATTCTATATTGGAGTTGATTGTTGGGACCGAGAGAGAGGGAAGAAGGTCTTGAGGTATGGCGAGCCTTTGAGGTGGAGGAAGAAGTCGCATCTTCCTTATTGTATTTTCTTCTGTGTATATAATACAATTGTGTATTGTCTCTTATATCCTGTGTTGTTTCATATTTCTAGTTACTTATTGATTCTGGTTAAATTCCGTGTTTAGTTGCTAATACAAGAAGTAATCATATGTGCTCTTATTGTGGTGTAGCAAGATCCTGACACAATTGAAAAATTATAATATCTTATTCATACAATAGAGATTGGAGCTTCTTTTTTCTAGAAAGATTATATTAAGCTTGACACATTAGTATAATTAAATTGACACCAATTATTACCACTCAATGAAAAATTTATAAAAAATATAATAATATTATAAATAATAGTGGTATGTGAAAAGCCCCAGAGGATTCGAGATATATCTCTCTCGGTGTTCTTTAGATAAATGTATTTCAGATATGTTTACTAGTATGAACATTTAAAACCGAGGAAGGGTTTTCATTGATTTAGACAACAAATGTTGTAAAACCCACCATGGAAGAAATTACAGATAAAACACAGGAAGAAAAACAAGAAAACAATTCCAACCTTGTGATTAAACGTGCCCACAAGCTTCTTTACAAAGATCTTGTTGGAGTTATAGATGGTTGTGTTTTCATGGGAAAATTCCATTTCCTAGATAAGCAGGGAAACATTATTCTCTACGATTCAGTTGAATACAGACCCACTACCAAGAAAACAAAAACATCTCCATCTTCATCATTATCAACTTCTTCTGATAGCATGAAACAACACAACCTGGGATTGCTATTGATATCTGCCTATGTTTGAACCTCCTACCATGTGGAATACTCACTTGAAGAACAAATTTCACTTCTTTCGTTGGATGAAACCTAATTTTTTTGGCGACTAGAGGGTCATTTGTGTTGAAAGATTTGAGAATTTCAAGGGTTGGTTGAATTGATCTTTTTCATTAAATAAATTGATTAATTAATCTTTTGTTTGGGGCTAAGGGTATTTGAATTCAAATTGGTAATTTTTAGGATGCATTTTTGTTTTGTTTTATAAATCTTGGTTGAGTTTATGGACTTATATTGATCTGCGGGATAACCTAAGATTTGTAAACATGGGTCAGGCTTGAATGTATCCCTAATCATTACTTAAATAACATTGCACATGCTTGAATGTGCCCCGTAATTATTATTGTATGAATATGGTTCATGGATCACACTCCAATGTGCCCATAATCATTGTGTGAATATGGTTCATGGCTCACACTCCAATGTGCCCATAATCATTGTGTGAATATGGTTCATGGCTCACACTCCAATGTACCCCATAATCATTAGTCTACAACATCTGTAATCATTACTATGTAAATATGGGTCATTTTCAAATGTACCATGTAATCTTTACTCAATAACCTAGCTTAGACCACATTCTTAAGATTTGTAAGCCTTGGTTTCACTTGAATGTTAAATGACATTCTTAAGATTTGTTAGCCTTGATTACACTTGAATGTTATATGACATTCTTAAGATTTGTAAACCTCTATTACACTTGAATGCTAGATCGCATTCTTAAGATTTGTGAACCTCTGATGCACTTGAATGTTAGATCAGATTCTTAAGATTTGTAAACCTCGATTGTACCTGAATGTTGGATCAGATTCTTAAGATTCGTAACCTTAACCAGGCTCAAGTGTAGCACATAATCATTGCTCTTTTAGCTTACACCCCATTATTAAGATATGCAAACCTTGCTAATGCTCCAATATACTCTATAATAATTACTCTAAAACCTAGATTAGACTACAATCTTAATATTTGTAAACCTCATTTATTGCTCAAATACACCACATAATCATTACAATACAATCTAGATTAAACTACATTTTTAAGATTTGTAAACTTTTGTCACGCTCAAATGTACCCCTTAATCATTGCGGTACAACCTAACATAGACTGCATTCTTAAGATTTGTAAACCTTAGTCACACTCGAATGTACTTCACAATTATTAAAAGATAACCTTGTTTAGGCCCTAATGTAGACCACAATCACTATAATACAATATTTGTCATGCTCAAATGTACTCATAATCATTATCCTACAACTTAGATTACATCGCATTCTTGCGACTTGTTAGCCTCAGTTTTGCTCGAATGTATCCCATAAACATTTCAGGAAGACCTAATTTAGACAACATTCCTAAAAATTTTTTATCTTGGTCATGCTCTAATGTCTCCCCTTAACCTTACATAATAACCTTGGTCACACTTGAATGTACCCCCATGACCATCGGAGTATAACCTTGGTCATGCTTGAATGTACCCCCATAACCATTGCAACATAACTTTGGTCGTGCTCGAATTCACCTCCATAACCATTACAGTATAACCTTGGTCATGTTTGAATTATAACTTTGTGCATGCTCAAATGTACCCCATATTTATTACAGTACAACCTAGCTTACACTTAATTCATAAGATTTGTAAATGTCAGTCGCACTCGAATGTTGCCCATTGTCATTATTCTACAACATAGACATATTCTTAATATTAGTAAACTTTGGTCAGGGTCAAATCTATTTCATAATAATCACTTGTACCACATTCTTAATATTTGTAAACTGCGGTGACACTAAAATGTATTTGTAGACACCTAAATTTTATTTAGTGTCAAAATGCATTTAAAATTTTATTAATAATTCTTCTTAAAATAATTCATCACATCTCTCTCCAAATTCAAATAATTGAATAAACAAATTAGTTAATTATGCACACTTTAAATTTTTATTTTAAATATAAAATCCGGATTTTACACTTCATCCAACATCTTCCACTTTTTTCTTCCTCATCCCAACCAAACCCACAATTTTTTCAATCTCTTATAAATCATCCCCAGAGTTGCCAAGAAGCCTGACTTATTTTTGTTGACTCAACTAACCAATCCCATGCTTCTCTCAACCATATGAAATGGTCTTCATCCTCATGGGTGAGAACTCATTAGCCACCATTGATTATTTGGATCATTTAATAAATTCAAACAATCTTTCACTATTGGATTTTCCTCCAAAAATTTATAAATAAACTTGAAAACCTTCATTTTCAAGGATCGAAATCCTGACTTATGTTAATGAAGTTTGATTCCATTCACAAACGATATCAAACGAATAAAAAAGAATCAAAAACTCTTTTTTGCACCAAAACACTGTCTATTTTCTTTTGCATTGGAAAAATGAGCTCCACATTTTCAAACAACAAATCCAGTTTACATCGCAATGGAGAAAGCTTGCACATTTGAAGTATAAGTTTGTATTTTCTGTTTTCTTTGTGATTCTATCTTAGGTTGAATTTAGTTTAAATTAAGATTGCATTATTTTTAGCATTTTTAAATTTAGTTCACACATTTTTGGTACACTCGGTGGGATATTAAAACATCAATATTCATTATGATTATTTAATTTCATTGATGGTAGTGATAAGGTGTTTTCTTTTTTCGGCATCATCATACTAATTTTCATTAATTTGGGAAATTTTTTTCTTCTAGATAATTAACACTCTACTTATACTATTTTTCGAAACAGTATTGATTCTTAACATTATTTCAAAGAGGGGCAAATAAATTTTATTTAGTGTCGAAATGCACTTAAAATTTTATTAATAATTCTTCTTAAAATAATTCATTACATCTCTTTCCAAATTCAAATAATTAAATAAATCAAATTAGCTAATTATGCATATTTTAAATTTTTATTTTAAATATAAAATTTGGATTTTACACCTCATCAAACATTTTTCACATTTTTTTTCACTTATCTCAATCAATCCCACAATTTTTTCAACCCCCTATGAGTCATTTACGAAGTTGCCAAAAAGCTTGATTTATTCTTGTTGATTCAACTAACCAATCCTATGCTTTTTTCAACCATTTAAAATGGTCTTCATCCTCATGAGTGAGGACTTATTAGCCATCGTTGATTATTTGGATCATTTAACAAATTCAAATAATCATCCATCGTTGGATCTTCTAAAAATTTATAAATAAACTTAAAAATCTTCATTTTCAAGAATTGGAATCTTGACTTATGCTAACGAAGTTCTATTTCATTCACAAGTGAGTCCAAGCGAATCAAATCAAATCAAATCAATTATTTTTTTTGCATCAAAACATTGTCCGTTCTCTTTTGCATTGAAAGAGTGAGCACCATATTTTCGAAGAGTAAATCAAGTTTACATCACAATGGAGAAAGCTTGTACATTTGAAATATAAGTTTGTGATTTCTTTTTTCTTTGTTTATTACTCTATCTTAGGTTGAATTTAACTTAGATTAAGATTGCATTGTTTCTTAGCACTTCTAAATTTAGTTTACACATTTCTGGCATGTCTGGTGGGATTTTTCCCCGTCTTTCATTTTTTGATCATCATATTTGCATTTAGAAAGTCTTTTTCATTTAATTTTTGTTATTTGTATTTACATATGCATTTAATTGTCTTTTTGAGCGCTGGTAAAAGCTATAGTGTTATCAAGCATTTTTTGTTTGGCTATGTACGTCCATTGTGTAACAACGAATTCGAAAACAACAATAGTGAAATTGTATCTCGTAACAATGAAATCATGACTTATTTTTAGTCTTTCTTTTTACATCATTGGCTTTTTGTTCACCTTCTGTTTTTGTTTGTATTTTTAATTTTTTGTAACTCTTTGATACAGAAAAATTGTGAAAATGTACTTTTCAATAAAATCATTGTATCTAAGAGCGAAATTGTCATTCTTTGCTACAAAATCATGCAATTGAGTAGCGAAATCGTTTTGCTAGTCTCTCTGTGTTTTCTATTTTGTGTCTGCAGGGTCAACAAGGGATTTGTTTTAAAACAATGACATTGTCATCCTTAGCAATGAAATTTGTCATCTTTAACAGGGAATTTATCTTTTTGTATAGTGAAATCGTCCTTTCTGCTAGCGAAATCGTCTTTCTTAGTAGTGAATTCATCTTTTTGTGTAGTGAAATCATCATACATGGCAATGGAATCATTTTGTAAGCGCAAATTTGTTTGTTCTATGTTTTTGGTATTCTGTCTTTTTTTTGTGTTTGTTTTATTACAATTTTGTTTTACTGTCTTTCTACGTAACTGTGAATTTATCATAGAGAAGTGGTTTTTGCTTTGTTTTTGTGGTTTTTACATGTTATATTTCAGGCTGTTTTGCTGCAAATTTAAGTAAATTTTTTAACTATTTGTTTGCAGAATGCTTGTAAAATATAATTAAAAAAAATGATAAATAAAAATCAATTGATTTCTTTTACTAATGCTTTCAATTTTGTTTTCAAAATTTTTAGTAATTACATCATATTTTATTTCAACATTTTATTTGTAATTATGAAAATTGTGTATGCTCTTCCTTTGGTGTCACATTAGTGATAATAATTGGGAATAAAAAACATTTACATAATTTTTTGTGTTTCCTAAGTAGTGTCTGTGTATGTTCTTTCCTTGTCGTTACATAGCTGACGATATTTGAAAATTAGAAACAGATATTTTTTATTTTTATTTTTTTAAGGGCTTTATTGACTATGGATTTCACCACCATGCAGTAGACTAAACATCATTTATTGGTGAGATATGTAAATCATGATCTAACTGTTTCAATTGTTTAAGCGGTTGTGTGTTTTAAGCACACCGTGACGTGAGGGGCTTTTATGCTCTAATACCTAGTGTTTTAACCGCTACCTCGAAATATGATATTGTCGATTGTCAACACATGAGACCCCTACCATTGTGTTGGACACTTTGGGACAAGACCTAATAGTATGCATCCACTTTATCTATTTCTTCCATGGTTTTCCCTCTTAGATAATTTTGTTTAAACTTTAAATCTATGATAACATCTTTTACCGTTCAACTTTGGTGCATCAGTTAGCAGTTAACATCAAGAAGTTACTTTCTACATGCCCTCGAAATCAGACTCAGTGGATTATAGGAACGACATGATCTTCTATGGTTAGTGCTTTAAAATATTAGGCTGCAGTTGAGAGTATGCACGAGTCAGTGACATCAGAAGGCCCAATAATTGTTCATGACCCTCATATTAATTTTACACTTTTTATGTGCATTTTTTTGACTGTTTAGAATAAAAATTTTGTTTGTTTTTTCTGTTTGCTACATTTTTATTTGTAAAATCATTTAGTTGACAATCAAACTTTTAGTGACTGATATTTTAATCTTTTGTTGTCTTTCTTTAGCAGCGTCACTTGTTGCAAGAAGCATCGCTATGTGAAACAATAACTTGATCAATTCAGTCACAAATCAGAATCTAAATAATCCATGTTTAACCAAGAGTTCTATCCAATCAATTTTGATTCAAATACATATTCGAATCAATGTCAAACCAACCATTCAACAAATCCAAATCCAAGTTTTAATATGTATTCAAACTTAAACATCAATCAATCAAATCTAAACATGAATAATTATTCAAGTTTCCCGATCAACCAATTTAACTCAAACATCAATTAATCAAATCCAAGCATAAATAATTATTCTAGTTTTTCAACTAGCCAGTTCAACTCCAAAAACAACCAATCAATTTCAAACTTGAATGCTTATTCAAGTTTACCCATAGAACAATATCAAAATTTTGCTTCGGGAACAACATTGAATCAATTTTTAAGCTATGATAATCAATTTTTTTAAAATTTTTTTACACCATCCATATATCAAATGCCACCAAATGCAAATCAAAATATGTTCCTAGATCTATTTGGTTCCAATATTAACATCAATGCAATGCAATTCAAACTCTTGGTTCACCTTCATCATCACTTTCGAATATTTATATGAACCAAAACATATTCACAAATTAAACTCTAATTCAATCAAATTCAAATATGTTTTATTTAAATCAATTTTTCAACTCCACGCATTAAAACTAACCTTCCCATATTCAACAAAATCAAACATTTGATTTTGCATCCAACTTATCTCAAAAAATTTCATATCATCTTATCACTAGTGATACTATATTCCAAAATCCTCCAAGTCTCCCATCCACTTGTTATAGGTTTAACATCCCTCACTACACCAACCAAGATTTGGTTGATGAAGAGTACATCAAAATGAATCCACAACTATTCATGTTTGAAAATCATGCTTTGAGGGTATGTCAATATGTCCTTCTTGAGCCTAATCAAGCCATCTCATTTCCAAATCAAGATCACAATCTTTCATCCATTCTCAACCAAACAACTATTTTAGATCAAATATCCATTTTTGACAAAGATCCTATCTTAACCTAAACATCATTTAATCTACACATCATTGAATCACCATGTCTTTAGTCCAATATTTAAGATTCTACATTTCCATAAATCTTTTCATTTTAAATCCAACATTGCTAAATGATTAGTGAAAAATAAACTTGACAATAATGCAAATGAACAAACATTCTTTATGGCCACATCCAAACCAAGATCAAATTTATTATCAAAATCAAAATCAAATTTATAATTTCTTTTGGGATTAAAAGAAGGTTCATCATTAATATTAACATCCACTTTGGTCTCAACAATAGCTATATCAGTAGGTAAGTTTGTAAATGTTAGTCATATTGTTATGGGTAAGGAGGAAGCTTCATCCAACATCAATACAAATTCTCTTAGTAACATCAAAACAATATGTTCTATTTTTATAAACACAATTCTTTCCTTTCCCATTAACATCATACTACCTGCACATGTCAATTGGAATCTGCAGAAACAAACTTCATTGGACTTATCCTATAAAAACATATCAATTGTAACATGTATAAAAGTCCATAAAAACATCTCATTTGGAGAAACATTACTTCACCAAACGTTGCTTAAAGTTCCCAAAAACAATCAATATACACCAATAGATGAACAAATTAGGTCAATGATATCAAAAACACTGAAAACATCAATTCAACTAGAAGAGAAACAACATGAAATGATATTCTGGTTATAATTCAAAAAATAATTCTAACTCCTATGTCGCATACTTATTATGTTAAACTAGTAGAATGACACTATGAGTTGGATCATGATTTTCAGATTAATTTCGATGCACATCACAAGAAGCTTGAACATTTTAGATTTGCCAAGGAATTAAAGATTTTCAATACGGATCTATCATATTTTGACTTTTGTAATATTTTATGGTTAGTCAGTAGCAGTTAGGTAAAAGATATTAGTTTTTGTACATATAGAGAGCTCATTAGTTCATGGGGTTTAATACTTTTAACAACATTGTTTATAATCCTTATAGAGAATGATGCCTTGATTCCATGATCAAAATAACTCTTAGAAAGTTTATAGGGTTCAGCTTTACTATGAAGCATATTAACGTGGGTCTATCTATTTGATAATTGAGTTTTTCTAAGAAAAACCAAAATTATAATAGAATTTTGCCAAAGAAACTTATATTTGAATATATTTATTCAATAAAGATTTTTCAATAGAGAACGATACTCTAGATGGTTTGCTAATAACTCTTGGTCGACTCAACAACCTCACCTTGGTCAAGTACTATTCAAAGTAAATAACATAACTAAAATAGAGATTGAAGAGAAAACACAATTAGAACAATAGAGATTTATCTAGAGTTGGCATGAGATAAAAAGCTAAAAAATAAGAAAATTATGCATCTTGTGACCTTTCATTAGGAACAAATGCTTATAAATCCAAAAAATAAATCTTAAAAAACTAGTTGTCTTCAAGTAACTTGACATTTAGGAGCAGTTTGTTTACACTGCATTGCATTTCTCATCGTTTACATTTGGTCTTGCATATCAAATGTTATGTTTGGTGATTGTTTAGTTTTTAGTCTGCATAACACAAACATTTCAAATTGCAGCTTATCATATCATGATAGTTGTCAGTCCACATAACACAAACATTTCATATTGCAGTCTATCAGTTATCAATCCGCATAACACAAACATTTCAAATTGTAGCTTATCATATCATTGTGATATGATAGGCTGCAATTTGAAATGTTTGTGTTATGCGGACTGACAACTAAACAATCACCACACATAATATTTGATATGCAAGATCAAATGTAAACGATGCAAATGCAATGCAGTGTAAACAAACTGCCCCCAAGTGTTAAGTTACTTGTAGACAAGTTAGTTTCTCACGATGATATGATAGGTTGCAATTTGAAATATTTGTGTTATGCGGACTGACAACTAAACAATCACCAAACATAACATTTGATATGCAAGACCAAATGTAAACGATGACAAATGCAATGCAGTGTAAACAGATTGCTCGCAAGTGTTAAGTTACTTGCAGACAAGTTAGTTTTTTTTATTTTTTATTTTTTTGATTTTAAGAATTTTTTTTGGATTTATTGGCATCTGTTCCTAATGGAAGGGTCACAAGATGCATAATTTTCATGTTTTTCAACTTTCTATTCCATGCCAACTCTAAATAAACTCTGTTGTTCTGACTGTATTTTCTCTTCAATCTCTATTTCAGTTTTGTTATTTACTTTGAATAGTACTTGACCAGAGTGATGTTAAGTCATCCAAGAGTTATTAGCAAACTATCTAGAGTATCGTTCTCTATTGAAATTTTTTTGTTGATTAAATATATCCAGATATAAGTTTCTTTAACAAAATTCTGTGGTAATTTTGGTTTTTTTGGGAAAACACTGTTATCAAATAGACCCACGTTAATATGCTTGATAGTAGAGCTAAACTCTATAAACCTTCTAAGAGTTCTTCTGATCATCATGGAATCAAGGCATCTTTCTCTATAAGTGTTACAAGCAATATTGTTAAAAAATATCAAACTCCAGGGACTAATAAGCTCTCCATATGCACAAAAACTAATATCTCTTACCCAACTGCTATTGACTGACCAACAAATACTATAAAAATAAAAATAAAAATATGATAGATTCGTGTTGTTAGTTTTAAGATCAGAAATGAATTAAGCAGAATTAAAACAACATAGAGCAATGAACACAACAAATACTTTGAGAAAACCTCCTCTAGGGAGAAAAACCCAGCAAAATATATCTCTTATATATTGAAGAAATAAGAGCAGAAATCTGCTTTACAATATGGCCCAAGCACAACGCTGATTCACAATAATGAAAGGTAGTGCCTTTCCTAAGCACGAATATATAAATAATATTATTTCTCTTTGATAATAATTGACTTGATGCAAAATGTTGATCTGTTATAGGTGATCAATCTCCTTGAAGTGTGAATTACTTTTTCATCAAAAAAATTAGATTACCAAATGAAGTGAAATGCCTTGTATATATACACATTGAGATGTCTCTTCATGAAGGGTCAACCTCTC
Source organism: Torreya grandis (assembly GCA_037957365.1). Classification (NCBI taxonomy): domain Eukaryota; kingdom Viridiplantae; phylum Streptophyta; class Pinopsida; order Cupressales; family Taxaceae; genus Torreya; species Torreya grandis. The sequence continues at coordinate 1,022,772 of JARHVA010000959.1, read as the reverse complement.
TTCACCAAAAGAGACGACTTTTAATAATATATATATATATATATATATATATATATATATATATAATAGCAAGTCGGCCAGAGATATTTTAACATTATTATTATTTGAATTTGATGGGGAAAAATATCCCCTGTTGCTATAAATATCAACACGTGTTGACAATCTTTGATTCTTTGGCAAATCTAGAATAATCAAACTTGCTGTGATGTGCATCGAAATTAATTTCACAATCATGATCCAACTATTATAATGTCATTCTACTAATTTAACATAATAAGTATGCAACATAGGGGTTAGGATTCTTTCTTGAATTATAACCGGAAGATCGTTCCATGTCGTTCCTCTTCTAATTACTTGGTGTTTTCATTGTTTTTGATATCATTATCATCAAATAATAAGGAACTGATTTGTTTATCTATTGGTGTATGTATATTGATTACTTTTTGAAACTTTAAGTAATGTTTGGTGAAGTAATGTTTCTCCAAATGGGAGGTTTTCATGAATTTTTATAAATGTTATAATTAATATGTTTTCATAGAATAAGTTCAATGAAGTCTGTTTATGCGGATTTCAATTGACATGTGTAGGTAGTATGATGTTAATCAAAAAAGAAAAAATAGTGTTTATGGAAATGAAACATATTGTGTTGATGTTACTAAGAGAATTTGTATTGATGTCGGATGAAGTTTCCTCCTTACCCATAACATTATCACTAACATTTTCAAACTGGCTTACTGATAAAGCTATTGTTGGGATCAAAAGGGATGTTGATATCAATGATGAACCTCCCTTTAACTCCAAAAGAAATTGTATATCTGATTTTGATAATAAATTTGATCTTGGTTTGGATGTAGCCATAAGGAAGGCTTGTTGAATTGCATTATTGCCAAGTTTATTTTTCATTGATCGTTTAAAAATGTTGAATTTATGATGAAAAGATTTTTGGAAATGCTAAATCTCAGATATTGGATTGAAGACATGACGATTAAATGATGTTCGGGTCAAAATAGAATTTTTATCAAAAATGAGTATTTTATCGAAAATAGTTGTTTGGTTGAGAGTGGATGGAAGATTGTAATCTTGAATTAGAAATGAGATGACTTGATTAGGCTCAAGGACATCTTGACATACCCTCAAAGCATAATTTTCAAACATAAATAAATGCAGATTCATTCTGATATACTCTTCGTCAGCCAAATCTTGGCTAGTGTAGTGAGGGATATTGGAACTATAACAAGTGGATGAGAGACTTGGGTGATTTTGGAAGATAGTATCACTAGTGATAAGATGATGTGGAAATTTTGGGATGAGTTAGATGCAAAATCAAATGTTTGATTTTGATGAATATGAAAAAGTTGGTTTTGATGGGTGTAAGAGTTGAAAGATTTATTTGGATGGAACATATTTAGATTTGATTGAATCAGGGTTTAATTTGTGAATATGTTTTGGTTCATATAAATATCTGAAAGTGATGATGAAGGTGAACCAAAAGTTTGATTTACATTTTGATGTTAAGGTTGAAATCAAATGCATCTAGGAACATATTTTGATTTGCATTTGGTGGCATTTGATATATGGATAGTGTAGAACTTGTAAAAAAATTCAGAGAAATTTGACTATCATAGCCTAAAAATTGATTCGACGTTGTCTCTAAAGTAGAATTCTAATGTTGTTCTATGGGTAAACATGAATAATCATTTAAGTTTGAAATTGATCTGTGGTTGTTTGGATTGAATTGGCTAGTTAGGAAACTTGAATGATTAATGTTTGAATTTGATTGATTGATGTTTGGGTTGAATTGGTCGATCACAAAACTTGAATAATTATTCATGTTTCGATTTGATTGATTGATGTTTGAGTTTGAATACATATTAAAACTCGGATTTGGATTTGTTAGATGGTTGGTTTGACATTGATTTAAATGTGTTTGAATCAAAATTGGTTGAATAAAACTCTTGGTTAAAACATAGATTATTTAGATTATGATTTGTGATCGAATTGATTAAGTTATTGTTTCACATAGTCATACTTCTTGCAATGGGTGATGCTACTAAATAAAGACAACAAAATACTAAAATATCAAAGTGACTAAAAGTTTGATTGTCAACTAAATGATTTTACAAATAAAGACATGTGGCAAATACAAAAAAATAACAAACAATTTTTTTACTTTAATTAGTCAAAAAATTGCACATAAAAGGTGTCAAATTAAGATGAGGGTCGTGAACAACTATTGAACCTTCCATCACTGACTCGTCCATACTCTCAGCTATGACCTAATATTTCAAAGCACTAATAATGAAAGATCATGTCATTTTCATAGTCTACTGAGTCCAGTTTCAAGGGTGTGTGAAAAGTAGCTTCTCGATGCTAACTGCTAATCGATGCACCAAAATCGAATGATAAAAGAGGTTATCATAGACTTAAAGTTTAAACAAGATTATCTATAGGAAAAATTGTGTAAGAAATAGATAAAGTGGACACACACACTATTGGGTCTTATCCTAAAGTGCTCAACATAGTTGTAGGGGTCTCAGTGTGTTGACAATCAGTAATATCATATTTTGAGGCAGCGGTTGAAACCTTGGGTATTGGAGCATGAAAACTCTTCAAATCACGATATCCTTCAAACACACAACCGTTTAAACAATTGAAATGATTGGATCTTGATTTATATTCCCCGTCGATAAACGGGGTTTGACTTACTGCATGGTGGTGAAATTCATGGTCAATAGAGCCTCTAAAAAATGAAAATAAAAAGTAATCGTTTCTGATTTTTGAGTATCGTTAGCAATATAATGTCAAGAAAAAACATACGCGAGCAATACTTAGATAATATAGAAAATTATGAAATGTTTGTGATTCTCGAATATGGTCACCAATGTGATGCCAAAGGAAAAACAAATGCAATTTTCATAATTACAAACAAAATATTGAAATAAAATGTGATGTAATTATTAAAAACTTTGAAAACAAGATTGAAAGTGTTAGTAAAAGAAATCAATTAATTTTTTTTATCTTTTTTGCTAATTATCTTTGACAAACGTTCTGCAAACAAATGGTTAGAATATTTACTTAAATTTGGAGCAAGACAACCTGTAATAGAACAAGTAAAGATTATAAAAACAAAGCGAAAACCACTTCTTTGTGACAAATTTGTAGTCACACAGAAAGATAAGGAAACAAAATTATGATAAAACAAACACAGGGAAAAAATAGAATACAAAAAGTAGATAACAAATAAATTTGCACTTACATAATGATTTTATTGCCTTGTATGATGATTTCACTACACAAAAAGATAATTTCGTTGCTAGGAAAAACGATTTCACTATTAGAAAGGATGATTTTGCTTCACAAAAAGATGAATTTGTAGCTAAGAATGATGATTTTATTGTTAAAAATGATGATGTCGTTTCAATTTGAATTCATTGTTGAACCTGTAGACATAACTTAAAACACAGAGGGATTAACAGAATGATTTCACTACTCAGTTTCATGATTTTGCTGTTAAAAATGATAATTTTGCTCTTAGCTACAATGATTTTGTTAAAAAGTACATCAATTTTGTGTTTTCTTTATAGTAAAGAGTTACAAAAAATTAAAAACACAGAGATAATCAAAAAGTGAACATAAAATCAATGATGTAAAAAAAATATATTAAAAAAAACTAAAAATAGGTTAAAAATGATTTCACTATTACGAAGTACAATTTATTAATATTTTTGAATTCACTGTTATGCAGTGGACATACACAGCGAAATAGAAAACCCCTAATAACACCTTGTAGCTTATACTAACACTCAAAAAGATAAGATTAAACTTAAAAGATAAGAAATACGAGGAAATATTCTATCGGGCATGCTAAAAATGTGTGAACTAAATTTAGAAGTGCTAAAAAATAATGCAATCTTCATTTAAGCTAAATTTAACCTAAGATAGACCAACAAACAAAGAAAACAAAAAACATAAATTTATATTTCAAATGTGCAAGCTTTCTCTATTGCGATGTAAACTTGATTTGCTCTTCGAAAATGTGCTGCTCATTTTTTCAATGCAAAGGAGAACGGGCAACGTTTTGATGCAAAAATGAGTTTTTGATTCACTTTGATTTTCTTGGATTCGTTTGTGAATGGAATAAAACTTCATTAACACAAGTCAGGTTTCTGATTTTTGAAAATGAAGGTTTTCAAATTTATTCATAGATTTTTGGAGGAAGATTTAACAAAGATGAAAGAATATTTGGATTTATTAAATGATTCAAATAATCAATGGTCGCTAATGAGTTTTCACCCATGAGGATGAAAATCATTTCAAATGGTTGAGAGAAGCATGCGATTGGTTAGCTGAGTCAGTAGGAATAAGTCAAGCTTCTTAACAAATCAGAGGATGACTCATAAGAGGTTGAGAAAGTTATGGGTTTGGTTGGGATGAGAGAAAAAAAAGTAAAAAATCTTTGATGAAGTGTTAAATCTAGATTTTATATTTAAAATAAAGATTTAAAGTGTGCATAATTGATTAATTTGACTTATTTAATTATTTAAATTTGGAGAGATGTGATGAATTATTTTAAAAAGAATTATTAATAAGATTTTACGTGCATTTCGACACTAAATAAAATTTAGGAGTCTACATATGCCCCTCTTTGAAATAGTGTTGCAAAGTAATACTATTTCGAAGAATAGTAGAAATAGACTGTTAATGATTAAAAAGGAGAAATTTCCTTGAAATAAATGAAAATGAATGTGATGTCCAAAAAATAAAATGCCTTACCACCACCACCACCAGTGAAATTAAATAATCATAATGAATGTTGATGTATTAATCTTCCACTGGACGTGCCAAAAATGTGTGAACTAAATTTAGAAGTGCTAAGAAATAATGCAATCTTAATCTAAACTCCAATTCAACTTAAAATAGAGTAACAAAGAAAATAAAAAATAGAAAATAGAAAACATTAACTTACACTTCAAATGTGCAAACTTTCTCCATTGCGATGTACACTTGATTTGCTCTTCGAAAATGTAGTGCTCACTCTTCCAATGCAAAGAAGAACAAACAACGTTTTGGTGAAAAAATGATTTTTTGATTCGTTTTGATTCACTTGTGAATGAAATAGAACTTTGTTAGCATAAGTCAGAATTTTGATTCTTAAAAATGAAGGTTTTCAAGTTTATTTATAAATTTTTGAGAAAGATCCAATAGTGAAGGATTATTTGGATTTATTAAATGAACCAAATAATTAATGATGGCTAATGAGTCCTCACCCATGAGGATGAAGACCATTTCAAATAGTTGAGAGAAGCATGAAATTGGTTAGCTGAGTCAGCAAGAATAAGTCAACCTTGACAACTCAGGGTATGATTCATAAGAGGTTGAGAAAGTTGTGGATTTGGTTGGGATGAGGTAGAAAAATGTGAAAGATGTTGGATGAGGTGTAAAATCCGAATTTTATATTTAAAATAAGGATTTAAAATGTGCATAATTGACTAATTTGACTTATTCAATTATTTGAATTTGGAGAGATGTGATGAATTATTTTAAAAAGAATTATTAATAGGTTTTTAGGTGCATTTTGATATTAAATGAAATTTAGGTGTCTACATTTGTCCCTCTTTGAAAGAATGTTGTGAAAGAATAGTGTTTTGAAAAATAGAAGTAGAGTGTTAATGATTAAGAATAATAAATTTGTCCCGAATGAATGAAAATGAGTGTGATGATGCCCCTTCGAAGGTTTATTTAAAAAAATGGGCAAACAATTGAAATTGACGAAAAGAGAAAATGGACAAAGTGATGTGGATGAACAATAAATTAACTGACTATAAAATTGATGTCAAACTTGTAAAATTTTGGTTGTGTAAAAAGGTTGCCCCTAGTTAACTAACATTAGAGTATGAATTTGAAAAACAATAGTTTAAGAATTCGGATATTACATGCTTAATGTTTTGCTAATGATGCAGGGGTCAATTAAACGGTTGTGAAAATGATATATCCCAACGATAATAAGCTGTAGATTTAAAAATAGAAAAAAAAATTTGAATTGTAAATAATTATGTTTATTTTATTTAGATAGATTGTTACAAGATTTGGCAAACAAATGCGGAATAAATTGATTTAATGTATCTCAAAAATTTGAAAAATTGATGAAATATGAGTACAATTAAGGGATGGGGGGGCAAAATATTTGATAGGGGAGAAAAATATAAGTAGAACAAATCGGGTATAAAAATTCATTTGTGAAAATTCGATTATCAAAGTTATTTGCTAAGAAAATTGATTTGAGAGTTTTGCTCTGAGACCTTTGGAGAAAATATCGACCATATTACACACCATGAGTACCTAATAGAGCGAGTTAGGAGGTTCTAGAGACTTGAGAGGCGTGGGCCTCTAGTAAGTTTAAATTTGATTTTTTTTGTATTTATGGCCATTAATTAAGGCAAAAGGTGAGAGAAAATGACTTTGATTTTGCCAAAACGGTGAATTCAGCATCGAAATTAATGAATTCAATGTAGGTAATTATGAATTCACAAAACGTAGTGGTGATTTTGTAAAACAGAGAAATGAAATCGCATTAGATTAAGAAAGATGATTTTGCTATTTAACAGTGGCAAAATTGTTCAATAGGGGAGTGAAATCGTTGGTCAGAGAAGTGAATTCGTTGGAGTGAGTTAAAGGTGAATTTGAAGGGATTGATAGTGAATTTGCATAATGTCAGAGCGAAAATGCTAAATGGAAAAGCGAAACTGTGTTGTTAAGAATGAAAGAACGATAAATATGAATGAATTGAAAATGTTTGATTTTTGTTATTTTTGTTGAGTGGTTGGAACGTAGTGATAATTTTGAATTTAATGCTGAGTAAAATTAATTAAATGCTAACTTATATGATTTGCAGGAGGGTATTACCAATGCTTGTGACTTGGGAATGGAGACCTGGAGCGATGACGTAGTTGGCGAGCTTCACAGAGTATGAGCTTGATGTTCTAGAGACTAATAACTTATCATACATTGCACGGATGCCAAAGATTCGAGTAGATAGATCACTTCTTACAATACTTGTTGAGAGATGGCATAGTGAGACTAGTACATTTCACTTGCCGACATGGGAGATGACTGTCACATTAGAGGACGTGTATTAGTTTCTAGGTATTTTGATATGAGGGAGACGGGTATACTGGGGGCAGGGTCTATAGGAGATCACATTATTTAAGATTTTTGGGGACAGGTTGATTCTTATAAAGACAGAGTTGATGTAGACTATTGCACCAAATTGGAGATGGACTCTTTGACTATTGTTAGTGGCATTATGCTACCTAACAAGAGTGGGAGGTTATGTCCTATTGGTCTTCTAGATGTGATTGGGGACATGATGGAGATGGGAAAGAGATTTGCGTGGGGTCCATGTGTTTTAGCACATTTATACCAAGATTTGCATCATATAGTTTATTTGTATCAGAGAGAGATTGGTCCTTCGACATTGCTATAGGTGTGGTGCCAGGAGTACATTGCTATAAAGAGGTAGTTGGACATATGAGCACTCAGTCTGATGATGACCCATTGGCATATGGGTGGCATGTGATTATTGGGACATGCAAACCACACTTTAGTGACCTTGAGTTTGATAGGAGAGCTATTGATGAGCTAGGTGATGATCAGATCACTTGGAGACCTTATAGGGAGACTGTGTTTTAGTGGTCACATGATGACCTACACATGGATTACATGATGACCCTGTATTATATTATCGATACACATGATTACAACATAGAGAGATATCACCCAGATAGGGTAATGAGATAGTTTGGGGTGAGATAGCATATACCAGCTAGACCACATGTATTTGTACAATCAATGAAGGAGAGAGCATAGTGGGACATGATCCAACCATAACCGACCATAGCTGAATACAATTACACACTGTTAGATGCAGTGATCAGAGAGATGTCATTGATGCTAGAGTTGTTGATGGGTATGTAGATTGGTGGGCTCTACAGATACTAGTTAGATCGACTATTCCATATGCACCACCACGGATGTGGAGGTAGAGATTGGTGGCTAGCTTGAGTAGACAACCATGAGGCACAAGTTTAGGAGCCCAGATTAAGAGGGTTGTGATAGGAGACAGAGGGTGAGAATGAGCATGAGGTGGACGTGTTGTGGATAGCTTGAAATCATATTTTGAGTACATCCAATTCGAAACAAGTACCATGATTAAACAATCGAGCAATAGACGCTATCACTACCATTAGTTCTTTATTAAAGTTGAACATAAAGCAGAATTTTTTTTTGATTGAGTACTTAAGGATACCAACTTATGATACACCCGATTCAAAAATGATTTGTGAGGTGGTTGGTCCCACTTCTTCATGGTATTTTGATATGTATACATACCTTCATAATCATACCATCCCATTTAACTTATCATCTAACCAACATAATTCATTTATTCAATGCACATCTCGCTATACCATCCTTGGTAATATACTATATCATTGAGGCTATGATGAAACCCTTCTACGTTGTTTACATTCTAAATAATCCACTTCGGTAATTAGAGAAGTTCATGAGGGAATTTGTGGAGCACATTCAAGTGGTATGGCCCTTGTGAAATAGATTCTTCGAGTAGGTTATTATTGGCCTACAATGGAATCTGATTCATATGCCTTCATGTGCCTATGCCAAAAAGTGTATGCCCTGTCAGAAACATGGGGATCTTATCCATAGTTCCTCACAAGCTTTGCAACCTCTTACAACACCTTAGCCATTTTCCACATGGGGGTTAGACCTTATTGGAAAAATAAATCCTAGCTCTTCTAACGGACATAAAAACACATTATACTAGCAACTGAGTATTTTACTAAATGGGTCGAGGCAATGCCACTTACCTATGTCACTATAAAGCAAATTTCCAATTTTATCCTTAACCACATTATTTGCTACTTTGGTATTCATTCTACTCTCATTTCTGACAATGGTAAATCATTAAAAAATAGAGATGTTAAGACTCTATCAAACTTTTAATATCAAACACAAATGGTCTACTCTTTACTACCTGCAAGGCAACAACCAAGTTGATGCAACAAACAAAAATATTTTGTGCATCCTTAAAAGAATTGTCAATGAAGTTGGTTGTGACTAGCATATGCAGTTATATCCCGCCCTTTGGGCATACCACACTAGTATCCGCACACCCATGGGGGCAACCCCTTATTACCTTGTTTATGGCAGGGAGGCTATTCTTCCAATAGAGGTTGAGATTCCATCTTTATGAATATCATTATAACAAATCATAGATGAAGAATCATATCGAACTTCACAACTCAGTGAGCTCGATCTCTTAGATGAGAAATGACTCAATACTTTAAATCACCTACAAGTTTACCATAATCGCCTTCGCAGTAACTATAATAAGCAGATTAAAGCTAGGGAATTTACAAATGGAGATCTTGTTCTCAAGGAGAACCAATGAAACACTAATGCTGAGAGAGAGAATAAGGAAAAATTTGAACCTAATTGGTTAGGTCCATACATTGTTATTGCTAAGTATGGATTAGATGCTTACAAACTAGCCACAAAAAATAGAGAGAAGCTTGATGAACCTATAAACATCATGCAGCTTAAAAGGTTCTATGTCTAAACTTGTTCTATATGTTGTAATTGGTATATCAAAAGTCAAAAATCAAAATAATAATAAAAAAAAGAAAAAATAGAAAACAAAGATGTGTACATAGATCATCTAGATGTGAAAACCAATTTACTGATGTTTTGGATAAGTAACATAGTGAAAACCAGGCTTCTGGCACCATGTGTAAACCATTGTCTATACTTGCCCTAGTTACTTGGGGGCATCACCTTTCAGTAATCCATTGTATAGTACCAAGTGTTTCATTTTGTTAGTTAGTCATTTATCCTATAACATGCTCAGTTTAGGGTTGTTCCTATATGTGACCCTGTATTATTGGTCATGATAGTGAAAAAAAGTCTTATTCCTTATTTCAAAAATCCCAAAATATAAAAAAATAAAAAATAATACAAAAACATTCCAAAAAAACATCAATTTCAACACATCTACCATTCTAAACTATCTTCCACATCGTTCACTTATTCTTGGGTGGGTCACTCGCACATATTTTTCATCTCACACTCAAACATTTCATCAATCATCCACTTTCTCATCACTTCTCTTATTGGGAGAACTACATCTGGCCTAATATCCTCATATAGACTTTGTCTAATGTGGATTATGTAGGCAACGCTTATAGACATGGGACCTCTAGGGTCAACTCGGCCACCGTATTCCCCATCATCTATTTCCCCAAACATGGATTAGCTTATTCTTATGCTTCTTCCCCGAATGTTCGGTACCTAGCCTCGCTCTTGGCTACAATTGTGTAGTCCTTGCTTGGATTGATTTTATTTGCAACTTTTTTATTTACATCATTTGTTTGTTTTTATTATTATTGTTTATTTTCTATCTCTAACCATTCACTTGGTTATTTTTATCCATTTCTTTTTCTTAGCCAATGAGTTGGTTATTTCACTTCATTTTATCTTTAGCCATTCAAATGGTTATTTCCTTTACTTTGTCAATTGTGATCAATTTTTGTTGTTAGAGTTACACTTTGTTTGTTTGTGTGTCATTCTTGCTTAACATTATTGCAATTTTTATTATGTGTGTTCCAAATCATTTAGATTACTTTTTTTGTTTTCCATTATTATTTGCTGTGTGTTTAAACAAATTATTTTATGAAATGCATAATAGTATAGTTATGGTTTTGCTATATCATGACGTACTTTGCTTTTACACAATTTATTCTTTCTTTTTGTTCATATGCTTAAAACATCAACATTCATCATAATTATTTAATATCATTGGTGGTAATGTGTTTTATGCTATATGATTTGCTTAAAGCTCAATAATATTGAAAATGCAATGCAAATAACAAAAATACATGCATAACAAATATGCTGAAATAATTAAAACAATGCTAGCGTAAATTAAAATGCAGTAAATATAACCAGTGCTACCATATATCCATACATCTATTAATCATGTATAAAGTCCATAGAAACCAATAAATAGTCCATCAATGTCCAATCCACATAGCACAAAGTCTTAATAAATCATCATGATTATATATATAAAATGTGTCTAAACAAAAGTTACATCTAAAAAATATGTATACCTTATATCCTGTATGGCTCAACCTGTCCCTTTGATGGAGTGTCTGGTCTCGGTAATAGCTCCTCACATCATGGTGTGACTCGTGGAGGACCCATCACACAATATTTATCTCACTGACCTCTCTAACTTAATACACTGAAATAATCAAGTAGATGCCAAACATCTCAAAAGAACTCCTTAAACAATGGTGCCCTCTAAGAATGTAGTACAACCTCATACAAGGCCCTGTAATATGTGGCTTGCTCCATGGCCCTCATCACTCTATCCAGTGTAGTAATCTGTGCCTATCCATCTAGTAGCATCCCCACCTCTGCTAGCTCAATCCTTGCTGTATCTCTCTCTCCTGTCTGAAGCATTATGTCAAAGTTGTATAGTCTGGCTTCTGGGTCTCTACATCATGTGTAACCAATGATGTAGCCATGCCATCTCCGTCTATCCCATCTATAATTGCCTGTAATCTATCAACCTCAGACTATAATCATCTAATCTCAGTAATCTAGTCTTCTCTGCTATCTACTATACCTTGTAATCTGAAAACCTTCTGCTACAATCCATCAATCTTCCTATCATGCACTCTAATCTCCTCTCGAAGTTTATTAAAAGTGCATGCTCCTCTCTAGATCTTAGAGTACATGAAGAACCAACCACATTCCCTCTATCTACTTGGGTGTCCTATGCTGCTCTCATGATAACATCCTCCCCCTCTCTATCATCCTCACTTTCAACCTCTATCAATGGAGTCTCTCCTCCAACCCTCTTCTCTATATCCAAATCCATCCCTGTATCAACATCAATATCAATCCCTACCTTGCAAAAAATCTCTACATCCTTCATGTCTATAATCTCCACATCATGCAGTTGGCTAATCTCCATAGCACGCCCTCTACCTCATGTTCATCTTCTATCTCCTGTCACAACCTTCCTGATTTGGGCTCCGAAACCTATGCCTCATGGATGTCTACTCAAGTTAGCCACCAATCTCTACCTCCACGTCCATGGTGGTGCATATGGAATAGTCAATCTAATTGGTCTCTGTTGAGCCCACCAATCTACATACCCATCAACAACTCCAACATCAATGACATATCTCTAATCACTCCATCTAATAGTCTGTAACTGTGTCCAACTAAAGTCAACTATGGCTAGATCAATGGTCATGCCCCACTGTGCTCTCTCCCTCACTGATCATGAGAATACATGTGGCCCAGTTGGTATATGTTGTCTACATCCCAAACTGTCTCATCACCCTATCTGGGTGATATCTCTGTTGTAATCATGTTTCTTGATAATGTAACATGGGATCATCATGTAATCCATGTGTAGGTCATCATGTGGCCACTAAAACATAGTCTCCCTGTAAGGTCTCCAGGTGATCTAATCATCACCTGGCTCATCCATAACTTTCTTATAAAACTCAATGTCACTTAAGTATGGTCTGCATGTCCCAATAATCACATTCCACCCATATGCCAATGGATCATCATCAAACTGAGTGCTCATATGTCCAACCGACCTCTCTATAGCAATGTGTTCCCAACACCACACTTGTAGTACTATCGAAGGGCCAATCTTTCTCTGATCTAAATAAATTGCATGATGTAAATATCGGTACAAATGTTAAAATGCATGGACTCCATGCAACTTGCCCATCTCCATCACGCCTCCAATCACATCTAAAAGACCAATAAGACATAACCTCCCATTCTTTTCAGGCAACATCATGCCACTGACAACAACCATGAGTACAGTAGTCAAAGAGTCCATCTCCAATTTGGTGCAATAGTCTATATCAACTCCGTCTCTAACAATAGGAATCAACCCGTACCCAAAAATCTTAAATAATGTGATATCTTATGGATAATACCCCCAATATACCCATCTCCCTCATATCAGAATACTCAAAATTTGATACACATCCTCCAATGTGACAGTCGTCTCCCCTGTTAGCAAGTGAAATGTACTAGTGTCACTATGCCATCTCTCAGTAAGTATTGTAAGAAGTGCTCTATCCGCTTGAATCTCTGGCATTTGTGTAATGTATGATAAGCCACTAGCTTCTAGAACACCAAACTTATACTCTGTGAAGTTCGCCATCCGTGCCATCACTCCAAGTCTTCGCTCCCGAGTCACAAGCACTGATAATACCTCCTGCAAGTCACATACATTAGCATTTAATTAATTTTACTCAGCATTAAATTTAAAATTATCACTACGTTCCAACAACTCAACAAAAATAATAAAAATCAAACAAACATTTTGAATTCATTCACATTTATTATTGTTCTTTCATTCTTAATAACACAATTTCACTTCTACATTTAACATTTTCGCTCCTAAATTATGCAAATTCGCTATCAATTCCTTCAAATTTGCCTTTGACTCACTCCAACAAATTCACTTCTCTCTTGAATGAATTCGCTTCTCTGACCAATGATTTCACTCCCTTGTTGAATGATTTTACCATTGCTAAACAACAAAATCGCCTTTCTTAATCTAATGCAATTTTGCTTCTCTATTTTACAAAATCGTCACTACATTTTATGAATTCATAGTTACATTTAGTGAATTCGCTAATTTCAATGCCGAATTCACCGTTTTGGAAACAATGAATTCATTTTCTCTCACTTTCTATCATAATTAATGGCCATAAATACAAAAAAATTCAAATTCAAACTTATTGGAGGCCTGCTCCTCTCAGGTCTCTAGAACCTCTTCACCTGCTCTGCTCGGTATTCTTGGTGTGGAATACGGTCCATATTTCCTCCAAAGTCTCAGAGCAAAACTCTCAAATCAATTTTCTTGGCAAATAACTTTGAAAATCAAATTTGCACAAATGAATTTCTATACCCCATTTGTTCTACGTATATTTTTCTCCGCTATCAAATATCCCCCCCCCCCTCCAATCCATTTCATTGTACTCATTCTTCATCTATTTTTCAAATTTTTGGGATACATTAAATCAATTTATTCTGCATTTGTTTTCTAAATCTTACAACAATTTATCTGTGTAAAATAAACATAATCATTTGCAATTCAATATCTTTTTTCTATTTTTAGATCCGCAGTTTATTATTGTTAGGTATATCATTCCCACAACCGCTCAATTGACCCCTGCGTCATTAGCAAAACATTAAGCATGCAATCTCCGAATGGTTAAACTATTGTTTTTTAAATTCATACTTTAGTTTTAGTTAACTAGGGGCAACCTTTTTACACAACCCAAATCTTGCAAGTTTGACATCAATTCTATAATAAGTTGATTTATTGTTCATCCACATCACTTTGTCCATTTTTTATTTTCATCAATTGCAAGTGTTTGCTCATTTTTTTGAACAAACCCTCGAGGGGGCATTATCATACTCATTTTCATTCATTTAGGGTAAATTTATCTTTCTTAATAATTAACACTTTACTTCTACTATTCTTCAAAATAGTATTGCTTCACAACACTATTTCAAAGAGGGGCAAATGTAGACACCTAAATTTCATTTAGTGTTGAAATGCACTTAAAATCCTATTAATAATTCTTCTTAAAATAATTCATCACATCTCTTTCCAAATTCAAATAATTGAATAAGCCAAATTAGTCAATTATGCACATTTTAAATCCTTATTTTAAATATGAAATCTAGATTTTACATCTGATTCAACATCTTCCACCTTTTTCTCTCTCATTTCAACCAAACCCATAACTTTTTCAACCTCGTATGAGTCATGTCTTGAGTTGTCAAGAAGCTTGACTTAACTAACCAATCCCATGCTTCTTTCAACCATTTGAAATAGTTTTCATCCTCATGGGTGAGGACTTATTAGCCACTGTTGATTATTTAGATCATTTAATAAATCCAAATAATCCTCTACCATTGGATCTTCTTCCAAAAATCTATAAATAAACTTGAAAACGTTCATTTTCAAATATTGGAATCCTGACTTATGCTAACAAAGTTCTATTCCATTCACAAGCGAATCAAAGTGAATCAAAAACTCCTTTTTGCACCAAAATGCTGCCTATTCTCCTTTGCATTGGAAGAATGAGCTCCACATTTTCGAACAACAAATCAAGTTTACATCGCAATGGAAAAAGCTTACACATTGGAAGTATAAGTTTGTGTTTTCTATTTTCTTTGTTTGTTACTCTATCTTAAGTTGAATTTAGCTTAAATTAAGATTGCATTATTTTTAGCACTTCTAAATTTAGTTCACATAATACCCCATAATAATTACACTAAAACCTCGCCACCTTTCACTAGAGTTATGGTTTGCCTTATTACGCTGATTGGGATGCACTCAGGGGAGTACCCTATTACAATTACAGGATCAACCTTATGGATAATTGTTAGGATGTATTATTCTAAAGCTCTTATTTATAGTTTTTGGACTTGAATGCTGTGTACCATAAAGTACAAAAATGGTTAAATTTGATTTGCTATTTCAGAGGGAAAGGCCCTCTTAAACCCAGTTACTAGCGTAGTCATTGGCATGAGAGAAGGGGGTTCATTATATATACTGGTAATTGTAGGTTTTGCAGGTGCAGAAATGACATAATATGATTTGTAATTTCAGAGGGGATTGCAATTTTTTTCTCTGAATTAATACCATAATCATTGTACATAGGTTTTGCAAAAAAATTGAAACTATGCTTGTCTTAGCATGAATATTGTTTATGGTGCTCAGAAAAGAAGCAAAAATGGTGTTGAAACTTGAGTGGCTCAGCGTAAAATGGAATTTGCATGAAGCATAGGGCTGATGGTGCAATATTTTCTCTGATTGGGCTCATCATATTTAAAGATAATTTTAGCTTTTAAAAAAATTATGGTATGCTTGCTTTAGCATGAATATAATTATTGGTGCTCAGAATAGGAAAAAAGGATGTTAAGTTGCTCCATTTATAATATAATTAGCACGAAGCATAGGCTTGATAGTGTGAAATTTTCTCTGCTCATTCTCTGTGGCCTTTGGTAGATATTGACAAAAAAATTAAGATTTTTTGCAGTTGTAAAGGAAACTTGCATTTCTGTGACTATTTGCATCAATGGTGGTATTAGGAAATATCAATGTCAACAAATATAAATATGTTTTTTACTATGTACATCCTATCATTATTCAATATAAACTTAGTATTACCTAATACCAGCGTTGTCGTGTATCTTGGGCAGACACTATCTGGAGGCAAAATTTCATGACATTTACAGTGCAAATCTACTCCATAAATGTACTCCATACTCGATACTTTTGGGGTGGCAAATTTTCCCTTGATTGTCTCCACTTGAAGCGTAGGATCATGAACATTAACTGTAGATATTGCTCTGTATTGCATTTGATTGAAATACTTGGGTGTAGCTATTAAATTTCCAAACTCATTTTTTTAGTAAGAATATAAGAATTTATATTGATCAAAATATGTATAATTGAAAAAAAAGAGAGAAGGAAAACCAATTCTCTACTAATTAAAATTCAGAATTAGTAAAAATGCAGAAATGAAAAGAGAACTAATTTATTGCAGGGGATCGATTTGCCAACAATAGGAAAAAGATATAATTCAAGACATCTTCACTAATGTATCCCAAGATCCCTTTGAGGTTTTTGTCTAGGCAAGCTATATTATTTATACATCCATTAAATTCATGACTCGGCTTGCTAAAGCTTTGGCCTCTCTCTACTTCCTCTTTGGATCCATATCTGAATCAAAGGGTATTGGATTTGTTCCATCACGTGTATCCATAGAATCTTGTCGAAAAGGATTCAAAAATATCAATTTTCTAATAGTCTCTAAAGATGAAATCCTTTGTTAACCAATATGGATACTTGGCAATAATACATTAAAACATGGCCTTACTTGTATACTGTGAGACCTTGCTTTGGGCCTTTCTACATTTCATTCTGTAGAGACTAGACATCTTTATGTAACACAGAAATTTGTGCCAGAAACGAATTTAGGAATCACACTATTGCAAGGTAGCAGGGCATTTTGACATCTGCAATTCCATTTATACACATTAAAAGTACTTTTATAAGTTGTTGGCGTACACTGAAGTTAGATATAAAAATATACATTCATGTTTGAATGGCTTATGTAGGTACCAAACTGCAAACAAGGGATTGTACGCTTATTTTCTATGCCTGTAGTGCCCTCATGCGTCCATCTCCATGGGTTTTCATGCAAGGTTACTGACCACAAAGTCCCAGCATGGCAGCATGTTGGGGATTGTTGATTGATTCTTTGAGATGATGGAAGCTAGCTTTGTGTAGGACATCACCCAATTTATCTTTGGGCAAGTAGATCAGATGTATTTTGGTTGGTGTATAGATCATCTCGAATGGATTCCAAGTTTATGTGTGAATTTTGGGAGGCCTTTTGAGCTTGACACTAAGTTGAAAACTGATGATCGGTCCAAAGTGTCAATTGGACTCTGGTTCAATTTTTGCAGATCCATGATCACAACCCTATTTTTGGGATGATGATTATCCAATTTTAAAATACAACCACAACTGTGCATTAAATAGCTGAGTTAACCACTCTACTTAGTCCTTTTGTAATTTGCCACTCTATGCCCATTGACAATGTGTCCTCCAATCACCATCACCTTTACCATGTGATTGGGTGGGACCTATTGCCATTACTTCTCATCCATCTACCACCACCTCTATTGCACAATAGGAGAAAGATAAGTAAGCACAATCCATTAAACAGATTTAGCATATGCATAATTGAATTAAAGAGCTCGCTCTATTGCAAGCCAAATAAGCATGCCATGCCAATGAAATATAAGTCGATTAGTTAAATGGGTGGTCTGTTACCAGCCCTCATGTAGGTTCTATTCTTGCAGGCATCATCTTAAATCTATATGTTGTTGATTGTAATACCAGTTCATAGCTTCTATCAAACCCTTAGCAAAACAGTAGGCATGTCACAACCAGTGCCATGTTTCTCTCTCCCTTAAGGAAGGTGGTCAAGAATGACATCACATTTAGAAAGGAACCTTTGAATTTATACTCTGAAAACTTACTTTGTTATATGGTCCTCACACCATAATCAAGAAGATAAGAAAAATGCTTTTTAGCTCGATCTTCCACCCTACTTGGGTATCCATCCAATTTTCAATTCAAATTCAATAAAGCCTTATGCTTGACCATTACTTACACATGCAAATGCAGTTAGGACTCAACCCGTTGACTTAGATTCAAAGTACATCCTCACTGTCTCTATAGACCAAATACTTGAGGAATGTATGGCATACCAGTTTGTCAGATACTCATCTAGTCTAGGTGATTAAGTATAGCCAATATCTATTCAAGGCTAAATGGTATATGCTCGATCAATTCAAGGTGATACTTCCAACATTATGTCAGTGGGTAGGATTGCTTCCCAAGGAGGGTTCCTGATCAGAATTTATCTTGTACCTGTATTACAGTAAGTTTAGTCGCATTATCCTTGTACTTAAGATTTGTGTGATTCAAGAATTTCAAAAAATGGGTTTTCAATTTGGAGGATATGGGTTCTTTCTCAAATCTCCATGTCACATGTTCTATGAAAAAAAGTATAAAAATACAGAGGTTGATGAAATAAGAGCTATTAGGTGCGTGGAAGGCAATTCTGTCATACAATGACTAGAGTCAACTATGCTGTGCAGGATCCTTACCTGGTTAGTGAGACTTGTTCTGCAAAAGAAGCCTGTGATGAAGCCTCAAGGGAACTAGCTTTGTTATGGCAAATGGGATATTTGTTATGACAGTGAAGTAAGAGCAGTTTTTCTTTTAGACCAGAAGTTCATGTCACTTTACCTTTGAATGCAATCTTTTTAATGCCATAGCAAGGTTCATATCAATTAATGGAGTGGGCCGATAAGTGCATGTTGGCGCACGCCTGAATGGAACCAATGGTGAAAATCCCATGTTTCCATCTTGGGTGCATGGGATGAATTTGGAAGGGGGTAGTGCACCTTGTAGCCTAAGCATGGTCAGGTGCACGGGTTTTTATATGCTCAATGCATCGTGGAGCTTAAAAGAAATGTAGCTATCAAAGTAAAGTCATCAATCCAAAACCTGACAATCCATTTTATGCATTTTCCCCTCCCTTATAAACGATGCTTCTAAGATTATACAGGAACCATGGAGATTTTGGATGAATGCTTTTAGAGTAGATTTCTAAAAGAGTAGTGCCTTGGAATCTGTTCTATAAAAAGTTAAGACAAGTGAGTTGGGCAGTTTATATTAATCTTCCATTATGTTAAGAAAAGTAGTCAGCCAATAGATTGAAATCAACTAAATCTTGTTCAATTGTTGAAACTGAACCTTCGTTTCAAGATGTACACACGGTCCTATTTATTTGTAAGAATAAAAAGCAAAAAAAGCAAAAGTTATAGGTCATTTGTGCTTCAAAAGCCACCAAAATGTGTTCCCATATCTTTCTGCATACCAGTGTCACTGTGACAACTTTTGAATGTCACACCTTAAGTTTTTTGGTTCCAATTTAAGCTCTGAGTGAATTGATAGAAAAAGTAACTATGAGCCCAACTTCAACTATAAGGCTTTAAACAAAATACACAGTTTACTTGAAATGTTATTCTCAACTCAACGACAGAAGTCTAATGTAACTTGCAAGTTGAATAGAATTTCATCTTCAATCCGGACAAGAATTTTACTAGGAGGAAAATGATTTTTAAGGGCGCTAATTTAGACATGTATTCATATGGAAAACATCACTCAATTTTGTAAATCATGATCAAATACTTTTTGAATTTAAGCAGACGTAGTTAAAAAGAACATGATGGAAGAAATGAGTCACATTTTTTACTACATGCCATAAGTGAGTATTGTTGTTCTTGGGAGAAGTTTAATCGACAATAAATATGAGAACCATTGTAATGAGTTAGATGTTTTCTCGCCTTTTTTGTCATTTTTTTTCTTTACATTCTATATTCTCTCTTTTACAGTATGGGTTTCCTATTTCTACATTCTCTGGCATTTTCTAAAAGCATATATGTTCTCTCAACTTTCAATATTTTAGATGTTTTTGTCACCATTTTTCCATTATGAACATTTTTTTTAAAAAAATATAATTTTATTTCCTTTTTGAAACTAAATTTTTGTCTCGAGTCATGAAAAATCAAGGCCTCAGGGGAACCCCTTCTTACCAAGAAATAAGGTTGAACACCGACATCAAACCCCTAGGAAAAAAAAACTATGGTTCCAAGATTCAGAAACCCATCTATTATATTTTCTTATATTCATTTTAGTTTGGGCTTAAATCATGATGTTTAAGCGTTAAGGGTTTTGTACAAAGGAGCCCAAAAACATTTACAATTCATAGTTAATAAATATTCAAATTTTTGTTGTGGTCTCCCCAATATACTATTCTAGTTTTTAGGTTTGTTTTTCTTCTACCATGATGTAGACATAAAGGTTTTGTAATCTTATAGACCACCTCTTCACTTTGTTAGCTGAAGTTACTAGCAATTGCGTCTTTAGTTGTAAATGATATGTCCATAAGGATGTTGTATAATTTAATATTAAAAATATAAAATTTTAATTGGTTGGTTTTTTAAGAATTATTTTATAATGCTAACATAAATATGTTGATTATGATATTAGTGTCTATCAAATTGTTTGTAAGTGTGATTTTATCTACATCCTCACATCTTCATCGTAAAGTATGATTTTGGAATTTGTTGATGATCCTTTGTTATCTTTTTATATTTGAACAATTTATTTTTAAGTTTTGGTTGTCCATGAAATCCGACTTCACATTCTCTCTCACACGAGTATATGTATATATGTGTGTGTTTGTATACATACACATGTACACATGTTTATATATATAAATTTATACACACACTTGTGTGTGGATATGTGTATATACATGCACACATGTGAGTGTGCATATGTGTATGTATATGCATACACATGTGGATGTATGTATATGTATATATGCACACACACACACACACACACAAATACGTGGGTGTATATGTATTTGTATATACATACATGTGTGTTTGTATATATACATATGTTTGTGTATATATATGTATTTAATATATACACGTACACACACGTGTATGTACATACATACACGTGTACACGTGTGTGTATGTTTGTGTGCGCACACACAATATACATTTTGATGGAGTACACACTATACATTTTTATAGAGTAAATATATTATACTTTTTATGGAGTGCACACATAATATAGATTTTAATGGAGGGGCATACCATTTATCATTCTATTGTTTGTATTTATCTCATCTATTTTTCTTCATAGCATATATTTATGTCAACATATAACTAATAAAAACCATCATTGAATAGTAATAATAATAAATTTTTTATGGACGTGCCTATTACATAACTAACATTGTTTACATGGTTGTACTTTTGTTTCAATTTACACAAATTAAAGCCAATTACAAGAAAACAAACACTCCCATTGGCTGTGATTATCAAGTTTTCAATTCTATAACACATCCTATTGAATACCTAACGATAGCATCATTGAATTAACATTAGCCATTATTAAATAATAGCATTAGACATATTTTTTTTTTAAATGGTCCAAGTATATTTTATAGAATCTTTAACATCCAAATTATATTAGATGTAATGCAGATTACATTAACAAAAAATGTTGTCTGATAGCCATTCAATACCTTTGTTATGTCAATTGTATTAGATAATTGTATTTGCACTATTCATTAGTTTATGCTATTCAATGTCTAACATGAGAATATGACAGGTATTCATAGTGTTCATGTTCTTGTTGGTCCTTAATGGTCTAAAACCTAAAACTACTGGTTTTCTAATAATCATTACATAACATGTAATTATATGTGAATAACACTCAAATATTATAAGTCCCAAATGAAACTTTTCGTTAATTTCATACCAAAAAATGTTTATGTCCTATTTTACAAAATCAGTAATCCTTAATAGGATTACAATTTGCGACTTTCTAAGAAATTTAAAAATTTGTGTGGCTTCCTTGCATGCTAAGATTAGGTATTTTGGCATACATTGTTCTTTTCCATCTTAGTCTATAAAATAAGATGACATTGTGTTGATTAAATGGGACATCATCATCTTATACAATTACAATGATAATGGAAAAGAAACGCGCGATTATTGTTGGGTGAATATTTTGTCGACCAGCTAACTGGTGAGCAAAATAGTTCCTATTACCACAGCATAGGGAGATTGGTCGTTCAGGTGTGCAGTTTTACTACAACAACAGGGACAAATCTCTCCTCTCATCAAGGGGAGGTTCTCTTATTAAATATATGGAGGTTATATACTATATATATAAGCAGAAAGTAAGACATAGGGGTGGGATAAGCCATCAATCTTTTTTTTTCAGAGATGATGTTCATAATGCAAAGGAGAAATCATGGGTGATTGGTGAAGGTGCTTCTCTTCTTTCAAAAGTAACATTCAACCAAGAGCCAGATCCCTCCCTGGATAGTAGAAACCCTGGTGAAAACATAGAAGACACTTCTCTTCTTTCAGAAGTGCTTGTTCTTGCAAACAACGTGAATCTTTCTGGTAACAAGTGACTGGTAACCAAGGACGCAGAGTAACCAACAATCTAAGATGTAGCACAAAGTCTCCACCTTGATTGCCTAAGAGTGAGGTACGAAGAACAATGGCAGCACAAAGTCATCCCAAGGTCCTTTACACAGAAACAAAAAATAAATACACACTGAAGACAACTATGGTAGCACAAAGTCTGAAAGTAGTTGGTTTCAGGGCACCTTCCTTATCACTTCCACTAGCTCTACTTGTTAAATTGCATAAACAAGAATACATTCAGGAAATAGACATAAGACAATCTCCTGGAATGACACAAGCTATAACATCACAAACTCTAAAAGTAACTTGCTTTCTGATTCAAACAAAGAAATATGATAAACAATTTGAGCTCAAAGTCTCAGTGATGCCTTTCAATTTGAGCAGAGTTTTGCTTCTGGTAAAGGGGAGATCTCCCTTTGCATCGAATGAGAGATTACATTATATAGAGGCCAGGTGAGACTTGGCACTTTGTCCTGTGGAGCGACCCATGCTGCACAATTAATGCCTTGGATGCATTTTTGATTCTGTTAGGGAGGGCCATGCTGAAACAGGGCGGCTGCCTTAACGGTGGCGTGTTTGTTCATCTCTAGTGTCTATTCCTGAGTCTGAATCACTCATTCCATCACCTGCTAGCCGCGCAACTGTCTATCTTGCCTTTATTCCAAAGGGGACAAACACGTGCTTTTAATGTTTGCAGGCCCCAAATATCTACCTAACAAACTGCTTCACCTATTGGAATTAACTCTTGCTGAGTTTCCCTCTTTGTCTCTTCTTTCTCTTGGCCTCGGCCTTAGGATTTTTGAATGCATTGGGTCCACGTTTTAAGTCTGCAAAAATCAACAGACACTTCATTGCAACAAATTTGATGTTTGCGGGCCCGTCATTCTTCTTAGCAACTCTCTCGTGTCTTTCTCGCCTGCTATGGCTGCGTCCTGCTGTGACGTAGGCGAGGACACATGGCGGCATCCGCAGCTTTGAAATAGGCTTATCGAAATAAGCTTTGAAACTTGTTAGAGGCTGGAGGCGTGGATACAGACACTTGGTGCATTTTGTTGAGTCGAGACGGGACATGTGGTGAGTTTCACTGCTTTGAAACTTGTTAGGGACTGTGTCTCGGCTTGTGACACTTGGCAGCTTCTATTGCGCTTTGAGGCTTGAACCTTTTCGAAGGGAACTTGCCCTTCGGGGTCTTGAACAAGGTCCATTTCTGAGTGTCGAGTGTCCCCCCACAAGGGTATCTATCATTCGGGATCCTCCAGGTGGCCTTCGGGTTTTGATCCTTTCGGAAGGCCGTTGTCTCTTTTATTTCTTTCGGACAAAAAGTTTGAAGAAATTCCTTCGGACAATTTTTTCGAAGGAAACCTTTCCTTGGCTCTGTGGCTCTGCGTTTGAGGGCGCTCCTTTGACACGCGGCGCCTTCCGCTGCTTCGAACAAGTGACATGTGGCTTCTTCTGTCGGAACAGGGAGGACACGTGGAAGCATCCACCTAATTCATAGGAGCTCTTAGAAACTTTTGAGAGTCTCGCGGAAGAAGACACATGGCGGCTTTCGTCGAACTCTAGAAACACTTTCAGAACAGTCAGGACTCACTTTTAGCAATCTCGCAGATGATGACACTTGTCAGCTTCTGCTCGTCTTTTTCTTTTGCACGCGATTCGATTGAACCATCTGTTTTGCTGCTTCTTTCTTTGACTGAGGCCGCCTTTGAACCTTTGAACCCGTGAACCATTGAACTTTGAAGCGGTTCAAGGTTCAACGGTTCAATCGGTTCATTCCTTTTATTCGGCTAAGTCCCTTTGATATCTTTGAACCAAACGCATTGAACCATTTGAACGTTGAACTCGTTGAACCGATGAACTAGAATGGTTCAAGGTTCAATGGTTCAACGGTTCAAGCCTTTGAAACTCGTTATGTGCTCGGAGCCATAGAACTTTGAAACGGTTGAACTTTGAATCTTTGGCAAATGCGTTTAGCTCTTGGCGATGACGTTGAACCTTTGAACCCATTGAACCCGTTGAACCAAAATGGTTCAAGGTTCAACGGTTCAATGGTTCAATGGTTCAATTCTTGCTTAGATGCTTGCCGATGGACATTTTTGATCGAACCAAGGCGCTGAACTAACCCTGAAAATGACTAAGTGTTGGAAACTGGTTCTTTTGATTGGACTCGCCTGCAGAAGCCTTTGAACCCTTTGAACCTGCTAATCCCTTTACTGAAAAAGCTTGAAAAATGAGGAATTTGAAAGCTCAGAACAAATTTTGAGAAGGGAAGAGAGAAATTTTGGTTTGTGTAGGGCCAAAATAGTCCGTAGGTTGTCCAAAAAATGAGTGACATTTTTCGGAGACAACAATTATAATCCCTTGTTTTCTACTTATACTTGCATATTATGACAATATGCTAATTACAATGATAATGAAAGAGAAAATTGTGCTTATAATCCCATATTATGACAATGCTATGAGCCATTTAATGATGGCCATGTAATACTCTCAAAAGATTGTAGAGTTGTTTTGCATACTTTTCTAAACAAAAGCATTGCAAATTGCTAATGGTGGTAGACACTTGGATTAATAACTATTCTCATAGAAAATATAGGAAGTAGATTATTTGATATGTTATCCTTAAAGAGTGTATTGTAGATGGTATTTTTAGTTGTTCTGAAGTTTTGGATTAAACAATGTGAATAAATGTACGGTGATGCCTTTTGTAAGTGATACAATGTGTAGTTCAATGTATCATTCCAAAAAAGTCAATAAATGTTTTTTAAAATTTGAAAATGGGTATAATATGGATTTTCAATTGCCAAAATACTTTGTATTTAATGACACATGATCAATGCAATCAATTACCTATTTACAACATTGGAAACAAATCTTTGTCCATAATTTTGTTAAAATAGGGCACTCCGAAAAAATAATATGTTAATAACTAGAAAATAAAAAAATTGGCAACATTTTTTTTTAGTGATATATGACAAGTTTCAGTCGTACAAAAAAAGAAAAATTGAAAGAAAGAACAAAAAATAAATGCTATTAATATTAAAATTCAGCAGTCATTAAATTAGAAACTAATATTGTGATGTTTTGTAGATACACTTACATTCACAAAGTAAAGAAAATACCAAAAGATTAATTATCAATTTGTTACTTATTCTATTTTTAATCTACATATATGGCCTTGCTAATAATCTTACATTTGTGTGCTTAGTCTTTAATTATAAAATGTTACTAGCCAATTTGAAGTCGTCAAAAGTTATTTTTTAT
Source organism: Torreya grandis (assembly GCA_037957365.1). Classification (NCBI taxonomy): domain Eukaryota; kingdom Viridiplantae; phylum Streptophyta; class Pinopsida; order Cupressales; family Taxaceae; genus Torreya; species Torreya grandis. The sequence continues at coordinate 996,762 of JARHVA010000959.1, read as the reverse complement.
ATTTAAAGGCTTCAAGCATGTCAGTGTTGCTTCAGATGCATTTGTTCAATGCCCTTGTCTTCACTATATTTTATTACCTATGCTTTTTTCGGTTACTATTATAAATTGTGGTTTATCTACTTGCAAAATTTATATAATACATTCTTGGTGCATTACAAATGACATTTATCCAAGTTGACAAATCCATGCTAGTGGAATGTCCAAATTATGTGCAAGCAATGTATAACTTAGTTTATCAAAGATGCCAACTCAAGTATTGAAAATAGCACGTGTTCATCATTTTGCACCGCTTTGTGTTGACAAACTTTGAATATATGTTAAATAATTGTAATAGGAAGGACAAGATTATACGTTACTTTAACATGAAGGTTAAAATATAATTTTTTAATTAATATTTCAATTATAAATTTGTATGAGGTGTTTATTAAAATGATTTTTTTAAATTATTTTAATAAGGGGTTTACTTATGAAAATTTAAATATTAATAAAAAATTAATATAAGAAATTTATATATATAACAATGTATGGTTGTTTATAAGATTATTAATTAACTTACATATCTTATTGGATGATATTATTTGTTGACAATTATATTAATTACTATTTCAAATAATAAATATATATATTTTTTACTATAATTATACTTATGATTTTGTGTCATTAAGTGTGAAATTGTTGATTTTTTTTCTATTAAGGTTAAAAAGGTTTTTTTTAAAACTAGGGAACCCAATTCCTACAAGAAGAACCAATACAAAAAGAGTCCAAAAGTCTCACCACGCCCAAAATATCAGACAATACAAAGCAAGTTCATAACAATTTAAAACAAACAAAATATAGTTAGAATTCATTTGAAAGAACTCCGAAAGGCATGACACAACCAAAAAATATCTGCAAGATCTCCAAACAACCTCTAACTGCCAGAACTCCCTACCACATCTTCCTAACAACTTTTCATGTATTTTAGATTGGTCTATTTGATAGAGCATCCGTTTCTTATCTATATCTTTGGAACGTTCACTACATTTAAGGTTCTTTCTTAGAGACGTATTATTAAGAACTAAAAGGCCTTCCAAACGTGACCTTAAATTTTATAGATTATGAATGCCCTCATTCATGGTTGCTTTGTTGCAGTTAACTAAGTAATTAATGTTATCTTTGAGCTTATCATTCTCACACTCTAATGCCCCAATGGTATATACAACACTGTATTTAATACATGGCCTTTAATTGCTTGATATATCTTGTATTTGAAACATACCTTGCTACATCTCTCTTCGTCTTTAGCCAAAAATACTTCTCCATCAAGATTACTGTTTGTCTTACCAAAGTGTCCACCCAAACCACCACTATGCAATTCTCTTATAATATCATCTCTTAGAAACCAGATTTGAATTTATATTTATTTTTCCTTGAAGAGATAACCATCCTATATAATGTACTCATTATAAATAATATTTATCTCACATATTAATAGATTTTTACATTGTTCAAATATCTTTCCAAATATATATGGATATCATATAATTCCTTAACAACTTCAAATATAACTACTTCACTCACCATAGTAAGTAACATTGTCACTCTCATGTTCAAATAATCAATTAAATGATTCTATTTTCATGATGTATGTTTAAAAAAAAGTATATCCATGCAAGCAAGACACCCTTTTTGCATGCATATAATTTAAATTATTTGAGTGTTCACATACTACAAGATCTCATGATATAAAATAGGATAAACTCTTCCAGGCACAAGGTAATATCTCCAATGTTTTAAAGCTTATACGATAGTATAAAATTCAACTTCATTTCTAGAATACTTCTTTCTTACCTCATTCAATTTCTCATTGAAATATGCTATTGGTCTTCTTTCTAGACTTGACACAATACTAATTCCCACATGTGAGGTATCACAATCCACCTCAAACACTTTGTTAGATTTTAGCAATATTAAAATTGGTTTTTATGTAATTTTCATCTTTAGCAATTAAAAACTTTATGTTGTTGCCTTTGTCCACACAAATTATTTTCATCTCGTGTAATCTATTATTGTGCAATAATACTACTGAAATTATTAATGAACTTTTTGTAAACATTTGTTAAATCATGGAAAGTTACCTTTATGATGCTATTTGGAATAGGCTACTCAACAATTTCCGTTACCATTTCTTCATCCATTTTTATACTATTTGTTGAATATACAAACCCCAAAAGTACCAAATTATTCTACATAAACTTTCACTTTTTCAAAATTTCAAAAGCTTCTCCTTAACAATTTCAATACCATTTTTAAATTCCTTAAATGATCTACTTTACTCTTACTAAATATAAAAATGTCTTCAAAAAACCACTATAAACTTGTAATCTTGTAAGAATGTGTTTAACACCTTCATAAATGTGTTGGGTGCATTAGATAATATGAATGGCATCAGTATCCACTCATATATGTCATTCATAATCTTCAATGTTATTTTACATTCATCTCCTCCTTGAATATGACTATGTCAGTATCTACTCCTTAAATCAATTTTAACGAAGTATTTTTATCCTTCTAGCACATCCATTATATCATTTAAATGTTGTATAAGGAATCTATATTTGATAGTTATTTTACTGATTTTTATACTAACTAACCAACCAACCATATATATATTTCCTCTTAGGATTTACAACTACTCCATGGTGACACTCCATGGGACCCATCGAAATCAATGGTATATATGAATTGCGCTAATAGCAATAAACTGTGTGGACTTTTAGCCCACATTATTATTATGACAATTCTATAATTATTTAGTAAATAGAAGTTAATGTGGCCCATATATAGATTAAATGAGGTTTGATAATTACATACATTGGTATTATATTTATATAGTAGTATGGTGATCATTTCTATGGCTTGGTGGCCATGTAGATACATTATATTTTCATAATATGATTACGACCAATCATTTTATGGATATAGTGTAGCGTGACCCCTGAACCTTTTGGGTCCATGACACTTAGCGATGGAGCTATATTGTGACCATGTGAAAAGTAATCAAGTGCAAAAACTAAATAATGTTATTTTAAAATAAAACTAGCAACACACAAATTTTTATATGATTTTATATGTGATATTCAATTTAAACAAATTTATTGGCATTTTTTATGTTTTCAAGTGAACTACAATTAACACTAATTATGCTTATGTAGGCATGTATAACCCAATATTTAAGAAGCCCAAGAAGTGGGTGCAAAATTAGAGACCAACAATTAGCACAATCCAAATAATATGGTGGGGTGGGAATGATCTTTTAGGCAGCATGGGTGATTGATCTTCTTAGAAACATAACTTGGAATATGTTTGGTAAATAAGTTGAGACTAACTCAAAATGCTATCCAAATGAATTTGGAGAATAATTATGGATGGGGTCACATTATTCTCAATGTTGATGTGCATGAAAAATCCTTGTTTTATATATATATATATATATGTCCACACTTCGTTCAATGTACAAGTTTCTACCTTGAATTTGTATTCCAAAAATTTCATAAATACATGATTTTATGTCCCAATGCCAACTTATTATTTCAAGTGAAGGAGATAAGTTATAATCCCCTAAAAATATAAATTCTAATCTCCCTGTGTGTGTGTGTGTGTGTGCGCGTGTGTGCGTGCATGCCTTGCAGTATATATAGATGAGATAGGGCCCCATATAGAGTGAAAGGGTATATATACCTGATTCTTATTTAATTATATGTATTAGTTAAAATTTACTTATGTACAAGAGCTAATTACTAGATGCCATTCTAAGTATATAAAGGAGGTTCAAAGAGTGAAGAGGGATCATGTTCACACATATTCACATCGCATTCTTTAATGGAGTTCATTTGCTTGTCTGGTTTGTCTCAATGTTGTTATCAAATCATATAAATGGAAGAGATCATTTGATGCCATAATCTATCAGGCCACCAGCATTAAAATTTTATGTGCCCATAAGGGGTATTGAATAATTCTCTACGTTGTTGTCTCATGACTGCTCAATCCATTGAACCATATATAAACGACTGTTGGACTTCTCAGCGTTGTTGAGTGATCAAAAAATTACTACCTATTTTATTCTCAAAAGAGATACTCCATCCTTTTCCTATTTTTGGATGATTTTATTTATTAGGATGCCTCATTTAATAATTCTCCACCTTTTTCTTACCTTTCTCTAGAGAGTTTTGTTCATCCTTGATTTTTTTTCATGATCTTCTGGTCAATGTGGTAGATCGTATTTATTTGAGAAATAGTGATGTCCATGTTGTTCTAACTTTTTGTGATTTATTATCCCCACTTCTTTCTTTGTTCAAATTTATTTCTATTTCAGCTACATTGTTGAATGTGTTTTCTTTCTGTAGTCTCTCTTCTTCCTGATGTATGTAACTGATTTTCATATTTATTTATTATCCACCACTTTCCTTGTTGTCAAATCTTTTAATTTTATATATTGTGGCCTTTCTCTTTTACAATCTCCTACTATGGCCAAGGTGTGAAAACCCTCATTTATAGCTAGCACTCTCCTAGTTATTTTAATATAATAGATCATCAAATAGTGACCTCCTCATTGTTGAACATGCATAAAAAAATTGCCTGGAATCAAACTGATTGTTCGTAAAGGATGATGCACCAAATATAAAATTATTATTATGAAAATTAATTTAAATTATATTAATATCCACCCCATGAATCACTCACTTATGTTTTTATAATTCAATATTAAGAGAATAAGACTAATATTGAAGGGAAGGTGTTAGACTAGTGATAAATATTTTATGTTTGAGATTTTAAATAACCATGAATGCCATTACCCTTGTTGTTAACTCAATGATAATTCATGTTTATTATTCAAGTGGAGATCTTTCCTTTTAATTTATCATATTTCATTTTTTGGGATGTAATCAGTGAGTTGGTGCCACAACACTACATAATGCCCACATTTAATGTGTTATTATAAGGGCATCAACTTCACATATCAATCATTGTGTGAAATAATTTTTTTGCATATAAAGTGACTGTCATCCCCAATTCCACTATCAAGATCTATGTTCATTGTAGATGTCTACTATTGAACACTTGTTCTTACTGTATCAATTCAGATACAACTATGATGGACATGATACAAACGCTTACTAACTCAACTTATCATCATTATAATATATTTGAAATACTATTAGAAACCTATGTTTGTGATTAATTATGGTATCTCTATGGTATGAATAGATATAACCAAAAATACATTCACCAATTACTCAATTATCATAATGAAAATACATTAATCAATTATCATAATGAAAATTTCTTATTTTGTAATTTAATATGAAATAATCAAAATATTATACCAATCATATAAAATAACTAAATTAACAAACAACTAAGTATACCTTGAAAAAATCATCTAATGGATGCCCTAAAACCTAATGCTTTGCCAAACCCTAATCGTTATGGAAGCTCATCGGTGGTGATTGGTTCTTCAGCAAAGGAAATGGGGGTGTCGATAGCTAAACAAAAGATTGTGAATGAAGTCAACAAGGTAGTAATGGTTGGTTTGATATGTAGCTAGCCAAAAATAGATATAGTCATAACAAGGACAAATTTGGGGACCTTACATTCTACAGAAATGGTCATAGCTACAATAGGGGATTCTGTAAATGGCCTGTGTCCTATTTCAGTGTGTACATCCTTATTCACCAACATTATTTCAAGGAATAGACCGAGTCAGATTTTAACTCCTACTAAAGCTATTCCCTCTTTGTTCTTTGAAGAAGAAGAACTGTCAATCATTGAGAAAAATGAAGAATAACTATCCACTCATGGAATGATCTGCCAATTTATAGGCCTTTGGCCGAGTCTTTTTTATGTGATGCATGAAGTTTTAATGTGTTCATGCTTTAAAATTGTGAGAGACATTTAATATTCATGGTGAACTATGGCGTGTTAATGATTTTAGTGCATAATGTACGTAGGTGGGTATTGCACCTATATAATCATGTCCCTACACTTGTGAAAGGGATGTTAGCTAGAATATTCAAGTGTAATAATACTTTTAAGTGATTATTTTGAGAGTTAGGATACACTTATAAAGACTGAGTTAGTAAGAAGAAATTTGTGGATCTAGTGTTATAACACATTATGTTTTGATATCACCGTGTCATTAATGTTATTATGCTTTTTTTTTTTGTCAAACTATAATATACATCATATTTTTGTTTAATTCATTATAATTACATAGTCTGATGTGGTTTCGAAGGGATGTATGGTTCAAGGCATCTCTCAATTAGACCCCTAACTATAGATTCATTATCTTATTTTATTTCACTTGAATTTACATAAAAACATTGTTAAAAATATTGACTTTGAAATTTTGTATTAAAAACTTGAAAATGTTAGATTTGACTAAACCTTATTATACAGGACTTTTGTGTAGACAATTGAATCTTGCTCACATTCTCTCCTAGCCAATTATTAATCTATCAGTTTGTCCTTGATTTATTGTCATACATATATAAAATCTTACTAGTCTATTCCTAAGTAGTTCATTATCCTAAGAAAAATATCACTGATTTGACATCATGTTTATTATATCCTGGATGACTCTATACATAGTCATATTGATCCTATTACCAAAGTTTTTTTCCTTGGTTGGATCTATCCTTATGATTTTTAATGGTTATATGTAAAATTCAAACCCTTCTTATGGGTTGGTCCAAACTTTTTTCATGTTAGTTCAGATGGAAATCACCCAAAGAGTATCCTCTATATACTAATCACGCTTTAACATATATTCAATGATATAAACACATCTACAAATGATTAAGGGGCACAACCTAATGGTACTGTAAAAATAGAATATATTTTTGAATCTCTTTTCAAATCAAGTGGTAAAAACTAAGACCAATCCTGAGGTGTATTTTACTTAAAAAATATACCTTCTTTGTATGTTACAAATAATGAATAAGAGGAACATCTTGTAGTTGGTCTCATTGGTATACTTAGTGACACCCAAGTACATAAACCTAATATATCACATTCGATGAGTGTGAGACTATTGATAATGAATTTATTAATTTATCATTGTTTGTGCATGATTACATTGACTCACATCCAATTTACAATTACATGGTAGATAATGGTTAAATTGAAAATGTTTACACTATGACACTGCTCACTAGTCTTGGATACAAATATGAGGACATTATTAGTAGAAAAAATATAGTGAAAGGATTCAATGAAAAGAGATAAAATCCTCTTTGGAGTATTGCATTGCCACTTATGGTTGGCCTTATAACATATGTTGCTTTATTATTGGTTATGAATAATATTGGGGAATTATTCATGTTACTAAGACATTCATGGATACATAATATTTGTGAGGGACCATCTTTGATACACCATTGTCTAAATTATATCTATAGTAGTTGAGGGGTTACAGTTACAGGTCTTATTTAGGTGGAAATCATTCCTTGGAAACTTACCCCACAACTAGTTATATAACCTACATAGGTTTTTTCTTTGAAGGCTACTCAAAAACAAGTAATTGATATTCATACAAAACTAGTGTTTCAACACCCATTAAATGCATAATATCTTTAGGTTAAAAAATATATAAATTACCTACTTAGTCATGTCCTAAGATGATTATATAGGTTTCTCCATGTGTTCAATAATGAACACAATATATGTTTATTGGTAACTAAAATTTTAAAAAGATACTATGGTTATAGATCTACATAGGGTGTATAGGGTCATAAAGGCTATGATGACCATGATGAATATGTTACAACATGAAATAACTCTTCAAATTTAAATATAGATACATGTGTTACCACACACCAAAATGGGTAACACTTTCCATGACTGACATAGGACCCACATGTGAGAAACCCATTGATAGGATTATTGGTTATCATGAACAACTCAAAAAAAAAAGAGCACACACACACACACACACATAAAATCCAAAAAATTATGAGTTATGTATGACATGTTGCTAATTTACGTAATTTATCTATCATTCATCAAATACATGGTGTATTACATATCTAGGTTCAATTTTCACACGTGTTTCGTAACATATATAAGTGGGATTTAGGACATACATGTTATACATGAAATGGAAATAAAGATGTAGGACATTCCTATAGACCCATATGCTACCCTTCATAATTAGTGGCATGCTTACATTGGGGGCATATTGGTACATTTACAAATGTTACATATTTTATGAACATTCTTTGATCATATTGATCTAGTTACATTGTTTACACATCTTGTATTTACATATACTATTAAAGTGCATATTCTATGTGTTGTCGCCAAGAATGAGTGACATTTTTGGGACAACCTATGAACTATTTTGGTTCAACAGACCAAAATCATCTCTCTCCTTTTCAAAAATTGCTCTAACGTTCACGTTCTTCATTTTTCAAGGCTTTTGCTTAAATCTACATACTCTACAGATATGTTTCTATGGACTCAACATGCTTGAAATTAGTAGTTTCAGTAGGTTCAATGGCTTTAATAGGTAAATTCCCTCAGAAGAACAAGTTTTCAACACTTAGTCATTTTCAGGATTGAACCATTGAACCGTTGAACCTTGAACCAAAAAGGTTCAAGGGTTCAATGGGTTCAAGGTTCAATGTCATCGGCAAGAGTTGAACGCATTCGTCAAAGTTCAAATTTCAACCACTTCAAAGTTCCATGGCTTCGAACACTTAACGAAAAAAAAAGGCTTGAATCGTTGAACCTTGAACCTTGAACCATTTTGGTTCATCACTTCAACAGGTTCAACAACTAATTGGTTCAGTGCGCTTGGTTCAAAAGATCAAAAGGACTTGCCAAATAAAGAGAATGAACCATTGAACCAAGGTTGGTTCAATCGGCCAGTTCAATAGGTAGGTTCAAGGGGTTGCCCTAGGGTCGAAGGAACAAATGCCCTTGTGGAGGGCAGTGAACTAGAGGCAAGTGCCCTTGCAGAGGGAAGACAACATTGGTTCAAGGGTCAAAGAGAAGACATAAAAGATAGAATTCCTTCAGATTTTTTCAAAGGCCGATAGGGAACACTTCCTTCAGACTTTTTGTCTGAATGAAATTATTAAGTGAAAGATCTATTAGAATTCTTTCAGAAGTATTTTTTGCAGGAAAATGACTAAGGAAAAAGCCCGAAAGCCAAATCTCGATGGAAAAAGACAAAGCGAAAGAATTCCTTTAAAATTTTTGTTTGAAGGAAAAATATGTCGAAAAAGGAAAAACCCATCGAAGAAAAGGCTGCTCGAAAGATCCCAAAGGGTAGGTACCCTTGCGGGGGACACTTGACGTCAGAGAAAGGACCTTTTCTAAGGACTCGAAGGGACACCTTCCCTTCAGGATGTTCCACAGGCTGAATAAAGACTTAGACAAAAAGGGCTTCAAATAATTAATCGATTGAACCATTGAACCGAAAGGTTTAACGAGTTCACAGGTTCAAAGGTTCAACCAGTGCGATGAAGATCAAAGAGCTTAGAAAGAACAAGGAAGCAACCGGCAGAGGAAGAACTAATGAACCAATTAAATCTTGAACCAAAAGAGTTCAAAGTTCAATGGTTCACAGGTTCAAGCAGTTCAAAGGCGGCCTCAAGCAAAGAAAGAAGCAACATGGATGATTCAAAAGGCAAGTTCAATGAAAGCGATGGTTCAACCAGAGAGCAAAGAAGCGCTTAAGTAGGGAAGTGATGGACCAAAAGAGATAGAATGAACTAATGAATTGATTAACCAATGAACTTTCAAAGTTCAATGGTTCACAGGTTCAAAGTTCAACACGATTCAAGTAGCTAGCGACCATTGATGGTCTTGTGGACGTCAAATTTAAAGTGAGGGAATATCCATGAAAATTTAAATAAGAGTGCAGAACTTAAAGGAATAACCAAATGACTGGCTGAAAAGAGAGCCTAAAGACTCAAATTGCTACAAGGGAGAGAGGAACGAGACCAAATGACCAGAAATATCTTTAAAAGAGTTATTTCTAGTAGGTGAAACAGTGGATCAAGTAGACTTTTGAGCACACCAAATCAAGGATGCGGCCTATTTTTCTTCCATGAAGTAAAGACAAATTAGATAGCTATGCAGACATCAGGAAAAAGACCAGACAGTCCATACCAAGGAAGATACATATTAGATGAATGGACATGCCATAGTTAAGGCAATGCACTATTCCCAGCATGGTCCCTCCAAATAGAACTAAAAGCATATTGAAGACATTAATTGTAGCATGGGCCATCCCATGGGAAAGAGCACCAAGCTTTGCGTGATTGCTATACATTGTAATTTCTCTCATTATGAAGAGGAACTTTTTCATTTTTACGGAAGCAAAACTCTACCCAGTTGAAAGGCGAATACTAAGACTTTGAGCTCAGATTGTTGATCATTTTATTTTATTTGAATGAGAAAGCAAGATACTCACAGACTTTGTGCTGTTATATCTTGTGCCATTTCAGGAGATTATTCTTATGTCTATCTTCTAGATGCATTCTTGTTTATTTAATTTAACAAGCAAGACTAGTGGAATTCAAAAGGAAGAGGTCTTGAAGTCAACTACTTTCAGACTTTGTGCTGTTATAGTTATTTTTATTGTGTGTGTTTTAGTTCTTTTGTATGTTGAGAATTCTGGGATGACTTTGTGCCCTCATTATCCTTTGTGTTTTACTCTTTGGGCAGTTGAGGTGGAAACTTTGTGTTCTGTTTCATCCTGCTGGTTACTTGCCCTTTTTGTTACCAGTTACTTGTTACCCACCAAAAAAAATTCTAACTGTTTGCTGTAAGACCACTTCTAAAAGAAGAGAAGTGCCTTCAATGTTTCCACCTCTAGATTTTCTCCTCTATTTTTTAACATCATCTCTGAAAAAAGAGAGATGGATGGCTTATCCTACCCCTGGTGTTATTTTTTGCATATAGTTATAGTATATAGCTCCTACATATTTATAGGGAACCTCTCCTTGATGAGAGGAGAGATATGTCCACCTCTAATGTAGTAAACCTGCACATTGGGCCAACCAAGCTCCTTTGTTGTGGATGATAAGACCTATTTTGCTCAATCAGATAGTTGACTGACAAAATATTCACCCAACAATCTTTTTGGTGACTTCGTTGGGGAAGAGCATGTAGTTTGAAGTCTCAAGCTTCAAGCTGAAGTAGATCCTACTCTTTTTTATTTTTATTCTACAATCTAGCAACTCCACGTTATACCAGAAGCCAAAAATTTTAAGGTGTTGTTGACCCTGCTTTTGAGTTGGTGAAGTAGAGAAATTTTGATATGTTTCCTCCACAACCTCACCTTCAACGAACTAGGAGTCTTCCTCCTATCAAGTCACCCATACAAGGCAGAGCTTCTTTCTCTACTGTTAGTAGAGCATTTCCTATCCATACTCCACCCAGATTTGTGATCCCACTTCTACATAATCAAATCATGGCTCAAGGCCCTTGGGGTAACTCTTTTGGTCCATTGAATTTGACCCCACCTCTGCATGAGCTTCCACGCAGTTCAAGGAAGAATTTTTCTAAATTTTTTGGTGATGGAAAAGTTCACCCTGATGAACATATTGGTGCCTTTAGCATAGCTTGTGGTGTAATAGGTGTGGAGTATGAAGACATAACAGTCAGGCTATTCATAAAGACACTATAAGGCGCTACTACAGACTGGTTCTACCATCTACAAGCTCAGCCAGTGACTGATTGGGACACTCTTAAAGATAAATTTGAAGCCAGGTTCAAGCCTACAGAAGATGCACATGCCTTGTTGGCCCAGCTCACACAGATGAAGAAGGAGCCCCATGAACCTATGAGGGAATTCATTGCCAATTTTGACAAGCTGAGGCATAGGATTCACTTGACAGCCCAGTCGACACCTCAAAACCTCAAGTGTTTCTTCATCAACTCATAGCTTCCTGAAGTGAGTTTCTTGCTGAGATGGGCTAGACACATAGACCTTGCTGCTACTCAAGACTTGGCTACTGAGGTAGAAGATGACCTTATCTTGGCAGGAAAGATAAAGAGAGATCCTAATAAAGGTAAATCCTCTTCATCCTCTGAATACTCACCTGCAGTCACCACTAACCTGATGGTGCAAAAGCTAGCAAATGAAGTGCTAGCTCTCAAAAAGCAAGTGGTGCAAGGGGTGTAATCTGATCTTGCATATAGAGATTTGCCAAGGATGACATTTCAGAATCAAGCATACCAAGGCAATGCTGCCAGAAACCAAGCATAGCTAAATTGCCTTCCTCTTCCACAGAGGAACCTCGCTCTCGAAGCACCTCCAACCAACTCAGCGGTTGGATATCTTGAAGTTGAATCAAATTTCTCATTCCAGCCTGAGTTGAATCCTAAAGATGACGCTAATATTTTCACTAAAAATGAAGAAGAATTAGCTGGTGACTCGAACATTAGTTTCTTGAATTATCAAGATGAACCCAAAAGTGAAGGCAATGCAGTTGAGAGATCATATGCTATATTCACCTAGTCCAAGAATCAATCAACTCAACTAACTGATAAGGAGAAAGCAGAGGAGTGACCTCAACCAATAGTTTCAATTGCTAAGTGGGGGTCCACTCTTCTTTTCTAGCCAAAAGACCTGGTGATTGCAAAGAAGGTAAGTACCTCAAATACCCCTATGCCTTCTACTTCAAATTCACAGTCCAGTCCTCCCCCTTCCAAAAATCAAAAGGATAATTTCCATCCTCTGCTCTTGGCTCATTCTAGGCATTTGACATAATTGACCATATATTCAAATGAATTTGAATTTCTGCAGTCCCATCCTGAGTAATTAGATAAACTAGTTCAATGTGTGAAGAACCAAACCATCCCTATAAGGCAAAAAGCTAAAAAGACAACTCATGATTCCTTAAGGAACATGCCCATCCCAAACAATCTTGTCATTACTCCTCGTGTTGCCCCTAGAAAAATAGAGCCTTTTTATGTTTCCCTATTGATAAATGATCACAAGCTGAGCAATTGCATTATTGATTCTAGAGCTTCAGACAATGTCATGCCTGCCAAAGTGGTAGAATCCCTTGGCCTTACACTGACCAAAACATTTAAGAGATGTTTCTCCATGGAAAACAAGTAAGTACCATTGCTAGGGCAAATTAAGGATGCCGAATTCGCATTTGCAGTGTTCCTAGACAAGAGAATCAAGATGACTGTCTTAGTGGCTGACGTCCCTGCATCCTATGGCATCCTTCTTGGCTGAAATTTCTGTAAGGATGTTGGTGGTGAACTAAACATGGAATTGTCTGAGGTGAGAATCCCAGGCAAAGGTGTTATGAAGAGGTTGCTCCCTGAGAAGGAAGCAAAATTTGTGGTTACTCAAACATCAACACTTGAAGCTCAGATTTTGTTTGAGTCTTCAAGCATGGGTAACTACTTTTTATCCATAGATGAATTCCATGAAACACTTTTTGAAACTCTTGAAGGTGATGACTTGAAGATTAGTTAAGCTGAAACAACAGAAGAGTTTGTAGAGCATAATGTAAGTGTGGAAGAATCTTCCCCTCTGAATGAAGAAAAATTCAAAGAAAAATTAGTATCAAATGAGGTATGGATTTTTGAATTTGATGGCGGTTGCTCTTCCATTAGTTCAGGAGTTGGAGTTGCGCTGATATCTCCTCAAGGAGATATTTTTCTTTCATCCTACAAATTGCAGTTTAGCAACACTAATAATACAACTGAGTATGAATCTCTGTTGCTTGGATTGAAGGCTGCTTGAGACCAAAGCATCAAACTCCTTCATGCCAAAGGAGATGTTGAACTGGTGGTTTGTTAGGTGAAAAACCTATATCAGACCAAGAACGAAGGATTGCACCACTATCGCAACCTAGTCTAGGACCAAATTGAAAGCTTTGATGCTTTTAGCATCTCTGCCATTCCTAGAGAATTCAATAACTAGACTGATGCACTGGCTGTCTCAGCTACTCTCTTGGTCCCCCACTCAAACTTTAAAGGAGATAGGTACACTATTGAGCTGGTCTTTTGACATAGTGTACTTGATAAATCCAGTCATTGGTAAGTGTTCAATAATGACAATCAAATCATTGCCTTCTTGGAGCAAAAGGACAGCTTTGAATGGCTGCATTTTAAAGGCAGTGAACCTCAAAAGTGTGAGCCAGCTCCTAAATCAAATACAGATGCAGGTGAGGAGTTCTAGCAAGTTAGAGGAAATAAGATTCCCAAAGGCCTGGTTTCCCTTGAAAAATTGTTTGACAAACATGACAGATTCATCAAACAGCAGCAAATAGATTCAAGCTCCTCCTAGGAGTTTGATCAAGTAAATCTAGGTACCAAAGATGATTCCAAGATGGTGAACATTAAGAAATGTTGTACTCCTAAGGAAAGGTTCAAGTTCATTACTTTGCTCTGTCAGTACATGGATGTCTTAGCTTAATCCTATGATGACTTGAAGTCACTCAGGCTTGATGAAATTTGACATGACATTCCTCTCAAGGTTGATTCAACACCCTATAGGGAAAAGTCCAGGCAGTATAATCCAAAAATATCAGGTACCATTTTGTCTAAGATACAAAAAATGCTAAATGCTAGGATAATCTTCCCAATCCATCATTCCACATGGATTGCAAATATAGTGCCTGTAAGGAAGAAGCATGGCAAAATTTGCCTCTGTGTGGATTTCAAGAACTTAAATCAGTCATCCTTGAAGGATAACTATCCTTTACCAATCATGGATCAAGTGCTTTAGACAGTGACTAGTTCAGAGATGTTATCAATGCTAGATGACTTTTCAAGATATAATCAGGTTGAAGTTGGTGAGGTAGACTAGCATAAGTCTGCGTTCACCTCACCTTGGGGCACATTTGCATATAGAAGGATGCCTTTTGGTTTGTTAAATGCTGGTGCCACCTTGCAAAGAGCAATAGACCTTGCCTTCAAAGATGAGATGGGTAAGTTCATCGTAGTCTATCTTGATGACTTAACCATCTTTTCTAAGCATCACCTAGATCATGTGCGTCATTTGCAACAAGTGCTAGAGCACTGTCATCAGAATGACATTTCCTTAAACCCTAAGAAGTCAATTTTTGGAGTAACAGAGGGGAAACTTCTCAGACACATTGTGTCTAAAGGAGGCATAAAGATTGACTCAGATAGAGTCAAGTCTATTCAAGAGTTTACCTTGCCCACAAGCAAGATTGCTATTCACTCTTTCTTTAGAAAGGTGAATTTCTTACGAAGGTTCATCCCTGAGTTTGCTGAGAAGATTAAGCATATTGTAAACATGATGAAGAATAAAGCCACCTTTAGCTAGACTGAAGAAGGCAAGTCAGCATTTGAGGATATCAAGATTGCCATTGCCCATGCCCCATTTCTAGTTTGTCCAGATTATATGAAGGATTGCCTTATGTATAGTTATGCTTTTGAACACACACTTTCAGCCATCCTAGTTTTGCAAAATGAAGAAGGTGTGGAATCTCCCATTTCCTTCATGAAATATCCTCTCAAAGCTCATGAGATGAAATATTCCAACATGGAGAAGTATGTTTATGCAGTGGTCAAGGTAGTGAAGCATTTTTGCTTTTATATCTTC
Organism: Torreya grandis; assembly: GCA_037957365.1. Taxonomy (NCBI): domain Eukaryota; kingdom Viridiplantae; phylum Streptophyta; class Pinopsida; order Cupressales; family Taxaceae; genus Torreya; species Torreya grandis. The sequence goes on along the minus strand of JARHVA010000959.1, from coordinate 981,173 downwards.
AATTCACGAGTTACTGCTCTGGTTCCTGATACCACGGTCAAATCCATATTAACTCAGCAGGAGTTTAGAACCAAAAGAGACAATTAGATTGCAAAGATCTAGGAGTTTGATCTGGTTATCAAGCCAATAGAGTTGGTATAGGAAAAGAGCCTATGCCAATTGATTGCTGACAACAAACTAGAAGGAATAGAGCATGAAGAAGCAGAGGTGGAAGACACACCAACAGTCCTCTTTGTCTCCACCATGAATGAGTGGTATTTAGGTATTGCTCATTTCATTACTTATGGTGAGTGTCTTGCTCACCTATCTTATAAAGAAAGGAGAACTATCAAGTTGAAAGCTACAAATTTTTTCCTTTGGGACAACGACCTGTATAAGAGGAGCCTTGATGGAGTGTTCCTTTGCTGCATGGACAAAGAGCAACAAAGCTAACTTTTGAAATCCTTTTAAAATATAGCCTGTGGAGGACATTTTTTTGCATCTGTGACTGCCCATAAAATTTTGTGAGTGAGGTATTATTGGCCAACTCTCTTTCAAAATGCATACAAGTGGGTTAGAAAATGTGAACTATGCCAGTAGTTTGTCAGAAGACCCAAGTTAGCTACCCTACCTCTCAAGCCAGTGGTCATAGAAGAGCCATTCCAACAATGGAGAATTTATTTTATTGGAGCTGTAAACCCATCTTCAAGTGCTGGACATGATTATGTCCTTATAGCAACAGACTACTTCACCAAGTGGATGGAAGCAATCCCAACCAAACATGCTACTTTAGAAGTAGTGTGTAATTTATTCAAGGAGAATATCGTTTTCAGGTTTGGGGTCCCATCCAAGATTGTCACTGATAATGTAGCTTGTTTCACTTCCCAAGAGATTACTCAATTCTATTTCTACTATGGGATTACACTCTCCCACTCTTCTGATTACTTTCCACAAGGGAATGGACAAGCTGAATCAAGTAATAAGAACCTGGTGACTATCATCAAAAAGTTGGTGGATGACAACCAAAGGACATGGCATAAAGCATTGGTTGATGCTCTATGGGCAGATAGAATTACATCGAAGAGAGCAATTGGTATGTCTCCTTTCCAACTTCTTTATGGTATCAATACTGAGATACCAATCACTTTGAAATTGCCAACATTGAAATTGGCTAAGGCAATTGAAGATCAGACATATGAAATCCCCCTTGATAAGATGATCATGTGCCTGACTTAGCTGGATGAGCAGAGAACTATGGTGGTGGACCGAATTTATACCCACCAAGGTCTGGTGAAGAAGCTCTTCGACCAGAAGGCAAAGAACTGTGATTTTTAGGTTGAAGATCAAGTCTTGCTGTGAGACAAGAGAAGAGAACCAAAAGGGATGCATAAAAAGTTTGATTCTCTTTGGAGAGGCCTGTTTATTATCTATCAACTCAATGGTGAGAACAACTTCCTATTGAAATATCACGATGACACACTCTTTACTCTACCTCACAATGGGCAGCATTTGAAGCACTTCAATTCTCGAAGTGTCAGATAAGTTCACTTGTACATATATATATCTATATAGTCTTTGTTTCTACTTTGTGTTGTTCATTTTCATTTTTTGGAGCCTTTCTTTTTGGATAACAGGACTCCATATCCCAATGGCATACCTCAAAGGCGCTGGAGATTTTGGTTTTTACTCCCCTCAGACATTCTAAGTTTTTAACTGAAGGAAGTTCCCTAACTAGAGCCAACTGTCGTCCCCAAAAATGAGCGACATTTTTAAGACAATCTATGAACTATTTTGGTTCAACAAACCAAAATCATCTCTCCCCTTTTCAAAAATTGCTCTAAGCATTCAAGTTCTTCATTTTTCAATGTTTTTGCTTAAATCTATAGACTCTGTAGATATGTTTCTACAGACTCAACATGCTTTAAATTAGCAATTTCAGTAGGTTCAATGGCTTTAACAGGTAAATTCTTTCAGAAGAACAAGTTTTCAACACTTAGTCATTTTCAGGATTGAACATTGAACCGTTGAACCTTGAACCAAAAAGGTTCAAGGGTTCAATGGGTTCGAGGTTCAACGTCGTCGACAAGAGTTGAGCGCATTCATCAAAGTTCAAAGTTCAACCACTTCAAAGTTCCATAGCTTCAAACACTTAACAAAAAACAAAGGCTTGAATCGTTGAACCGTTGAACCTTGAACCATTTTGGTTCATCGATTCAATAGGTTCAACAACCAATTGGTTCAACACGCTTGGTTCAAAAGATCAAAAGGAATTGTTAGATAAAGAGAATGAATTGTTGAACCAAGGTTGGTTCAATCGGCCAGTTCAATCGACAGGTTTAAGGGGCTGCCTTAGGGCCGAAGGAACAAATGCCCTTGCAGAGGGCAGTGAACTAGAGGCAAGTGCCCTTGCGGAGGGTAGGCAACATTGGTTCAAGGGTCAAAGAGAAGACATAAAAGATAGAATTCCTTTGGATTTGTTTAAAGGCCGATAGGGAACATTTTATTTAGACTTTTTGTTCAAAGGAAATTATTAAGTGAAAGAGCCATTAGAATTCTTTCGAAAGTATTTTTTGTGGAAAAATGACTAAGTAAAAAGCTCAAAAGCCAAAGCTCGGTGAAAAAAGACAAAGCGAAGGAATTCCTTCAAAATTTTTGTCCGAATAAAAAATCCACCAAAAAAGGCAAAACTCGCTGAGGAAAAGGCCATCTGAAAGATCCTGAAGGGTAGGTACCCTTGCGGGGGACACTTGACGTTAGAGAAAGGACCTTTTCCAAGGACCTGAAGGGACACCTTCCCTTCAGGACGTTTCAAAGGCTAAACAAATACTTAGACAAAAAGGGCTTCAAAGAATGAATCGATTGAACCATTGAATTGAAAGGTTTAACGAGTTCATAGGTTCAAAGGTTCAACCAGTGTGATGAAGATCAAAGAGCTTAGAAAGAACAAAGAAGCGACAGACAAAGGAAGAACCAATGAACCGATTGAACCTTGAACTGAAAGAGTTCAAAGTTCAATGGTTCACAGGTTCAAGCAGTTCAAAGGCGGCCTCAAGCAAAGAAAGCAGCAACATGGATGATTCCAAAGGCAATTTCAATGAAAGCGATGGTTCAACTAGAGAGCAAAGAAGCACTTAAGCAGGGAAGCGATGGACCAAAAGAGATAGAATGAACTGATGAACCAATGAACTTTCAAAGTTCAATGGTTCACATGTTCAAAGTTTAACACGATTCAAGCAGCTAGCGACCATTGATGGTCCCATGAACGTCAAATTTAAAGTGAGGGAATATCCATGGAAATTCAAATAAGAGCACATAACTTAAAGGAAGAACCAAGCAACTGGCTAAAAAAAGAGCTTGAAGACTCAAATTTCTAAAGGGGAGAGAGGAACGAGACCAAAGGACCAAAAATATCTTCAAAAGAGTTATTTCCAGTAGGTGAAATAGTGGATCAAGCAGACTTTTGAGCACACCAAATCAAGGACGCAACCTATTTTTCTTCCATGAAGTAAAGACAAATTGGACAACTGTGTATACATCAAGAAAAGGACCAGACAGTCTATACTAAGGAAGAGACATATTAAATGAATGGACACGCCATAGTTAAGGCAATGTGTTGTTCCTAACATGGTCCCTCTAGATAGAACTAAAGGCAAATTGAAGACGTTGACTACAACATAGGTTGTCCCATTGGAAAGAGTGTAAAGCCTTGCATGATTGCTATACATTGTAATTTCTCTCATTATGAAGAGGGACTTTTTCATTTTTATAGAAGCAAAACTCTGCCCAGTTGAAAGGTGAATACTGAGATTTTGAGCTCAGATTGTTGATCATTTTATTTTATTTGAATGAGAAAGCAAGATACTCGCAGACTTTGTGATGTTATTTCTTGTGCCATTTCAGGAGATTGTTCTTATGTCTTTCTTCTAGATGCATTCTTGTTTATTTAATTTAACAGGTAGGACTAGTGGAATTAAAAAGGAAGAGGTCCTGAAGTCAACTAATTTCAGACTTTGTGTTGTTATAGTTGTTTTTAGTGTGTGTTTTTAGTTCTTTTCTATGTTAAGGATTCTGAGATGACTTTGTGCCCTCATTATCCTTTGTGTTTTACTCTTTGGGCAGTTGAGGTGAAAACTTTGTGTTCTGTTTCATCATGCTGGTTACTGCGCCCTTTTTGTTACCAGTTACTTGTTACCCACCAAAAAGAATTCTAGTTGTTTGCTATAAGACCGCTTCTGAAAGAAGAGAAGTGCCTTCAGTGTTTCCACCTAGATTTTCTCCTCTATTTATTAACATCATCTTTGAAAAAAGAGAGATGGATGGCTTATCCTACCCTTGAGTGTTATTTTTTGCATATATTTATAGTATATAACTCCTGAATATTTATAGGGAACCTCCCCTTGATGAGAGGAGAGATTTGCCCACCTCTGATGTAGTAAACCTGCACACTGGGCCATCTCCTTTGCTGTGGATGATAAGACCTATTTTTCTCAATCAGACAGCTGACTAAAAAAATATTCACCAACACTATGGATACTATAATTAATTATATGTGATGATCATATATATTGATCGCTTAGACTAGCCTTACTTGTTCTATGCATACTTGATGTTGCTGTATGTTAAATGGTGTGATCCTTAATTTTATATTACATTGTGTCTATTACTCTGTGTCACATTGACTGTACATTTTATGAATCTTAATATGTGTAACATTGAGTGTATATTGTGTGACTCTTATTATATGTGACATTGAGTGTTAATTATGTGACTCTTACTTTATGTGAAATTTTGTGTTATCATACATTATGAATGATTTTTTTCATCATGATAATGATAATGTGTGTGACTATGTGTGGAGACATCTAAGATTTTATTCTAAGCTTGTGATGTTGTGATCCATATCATGCATTTTTCTATTGGTGTGCAATGCCATGATATATATCATGCATAGTATTCATGGCCCATCACTTAGTGACTATATGATCATTACTCTGATGACTACTATGGCATGTCTTATTACTATATTTATCTTGACATGATATATGTATGCCTTTGGATACATATTTCATATGTGATTAGATGATATAATATTTATACAATGGCAAAATATAATCATGTTAGGACATGATTTAAATGATTATGTATTTTCTATATAACATGATGTGTTTAAATATTTTATTTTGAAATGATTTATTTGTAGGATACATATTTTAACTCAAAATAGAGGAATACATAGTGTAGTGTTGGATTACAAATAGGATTAGTTTAAACATTAGTCATGAAAAACACAAAAGAAAGCATAAAAATTAACAATCTAAGCCAACCTATTCAATGGGGTTTGTAAATGACAATAAGAATAAATTGAAAGAAAACACATATGCATATTACCTTCCCAAGTGATTCCACCATCCAAAAATGACTCCAAGTGTGTTTTTCCCTCTTGATTTGGTGTTCTTGTCTTTGTCAATAATGGATGCCAAGCTCCTCCATTATCTCAAGATCACCTTGCATAATCTAGGCTTATGATATGAAATCAATACTATGCCTATCAAATGAAGCTATCATTTTTCAAATAAATCATGATAAACAAACTACACAAATGACTTGTAGAGAAAATCCTGTATTATAAGTTTACATAATTTAAACTTAAAAAATGATGTTCTATACCCTTCTATTTATATATTTTTTGAATGGGTTAGGATCAATCATGACTGTCCATCTCAAAATTGAGATGTGTGGCCATGAATTAATATAATATTGCATAATAAATCCATAAACATCTTCATAATGATTTGGGAGGAAGGGGCATTAATGAGGCATGGGTGCCCATAAACCTGATATTTGTTGCATTTATGACTTATGGATGCCACCCCATTGATCATGTCTTTAGGTGATGTAGATATTTATAATCAATTTTCAATAAAAAAATATTCAATTTTCTCCATGGAATTTTTGCTTAAGCTCTTAATTAGGTTTAATTTGCCTAAGTGAGATTAATCAATTTTAGTGCAATTCTTTGGAAATTGGTGCATAATTAATCAAATTGGTCAGAAAGTCATATTACTGGGTCATAATTTGACTTGAGAATAATTGGAAGGTGATGTTAGATGTGTATGGGCCATGATCCCATTTAAGATGTTGCTAACACACAATAACACAATCACATGACATGTGCATATGGATTAGAAGAAACGAGTGATCTAGAACACCAAAATGCAAAATCATCATTTTGACTCAAAATGATTTAAGAAAAGTTAGGAATCACATAAAATGAATTGCCCCATTTAGGGATACATTGGCCTAAATCAGCACTGGTATACGACAAACTTGAACCATTTAGCATGTTTACATGATTTTAGACTAAATTATGTATTTGAGTGCAATTCGAGTAAGAGTGACAATTTCAACACAAATGGTGTTAGGAATTAGATGTCTACACATAGTGGGCTTGTCTTAGAGACTTATTCCTTTACACAAAAAATTCAAAATTTGGCACAATTTCTTTTAATGTGGCACACATTAATATAAATATGCATAAATTAGACAAAGTGATTCATAATAGCATATATTAATATAGATATAAAAAAATTGATTAAGAGTGACACTAATTAATATATATAAACAAAAACTGACATAGATTAATTATGATTTGGGAAGGATTGACACATAAAATCTATATTAGACACTTGAAAATGTTATATTTGACCAAACCTTAATGTACATGACTTTTATGTACATAACTGAATCCTGGTAACATTCCTTCCAAGCAAGTTATTCATCTACAAGCTTGGAATTAATAATTTATTATCATAAACATATATGATCTCCTTAATATTTTCCTAATTATTTAATTATCCTAAGGAGAATGTTGCTTGATCTTAGATCATTGTCATGTCTCTCAAATGGCTATGGCCACAATAATATGGATCTAGTTATGGGAGCCATGTACCTTGGCTGGATTTATTAATGAGATTTATAATAACACTCTTTCAAATTCAAACCATTATTTTGGGTTAGATCACACATTTTGCATGTTAGATTGGAGGGAAATTACCCAAAGAGTATCCTATATGTACACATATAGACTAATCCTATACCTATCTATAAGTTATTTATCAAGCATTTAAAACTCATATAGAAATATATTAGCACATTGAGGAATACACATAATCATCCTTGAGGTGTTACCATAAAGCATCAAATTATGGAAACACCTCAAATGAAAAGTCACCAAGCTAATTATGAATACCATTGCATTGTCAAAATAATAGATTTTTAAGTGTCGAAATCCACACAAGTTGTTATGCATACTATTATATGATCACTATCGATCACACATAGAGTTAGGTTGGATAAATATGTGCAGTTTAATCCATGTTTAGAGTATTATAATGTTGGAAACTATTAGAAACTAATTGGGGGTGGTTGGGATCAATATAATGCATACTATATAACCTAGTTTTATAGATAAAAATAAGTTTTATAACTGGAGCTAGGGTTTCAAGGTGAAGGAAGATGAATATGAATATGCACACATGATCAAGCTTCTAAAAATGCATAACATACCTACTACATGCAAAATTAGTGAGCTGTGATGGAATAATCCAATTGTTTCATAGGGATACCTTCAATATAGGGAAGATGCATCCAATTACCACATGTATCTACGTATTACTGAGTATGCCCATGAAAGTTCTCAGAATTAGTTTCCTAATCCAAGTAACCAAAGATCCATTTCAAGGAATTTATAACAAATTTACACTATCAGATACCAAAATAAAACATAAATAAAATAAATTAGATTTAGAACATATATCCTTGTGATGTGTTATAAAAGAGATGTTTTTGACTATTTGGAATTTAGTTTTGTAAGTCATGGAAAGATAATAAGGATTCAATTAATATTGTATGTGATGCATTAAGTTGTAGTGTGTTGTTGATTTAGAATTGTGAGAGACATTTAATATTTATGGTGAACTATGGTGTGTTGATGTTATTGGATGGATGAGCACTTAATTTAAGTAGGTGGTTATTGCACCTATATATGCATTTCCATACACTTTTGCAAGGGATGTTGGATAGAGTATTAAATTTTAAGACTACTTTTGAGTTATTTTTTTGAGAGGTAGGATAAAATTGTAAAGACTTTGAGTTAATAAGAAGAGATATGTGGATCTAGTGTTATAATAAATATTGTTGTGAGATCACAGTATATGTGTTTTTATTGTGCTTTTTTAATTTTTGTTTTCAAACTATAATAAAGATCAAATTTTTGTTTGATTCATTTTAGTTACATATTCCTATGTGGTTTCTGAGGGGTGAATGGTTTAAAGCATCTCTGAACTAGACCCCTAACTATAAATGCATCACCTTGTTGTCTTGTACTTGAATCTACATAATAATATTGTAAATAACCATGACTTTGTTATTGTAGACATATAAATTTAGCATTATAAATTTTAAAATTTTATATTTGACTAAAGCTTAATATACGTGAATGGTATGTAGATAATTGACTTTTGCTCACATTCCCTTCTAGCCATTTATTAATCTATGAACTTGTCCTTCTTGATTTTTTATCATACACATATAAAATCTTACTAGTATATGCCTAAATAGTCCATTATCCTAATAAAACTATCTCTAATCTCATATCATGTTTCTTGTGTCCTAGATGACTCTAAACATAGTCAGATAGATATGGTTAGCAAAGTTGTTTGAATTAACTAGACCTATCTACATGCTTTTTAATGGTTATATGTAAAATTCAAGACCTTCCTTTAGATTGACCTACACATTTTTCATGTTAGTTCAGAGAGAAATTACCCAAAGAGTATCCTCTATAAAATAATCATGATTTAACATATACCCATGTCTATAAATTATGTTGTAGGTGTTTAAAAATCATTGTAATTATAATGACACTCTAAAGAATAGAGATTCATGTCCTTGAAGAAATTACATAAAGCATCAAAATTTGAAAACCCATTAAAATTATAGTAACCAAGCCAAATTTTAATAGTATTAAAAGGTCAACATCACATGTTATCAAGTGTTAAAATGCACATAGGTTGCATTACATACTTATATAATACTATTGAGTACATAGATTATTTGATTGGAGAAATACATACAACTTGGGACTACGTCAAAGTGTTGGAATGCATGGAACACTCAATCACTCAGAAGTGTTGGATGGGGTGGTATTAATTATTATTATTTATAATGGTTCTATGATATCTCTTTCTAATTGTTAAATGCCTTAAATCCTTTGGACAATCAATTATTAGCACACTCTTCAATAAACATAAGTGAGAATGTGTCCTATACTCAAATTAAAAAACTCAAACAAGGACCCAATGAACATGTCAGTGATTATGTGATTCACTACAAGACCAAGATATCTAATATGAAAAATCATATGGAAAATAATGAGTTGCACAACATAATCAATAAAAACTTGCTTTCTACACTACATGAGTCCATTGTCTTCAAATGGTTTCAATATTTAGATGACTTATGCCATATATCAAGGATCTTGAAGTTAACTTAATTGTTATGAAAAAAATAAAGTATGTCCCTAAGCCTCTAACATATAACAATAATGTAAAATTCTAGATGAAACTAACCTTCAACTCTAAATTGAATGATACTATGAATGAGGAAAAAGTAACAGTTAACCAAGTGTCACATATTACTATTTGTATCATACTATAAAATCCTCAAAGGAGGAAATTTTTGATACTCACTGAACCTTATCATGATATACTTACTTGACTGAAATATCATATCTCTCCCTCCCATAAAATAGGTGATATGACTAGGGAAACATCTAAGATGCTTGAGGCTAACACATATGATAATTTTCATCCATGTACAAGACATTTAACTAATAGATACATTAGTTTGAAACATAAGATATAAGATATGGTCAATGAAAATATTATTCAATTTAATGATATTAACATATATATATAAATTATTTAGGGGCACAACCTAATGGACTATAAAATTAAATATCATTTTTAATCTCTTTTTAAATTGAGTTGAAACAAAAACCAAAATCAATCATGAGGTGTATTTAACTTTCAAAACATTACCTCTTCGTACTCTTCAAAAATTGAAGAAGAGGAACATCTTGTAGATGGTATCATTGGTAAACTTAGTGACCCAAAAGTATATAGACCTAGTATATCACATTCTATGAGCATGAGATTATTCATGATGATTCTATTAATGCATCTTTGATTGTGCATGCTTACATTGACTCACATCCCATACACAATGTCATGGTAGATAATAGTTCAATTGAAAATGTTTACTTTGTGACACTGCTCACTAGTATTGGATACATATATGAGGACCTTATTAGTACAATAAATATAGTGAAATAATTCCATGGAAAGAGACAAAATGGTCTTGGCAGTATTATACTACCACTTATTGTAGGTCATGTAGTAGATGTTTTATTCTTGGTTCTAACGAATATTGGGCCATTCATCATGTTACTCATATTCATGGATACATAAAATTTATGTATTACCATCATCGATACACCAAGGTATAAATTATATCGATAGTATTTGAGTGGTTACAGTTTCATATCTTCTCTATGAATATCATATTTAGGCAGAAACCCTTTCCTAGAAACCTACCCCACAACTAGTTATATAACATGTACATGTTTTTAATATGAAGGCTATTCAATTAAAAATAATTGATATTTATAGAAGACTAGTGTTTCAACACCCATTACATTAGAGATATATTTAGGTTATAAAATATATATTACCTACTTAGTCACATCTTAAGTTGGTTATATATGTTCCTATTTTATTTAATTTGGGAAAGTTGTGGATAATTTCCTAAATAGTAAAGGGGTCTAGATTAAGGGTTAAATCAGTAATAAATGTGCCTTACTTAGCCTATTGATTTATTGAATCTAGAAGTATTTTGTTAATTACTAAAAATAACAAACAAGAGGGAAGAGAATAAAACTTAGCTGGTTTTGGATTGAGCTAGAAGATTCAGAGGTTGATATTTATTGATCAAGCTAGGTAAATTGTCAGATACAAGACCCATAAGTCTATTTTCTACCTAGATAGGAGCATCAAAAATGGGACACTCAGAGGTCTAGTGCTGTAGTCTTAGTTTTGGCACTATAATATAATGGGTCTAAGATTTTTGGATTTTGTTAATCTATTTTAGGAGACCATACATACCAAATTTTATCTCCTAAGAGTCACCAAAAATCACTATAGGTTTGTTTCCATCTTCAATACTTGTACTTGTTTATGCACATAGAAATGACAAATAAATCAAAAACAAAAGGGGGAAAAACTAGGTTAGGGGAAGAATGATCACACAATCAAGAACCCCTATTGTTCTGATTGCTGCCTACATTAACCTTTAAGTTAGGGTCTCATATCTGATGTAGTTCTCCTTAGGGAACATGCATAGTCAACATGCATGATTGATGCAAGAATGAATTTCACTTAGGCCCTTTCTTGATCAAGCATGAAAATCTAAGTGTGATGTAGAGAAACTGAGCTATACTATTGACTAATTTTTATTATGTCTAATGTGCCAAAGTAGTAAGTGCTAGATATAAAATGCCTTATGGAGTCCTTTATATAGGAGACTCATTATTTTGAATTTGAGAGCTTTATTCATATTTGGCTGACATTGAAAAACTTAGGAATGAAGCAAATAAAATGGGTAAGACTTATCCTATGAAAGAAACTAACTGTTAGATCCAAAACTAGGCTTAAACAATAGCACTAAAAACTGGACACCTTGGGTTTCAGTGCTGTAGTCTATATTTGGGCACTATTGTCCAGGGGGTTTAGGACCTAGGGGGATGGGTCAGGGTCTAAAAGAGGTTTTTGGGCTTGAAAGGGTCAAAATTGCTAAGCTATGGATGACTGGGAATAAACAAAGAGATGTCTAGAGAATGTAGTAAGACCAAGATAAGACAAACAAGAGGACCTAGCTAAATGTGAATAAATCTCATATTCTCCAATCAAAGTCTCATGTGAAAGGATTGTGAAAAAACATAATATGTGTGTTTGCTTGATCAATTTAGGGTGATTACATTTGCCCCTTTTTTATTCTAGTGATGTAATGAAATGAAGTACTAGAGTAAAATAAAGAAAATAAAATGCATATCTGGGCTTCCTACGTGAAGATAAGTATGCTGAAAAGGGTCCAACTTCCTAGCCAGGAAAGTGGATTGAAGAATTGAAATAGTGCTCAGAGAAAGAAGGCATCCTTGTAATAGATGCTCCCTATACTAAACCTGAATAGTTTCTAGAAATAGAAGGAATCATTGTAATAGGTGTCCCCTGTACTAAATCTGAGTAGTGTTTGGAAAGAGAAGGAATCCTTGTAGTGGATGCCCCTGTATTGAATCTAAAATAGTGTCTGGAAAGAGAAGGAATCCTTGTAATGGATGCCCCCTGTACTGAATCTGAATAACATCTAGAAAGAGGAGTCCCTGTAATAGATTCCCCCTATACTAAATCTAAATAATCTAAACTGGATTTGAGAAGTGCTTGGAGGTCCAAAATTAATGTCTATCCTCTATCGTACACAAACTCTTGGGTCTGAGTAACACTATGGACCAATTATTGTAGATGACCATACGATCCATTCTGGTGACAACCTAAGTAATGCTTGGGTATAAGCTAAAAATGTTGGTAAATATGTAAGAAGAAAATGGCATGTCCTACCATCTCAATCTATATAATCCTGGAAGATGAAGGACATGAACATCTGTGCCATACCCCAAATTTGGTAAGTGAGTGACGCATCTGGATAATCTATAAATTTGTATAACCACATGTGATATGATCTATTGTGTCATGTCTCATGTGAAAAACTAGAGATCAAAATAATGTGCTCTGCACTATGCTTATAATCTACTATCTAGTCTGTAACTATGTCATGCTATATGAAGTCGTATGTGTGAAATGTGTAGTACTATACATGCCTCTGAATCTGGTATCTAGATAATCTATGTATTTGTAAACCAAATGTGTATCCATTTGAATGTCCTGAGTAATGCTAAGATACCCTAATATAATCTAAATCATTGTATCATCTGACCATTCTGAGCTAAGTAATGCCAAGTGACCCTTATAATCTAAATTACTTGTGAAATCTTGACCAATCTAAGTTGAGTAATGCTAAGTGACCCTTGGAGTGTGAACCACTTGTGTAATCTTGACCAATCTAAGTTGAGTAATGCTAAGTGACCCCTGGAGTTTGAACCACTTGTGTAATCTTGACCAATTTGAGCTGAGTAATGCTAAGTGATCCCTAGAGTCTGAACCACTTGTGAAATCTAGATCGATCTAAGTTGACTATGATAAATTAATTGCTAAAGGTGTCAGAATCATGGTGTACTAGATAGGTATGATGGATAAACTATGGGAATAGGGATAGTATGAATGATGCCTCCTTTTGGGGAAAGGGATGAGATCTGTGATAGAAGAGGTTGAGCCAAAAGTAAGGACTAGTGGCAGAATGTATAAAAATGTGGTTGACATGTATCAAATAGATTGAAAGGCCATTATTGAATTGAAGTTGAATTACCAAGAGTGAAAGTTATCTTTGGTTGATTAAGATCAAATCTTGTATCTGGGTTTATTAGATATATAGAAGCTGTCGTGCCATGGTAGGCAAATGAGGTAAAAATGGATTGAATGGGATGAAATAGTGATTTGATTGAAGAAGCTAGGTTGTTTGAATGTTTTGAATGGATGTTTTCTTGGTGAGAATTAATCTAGGTACCAAATAGGTATACAGATGTGTGTGCCATGGTAGGACAATAAATTAGTAAGAGAGAGATCCCTACTTTATGTTGAAGGTGTCATTATCATGATTTTGAGGAACAAAATGGTTTGTAAAATAGAGCTATAGAGCTCAAGTTATGGGCAAGTAGAATTTTGATTTTATTGAGAAAGTGGTTTTATATAGGGAAGATTTGACTAAATCATGATTCATTAGTGTATTGACTAGTTTGAGATTAGAGTTGTGGAGTGAGAAGATGTGGAGGAGATGAGCACCCATTGTGACTCACTATGAGCAGTTGGTAGCATAGATTCAGGTTGGTGAGGATGTTTTCATTGTGAGTAATGATAGTTTTTGACTTTTGTTCATATCTAAGGCTTGATTTATGCAATTTTTAGCTATTTTGAGTCATTTTAAAGTAGTTTAAAAATTATTTGACTAGTTCTGATGCTATTATCCTAGAGTCAGTGCTACTATCTAGGATGTAGTGCTGCTATCTAGTTTTCAGCACTGTTGTCGAGCGCTAGTGTCCTTTTATAGCACTGTTGTCTAATGTGGATTGATTTTTCAATTTCTGAGTTGTTCTTACTTTTGTATTTCTTAGATGTTTGTCTTTGGGATTAGTTTTTTGACATATAGTCTTCTTGCTAGTGTTTTTAGGGGGAGGTGTGGATGAGAGAGTTTTGCAGAGGCCAGGTTATGGAGACTCTGAGATTATTGCTATTATCTAATGATGAGTGTGTTATTATGGATAGGGCTAGGCCAGGTTATATATGTGATCTTGGTATAGTGTAGTGGGATAGATACTTGATCACTACCTTATATGAGAGGTAGAATGTTGATACATGTAAGTTCTATATTTTGATATGGGAGATTATTATGACTCTAGAGGATGTGTATTGGATTTTACATTTATCAATTAGTGGGAAATGAGTGTCATTACAGGATGACATGGGTGTGGATGCCATTGATCGTGCATCTAGATATTTTTCAAGGATGTTTATAGGAGTATACCATAGGGGTAGTGATAGTGATATATTACTATCAGTTATTGTGCAGTCGAGTGTTCTATGCCTATGGAAGTGGTTAGCTATATTATTAGATTCTTTTATTGTTGTGGATGGTAGTGGAGTATGTATTGCTTATAAGATGTATAGAGTGGTTTAGAGTATTGATATGTATGGTACCATGTTTTCATGAGGGAGGACTATGCTCACTCATTTGTACAAAGATTTATATAGATTTATGCAAGAGTCTTTTGTTGATGGTGTGGGTGCAGTCACTTTGTTGCATTGTTAGGATTATGAGTATATAGTAGTTATACAGTCGATTGGATTGCTAAGGGTGGGTTGGGCATATCCACAACCATTTTATGAGCATTAGACTAGTGAGTTAGCTATTCAATCCTTTGTGATATATTATTACAAGTGGTTGCTAGATAAATTGGTGGCTGATGACATCAAATGGAGGCCCTATAGAGGATTTCTTGGATGGCCAGAGGATGGAGAGTAGCTATGGCAGATGAGAGTGAGTTGTTGGTTACATGATCATTAGTCTAGAGTTTATTATCACTTTCAATATGAGCGCATGATTAAGTAGTTTAGAGATCGATATGATGTTCCTCTTGTAGCATGAATATGGTTGAGAAATACATGAGTACCAGTGAGAGTGGGAGCTTGTCCCAGACTGACTGAGGTGGAGTTGGCACCATTGTCATTGGATGTGAGAGATGAGATTATAGATGTTCCTAATGTAGATGATGTGGGGTGTAGTGAGGCATATATGGTGTGGTGGTCGAGGCATCGATGGGATCCATTATATCTAACTGGTGTGCCATATGTTCTTGAATATGAGTAACCCAAGCTAATTTAGAGGGTGGGAGGTGAGTGGTTATAATGTGGCTTATATGTTTATGTATTTTTTTATTGTTATTTATAGATTATATATGACTAATGGAGTGTAAGGTTGTTATACTCAGGTGAGGTAGTGGGTGTCCAAGATGAGGCACGTGCTGGGGTTAGTGGTAGGGATAATGCATTCTAGGAGATTATTATTGAGTCTAGACTATGTGAGCTTACACAACATGTTCCTGATGATGCTGTGGAGGAAGATTTTATAGAGAGAGATATAGTTATGGTTGGTGTTTATGCTCACTTGTTTGACCAAGTTGCTATAGCTACAATTTCCTATGTTAAGACAACACGAGAGAGGGATGACCTTAGGGCTGAGTGAGATAGGCATAAGATGCCTCATCTAGATTATGAAGTAGTGAGCTCCAAGATTTTAGATGATTATATGGATATTCAGTGGTGACATGCAGACTTACATGAGGCGTATGGTCATTTGTTAGAGTGAGATATTTGGTGCAAGAGGCATTCAGGAGCTCAAGGATGTAGAGATTCATCGAGTGCTAGATAGGATTATGGGATGAGCACTAGAGGAGAGAGTGAGATGGAGAGTGAGGGCATGACCCCTATCCATGATTGATTGGCCTTGACATGATGTATATGTTCTAAAAACTTATGTGTTATATAGATATTGGTTTGATTTTGAAACTCATGTGTATGCACATTATGGATTCTAGATTATATTGGTATTGTAATGTTTTGGTTTAGAATAATTGATTTGATTTTTGATGTTGAAGTTGTATATGCTTGGTAGATGGTATGCAGGATATGTGATTTGATTGTGTTAATATATTTGGTAAGATAATATTTAGGATATGTTTGGATGTAATTGTTTGATTTATAATCATATGTAAGCACCAATCTTGTTAGTTTGTTGTAACTGGTAAAACTGATTTGGTAAAGTGAATTGGTTTGTAAGTAGGATATAAGTAAGGTCTAGCTTCTGAGATTGGTAACTTGTTTAGACAAGTTGAATTAATTGGAGATTGGAAAAAAGGTTTGTATCAGTTGATTTGGTAAGATTTGAACTGTGATAGGTTGGTTCTAGCTAGGGATGGCTATCTAGAATTAGGAATGTTATTGCTAATAGGAGGGAAAAATAAGATAGCACTATGTGCGTATTACCTTCCCATGAGTGGCTCATGAGTATAAAGGTTAGCTAGACCTTCAGATCTATTATTGCCCTACTAAGTGAATTTATAAACTAATGCTGAAATGAATGTATGTTGAATCACACTATGTTATAACACTATCTGAACCCTATCAATTAAGTGAATAAGTGCCCATATTGCTCATGTTGTGTAAAACCTTGTCCTAAAGTTGATGCTGTATGTGATGCACTAGCTGTAGTGGGCTATGATAACTCTAGAAAATGTAATCTGATTGGCTATGCTGTTGAAACTTTATGTTGTAGATAATGCTCATTTGATCTCAAACATAATGGATTAGTAAGTGAAATAGGACCTAGAAAGTTTGTCTGGAGTGAATATCTCTTTAAAATTGTACTTTGTTGTCATGCTTGTGATGGTGCTGGATAAGTATATGGAACTACACTATGTATTCCTTGGACAATAATGTTATATGTAGGTTGCATTCTCTGAACTGGCTTCCAAACTTTCTAAATATTTGGAATAGGAGATCTCATATGAGATTCTATCATAGGAACCACATGACTTACACAATGAGTGATCGATGATTCTTATAAAGGAATGTCCTAAGATGACTCAGTCATGGAGGAATGAGGTCTAGGGTTCCATGATGGAGGAGATCTTGGTGCCTCTTATGTGAATGCTATAATACCATTATCAACACATCTATAAATGCAATCTTAGAGTCCAAAATAGGTATATGCATTGTGTCCATAGATACAATGATAATTACAAAAGGGTTGATATGGTTGTCTATGTAAAAGATGTGGATCTCATCAATGAATATAAGGTAATGTGATTAACCTCCTAGTTAGTAGTGCTGAAAATATGATAGATGGGCTATCCCACTTTGAATCAAACTATAGTGGTGCTAGTTTCTAATTCTCTGTATTGCATACTATGGGTGGTGTTCTAGAAACTTGTTCTTTATTCTTGACCATTTGCTTTTTTGGTTATGGTCTTTGATCTTTGTTAGTGGATGTTGAGTAGTAGGAGTTGTATATGAAGATGTTGTTGTGAAATCTAGAGTAATTTGATCGATTGAATCTGCCTCAATCGATCCCAATTTCTTTTCCAAAGCTAGAATTGTGTAACATAAATGTCTCAAAAAAGACTCTGTTTGATATACTAAATACTCAAGGAGAGGTTGGTGAAGGCCCTTGATGAAGATATGTTGAAACTCTAGATCCACCAATTTGTATATCGATATTAACAAATGAGCCTTAAATCTTAAGATGTACTCACTTATTGGCTCTGAAGAATTTTGATGTAGTGTGGCAAGTTTCTCATATGTGACATGAGGGCCCATGTTTATATTGTAGTTCCTAAGAAAAGCCTCCTCTAGGTCATCATATGTGTGTAATGAACCAATGGGGAGTAAATGAAAGAACCAATTATGTGCTCCCTACTAATGTCTATTGAAATAACTTGAGTAGAATCAAAGGACTTGTCTAAGGTGGCAAAGATTTTTAAAAGGCTTGAAGGTGTGTGAATGGATCTCCAGTTTTATCAAAGTGAGGTAATGATGGTGTTTGGAGATGCTTAGGCAATGCAAATTTTATGAATGTTTTTGGAATAGGGTTATAATGTAGATCATTGGCATCCATCCAAGATTTATAAGCTTTGTTTTCTAGTGTAAGGAGATGTACTTGGTGTTGTAATCCACCAACTGCATGCATCAAAGAGATGATCTCTTGGGATGGCACATTAATATCTTGAAGTGGTTCATTTAATCATTAAATTTGATTGTTAACTTTAGCCATAAGAATGCTACATTTAGTAATTAGATCATAAAGAGGTGGTGTGCTCATTTGAACCTTGGGAGTAATGGTAACTTGGAGCTTGTGAGAAGGATGTGGGATACCATTCTCTTTGGGTGATGGGTGAGAATTGGGTTCTACTGTAGTGAGGGGTGGTTTGGGGGATTCATTGGTATCTTTATTTTTAGTGAATCACATTCTAAATTAGTAGTAGATGTGTTATTTAAATTAACATGTGCATGATTGGAAGTAAAATCATTCATAGATTTAGAATCAAAATTTTGGCATGCATGAGACTTAAGAAGAATGAGAGAATAGTGAAAAGTATGAGATGCATTTTCTTCTTCACTATATGCATAGTAGTCATCATTATTCCATGCATTATCATAATCTTTATTTTGTTCATTCGAAATAGAAGAACTTGATGTATCATTTTCATATTCACTTTCATTTTCATACTCATTTACATGTTCACTATTGTATTCATCATCACTTCCATCATTGCTAGGGAGAGGTGAAAGAGAAAGATTTGATTCCTTTCTAATATGCAATAAGTTATCATTGGAATTTGGAATATCATTTGTATCTATGCTATCCATGGATGAAATATATAAATTTTATTCATTTGCAACATGAGAAGTAAGAGTAAAAGAGTTATAATTTGAACATTCTTTTGAAAGAGTAGAGTTATGAACACATAATGCATCATTTGAACTATGCTTTGGTAATTTGATTCTATTGCATTTATATTGTTGTATTTTAAACATAGCAGTAGCAAAAGGTAGAGAGAGATTAGGTTCACATGGAAGTAAATCATCACCAATGACATGCTTATTTGAAAGTGCATGATTACTTTGTGCATTGTGCCTAGGAGAATGAGGTGAGAAGTATTTTTCCCATTTAGCAAAAGTATTATTTTGAGAAGAAGGAACAAAAGAGATAGGTTTTAGAGGAGATGTATCTTTATATTCTTCAATATCACTTTCGTGTGCATGGTAATATTCTTCATTGCAACAATAGTAATTATCCTCATTAGATATAAAATCATTTTCCACATTTTTATCTAGTGTGCAATTTTGTAAATTGGTCCATTCGTTATCATAATTGTGAGAAAAATTAAGAAATTTATCTATGGGATGAGAAGGATGAAGTGTCTTTGTGGCCATTTTATCACCAAAGAGAAGTTTGAAAAGTAATATGAAGCAACTAAATGCACAAAGAACTACTACATTGAATTTTGAAAATTACTTTTGCTAACCTAAACAATTTGCAATAAATTCAAATTATTTTTCTAAAAATTGTAAGGGAGGCTAATTTGAGGTTTGAGACCTAGTTTGGGAATCTAGGGTTTTAAATTTTTTAAAAATTATGCAATACTTTTAAATTCTAAAAATTATTTTGAAATGGAATAATTGCACATTAATTTATACAAAAATTAGAATTTTGGAAATTAAATTTTTACAAAAGAAACTACTGATTTTGAAATAAATTTTGACAAGGTAATTATTTTACAAAAATTCCAAAATAATTATCTAAAATTGACAAAAAGGTAGGCTTATTGCTGGATGACCTAGTTTTAAAATCTAGGGTTTTAGTGAATTTATTGAAAACATCTCAATGAATTTGTGGTTTTCTAATTTTTAAATTTAGGAAAAATCAGGAAAATATTTCTAAAGGTTTTCGTATGAAAATTCGTAGAAAGGGTCACCAAATGTTTTACTAAATATGAGAAACTTGTCGATAATTTACTAAATAGTAAAGGGGTCTAGATTAAGGATTAAATTAGTAATAAATGTGCCTTAATTAGCCTACTGATTTATTGAATTTGGAAGTATTTCATTAATTCCTAAAAATAACAAATAATAGGGAAGAGAATAAAATTTAGCTGGTTCTAGACTGAGATGAAAGATCTATAGGTTGATATTTGTTGATCTGCTTGGGCAAACTATGAGAAATAGGACCCAAAAGTATGTTTTTGGCCTGGATAGGAACACTAAAAATGATACACTTGGAGGTCCAGTGCTATAGTCCTAGTTTTGGCACTATAGTCCTATGGGTCTAAGCTTTATAAGATTTTTGGGTTCTATTCATCTATTTTGGGAGACCCTACATACTAGATTTTAGCTCTTGAGAGTCATCAAAACTCATTGTAGGTCCATTTCCATCTTTAGTACCTATACTTGTCTATGCACATGGAAATGACAAATAGATCTAAAGAAAAAAGGGGAAAAACTAGGTTAGGGGAAGAATGATTGCACAATCAAGAACCCCTACTATTCTAATTACTACCTACATTAACCCTCAAGTTAGGGTCTTAGATCCAATGTAGTTCTCCCTTAGGGAATGTGCATAGTCAACATGCACGATTGGTGGAAGAATGAATTTCACTTAGGCCCTTCCTTGATCAAGCATGCAAATCTAAGTGTGATGTAGAGAAATTAAGCTATACTATTGACTAATTTTTATTATGTCTAATGTGCATAAGTAGTAAGTGTCAGATATAAAATGCCTTGTGTAGTCATTTATATAGGAGACTCATTATTTTGAATTTAAGAGCTTTATTCATATTTGGCCAAATTGGGAAACTCAAGAATGAAACAAAGAAAAGGGGTAAGACTTATCCTACAAAAGAAACTGATTGTTAGAACCAAAATTGGGCTTGGACAACAACATCAAAAATTGGACATGAGTTTCAACACTGTAGTCCATATTTGGATACTATTGTCTAGGGGGTTTGGGACTTAGGGGGATGGGTTAGGGTCTAAAAGAGGTCTCTGGGCCTAAAAGGGTCAAACTTGATAAGCTATGAATGAATAGAAATAGGCAAAGAGATGTCTAGGGAATGTAGTAAGATCAAGATAAGACAGACAAGAGGACCTGGCTACATGTGAATAAAGCTCATATTCTCTAGTCAGAGTCTCCTATGAAAGGACCATGAAAAGACATAATATGTGTGTTTTATTGATCAGTTTAGGGTGATTACAGTTCTATAATGAACAAAATATCTGATTCATTAGGTATTGAACAATTCACAATATATTATGGTTTCTAGAACTACATAGGGTGTGCAAGGTCATAAAGGATATGATGACCATGATGAATATGTTACAACATGAAATCACTCTTTAAATTTAAATATAGATATATGTTGGATTTAAGACATACAAGTTATATATTACTTGGAAATAAATATGTAGGACATTACTACACCTAAAGGCTACACTTCTTACATTATGGGCATGCCTACATTGGAGGAATCTTCGTACGTTTACCATGTTACATCTTGTATGAACATTTTATTGATCATATTGAGATAATTACAATTTTTACACATTATTTGATTTTATGTATATTATTAAAGTGCATATTATATAAATACTCTCCTTCCCTATGTGTGATGATCATATACATTGATTGTGTAGATTAGCCTTGATTGTTCTATGCATACTTGATGTTGTTGTGTGTTACATGGCGTGATCCTTGATTTTGTATTACATTGTGTCTCTTACTCTCCATGACATTGATTTTACATTATGTGACTCTTAATTTATGTATCGTTGAGTGCAAATTGTGTGAATATTACCCCATATGAGATTAAGTGTTTATTGTGTGACTCTTACTCTATGTGACATTTTGTGTTATCATACACTATGACTAATTATTTATGTCAATACAATGAAAATATGTTTGAATATGTTTGGATACATCAAGGATTTTATTTTAAGCTTGTGATGTCATGATCCATATCATACATTTTTATATTGGTGTGTAATGCCATGATACATATCATGTATATTCTAGGTGGCCTGTTAGTCGGTGCTTCTATGATCATTACTCTGATGACTATTACTACGTGTGTCATTTCTATATATATATGTGACTTTTGGATACATGTTTCATAGGTAATTAGATGATCTAAAATTAGTATAATGGTATAATCTAGTCATGTTACCTGACATGCTTTAAATGCTTATGTATTTTCTATATAAGATGACATCTATAAATATTATCTTTTGAAATGAGTGATTTTCAAGAT
This sequence comes from Torreya grandis, assembly GCA_037957365.1. NCBI lineage: Eukaryota > Viridiplantae > Streptophyta > Pinopsida > Cupressales > Taxaceae > Torreya > Torreya grandis. Next base: position 958,549 of record JARHVA010000959.1, on the reverse strand, counting down.
ACATCTTTTAAATCAAAAGGGATGAATACACAATGGGGTTGTATTAGAGAATTAGCCATTCACAGAAAAAATCATATTTTAGTATAGATTGATTCAATGTGGTACATATTAATACAAATATACATATATTGACACACATTTATTCATAGTAGCACATATTGATATAAATATACAAAAATTGATTCAATGTGACATAAATTGATACAAAAATTGACATAGATTAATTCAAATTAAGGATTGACCCATAATTTATGTATTAAACACTTGAAAATTTTAATTTTGACCAAACCATAATATAAATAACTTGTATATACACAAGTAACTCTTTCTCTCATTCCCTCCTAGTGATTTATTCATCTACGATCTTGGCCTTCCTAGTTTATTATCATAAACATAAATGATATCCTAATCTTTGACTAAATATTTCATTATCTCAGGTAGACTATTGCATGATCTTAGATCAATGTACTACCTATCAAATAACAATGGACACAACTAGATGGATCTAGTTATGGAAGCCATCTACATTGGATGGATTTCTTCATGTGCTATTTAAATGCTATATTTCAAATTCAAAACATTCCTTTTTATCAGCCCAGACATTTTGCATGTAATTTTGGAGGGAAAATACCTAAAGAGTCTCCTTGATATACACATTAAGGCTAAGCCTATACCTATCTAGAATTTATCTATCACACATTTAACACTCACTTGTAAATCTACTATCACATTGAGGAATATACCAACACATCCTTGAGGTACTACCCTAAAACATTAAAATATGAAAATACCTCAAATGAATAGTCATCAATCCAACTACAAATACCATTGAATTGTCAAAATCACTAGTTTTCAAGTGTCAAAAGGCACACTAGTTATACTACATACTACTTTATCACTATAGATCACACATAGAGTTTGGTGGGAGAACTACATGTGGTTTGAGCCCTATTTGGAGTATTGGAATGTATGAAATGATTAGACAATCACTAGGGGTGGTTATGATCAACACAAACCATCCTATATAACCCATTTTAATAGGTAAATTAAGTTTCAAAACTAGAGATAGGGTTTCAAGGTGAAGGAAGATGAATATGAATATAGACATAAGATCGAGATTCTAAAAATGCATAAAATACCTACTATGGAAAGTAGTGAGATATGATGGAATAATCAAACAAAATTCACAAGAATAGTTTTAAAAGAGGGAATATTCACTCAATGACCACATGCATATGTGCATTATTATATATGTCTATGAAATTTCCTACATTCAGTGCCCTAATCAATGTAACCAAGAACCCATTTAAGGGCATTTATGAAACTTGACAATGTCAAATACCAAAATAGAACATAAATAAGCAAACTACTCTATCATATTGGTCATTTATATACATACTCAGTTTAATAAATCAATAGTACTATGATATTACATTTAGATATACATAATTTGTACATATCTTATAAAATCCAAATAATTTAGAAGTTTAATCTTGTTTAGACCAATAAATATAAAATAACTTAAAATAGTTATAAGAAAAAAACTAAGCATCAAACACAGAGTTAAAAAATGAAAATGAAAATGATTTCAATCTAAAAATATGACACATGTGTATTTTACAAGAAATATGGGCCAACCCTCAGGAGAACTTTCTACCAGATAAAGGGATCTAACCAAAATGTTTTCAATAATAATGGATCCATATCCAGACTATTTGTGCCTTTTTGAAAAATTATAAAACGTGCATAAGAGACTCAAATTTACCACAAAATAAACATTTGGGTTATGTAACTTCTAAATTAACAAGGTGACGACCAAGGAGACGTCCATGATAAAGCAATAAAATTACAAAGTGTGTGAGTTTAGGATAAATAATAACACTAAAAACTATTTGAAAATGTCTACTCAAAGTGTGGCTGGAAGATTGAAGAGACCAATGAGCATTAATATTTTCAACCATGGAAAATTGAGTTGACATCCATTAGTGCTGAAAGAGAGTTTCAATGTACTATCTATAATCTTTCTACCATGGTTTAGTAGAGTTAATTTCAATTATATGAAGCATCTCTATAGGGATAATCTTAGTAATCTCTTGATAAGGCTCGTTATCATTATCATATATAAAAAAATTGGCCTTAAGTTCTAGCCAAGACATTCTAGTAATAATCAATTTGTAAAAAACAACTAGATCTGAGTGAATTCCTCATCTAGAGAGTTTGAGTGCATGCACCCATGAAACATCCACAAGAATAATGCCATGAGAATTGATAATAAGATTCTACCAAATAATGTTGATTAATATAAATCCTATCTCTAAACTCATTGCCATTCTAGAGAATTCAAGTTTTTATATTTTTTTCACATTATTTATTGATACTTTTAATTGTAAAAGACCCAGACACATTGAAAGGAGCCTAAAGTATAACAAGGTTTTAAATGTGTAACCCTTCTAGGTCTCTTGTACATAAGGATATCCTTAATAAATACAATTAGGAAGTAATATTTTCCATGCTTCCCCCCTTTCAATAGCCTAAATAATCCACCTAGCACACAAATAAGTTCCCTAATGACTAATGTCTAATAAATCCATCTTTCCAACCTCCTTGAAAATATAATAGAGCTATAAAGAAATTTGATGGAAACCCTTCCCATGTTAAGATCATTCCCAAAGTATATGTCTAAGCAATTTATTTAACTTCTAGTAGGAGACTTTAATAGGAACCCAACAAGAGGAATACTAAATGAGTTGTATAGAGCACTTTAGAACATATTAGAAAAATCCATTCCAAGGACAAAGGCTAACTAAATTAATCTCTCTCTCTCTCTCTCTCTCTCACACACACACACACACACACACACACACACACACACACACTCACTCACTCACTCACTCACACTCTCTCTCTCTCTCTCTCTCTCACACACACACACACACACACACACACACACACACACACACACACACACACACACGCACGCACACACACACACACATTCAATCAATAACATTCTAGCATATATGGGAGGGGCTAGCTTTGGATGAAAAGGTTATATCTATAAATCAAAGTATTTCATTGTGTTAAATCTATTTCCATTGATACTTATTCAAATAAATAAGTGTTGGTAAGAAGGATTATCTATAACATTGATTCTTTTTTCATTGAATCCCATAGCCCCAAGTGAGGCAAAAAATATCAATACTTTGCATAGAATTCTTGATATTATCCTCATCCTCAAGAAGGGTGAGAGACTAACCATCAACAAAACACCCATTAAATAAAAAAGTGGGATCATTAAAAGCTATGAAAATATATTTAAATAGACCTTACATTTTAAAAATGCTAAAAATATAGAAAAAAAAACTTTTGAAGTAACCATATACACTATTGTAGGACATAGAAAGCTGAAATGACACAAAATGATCCAAGAGGACACAATTAACTGAGAGATAACCCTGATCATCTAAAAACAACATATGAAATTATTAAAATAAATTAGGGCTATACCTTAGGGATTTTAAAATATCTATAATTAAAGGAGAGTCAACTTATGCTCATGGGTATTCTCAAAATAAATCTTGATGATCATCATTAGTTGATTAGATCTACACACTCACTCCATGCTTTCCAAAATTGCAATGATGTTGTCAAAAATATATTTTATTTTAATGAATCTAGTTTAATCATGAACAATAATTAAAGGGAGGAAAAGGAAAATGCACAACATGAGTGATTTGGCTATAATTTTATAAGAAAAATTAAATAAGGTGATTAATTACCATTTGTAAATGAACCCTAGATCTCCATATTAGGTATGAATTATATATCCACCCTGCTAATATTTTTTTTAAGGTATTTGAAATTTGAAATCTTCACAATATACTTGGAAAATAACCTATCCAATAGTATCCCACAATAGTTTATAGAATTCACATGAAAGGTCATCAAAACCAGGAGCTTTATCATTATCTATTTGTAAAATGACTTGATGCAAGCCTCAATCATGAGAGGCCTATCACAAGCAACTCATACACATTACAAAATATTGCAAGGGACCATCAAAAGATATTGTTGGATTGATTTTTATCGCTCATGAGAAGCATCATGAGCTTTAGAAACCTACTAGTAATGATAGACAAAGGATCGAGCAATAGCCAACACCTTAGGTAGCCATTGGTAAACTTATTAAATGTATTTTATTTCGTTAAAAAGAATGGTTTTCCTTAAGCATTTAAATAAATATTTATAAACATTTTTGCCTATATTAAGCTAATGTAGTATAGGTTTGATTTTTATAACATATGCATTATAGGAATCTACAATATGAAGGTATTGTCGTAGAATAATCACTATTAGTTTTATAGGCTCATGAAATGGTACCTACTCTAAGGTAGTCATCACATGTCTCAGTGCCAAAGTGGTGGTGAACTATTTTTTTTAGTGGACGCACTTCAATCTATAGTTGCATATGTGAATAAATCATGTTGTTCACAATGATATCTGACCCAACCAATCCAATCAAAACTGCTGAGAGTGGTACAATGTTCCAAACTCACTAGATATGAGCTAAAGTGGCTCAATGATTTAAAATAGAATTATTAAGAAAGAAATATATATTTTGAATTTTGGGATGCTTAATATTGTAATCAGTATAGAACCCTATTTTTAGGTGGCATTAAAGGATAATATATAACAATATCTCCACTAAAAATTAAAAATAGTTGTCAAAGGAAAAATATGATTGTATAGATATCATGGCCCTATTAAATTATTTTAAGAACATTAAAAATATATGGTGAAAGTTAGATCACGTGTACCAAAAAAAAATATCTGGAATGATGTGAATAATTGACGTCATAAAACCCAAATTTATAATGAATAGAATACCATGCATCTCCTTTTTATTCTTCCACCACATAAGGAGGTGATCATGTTTTTCAGTGGACAACTTGAACATATTAAATTCAGTACACATCACCTAATGCACGTCTAGAAATTCCTCAACAATTTAATCGCAAAGATTTATGATTTTAATAACATCATGAAATACATAAACATTTATTATACCAAATACATTATTTTTACTATTTAATAACACCCAAAGGATATGGTCTAATGTGTTACACCCATGATCCATATAATAAGGTTGACATTTTTATAGAAATAAAGATAATACTTCCTCTATGCCCTAGACTTGATTACTAATTAAGGCTAAACTATTGACCCAAACTGCTGCCACCTTGATTTATTGCAAGGAAATAATGTTCATATCTAAAATTCTTTGTTGAAAATTACCATTACATATTACAAGGTCGGTCTATGAGATCCCACACTTTTCACGAGACAAAAATAATTAATCTAAAATAGGGGACGTGTGTTTACAACATATTCTACAAAAAATAATGTTAGTTTATTTGTAGAAAATCATTAACCTAAAACAAGTAAACCGTGTCTACAACATATTTTCTTTCTTTCAATTAATGAGTTTAATTAGAAGAGTATCGATTTGACGCATGGTGTGGAGAAACATATTTAAGACTTGAATGAAAATCTTGTGAAATATTTGGAAAAGTAATCCAAGAAACTAAGAGAGCTTTGGAAAATGAGGGTGTACTAGAAAAACATAGATTTTATGCATCCTTAAATGTTTTAAAATGGTTTTGAAAGTGCTCCATAGAGAGTTTAGTGATTTTTACTACCGCCTTTGACACAACCTACAAATGAAAATGTAAACTAAAGTTTAACTTTGTAATTTTGGTATTGGAAGCCCCTATAACAAGGCTTGTTTCCATGCCCTTCTTACAACCATTTTTGTGTCCATCTATGGTGGTCTAACTTTTTTTTTCCATTCAAATGAAAAGTTTGAATAGAGGGCTTTGACATGTGTTTCAAGAGGTATTTAAATAAATGTCAATCTCTAATTTTATGTTCAGATGATTGGTAATGAAAAATAAGTTTTTTAAAAATTATTGTATTTAATTCTATACATTAGCAAGAATCATTGACTTAAATGCCAACGTACATTTTAAGATCACATTAAAGATCAAAGTTAACACATTTTTTTTTGGGTTGACTGAAATAATATTTTGATGGTGCCTAGCATATGACACAACGTATAGTTTATATTATTTGTCTGGGAATAAAGTGTAAGGGAATTCCTAAGAAGTACACACAAACTAGGACCATAAGGTTTGTTTGCTCTGAAAAAAATGAAGTCATGCTCAAGACAAAAGAATAAGAAGTGAACTATGATCATATAAAGTGGAGGACTTTTGTAAAATAAGCGATGTACATTGTGGGTTAGAAAAATGAAATAAAAAAATCTTTTGGCCATATTTTGTATACTATCCAACCTATTACTATGTTATGACCATGCATATTGGTCCCAAATTTGTATACTATCCAACCTAATATAAATATAATTGTTCATGCCATTTATATCTAGAAGAAAATCCAAGAATGGGAAATTTATATTAAATTGAGAGTGATGACTTCGTGGAAGACCTTCGAAATAAATACCTAAGGTTTCTTGGTCAAGGGCACCATTTATGATAGCTTCACAATCCATAACTAATTTATGAAATGCTATTATATAGACAAAAGTTCCCTAAGGCCAAGCCTACATAAGAGAAGAAAATAAATGCAGCAGATAGGTGAAAAATACCACAACTTTGTAAAGAAAAGACAATACCACAAATTTGTAAAGAAAAGGCGATATAAATGTAAAAAGATATAGAAAAAATCAATAATAACGGTCACTAAACCTTCACAACACTGTAAACACACTGAGAGCAATACCATACTCTTAAAAAATACAATCTTCAAGATAAAATATAAACATCCCGACTTTTAAAAAAAAAATGAAATAAATTTAAAAACTCTAAAATATTATAATGAATATATATAATCTTTTATAAACAAAACATGGCAAACAACAAATCCTTAAGAAAAAAAATTGAACAAAATTTAAAAAAAAAAAAAAAAAAAAAAAAAAAAAAAAAAAAAAAAAAAAAAAAAAAGTTAAAAAAAACAACACCAAAAAAATTGAAGTTAAATTTTAAAAAAAAAAAAAAAAAAAATTAAAAAAACAAACAAACAACCAACTGTATTGGACTACCACTATCTGTATTGACTATATTTCTGGCTGTAGCTGTAATGAGATGCCGAGTCCCTTTAAATACGCTCCAACTTGTCAATTTATCCATGTTTTGTTTTTACTGAAGACCACTTTGCACAATGTCCCATTCATAAACTTTTGATTTATTCTCCCACAAGAAACCTACCTCTAAATTATTTTCTCCGAATATTTTTTTCTCTTCTCACATCAAATATTTACTTTAATTCTTGTCTGCGGGCTATGTATGTTTTTAAATAATTATGAGGGAGCTCTAAATCTTTGGAGTGTACTAAATTTGCTAAAAGTACATTTACCAGTGCACTTTTCCGACCTCCCAGAAGAGGCAAAGGATTTAGTAAATGCTCTCTCTAAATCGTCTATAGCAGTGTGCCCTCATTGTCATCCTGTAAAGCCCAGATATCGTTACCTCAAGAATAAAACGAGGAGCAAATTTATTCAACCAAGATTTTTATGTCCCACCTGTAAACACTGCTTACAGTGGGTGGAATAAATTATACATTAAAGCATACTATGCATAATGGGTTTACAGTACAACTCTCTAAATCTATAGCCACCAAGAGTGAGTAATTTTCCAAAAAAAAATCATTACCAGGCCAAAAAAGCCAATACCCAATTTGGAAATCAAGTTGCTGGAATTACTAGCTGCAATCAAATCATGGTGAACTGTTTCTATGAAAATAGTTGTGGTTATCAGCGAAATCAAAGTGAATATTGTCAGAGTCTAACCTCTAGCCTCCCTGCCCTAATTGATGCACATGAAGAACAATCAACTTTGCCCTCGTTTGAAGATGAACATCAAGGTGAAAAGTTCAAGAATGAATCCTATATAGGAAAAAGTCCCATTGAAAATTCTAGTGCCAACGGATTGATGAGAAATCAGCTTTGGTGTTATATGAAGGTGGAGATCATTGGATACAAAATCAAACCGCCAGAGCACAAGTAGTAGAAGAAGAAATTAGCAAATTCAGATGCGTGGAGAAATACCAAGCTCGTGGGGAGGTTTTTAATGATATGGAGGATTATTTTGATGGTCCAGGTAGAAAATTACCTTCAGAAAAATTATACAGAGGAAAAATTAGATGAAGCGATTTCTAATTTTTTGCGCAATCTTATTAAAGAATGCGATGAGAATATGTGCGAACCTGAGCTCTGTTCACTCTTTCAACCTCATTTATTTCCTTACAACAAATGATATCCAAGAATCAGTTCTCGTAATGGAACAAGTTTTGCCTAATAAATATAATTAGATAGGAATCGATTCTATTTTCTGTCTCATATGAAATGAGAAACGACTGAACATGGCTTTCGAATGTAATAGTGTTTTTTGGGGATTAGAACTCTTCTCCTTAACCTGAAATAATTAGTAGTCATTGGGACAAAAAATCATGGATTTATGAAATGTTTGGAATAGGGAAACATTAATGGTCACCATGATAATCACTTTTTTCTTTTTTTTTTTTGGTGGGGCATTCCCTATTCAATCAATGGTAGCTATGAATAATTGTTACATCAATGAAGTGAATAAAGGACCTGGATTTAAATTTTAGGGATGAATAAAATTAAATTGTTTTTTAATCTCAATTATTATATTAAATAATAAAAAACATTGTATTTCCAACCTTCACAAAAATTCATACTTGGAAATCATTTTTGAAGTTTACGACTCTTACTATTTCAAATTGAACCTTTTCATCATGGGGATAGAAAAAACTATCCATATATATATTTTAATTGAAGTCTTTCGTGAAAAACACGTATCATTTTCAACAATAAAAATGAGATAAAAAATGTTCTTTCTGCATTTGCACAATTTCTATGTAAGATACTTGTTGGAGGGGATTTTTTTTTCCAGCTAGCCACCATGTGGGAGAAACAAGATGGTGAGTGGTCAATACATCAAAGGTATAATGAAGGTATCTTTTTCCATATTGTAAAGCATATTTTATATATGCTGATTAATTATTTTCAATCTTATTAATCTTTTTCATGTTGAATTTTGATGTGTGCAAGGATGAAAAGGCTCATTTGATATTTTATTATTTTGATCTAATACTTCTAATAATGATATCATGAAAAAAGTTAATCTATATATAAACTCACATTATGCATGACTCCAAGTTTAATAATTTGTTTTAGATATTTAGTGAGACAATAAAGTTTTCATATTTTGATAGCTCAATGCACATAGGTTATATATGAGAAATAGAATCATTGTTAGGTGAGTTAAATGTGTGTCTATGTTTATGTATGAATTTGGTGAGATTTTTTTTTTTTTGGTCTCAAATTTATTGTTGATATTCATATCTAATTTTTTTAAATAATACATTTTTTCATGTCATAAAATTTTGTACATATTCATTGGGTCTTAATTTTTTTCTTTTCAAATCCTTATCAATATTCCACATTATAATTTTGAAAATGAATATAACCATATCCCACTAATAATTCATGGAAACCTATTGTACAAAAATCTTATTTTATCTCAATTTTATTGCTGACACTTATATAATTTTTCTGGTTGTGAATTTCTTTTTTCTAAAGCCCTTCTGTTTAGAGGATGGAATGATTAGGATAAGATCAAGTTAAGATATATCCTCTGAATAAAATAAAAAATTAACTGTCTTTATTTTTATAGTAGAATGTTGTTTGATGACATGTAATCATTGGATTCTTAAAAATAATGTTATTTGAATGGTTTATAGATCTTCTTACAGATTATGTAAGAATATATTATGCATTTGTAATTTGTTTAGTTTTAATATATTTATGCACTAAGCTCAAATATTATGCATACATATATTATTAGGTGATTTAAGTTCAAATTAAAAATATAATCAATATATTTCTTCTTCAAATAAAATTATGTATAATTATGTAGAGTTGTGATTAAATTAAAATATAACTTTAAAAAAAAAAATTAATAAAATTATTTTTCAACATAATATTAAACTTTCTCACATACATAACAAGTTCAAACATACACATATAAATTAATAAACTTTAGTTTTGAAATATTAAAATATTAATTACATTAATAAAAATGCACTTACCCAAATTATTATTTCCTTATATACCTTTTAATTCAATATCAATAATTTAAAATCATATACATATAATATATATTTTATTTTAAAATCCTTAAATATGTTAAAATGACATTATTATTAATAACTATTTTTTCAGTCATGGATATAGATTAATTGCTCAGCGATATCTAATTGTCAATGCCTATGTATGATAATCACTGCATTTTATAAAAGCACATTTATGTATACCCACATTACATTATGTTATTAAGCGAATAAAACAGTAGATACTGTAACATATCAGTCTCATCTATAAAACATAATTTATATGTAAAAGTGTATTTTATAAGAACTTTTTTGTTATTATGTTGAATGTATGCATAGATAATATTTTTATGGACGTTTGTCTTCCATGATCATTCTTCACTTCTTGAGATGTATAGAATGTTCTTAGCTTATCCTTGTAATAAATATACATATATGAGCCTTGCATTTAATCCCTAGTAAATACTTCACATTAGATGTTGGGATTAAGTATTATTATTTTTGGTGCGTGGTAAATATTGGTGTGTTTGTTTCATAAAGTTATGATGGTAAATTGATATAGAAAAAATAGGTCATTTTTTCGAAGGTTATAAATTTTGATCTGTAATTTTGTTTGAGTTTTTTTACATGTCAAAACGACTGTATCAAAAGGTTCGATTTTTCTTTAAGGAGCTCTATTTCCTTAGATTTGATTTTAATATTTTTCGGATGCCAAATGTGATCATTTAAGTGTCTAAAATTAACATTTAATGAGACAAAATATCGAACCCTCAGATGATCATGTTTGGCCTTTAAAAAATATCAAAATCAAATCTAAAGAGATAGAGCTCCTTAGGGAAGAATCAAACTTTTCGATACGGTCGTTTTGGCACATGGAAGAGCTCACACGGAGTTACGGGTCAAAAATTATGGCCTCTGGAAGGTTGGCCTATTTTTTTTGCATTATTTTCCTCTGGTTGAAAACAACTCAACTCCTATGAGTTGCGCTGATTAGACTGCTACCATTTATCTTTATCAATCTTTTTTAGCTCCCATTATGTAATCCAAGTGTTCTCTTCTTGTTGCAATCCTTCTCACTACACCAAATACTTGTTATAATTCCCTTGCCTTGTGCTTATTGTCTTCATATCCAAACCTACACTATCTTTTTCTTCTTTTTCTTTGGACCGTGCTGCTCTCAATTTACCTCTTTATTTTCGTCACCTTCACCATCTTCTCCATGGAATTCTTATAAATTTGAAACATTAAATACTGAAGATATATCAAAATTCTGTGGTAAACTCACATCATAAGCATTGTCATTGATTTTTTTCACAATTTTGCATGGTCCAATTTTCTTGTACTTCAACTTGTTGTACGTGCATTTCAAAAAACTTTCTTTCCTCAAGTAAACCATTACTAACTCTCCTTATTCAAATACCTTGGATCTTCTTCTAACATTTACTGCTGCTTTATATTTCTTATTACTTTCCTACAACTTTCTTCTTACTTCCTCTTGTAATCGCTGCATATGCTCTATAAATGCTTCTGCATCATCATTAATTTGATCTACAATCGGTAATTGTATCAAATCTAAAACACCCATAGGATTTCTTCCATAAACAATCTGAAATGGTGACTTTTCTATTGATCTATTCACTGAACTGTTATATGCAAACTCAGTTTGTGGTAAAGCCAAGTCCTATTGGTTGGGCTTTTGTCCCACTATGCATCTTGATAAATTTTTCAAGTTCCTATTCACAACTTCTGTTTGTCCATCTACTTTTGGGTGATATGCACTACTAAATTGTAGCTTAGTACCCATCTTCTTCTACAAAGTCATCCAAAAATGACTTAGAAATTTTGTGTTTCTATCTGAAGTAATAGTTTTTGAAACATCATGCAATCTCAAAATATCCTTAAAAAATAATTCTGCAACTCTAGTGGCATCATTGGTTTTCTTACATGCAATGAAATGAATCATTTTAGAAAATTTGTCTACGACAACAAAAATTGAATCATTACCTCTTTTTGTGTTTGGTAATCCCAACACAAAATCCATATTCAAATCTGTCCATGGTCCTCTTAGAACTGATAATGGCATGTATAGTCTAGTATTTTGTACATGTCCTTTTGCCACCTGACATATTTTTCACTTTGAAACATACCTTGTCACATCTCTCTTCATCTTTGGCCAAAGATACTTTTCCTCCACCAGAGTTATTATCTTTGTCTTACCAAAATATCCATCAAAACCACCACTATGTAATTCTCTTATTATATTGTCTCGTAGAGACCCAACTGGAATGCATAACTGTTTCCTTTTGAAGAGATAACCTTCTTGCATAAGATACTCGTCATGAATAGTATCTATCCCACCTGTTAATAGATTATTGCACTTCTCAACTACCTTTCTCAAATATGGATCAATATCATAGCTTCAAATCTAACTACTTCAATCACCTAACAATTAATAACACTACCTTCCTGCTCAATGCATCAGTTATCTAATTCTGTTTTCTTAATTTATGTTTCAACACAAAAATATATCCCTACAAGAAAGAAACCCACTTTGCATGCCTACTATTCAACTTCTTTTGTGTATTCACATACTTCAAAGCCTCATGATCTGTAAATAATATAAACTCTTTAAGCACCAAGTGATGCTTCCAATGTCTTAATGCTTGTACAATTGCATAAAGTTCAACATCATAAGTAAAATACTTTGTTCTTACCTCATTCAATTTATCACTGAAATATGATATTGGCTTTCCTTCTTGACTCAACACAACATCAATTTCCAAAAATGAATCATCACAATCAACTTCAAACACTTTGTTAAAATTCGATAATGCTAAAATTGGCCTTTTTGTAATCTTCTTCTTAAAAAATTCAAAGCTTTCTATGGCTGCTCTGGTCCATAAAAATTTCCTCCCTCTCATGTAATTTGTTATTGGTACCACAATACTACTAAAATTTTTAATGATTTTTTTATAAAAAATTGCTAAACCATGGAAACTTCTTACCTCTGCATTGCTTCTTGGAATAGATCACTCAACAATTGTCTTTATCTTTTCTTCATTCATTTTCACACCATCTACTAAAACTACAAATCCCTAAAATATCAAACTGTTTTGCTTAAACTTGCACTTCTTCAAATTTACATACAACTTCTCATTTTTTAACAAATCTATTACCATTCTCAAATGCTGTAAGTGTTCTTCTTTAATCTTACTAAATATCAAAATATCATCAAAATAAACCACAAACTTATCAATGTATTCTTGTAGCACTTTATTCATCACCCTCATAAATGTGCTAGGTGTATTAGATAATCTAAATGACATCACCATTCACTCATATAAGCCATCCCTAGTCTTGAATGCAGTTTTCCACTCATCTCCTTCATGAATTCGAATATGATAATAACCATTCCTTAGATCAATCTTGGTAAAATATTTTGCTCCTACAAGCACATCCATCATATTATCTAAACGAGGTATAAGAAACTTATACTTTATTATAATTTTATTAATTGCTCTGCTATCCACACACATTCTCTATCCTCCATCTTTCTTTGGAGTTAGCAATGCTGGTGTTGCACACAGACTCATACTCTCCCTTATCACCTTCTTTATTAGCAATTCAGTAACTTGTTTATTTAATTCTACATGTTCTGTTGGACTCATTCTATAAACCGCATGATTGGGTAGAGATGACCCTGAAATCAAATCAATGTGATGTTGAATATCTCTTTTAGGTGGTAAACTATCTAGTAAGTCATCAGGCATAACATCTGTATATTATTTTAACACTCTTGTTGCTTCTATTGGTATTGGCACCATTTTTGTATCTTTATTCTTTACTAATAATACATAACAACTTGCCACCTTCATATCTTGGATAAAATTTTTAGTAGAGAGCATGCTTTCTGTCTTCTCTTCCTCTTTAAGAGGTAACAAAACACCCTTTATACCACCTTTTCAAAAAGTGTGTGTTCTTTAATCTATTATGAACTATTTTCCTATCAAATTGCCATGGTCTCCCCAGTAACAAATGACATGCATCCATCAGAATAACATCCCACCATATTTTATCATTATAATTTTTTTCTATAGAAAATTTGATTACACACCTTTTATCTACTGTAACTTCACTCCCTTTTTTAAACTATGAAATCTGATAAGGATTATGATGTTTTTCACATTACAGATTAGTTTCTCAATCATTTCTTTAGAAATCATATTTTCACAACTACTACCATCTATAATTACTTTGCTTACCTTTTCACATGAAGTACATTTTATTATAAAATTATTTGATCGCAGTCATGCATCACCACCTTCTTTATTCTGCACTTGTTCCTTGGAGTGATCATGGTTCTTCTCATCATGAGATTCTCTCCAACATCTGCTGATGCAACTTTAATATTCTACTTTTTTTTTAGCCTCAACTAGATTTACTCTTGGGCGATCTTCTTGCCTCCTTTCTTGATCATGATAGTGTGGACACTCAAACTATGTACCCTTTTTCTTCACATCTATAACATGTATAAGATCTATGTCAATTTGGAAACCATCTTCTAGCACCACCATAACCTCATCCTTTTTGTTGGTATTGAAACCCTTGCCTATTATCATCTTGGCTTTCTGCATCACGTAATGATTCACATTTATTGGCATTAAAACTATCTTTGGTGGTATTAAACCCACCTCATCCCCTTATTAGAGGGGATCCACCTCTTTTTGGACTAGAAGATGTCCTTTTGAAATTATGTCTATTTTGTTTTTCTTCTACCTTCAATGCGAATTGATAAGTCTCCTCCATTTTAAGTATTCTATGCATGCTTAATGCATTTTGAATAGAAAATTTTAAGCCATTTACATACCTTGCAACCATCTGATCTTATGTTTCATCATGCTTCACTCGTATGAAAAGCTTATAAAATTTATCTGTATACTCTTGTATACTGTGATCTTTTGCCTCAAATTTTGAAATCTTTTATTAGGGTTTGTGCATTATCCAAAAGAAGAATTTTTTTTCAGCATCTTCTCCATCTTTTTTCATGAATTAATCTTCTCTTTATCTTTTCTCTATCTCTCTTTCTGCAAGTGATCTCACCAAATCATTACATGACCTTTCAATTTTATGCATGCAAACTTTAGCTTCTTGTCTTCTCTCATAGTCTTCCACTCGAAGAACTTCTCCATGCTATTCATCCAATCTATCAACTCCTTTAGTTTTAAACTGCCTCCATAATCTGGGACATCAACCTTGATTCCTTCATTTCTTCCTTCTAAATCTTGAACCATCATCTCTTCCATTGATGGTGGATGTTGTTGCTGTTCTTCTTCTTGCTAAACTTTTTCATCACAATTTGTCTTCCTCATCACCACCTTGTCTTCTCTACTGATTGGTGACAACATCAATTAATTGTTGAATTTGCCTCTACAACTCTTGTATATTTTAGTTCATCTACACAATACCTCCTCATCCTCTCACCATTCTTTACTCCTTCAAGATCCGAACTTGCTCTGATACCAGATAATGAGCTCGAAATCTAACAAGACAAATAAAATTACTAATAGGTCAAGATTCTGAACAATAACTTGTATTGCTTCATATTAAATGACTTCAAATAATTACAAACCCAAACCACGGTTAAATAAACCTAAACTCAAAAATTAGAGTCCACATGCAAAATTCAAAAAAACCTAAAATCTAAAAAAAAATGTTTATTTTTAGTAGCTGCTATTTATAGTAAATTTCGCATGCAAGTGTGCACGGATCTAATTTTTTTTTGAAATAACCTAAATACTAATATTAACCTATGGGACAAAATTAAACTAAAATTGATGTCCAGTTTTAAAAATATACAATTTCTAAAAATAGAAAATTCTCAAAAAAACTATTAAATGTTAATTTCGGACCCTCAAATGATCACGTATGATATCTGAAAAATATCACAATCAAATTTAAGGGTATAGAGCCCTTAAAATAGAAATGAAAATTTCGATACAATCGTTTTAGCACATGAAAGAACTCAAATGAAGTTACAGGTCAAAAGTTATGACCTCAAAAAAGTTGGCCTTTTTTTTCGCATCATAAATAATTAATAAGACTAATCAATAATGTGCATACCTTTACTATTAGTATTATGGGAATTATATTTTATATATATTTATTTTATTGCATTTGATATTATTAATTTTACTTAATTTTAATATGTATTTAAAAATATAGAGATTTCCTTGATATATCATCATTAATTTAAATTAATGTTTTATATTTTTAATAAAATTTTAATCAATACAAAATATTTAATATAAAATTTCACAAAAAAAAATCTTTGTTGTTTATTATAATTTTTTACTTATTTTTTAATCATTCATTCCATTTTAATGTATTTTAGAATATAATAATAATTTTTAATATTTAAATATTATTAAAATATGTCAAAAATTCTTTTTTTAATCCATTGTATGGAATATAATTAAAATCTCACTTAGTGTTTTAGATTTTTTTCATAATTCACTTCTTTTCTCTTTTGTAAAATTATCTAAACATTTAATATGTGATAAAACTCTTGAATGTAACAATGAGAAATCTACTCGCAGTGTCACAATTTGATATGTGATTTGATTAATAAGTTGGGTATTTTACAATAAATCAAATAAAACTACTAAAATATGTTTTATTGGTTAACTAAAGTATGTTCTATTGGTTAACTAAAGTATCCTTCC
This sequence comes from Torreya grandis, assembly GCA_037957365.1. Lineage (NCBI taxonomy): Eukaryota > Viridiplantae > Streptophyta > Pinopsida > Cupressales > Taxaceae > Torreya > Torreya grandis. Next base: position 941,618 of record JARHVA010000959.1, on the reverse strand, counting down.
AAACTACGTCTCTTACTATGATTAAAAGGAGGTATGTTATTTTATATTACATCATGAAATACAATGAATGGATTTTTTATTTTTATTTTAAATATATAATTAATATTTATTTTCATAATTTAAATTAATATATATTTTATATTTTTCTGACATCTGTTGTTTTATATAAAAATGTGATGTTAAATATTTATTTAATAATTTACAAAACATTAGAATTTTTTAAATTCATATAACAAATTTTAATATGATGTTAACTTTCTATTTAATACTTGCAAATCATGATAAAAATTTGATAATAATAACTACTAATATATGAATATAAATAATTTACTGATTTCCAATTATAATAATAAAATGTTAATTTAAACTCATGCGCATGTCTTAAAGGAATTCCATGGCGATGAATCATCGACACTCTTAAATTTATATAATCGATTGAATAAAGCGTCGGAAAAAGAATTAAGGAAAAACAAAAAAGCATGAAAAAACTTGACAGACATGTTTTAATTTAAATATAAATTATTCAATTCATGTTTCCATTTCTTATGGCAGAAGAAATAAACCATTGGACTAATTATTATTGGAATGTGTGTAAATTTATTCTATTTTTATTTTTAAAAATATTTGTTCACAAATAGTTATGTTCTTTCATTATTTATTTTAAAATTAAGATTTCTATTTCAATGACTACCATTTTTATGCTTTATCTTACATTGAAATAAGGTTTTGATTTTGCTGACCAGTCACTGAGTCTTTGTATTTTCTCAATAAATTTAATAAATAATGAAATGAAAGATTAATGTATGTTTTGAACTATCAATTAAGAATTGATAAATTAATTTTCATTTATAACATAAAATTAATTCATAATAATGTTTCTAATAATAATTAGTAATGAACAGTAATTAAAATGTAATATATGTTTATATTAATATTTAATGTTAAAAAATTAGAAAAAAGTAATACAATAAATATTTGAAAAATATATATATTTTTGTCATTAAATTTATTTATATTAATGTTTAGAAAAAAATAAAGTTTATTTGAAATGTATTATCATATTTATTAATTTAAAAAAGATTATATTTAATTAAGGGTAAAAGAGAGGTTTGAAAGGGACCCACTTTTTTATAATAAAGAAAAAAATAGAACAATAAAAATTCAAAGGAATGTCTTTTTCAATAATATTGAAGATAGATTACAGACAGATTGTAAATTAACTGCAGTTCTTAAAAAGAAGAAAGATTCTATAACAAACCAACAACAAAACAAGATAATGAATCAAAATACAACTAAGACTTTTTTATACTATTTCCTTTTCAGGATTTGAGGGTCATATTCAATCATTCTAACTTTGCCTTACAACAATCCCTTTTATTGCCAAGTGCAATCCACTCCCCTCCACCCCCCAAATCAAGATGGTTGGGAATGGCTATTTCTAAAGAGCCAACTGATAGTGTATTCTTCAATGGGCCCTGAGCCACTAAATCCTCATTTGAGAACATAGCTACACTTTGGTTATTCGACGAAACCCTTTTTATCTTAAATTCTTTTTCCTCATTTTTCGCTAGAGAAATGGGTTTTTCTCACATGATTCAATCACTTTTTGATCTGAATCCAAATCGATTTCTATATTTACACCTTCACTCTCAAAATATTATTCCTCACAATTATTTCCAATAATAAAATGCTTATGGGTGACATCCACCAAGAAATCCCCTTATTATGCTTAGAGACATTACATGCCGAGGCCAAATGACCTACTTCAAAATATTTTCGACATTCAAATGGTAAACTCTCATAAACCTTTAATTCAAAGTTCGATCCTAGACTTTTAGTTCAATATACTCAAGGAGATCTTCAAAAACCTTCATATTAACCAAAATGTAGGTAAAAGTGGGATGATATTTTTTTTAGTATCAAAATTTATTAAAACAAATTCGTCCAAAGATTTATCCACAACGTCAAAACAATCTTCTTATCAAAATTGCAGCAATAAATGAGATAATGTCACTAAAATCAACCTAACATTAAAAGGGTGGTTGGTCAATATTTATATTATAAAATAAATGAATACCAATTTAAAATCTTTCTTATGAAATAAGTGTCTCAAAATATATAACTACTAACAATCAAAACTAAAGATATGTAGTAGAGTTAGATGGTGGAGATGACAAATCATCTTTAAGAATAATGAAATAATAAACACATGACAACATCGATAATGATTATGATGCCACCTAAAAATAATCAAAATTATATTCCATACTTAGAACTACAAGCATCTCCAACTCAAATAATAGGAAAAAGAAATTTTTTATAACCATACTATCATCAACATAATAGGCCCATTAATATGACCCAACAATAGACTTACCTTAAACCAATTAAATATATCCTATTTGTTAAAGAAGGGTAGGAAAGTGGCTCTGTGACTGATTGATAGAAAATGGCTATGAGATTATCTCATTATATAAGATAGCAAAAAAATTCCAAAAATTAAAAAATCATAAAATTTCTAGATAAAATTTGTCCAATTACAAGGCACCACCTTCGAATAAATTTGTCCTTAAGTGGTAGGCTATGGTTGAATGGGAGAGAAAAGGTTATAAATCCACAAAAACTATGGTTAAATAGAAGAGAAAAGGTTATAAATCCACAAAAATTATGGTTGAATAAGAAAGAAAATGTTATAAATCCATAAAAGTGCTCCACTCTAACCCATGGGAATACACAAGAAACAAAAACCAATATCCAACCTTCATCATGGTGGAAGATATATGGAGAAAACAACTAATTAATAACAACTATCCCATGAAATAATTTGAAAGGATCATGTATATTTAATTTATATGTAAAAAAAAGCCTATCAATTAAAGATTAATATTTTTTTATATATTTTTTGTCAAATCATATAAACAATTTAAAAATATTCAATTTAAGATATTAAATATTATATAATAATTGTACATTATTTATTTAAAACTAATTATATTAAAAAGGGTTTAGTTTGTAGATCTAAAGAGTTATTATTGTAAGAAAAAAATAGATATGAGAATGTATAAGTTTTGATTTCCAATTTTTTGAATCTCATACTGGAGCCATTATTAAGGAGAAAAAACCTATTTTTCCTTTTTTTTAGGCCCTTCAATAATGAAAAATATTGAATACATTATTTGAATAATTACATTAATTAATCAATATGGAAACTAATGCAATGCAATATGTTGCTAACATACAAGTTAGATAATATTATATACATATTGTAAATTTCTTTCTATGAATATCAAATAATTTATTATTTGACATTTTATGTGATGTGTATGTCACTTTTTGATGAATATATTTTTTATTTGATGAGATAAATGCTTTTGAAGCCGAAGTTATGAATCGAACAAGTGAGGGTTTTGATAATTGGATCCACAATCAAGGAGAGGGTTTTACACGATGGTCCCACAACCAAACATTACAAGGCATAACAAGAGGGTTTTAAGGATCTCACAACCTTACCAAGTATAACGAGAGGGTTTGGAGGCTCCCCTAACTTACAAAGCACAACTAGAGGGTTTTAAGGCTTCCACAATTATAACAAGTACAACAAGAGGGTTTGGAGGCTCCCACAACCTTGGTGAAACAAACAACAAGAGGGATTTAAGGCTCCCACAACTATAACATGAGGTTTTTAAGGTTCCCACAATATTATCACAATCAAGGATGTTACAAATCAGTGAAACTCGAAGAGCTGACATTCTTCAACAAGACTTCTCTATGACTTACACTGCAAAACAAGAATCCACCAACAGTAGAAGGTCTTCTGCATAATGAGAAAAAAATAGGCCAATCTTTTTGAGGACATAAATTTTGACCTATAGCTCCGTTTGAGTCCTTCCATGTGCCAAAATGATCATCTCAAAAAGTTCACTGTTTTCTTAAGCTAATCTATCAACTTAGAGTTGTTTTTGATATTTTTAGAGGCCATACATGATCATTCGAGGGTCTAAAATTAATATTTAATGATTTTGTTGAGAATTTTCTATTTTTAGAAATTATATATTTTTAGGACCAGACATCAAATTATGTTGAATTTCATCCCATAAAGCTAATTTTAGTGTTTAGTTTATTTTAAGAGTTTTTTAGAGCTGCTCGCACTCGTATGTGAAACTTACTAAAAATAATAGCTACTAAAAATAGAAGTTTTTTTTTAAATTTTTTTTAAAAAAAAATTTTTGCATGTCAACTTTAACTCTGAGTTGAGGCTTATTTAAGCATGGTTTGGGTTGGAATTATTTCAAGTTATTCAATACAAATCAATACAAGTTATTTTTTAGAAGCTTTATCTATGGGTATTTTCTTGTCTTGATAGTTTCTAGTTTCATTATTTGGTATCAAAACTAGGTTCAAATGTTGGAGGAGTAAGACATGGTGAGAGGATGAGGAGGTATTTTGCAGATGAATCAATCTATACAATAACTACAGAGGCAAGTACAACAATTAATAAAGGTTATCACCAATCAAAAAAGAAGACAAGATGGTGATGAAGCTGAGGAAGACTAGATTATGATGAATAAATTTAGTAAAAAGAAGAATAAAAAGATTAGCCACTATCGATGGAAGAGAGGATGGTTTGAGTTTTATAAAGAAAAAATGAAGGAATCAAGGTTGATGTTCTAGATTATGGAGTCAGTTTAAAACCAAAGGAGTTGATAGATTGGATGAATAACATGGAGAATTTATTCAAGTAAAAGACTATGAGAGAAGTTAAGAAGGTAAAGTTTGCATGCATGAAATTGCAAGGGCATGCAATGATTTGGTGGGATCACATGTAGAAAGAGAGACAAAGAAAAGGTAAAGAGAAAATTAATTCATGAAAAAAGATGGAGAAGAAGCTGAGGGAGAAATTTCTTCCTATGGATTATGCGCAAACCCTATACATAAGATTTCATAATTTGAGGCAAAAAGATCATAGTATACAAGAGTAAACATATGAGTTTTATAAGATTTTTATATGAGTGGAGCATGAAGTAATAACAGAGCATATGACTAAAAGGTATGTAAATGGTTTGAAATTTACTATTCAATATGAATTAAACATGTATAGAATACTTAGCATGGAGGAGGCTTATCAATTAGCTTTGAAGGCAGAAGAAAAATAAAATAGATAAAATTTTAGAAGAACGTCTCTTGATCCAAGAAGAGGTGGATCCCATCTAATAAATGGATGAGGAGGGTTTAATACCAATAAAGGTGAATAATCACATGGTACATAAAGACAAGACAAGAATAGGTAAGGGTTTCAATACCAACAAAGAGGAAGAGGGTTTCAAAGAGGACAAGGTTACAGTGGTGCTAGAGGATGCTTTCTAAATCAATGTAGATCTTATGTTTGTTATAGATGTGGAGAAGAAGGGCATATCTGCACTATCAAGATCAAGAAAGGAGGTAAGAGGATTCCCTAAGAGTGAATCTAGTTGAGGCTGATATAAAATAGAAAAATATTGAAGTTGTAACAACAAATGTTGGAGAGAATCTCATGATGAGAAGAATAATGATCGCTCCAAAGAAGGAACAAGTGAAAAATAAAGAAGGTGGTGATGTATGGTTGTGATCAAACATTTTTCAAACAAGATGTATTTCGGATGGAAAGGTATGCAAATTAATTATAGATAGAGGTAGTTGTAAAAATTTGGTTTCTAAAAAATGATAGAAAAACTAAATTTACAATGTGAAAAGCATTCTAATATTTATTGGATTTCATGGTTTAAAAAAGGGAATGAGGTTACAGTTGATAAAAGGTGCTTAATCAAATTTTCTATAGGAAAAACTTATAGTAATGAAATATGGTGTAATGTTATTTCAATGGATGCATGCCATTTGTTATTGGGGAGACCATGGCAATTTGATAGGAAAGTAATTCATGATGAAGCAAAGAACATATACACTTTTTGGAAAGGTTGTACAAAAGTAGTTTTATTACCTCTTAAAGAGGAAGAGAAGACATAAAACATGCTCGCTATTAAAGAATTTATCCAAGATATGAAGGTAGAAGGTTGTTATTATGTATTAGTAGCAAAGGATGAAGACACAAAAATGATGCAAATACCAACATAAGCAGTAAAAGTGTTGAAAAAATATACAAATGTTATGCTTGATGAGTTACCAGATGGTTTACTACCGAAGAGAGATATTTAACATCACATTGATTTGATTCCAGGATCAACTTTACTCAATCAAGCAACTTATAGAACGAGTCCAACAAAACATGTAGAATTAAATAAATAAGTTATTGAATTGTTATGAAAGAAAATGAGTAGATGGTGATGCCCTTCAGATTATCTAATGCACCTAACACATTTATGAGGATGATGAATACAGTGCTACGAGAATATATTGGTAAGTTTGTGGTTGTTTATTTTGATGATATTTTGATATTTAGTAAGACTAAATAAGAACACTTATAACACTTAAGAAGGAGAAGTTGTATGTAAATCTGAAGAAGTGCAGGTTTATGTAGAATAGTTTGGTATTTTTGGGATTTGTAGTTTTAGTATATGGTGTGAGAATGGATGAAGAAAATATAAAGGCAATTGTTAAGTGGCCTATTCCAAAAAGCATTACAAAGGTAAGAATTTTTCATGGTTTAGTAACCTTTTACAGAAAATTTATTAATTTTTTTAGTATTATTGTAGCACCAATAATAGATTGTATGAGAGGGAAGAAATTTACATGGACTAGAGATTCCATATAAAGCTTTAAATTTTTGAAGAAGAAGATTATAAAAAGACCAATTTTAGCATTACCATATTTTAACCAAGTGTTTGAGGTTGATTTTGATGCTTCATTCGTGAGAATTGGTGTTGTGTTGAGTCAAGAAAGAAAGCCAATAACATATTTCAGTGAGAAATATGATGAGGTAAGAACACAGTATTCTACCTATCATGTTGAACTATATTCAATTATACAAGCATTAAGACTCTGGAGGCATTACCTGGTGTCTAAGGAGTTTATCCTATTTACAAATCACAAGGTTTTGAAGTATGTGAATACATAAAAGAAGTTGAATAGTAGGCATGCAAAGTGGGCTTCTTTCTTACCAGGGTATACTTTTGTGTTGAAACATAAATCAGGAAAACAAAATCAGGTACCTAATACATTGAGCAGGAGATTAACATTATTAACTACTATGGTGAGTGAAGTAGTTAGATTTGAAGATATCAAAGAATTATATGACATTGATCCATATTTTGGAAAGGTAATTGAGCAGTGCAGAAATCCATTAATAGGTGGGATAGAAACTAATCATGGTGAGTATCTTATACAAGAAGGTTATCTCTTTAAAGGGAAATAATTATGCATTCCATTTGGTTCTCTAAAAAACAATATAATAAGAGAATTACATAGTGGCATTTTAGCTAGACATTTTGGTAAGATGAAGATAATAGATTTGGTGAAGGAAAGGTATTTTTGGCCACAGATGAAGAGATATGTGACAAGGTTTGTTTCTAGGTGTAGGATATGTCAGATGGCTAAAGGACATGCACAAAATAATAGATTACATATGTCATTACCAGTTTCAAGAGGACTATGAACAGATTTGAGTATAGATTTTGTATTGAGATTACCAAACACATAGAGAGGTAATGATTCAATTTTTGTTGTTTTAGACATATTTTATAAAATGATTCATTTCATTACATGTAAGAAAACCAATCATGCCACTGGAATTGTTGAATTATTTTTAAGGATATTTTATGATTGCATGATGTTCCAAAAACTATTACTTCAGATAGGGACACCAAATTTCTAAGTCATTTTTGGAGGACTTTGTGAAAGAAGATGGGCACTAAGATATAATTCAATAGTGCATATCACCCACAAATAGATGGATAGACAAAAGTTGTGAATAAGAGTTTGTGAAATTTATTGAGATGCATAGTGGGAGAGAAGCCTAAGCAATGGGACTTGGCTTACCATAAGCTGAGTTTGCATATAACAGTTCAATGAATAGATCAATAGGAAAATCACCATTTAAAATTGGTTATGGGATAAATCCTATGGGTATTTTAGATTTGATACAATTATCAATTGTAGATCAAATTAGTGATGATGCAGAATCATTTATAGAGCATATGCAACAGTTGCAAGGAGAAATAAGAAAATTACAGGAAAGTAATGAGAAATATAAAGCATCAGTATATGTTAGAAGAAGATCCAAGGTATTTGAAGGAGAGTTGGTAATGGTTTATTTGAGGAAACAAATATTTTTAAAAGGCACGTACAATAAGTTAAAGTAAAAGAAAATTGGTCGATGCAGAATTATGAAGAAAATCAATGATAATGCTTATGAGGTGTGTTTACTACAGACTTTTGATATCTCTCTAGTATTTAATGTTTTAGATTTATATGAATTCCATGGAGAAGATGGTGAAGGTGATGAAGATGAATAAGTAAATTGGTAGCAGTAGGTTCTAAAGAATAAGAAGGAAAAAATAGTGCATGTTTTGGATATGAAGATAGTGAGCACAAGCAAGGGAATTATAACAGGTATTTGGTCCAGTGGGAAGGATTGCATAAAGAAGAAAACACTTGGATTATATAATGGGAGCTGAAGAATATTGATAAATAAAAATGGTAGTAGTATAATCAGGGTAACTTGTAGGCGTTGAGTTATTTTCAACCAGAGGAAAGTGATGCTGAAAAAATTGACCAAACTTTTGGAGGCTATAAATTTTGACCTGTAGCTCCGTTTGAGCTCTTTCGTGTGTCAAAATGACCATCTCTAAAGTTTCATTGCTATCCTAATCCATTCTATCCACTTAAAATTGTTTTTGATATTTTTTGGAGGCCATACGTGATCATCTGAGGGTTTGAAATTACCGTTAAATGATTTTGTCAAGAGTTTTCTATTTTAGAAATTGTATATTTTTAGGACCGGATGTCAAATTCCATTGAATTTAATCCCATAGGATAATTTTAGAGTTTATTTTATTTCAAGAGATATTTGGAGCTGCTCGCACTCGCATGTAAAACTTACTAAAAATAACAATTGCTAAAATAGAAGTTTTTTTTCAGATTTTAATTTTTTTTGAATTTTGGATGTCAACTCTAATTTTGAGTTGAGGCTTATTTAAGTATGGTTTGAGTTGTAATTATTTCAAGTCATTAAATATGAATCAATATAATTTATTTTTCATAAGCTTTGTCTATTGGTATTTTCTTATCTTGATAGTTTTTGGTTTCATTACTATCACCTAGGACTTTCACACAACATCCTTACAACTGAGACATTACAAGTGGGATTTTATTCCCATTGAAACCAGGAAGGTGGATTCCTCTATCATATACTCTAATAGAGCATATTTTGGTTGGGTTTTCTATATATCCCAATCAAAACCAATTGAAACTAAATACAATCCTCCATAAATTTGATCTTCAGCATAGTTTTTGCACATCCCCTGCATTCCATACATACATTAGGAGTGAAAACATGTCTAAATAGAACCAAAATCCCTAAGGAAGCCTCATCAATGTCAAATTTGATTCTATAAACTATTATGAGGAATATTAGGGATCCTAGAACTTGTAAAAAACAAGGGTGGAATCCTTTATCATCGACTCTAATACAATAAAGCATGACTTCAGCAAAACTGAGCCCTTCTGAGCCCAGAAGCTATCTTCCCTCAAAACTTAACATATCAAGATAAAATAAGATAATTTTAGTTATCAGGGGAAACACATGGACTTCTCCATTATATATATAAACAGTAGAGGCTAAAGCATGGACTCTTCTAACATCCATACCAAACAAGGAAACCAAATAATGGGTTCCTCTAACACCCATCCCATCCTGATAAGAATGCTATAGATGAAACCTTATAAATCCACCAAAATTAATCCCTTGCCTAATGTGAGAGGGATATAATTAAATAACCTAATGACTATATGAAATAGACTCCCATAAGATAAATACAATATAAAACATGAGCTTAAAAGGAAGAAAAACTTTCTTCAGTCCTTTGTCTTTCCTAACACGGTTGAAATCCTGTAGATCTGCTACAAATAGGTAGCAACCCTTCTGCTATGGTTCCTTTGGAGTACCTTATTTCTGTCACAGAGTTTCTACCAATGTAATGACCAACTTGACTCAAGTTTAAAGCTTTAGATCTACTATTGATCCTCAACAAAACTTTTGATCTGGTTTACTTTGCCAGAATGCACCTATAAACTTCTTTTTGCCAATCTTTAGATCTAAAACTTTTCCACCCAGTAGAACATATAATATTTTAGGGGATAGTGTTGATGAGGTAGATAACCTTTATCCCTAAATCTGGGTCATCTTCATCTCCTCCTTCCACCTAAAAAACATCCCACCCATATACTATTTGAAAAAGCCTCCTCTTACCATTGGATTGGAACCACCTTTATGTCATGGGCCTTCCACCAGTCCATTCTGTAGATCTTCCATTTAGCTTTAGTAACATTTTTGCTCAATTTTTTCCCTCAAGATTACATCCAGAATCTTTTGCTCCATTATTTATCACCCACCAGTCTTTTGCTCTAAAGCTCTCATACCTAATGGGCCACTTAGACTTTTAAAGGATACTGTTGATAACTTGGACACCCCCCAGTCTACCCAGATCTGGGTCATCTTCTTCTCCTCCTTCCACTTGCTCTCCTTCCTGCCCATACCCTATTTTCAAAATCCTCCTTCCACTCTTTCTACTCTCATCCATGTTGAATGTATCTCTTAGCAAAAAATGAATATTAAATGACTCTTTATTTTTAATTTAATCTTAGGTATATTATACATTTGGATGATTTTCAAATACTCAATAATTATCATTTAATGTGATGTATGTTGGGTGAATATTTTGTCAATCAGCATACTGATCAACAAAATAGGTCTGATCAACCACAACAGGAAGATTGGTCAGCCAAGTGTGCAGCTTTACTACATCAACCGGAGACAAATCTCTCCTCTCATCAAAGGGAGGTTCCCTATAGATACATAGGAGCTATATACTAAATAAATAAGTAGAAAATAACACATGGGGGCAGAATAAACCATCCATCTCTCTTCTTTCAGAGATGATGCACATAGACAAAGGAGAAAATCTTGGTGTAAACATTGAAGGCACTTCTCTTCTTTCAGAAGTTTTCTTCTAGGAAACAATAGGAGTTTCTTTCAGATAGTAAAGTAACCAGTAACTAAAGGGTGGAGTAACAATAGGATGAAATAGAATGCAAAGTTTCCACCTCAACTGCCCAAAGAGTATAACATAAAGGATAATGGGAGCACAAAGTCATCCCAGAATCCTCAACACAGAAAGAAAAGGAAAAACACATGTTGAAAACAATTGTGAAAGCACACAGTCTTCTCACAGTTGGCTTCAGGACACCTCCCTTTTTACATTCACTAATTCTGCTTGTCAAGTGAAATAAATAAGAATGCTTCTAGGAAATAGACATAAGAACAATCTCCTAAAGTATCACAAGCCAAAATAACACAAAGCTTGCAAACAACTTTCTTTCTCATTCAGATAAAATGAAATGAAATTACAATTTGAGCTCAAAGTCTCAGTCTTCTTCTTTCAAAATGGGCAAAATTTTGCTCTTGTAAAAATGAAAAGTCTCCTTTACAAATGAGAGATATTACAATCTTATAGCAACTACGCAAGGATTGGCACTTTTTTCCATGGGACGACCCATGCTGCAATCAACGAGCTCAATGCGCCTTCAGTCCTGTCTGGAGAGACCATGCTAAGAATAGTGCACTACCATAACTATGGCATGTCCCTTCATCTAATATGTTTCTTCCTTGGTATGGACCATCTGGTCCTTTTCCAATTTGTCTTTACTTCATGGAATAAAAATAGGCCGCGTCCTTGGTTTGGTGCACTTAGAAGTCTACTCGATCCACTATTCCACCTACTAGAAATAACTCTTTCAAAGATATTTTTGGTCCTTTGCATCGATCTTCTCTTCCCTGCAGCAATTTGAGCCTTCGGGCTCTCTTTTTAGTTGATTGCTTGATTCATGTTGAACCTTGAACCCATTGAACCACTGAAAGTTCATTGGTTCATTGGTTTATTTTGTCTCTTTTGTTCCATCGCTTCCTGGTTCAATCACTTTCCTGATCTTTGGTTGAACCATCCATTGAACCACTTGTTTGCTGCTTCTCTCTTAACTGAGGCCGCCTTTGAGCTTTTGAACTGAACCATTGAACTTTGAACTCTTTCAGTTCAAAGTTCAATCAGTTCATTGGTTCATTCTGTGTGTTTCTCAATCATTGCTTTATCTTTCTAAGCTCTGGTTGAACCTTTGAACCTTGAACCAGTTGAACCATTTAGTTTAATGGTTTAATGGTTCAATCGGTTCATTCAGTTCATCCTTTGAAGCCCTTTTTGTCCAAGTCTTTGAAGATTCCTTTCTGTGTCTTTGTTCAGCCTTTGAAACATCTCGAAGGGAAGGTGTCCCTTCGGGTCCTTGGAAAAGGTCCTTTTTCTGACATCAAGTGTCCCCTGTAAGGGTATCTACCCTTCAAGATTTTTTGGGCAGACTTCAGGCTTCAAATTTATCAGCGGGTTCTTGCTTCTTCGATGGGCTTTTGGGTCTCAGGCTTTTTCTGTCAGGCTTTTCCTTTGGACAAAAAGTCTGAAATAAAGCTTCTTTTCCTTAGCCATTTGTTCCTTTCAATTTATTTGAGCTTTCTTCTCGAGTGAATTCTTTTGGCCTTCTTCACTTAATCATTTCCATAGGACAAAAAGTCTGAAAGAATTGTTCCTTTTGGGACTTTGAACAAATCTGAAGGAATTCTATCTTTTCTTTGACCTTCGAACCAATGTTGCCTACCCTCCACAAGGGCACTTGTCTTTTTCACTTTGGGGCAGCCCCTTGAACCTGATGATTGAACCAGCCAATTGAACCAACTTTGGTTCAATGGTTCAATGGTTCAATCAGCTCATTCTTCATTATTTGGCTAAGTATTTTTGATCTTTTGCACCAAACGCATTGAACCAACTTGGTCGTTGAACCCATTGAACCTTTGAACCAAAGTGGTTCAAAGTTCAATGGTTCAAGCCTTTGTTCTTTATCATTTGCCGATTGAACTCTTTTGATTGAACTGAGGTGCCAAAACAATCTTGGAAATGACTGAGTGTTAGAAACTTGTTATTTTGACTGAACTCACCTATAGAAGCTTTTTAACTTGTTGAACCTATGAATCTCTTTATGAAAAAAGCTTAAAAATGAGGAATTTGAAAGCTCAGAACAAATTTAGTGAAGGGAAGAGAGAAATTTTGGTATGTGCAAGGCCAAAATAGTCCGTAGGTTGTCCCAAAAATGAGTGACATTTTTCGAGGACAACAGCTGGCTCCAGTTGGGGAACTTCCTTCAGTTGAAAAGTTGAAACACAGCTGAGGGGAGTAGAAACCAGAATCTCTAGTGCCTTGAAGTGTGCCATTGGGATATGGAGTCATGCTACCCAAAAATAAAGGCACCAAAAATGAAAACAAAAAGCTTAAAATAGAACTAAAGGCTATACAAATACACATATGTACAGGTGAACTTATCTGATACTTCAAGAATTAAAGTAATTCAAATGCTGTTCCTTGTGAGGTGAAGAAAAGGGGATGCCATCCTGATAAACCAATAGGAAACCATTCTGTCCCCAAAAATGGTGACGGGTGAATGGAGCTCTCCACCAGGAAACTAATTTTCTACATCTTCCTCTTTGGTTTTTCTTCTTCTTGCCCCATGGGAGGACGTGGTCTTCAAACTGAAAACCATAACTCCTTGCTCTCTTGGCAAAGGGCTCCTTTTATTGATTTTGGAGTACAGCAATATGGTCCACCACCATAGCTTACTATTTTGTTGGTTTAGTCTAGCACATATTTTGATTGTCAGCATTAGACCTCTGACAAACCATCAGCTCAACATCCCCTTTGGTGTGAAGGAGTTTGATCTCTTCATCCTGAGCAGTCTTCAATCTGAGCAATAGAGATCTGCATCCAGCATGAGTGGAAGAATTGCTGCCATCAAATTCCAAGATCTAAGCATCATCAAAAGCTGATCTTCCATTAGATTTCTCTTCATCAGAGATGGAAGATACTTATTGATTTGTACTATGCCCTACCAATTCTTCTAATGCCTAATTTGGATCAAATCCTAGATTGCCAACCACTGGACTTTGATCAGATGAGACATGAGCATCCTCTATGGTCAAGGAGTAATTACCCCTGCCTGATGGCTCAAACAAAATTTGAGCAGCAGGGGCTGACATTTGGGTGACCACAATCTTTGCCTCAGATAGGTCCACACCTAGCTCTTCACCAATGTTTAACTGCTCAAAATTGGCTTGCAGGGATTCAAACTCAGTCATTTGAATTTTAGATTTCTTGACATGATCAATCATGTCAAATGACTGAGATGGACTTGGAAGAGAGGATGGGAGTTCATCCTTTTGGTTTTTGGGAGGGGGAGGACTGATCTGTGAAGTTGAAGTAGAAGGTGCAGAGATGTTTGATGTACTAACCTTCTTGGCAATCATTGGATCCTTTGACTGGAAAGGCAGAGTGGTTCCCCGCTTAGAAATTGAAATTGCAGGTTGAGTTTGTTCCTCTGTTCTTTCTTTATCAACTTGTTAGGCTAACTGATTCTCAGACTAGGTGAATACTGCATATGATTCCTCATCTGCTTCACCTTCACTTTTAGGTTCATCTTGGTAATTTAGGAAACCAATGTGGGAGTCACCAGTTGATTCTTCATGATCCTCCATGAAGATACCAACATCATTTTCTTGCTCAAACTTAGGTTAGAATTAGGAAACATGTTCTATTTCTAGATATCCCACTGCTGAGTTGGTTGGAGGTGCTTCAAGGGCAAGGTTCTTCTATGGGGGAGGAAGACGATTTGGTTGCCCTTGACTTTTGGCAGCATTGCCTTGATATGGCTGATTGGGGAATGTCCTTCTTGGTGCATCTCTGTATGAAGGATTAGAAGACATACCTTGTGCCACTTGTCTTTTCAAGGCTAGCAGTTCATTTGCCAACTTTTGTACCATTGAGTCAATGGTGGCTGTGGGTGAGTATTCAGAAGATGAAGAGGGTTTACCTCTGTTAGGATCTCTCCTTATGTTTCTTACCAAGATAAGGTCATCTTATAGCTTAGTAGCCAAGTCTTGATCAGCCTCAAGGTCTATGTGTCTAGCCCGTCTCAACAGAAAACTCACTTCAGGCAGTTGTGAGTTGATGAAGAAGCATTTGAGATTTTGAGGTGTCAGCTGGGCGACCATGGGAATCCTGTGCCTCAGCTTGTTGAACCTAGCAATAAAATCTCTCATAGGCTCATGAGGTTCCTTCTTCATCTGAGTGAGCTGGGCCAGCAAAACATGTGCATCTTCTACATGCTTGAACTTTGCTTTGAACTTGGCTTTTAGGGTTTTCCAGTCTGTCACTGATCTAGCTTATAGATGGTAGAACTAGTCTGCAGCAGCACCTTGTAATGTCTCCACAAAAAGCTTGATTGCCACATCTTCAAATTCCACTCCTATCACACCACAGGCTATGCTGAAGGCTACAATGTGTTCATCAAGGTGAACTCTCCCATCTCCAAAGAATTTGGGGATGTTCTTTCTTGAGCTGTGTGGAAGTTCATGCAGAGGTGGAGTCAAGTTGAGTGGGCCAAAAGAGTTACCCCAAGGGCCTCAAACTACCATGATTTAATTATCAAAATAGGGATAACAAATTTGGGTGGAGTGGCTAGTTTGTAGAACAAAAATGGAAAAGGAGTGGCCCTACTTCAACTTGAGGCTTGAGGCTTCAAACTGCGCACTCTTTCCCAGTCGCTCTAGTTTTGTAGACTAGATAAAATAATGGAAGTGGAGGAAGATGGTAAGGCTATAATGGGTATGACACATAACAGAGTCACCAGAGTCTATATAATGGATAAGGGAAGGAACTACTTCAATCTAAAACTTAAGGCTTCAGACTGCACGTTCATCCCCAACGGAGTCGCCAAAAACTGTTGGGTGAATATTTTGTCAATCAACGTATTGATCAACAAAATAGGTCTGATCAACCATAATAGGAAGATTGGTTAGCTAGGTGTGTAACTTTACTACATCAAGCATAGACAAATCTCTCCTCTCATCAAGGGGAGGTTCTCTATAGATACGTAGGAGCTATATACAAAATAAATAAGCATAAAATAACACATGGGGGCAGAATAAACCATCCATCTCTCTTTTTTTAGAGATGATGCACACAAACAAAGGAGAAAATCCTAGTGTAAACACTGAAGGCACTTCTCTTCTTTTAGAAGTGTTCTTGTAGGAAACAACATGAGTTTCTTTTAGATAGTAAAGTAACTAGCAACCAAAGGGTAGAGTAATAACAGGATGAAATAGAATGCAAAGTTTCCACCTCAACTACCTAAAGAGTATAACATAAAGGATAATGGGAGCACAAATTCATCCCAGAATCCTCAACACATAAAGAAAAGGAAAAACACATGCTAAAAACAATTGTGAAAGCATAAAGTCTTCTCACAGTTGGCTTCAGGACACCTCCCTTTTTACATTCACTAATTCTACTTGTCAAGTGAAATAAATAAGAATGCTTTTAGGAAATAGACATAAGAACAATCTCCTAAAGTAGCACAAGCCAAAATAGCACAAAGTTTGCAAACAACTTGTTTTCTCATTTAGATAAAATGAAATGAAATTACAATTTGAGCTCAAAGTCTCAGTCTTCTTCTTTCAAAATGGGCAAACTTTTTCTCTTGTAAAAATGAAAAGTCTCCTTTAAAAATGAGAGATATTACAATCTTATAGCAACAACATACGAATTGGCACTTTTTTCCATGGGACGGCCCACGCTGCAGTCAACGTCTTCAATGCACCTTCAGTCCTATCTAGAGAGACCATGCTGAGAATAGTGCACTGCCATAACTATGACGTATCCCTTCTTATAATAAGTTTCTTCTTTGGTATGGACCGTTTGGTCCTTTTCCAATTTGTCTTTACTTCATGGAATAAAAATAGGCTGCATCCTTGGTTTGGTGTGCTTAAAATTCTACTCGATCCACTGTTCCACCTACTGAAAATAACTCTTTTGAAGATATTTCTAGTCCTTTGCATTTATCTTCTCTTCCCTGCAGCAATTTGAGCCTTTGGGCTCTCTTTTTAGTCAATCACTTGATTCATGTTGAACCTTGAACCCATTGAACCACTGAAAGTTCATTGGTTCATTCTGTCTCTTTTATTCCATCGCTTCCTAGTTCAATCGCTTTCCCGCTCTTTGGTTGAACCATTCGTTGAACCACTTTTTTGCTGCTTCTCTCTTGATTGAGGCTGCCTTTGAACTTTTGGACCTATGAACCATTGAACTTTGAACTCTTTTAGTTTAAATTTAAGTTGGTTCATTGGTTCATTTTGTGTCTTGCTCAATCATTACTTTATCTTTCTAAGCTCTGGTTGAACCTTTGAACCTTGAACCAGTTGAACCATTTGGTTCAACGGTTCAATTGTTCAATCGGTTCATTTAGTTCATCCTTTGAAGCCCTTTTTGTCCAAGTCTTTGAAGATTCCTTTTTATGTCTTTGTTCAGCCTTTGGAATGTCTCGAAGGGAAGGTGTCCCTTCGGGTCCTTGGAAAAGGTCCTTTTTTTGACGTCAAGTGTCCCCCACAAGGGTATCTACCCTTCAAGTTTTTTTGGGCAAACTTCAGGCTTCAACTTTCTCGGTGGGTTCTTGCTTCTTCGACGGGCTTTTGGCTCTCAGGATTTTTTCGTCGGGCTTTTCCTTTGGACAAAAAGTCTAAAAGAAAGCTTCTTTTCCTTAGCCGTTTGTTCCTTTCAATTTCTTCAGGCTTTCTTCCTGAGTGAATTCCTTCGGCCTTCTTCACTTAATCATTTCCATTGGACAAAAAGTCTTAAAGAATTGTTCCTTTTGGGCCTTTGACCAAATCTAAAGGAATTCTATCTTTTCTTTGACCTTCGAACCAATGTTGCCTGCCCTCCATAAGGGTACTTGACTTTTTTGCTTTGGGGTAGCCCCTTGAATCTGCCGATTGAACCAACTTTGGTTCAATGGTTCAATGGTTCAATCGGCTCATTCTTCGTTATTTGGCTAAGTCTTTTTGATCTTTTGCACCAAGCGCATTGAACCAACTTGGTCATTGAACCCATTGAACCTTTGAACCAAAGTGGTTCAAAGTTCAATGGTTCAAGCCTTTATTCTTTATCATTTGTCGATTGAACTCTTTTGATTGAACCGAGGCACCGAACCAATCTTGGAAATGACTGAGTGTTAGAAACTTGTTCTTTTAACTGAACTCACCTGCAGAAGCTTTTTAACCTATTGAACCTATGAATCCCTTTATTGAAAAAGCTTAAAAATGAGGAATTTGAAAGTTCAGAACAAATTTAGAGAAGGGAAGAGAGAAATTTTGGTCTGTGCAAGGCCAAAATAGTCCGTAGGTTGTCCCTAAAATGAGTGACATTTTTCAGGGACAACAATGTATATTACACATTCATATTTTTCTAAAATGTTACATATTATTTTGCTTGATAAATTCGTAGGGTCCTCACCATTTCATTGAAAGATGAAAATTTACTATAAAAAGTATCTTATTAGAAAAATTACACAATAATAATTCAACAAAATTCCAAGCCATAGGGCTCAAAACAAAACTTACAACATAGAAATATATAAATATTTTACATCCACAAGGGACATACCTCAAACACTTCTATACTACATAGGCTACTATTATTTGAATATAAACCTTATCAGACAATAATTATAATAAAATTTCTCCCCAACCCTAATCCTCATGCATCCACAAGACCTTGGGATCTTCCATAGTGGATGAGAGGATATACACACTACTATCTGTTGGGTGAATATTTTGTCAATCAGCATACTGATAAACAAAATAGGTCTGATCAACTATAGTAGGAAGAATGGTCGGCCAGTTGTGTAGGTTTACCACATCAACAAGGGACTAATTTCTCCTCTCATCAAGGGGAGGTTCCCTATAGATACGTAGGAGCTATATACAATATAAATAAGCAAAAAATAACACATGGGGGTAAAATAAACCATCCATCTCTCTTCTTTCAGAGATGATGCACACAGACAAAGGAGAAAAGCCTGGTGAAAACACTAAAGGCACTTCTCTTCTTTCAGAAGTGTTCTTGCAGGAAACAACATGAGTTTCTTTTAGGTAGTGAACTAACTGGTGACCAAAGGGCACAATAACCAGTAGGATGAAACAGAACACAAAGTTTCCACCTCAACTACCCAAAGAGTATAACATAAAGGATAATGGGGGCACAAAGTCATCCCAGAATCCTCAACACAGAAAGAAAAGAAAAAACACACTTTGAAAATAATTGTGAAAGCACAAAGTCTTCTCACAGTTGTTTCCAGGACATCTCCCTTTTTACCTTCACTAATTCTGCTTTTCAAATTAAATAAATAAGAATGCTTCTAGGAAATAGACATAAGAACAATTTCCTAAAGTATCACAAGCCAAAATAGCACAAAGTCTGCAAACAACTTGCTTTCTCATTCAGATAGAATGAAATGAAATTACAATCTAAGCTCAAAGTCTCAGTCTTCTTCTTTCAAAATGGGTAGAGTTTCGCTCTTGTAAAAATGAAAAGTCTCCTTTACAAATGAGAGATATTAAAATCTTATAGCAACTACGTAAGGATTGTCACTTTTTTCCATGGGATGGCCCATGATGCAACCAACGTCTTCAATGCGCCTTCAGTCCTGTCTAGAGAGACCATACTGAGAACAATGCGCTGCCATAACTATGGCATGTCCCTTCATCTAATATGTCTCTTCTTTGGTATGGACTGTCTGGTCCTTTTCCTGATATCTGTGTAGCTGTCCAATTTTGCCATTACTTTATAGAATAAAAATAGGCTTGCATCCTTGATTTGGTGCGCCCAAAAGTTTAAGTCTACTTGATCCACTGTTTCACCTACTGGAAATAATTCTTTTGAAAATATTTCTGGTCCTTTGCATTGATCTTCTCTTCCCTGTAGCAATTTAAATCTTCAGGCTCTCTTTTCATTTAATCACTTGGTTCTTCCTTTAAGTTTTGCGCTCTATTTGAATTTCCATGGATTTTTCCTCACATTAAATTTGATGTTTGAGAGGCCATCAATGGTTGCCAGCTACTTGAACCATGTTGAACCTTGAACCTGTGAACCTATGAAAGTTCATTGGTTCATTGGTTCATTCTGTCTCTTTTGTTCCATCGCTTCTTGGTTCAATCACTTTCCCGCTCTTTGGTTGAACCATCTGTTGAACCACATGTGTGTTGCTTTTTCCTTGACTGAGGCTACCTTTGAAATTTTGAACCTATGAACCATTGAACTTTGAACTCTTTATATTCAAAGTTCAATCGGTTCATTGGTTCATTCTGTGTCTTTCTCAATCATTGCTTCCTTTATCTTTCTAAGCTTTGGTTGAACCTTTGAACCTTGAACCAGTTGAACCATTCGGTTGAACGGTTCAATGGTTCAATCGGTTCATTCAGTTCATCCTTTGAAGCCCTTTTTGTCCAAGTCTTTGAAGATTCCTTTCTGTGTCTTTATTCAGCTTTTGGAATGTCATGAAGGGAAGGTGTCCATTTGGGTCTTTGGAAAAGGTCCTTTTTTTGACGTCAGGTGTCCCCCGCAAGGGTATCTACCCTTTAGGATTTTTCATGCGACCTTCGGGCTTTAACTTCCTTGGCGGGCTCTTGCATCTTCGGTGGGATTTTGGCTTTTGGGCTTTTCCTTTAGACAAAAAGCTCGAAAGAATTGCTTCAGACAAAAAGTATGAAGGAATTTTGCCTTAACATTTTTTTGAGAAAAGTCTTCCCGAAAGAATTCTTTCGGCTTCTTTTACTTTGCCATTTCCATCGAACAAAAAGTCTGAAGGAATTGTTCCTTTTGGGCCTTCAAACAAATCCGAAGGAATTCTATCTTTTCTTTGACCTTCGAACCAATGTTGCCTGCCCTCTGCAAGGGCACTTACCTTTTTCACTTTGGGGTAGCCCCTTGAACCTATCGATTGAACCAACTTTGGTTCAACGGTTCAATGGTTCAATCGGCTCATTCTTCGTTATTTGGCTAAGTCTTTTTGATCTTTTGCACCAAGCGCATTGAAACAACTTGGTCGTTGAACCCATTGAACCTTTGAACCAAAGTGGTTCAAAGTTCAATGGTTTAAGCCTTTGTTCTTTATCATTTTCCGATTGAACTCTTTTGATTGAATCGAGGCGCTGAACCAATCTTAGAAATGACTAAGTGTTAAAAACTTGTTCTTTTGACTGAACTCGCCTACAGAAGCTTTTTAACCTGTTGAACCTGTGAATCCCTTTATGGAAAAAGCTTGAAAAATGAGGAATTTGAAAGCTTAGAACAAATTTAGAGAAGGGAAGAGAGAAATTTTGGTCTATGTAAGGCCAAAATAGTCTGTAGGTTATCCCAAAAATGAGTGGCATTTTTCAGGGACAACACTATCCATGCCAGTGTTAGCAACACGTGCCACATCCACACCATCACCTCTAGGACTACTACCACATCTACTACCATATTATGAAAATCAAGATTTAGAACCCACCATATTATTTCACCACCTACAACACCATCTATATGGCCACCCATAGCCAAAACATCCTGCTCAAAGTAATCTTCCCTGTGGTTGGAGCAATTATCTTGACCCTTCCTTCATCCTCTCCTATTTTAATATATCTAAGTGTTTGATGATGGTGACCCACCATCCTTACTATCTCTTCCTATTCCACTCCAATAATTTCCATATTGCCTCTCATATGTTTCTCTTTTCCTTATTTATAGAAACTAGTCTCCCCATGGGCTATACATATTCCATATAGTTCCTTTTTCATAACTTCCCTGGCTCCAAGACCTTCCATTTTTTCAAGAAAATTGGTTGTATTATAAACCTCATGTATTTTTTAAAATTTAATCTAATAAATGGCTAAAAGAGATAAGGGGAGAATTCAGATCTCCCCAATCAACCACTAGGAGACTAGTACTAGTTGAAAGAGAACTTGATTGAAGAAACAAATAATAAAGTTTCAACAAACCCAATATATTTAAAAATGTCTCCTCTAACTCCCTAAAGGTCCTTAGTGATACTAGGCCTCTATTTTAAAATTAAATAAGAGGGAAATGATAGAGGTTTTCAAAATTCAAAATATCAAGAGCCACATCTAGACCTCTTCTTAAACTAGAATTGGAAAACAATATCAAGAGCCACATGATAGGAGTTTCTCCATGATTACCTTTGCCATATCTTTTTCCATGAGAACATTAAACACATTTCTAATGAAGATAGATGAAATTTCATATTTTTTTCTTCATATAATTTCCATTTGAATATAATTAGTGCCAAAGATGTTCCAAATAAATTTAATCTTTTGTTGACATTAAGAGTTTTTTTTTCTCTAGTGGTGCGTTTGTTGTGCAAGAACCATCAATGCCACCATTAGTTTTGGTTAATATACCAAAAAAATCTTCAAAGTTGAATAAACATCAATGGAAAAGGTACATTTATCCTTGATTTTATTTATTCCACCATTAACATTAACTAAACCTTTGCATCCTTAAAGGTAAATAATAAATGTAAATATTTCTTAAAGAGACTTATTATTGATGGTAGTTTCTTTTAATGCTTGTATCACATCATCTGTTTTGTTCTTCACTATAGACATGCCATATTCAAGAATGTCTTTAAGTGGTGGCAGCTATCATCAATAATATCTTCACATGGTGAAATAATATTGTGATTAAATATTTCATTTGGAAAACCACTATCAGTGGAGGGATCTACATGCATAAAGATTTTGCTATAATTCTTCAAATGTTAAATAAGAGTTATATTACAAATAAATAAATAAATTATGTAAATCATTTAGTAACTATATTTTGAGTGGGTGTAGGTTGAATTTGCTTGGGTGTTCTTGTTGGATTCCCAAAATAAGATAATATGCTCTTTATCATTGATAATTGGCCTGATCTCTTACCGGTATCGCGAGATAAAATTGTAAACATTTTTTTGTAAGATAAGTTACAACGTGCTACTTAGGTATTATGTAGTCGATCATCATTTCCATGTGGCCATTGTTTAGAGTCCTTGTAGACACCAAACATTACCAAGTACTTTTGGTCATTGCCCAATCCATGTAAATGTTGTCCAAACCCTATGGATGGTGTTTAATTAGTCTGGTCATCGTTTAGACCCTATGGATGATGTCTAGACCTTGTGGATGATGTTCAGTTTGTTTGATCATCATCTAGACCTTGTGGAGGCCATCCAAAATTTGTGGAGACCATTAAGTCTATTTGGTCACCATCAAAACCCTGTGGTTGATGTCTATACCCTATGGACATCGTCTAGTCTATCTAGTTAACATCTAAACCCTGTAGATGACATCCAAACCCTATGGATGCCATATAACCCGTCTTGTCACCATCTCGACCATGTGGATGGTGTCCAATTTGTTTGGTCAATGTTTAAACCTAGTGGATGGAATAAATGTTGTGGGTGCCATCCAGTCTACCTGGTCACCATCCATCCTCGATGGACACTGTTGAAAACTTATGGACACCTTTTGATTATGTTCACTATCTAAGCCTTGTGGTTGGTGTCTAGATATTTTTGCTAGCATTTTAATCCCATAGTCATTGTCCATAGTCTATTGTCATTGACCAGAGTGTGTGGCTACCATCGATTCTATGTGATCATTTGGGGCTAGGTTGAATTAATGATCTTGATCATCTATAGAATATATTAGATATGCAGTGTATAATATATGTTGGTGAAATACTGCAGAATGTCCTTCGATGGCATGGTGATTTATAGTAAAAATTGTGGAATTATTTATCAATGGTAGGTGAGACAACCTCTAAATAATATTTAAAACTCAAAAAATTTGGTGACCCAGTGCTCTTTTTGAGTCCTATAAAATAGCCAAATATAGATTTAAGAAAATAGAATATTCTTAAATTAATGAAGATTCACCACTAAAAAAACTTGTATCAATCTATGCTATTATGAATAAATGTGTGCTAATATACATATATTTGTACTAATATATGATACATTGAATCAATCTATGATACAATATGAATTGTTTTGGTGAATGACTAAGTCTCTAAGACAAGCCCACTAAGTCTCTTGAACTTTTTTTTCTCTTCTATTTGGCCCTAGGTAACATTCAAAGTTATAGTATTTTACTTGAACTAATTGAAAAATTACACCATAAAAAATATACAAAATTATAAAAATATCTCAAGTATAACTATTAACAAGTGTGTACGAGCTATACTTCACACTCTGCTATTAACATAATGTGGTTTTAGTTCATTTCAATATATTACACTTGATTCTCATCTTCTTGGTTACAAGTGGTGGGGTATCTTGGATAGATTCAATTCATCTTATATGTAAGTGAGATTATTTTTACAACCCCTTCCTTTTATTGAGGTGTGACACTTCTCAGGAAAAATGCATTAACCAATTTAAAAAGGTGCCTTCCCAAGAGGGAAATATGTATGCATCCAAATTTTGCATGGTAAAACATTTAATAAAAATTTAATGATGATGCAAGGACCTAAAAATAAAAATAAGATTCTTAGATCCATTTTCCAAACCATTTTTACCTTTTTTATTCTTTCCATACCTTCTCTATGTGTCAATTTTACAAAATATGGACTTAAACCTCTCAAATTTGGAATTCTCATGGTGTGTGGAAAAATTATCACTGTAGTTTCACAACCACCATGGTAGTTTTCAAAATGTCCCAAAAAATTTTCAACTATCATAGTAGTTTCAATAAACACGATGGTAGTTTCAAAACTTCCACCCTACATATCTTATAGTGGTAGTTTCACCACTATTGCTAGGATTTTCCATAAAGTCCAAAAATGTGTGATTTACATCCTTTTGCATGTTAGCCACTTTAATTATATTGTGCTTCACCCAATTATCTCCCAATCAATATTATATAACTATCATCTAATCTAAATGAAAGCCTAATAAATTTTATTTAACTACCAATTATCTCAATTTCCTCATTCTTTACAAATAAGTCTATGTATGATGAAATTTAGATTAGAAAATTATCACATTATAGAATTAAAATTAAAAAAATTGAAGAATTCAAAGCACTTAAAGTTTGAAGAAGATACAATGCAAACTTTATATTTTTCTTTAGGGTTAGTTACAACCTTGTAATTTTCTTTCACGACCATTATTATAATTTGGAGTGGAAAGTCCAAGGGTGAGCAACTTATACTTTGTCATTTATGAGAACCAACTATGTTCATATTGTAATTTCCCATTACTTTTTCTTGTCTATATTATTATTCTAAGCCCCTCTTGCTAGATAAAATCCTTCAATCAATATTGAGCACAGTTTTGGAGGTAACATCTTGAAGATTAAAAAATATACAATAAATAACTTACTTCTAATCTCCAATCTGCATTTGATAGTTGGGCGATTTTATTTATTTTTGTTTTCCTTTATTTTTTTATAATATATTTCTTTGTTGAAATGTTTTTAGAAAATCAAAATGTAAACCAAAATTAGTTATTTTCATTATAATTTCAACATTTAAATCAGTTCTTACCCTGCATGCATCAAAATATAAAAAGATAAAAAGACATTTTTAGAACTTAGTTAACATTCAATCATTTACATATCAAATCTATATTTAGTTATGTATATTATTTTAATTTTTCATCTGCATATTCAAAGAAATAAAATCTCTTTGGATGATGTTCTCAAAACAAACACATCTACTTAAGGTAGGCATATTTCCACGAATAACCACACCCATTCTAGTGGCAAACATTTAAAGTGACATAGACTCAAACATCTAGTTATAAGTATTTCACTCAATGCCACTTTCAAATCTAATCATTACTTATCTTAAGGCACTAAAAAATAGAAAAGACTGTCCAAATCATAATTACCTAAGTGGATACATTTACCAACCCATCAACAAAAAAACCCTTTGAATATGATTCAACTCTTCATCCTCAAGTATAGACTCATCAAATCTTATTCTATTTATAGTTGACATTTTATGGAAGAGATCAACCCAATTGATTCGATCAAATACCATGAGTTATTCAACTAGATTTTTGATTGTTTAAAAATAGCAACATCAATCAAGTATTACGTTATTTAGTTCTCTTAGAGTTGGGAAATTCTAAGAATCTTATAGTTATACACTTCATTGTTCTCAACAAACACTTTAAATAAATTAAAAAATATTGGTATCAATAAGATCACCCATTAAGACATATAGTTCATAATCCTACTAAGGTAGCTTAACCAAATCAACCAATTCATCTCATTTAGAGAACTCATCTTAATCACCCAGATTATAATTTCATATTGACCAATATTTACTTTTTGGTTGTCTCATCCTTATGCTAGTAAATTGAGTACGCAAGGTTATTCCACCACTTTCCATACATACAATAGCCTTATTTGCATATTTGAGTTTTTTCAAAACTATGAACTTAACTGCTTGATCTCTCACTGTATGCAATAGCTCATTAAAAGACATAATTTTTTTGAATAATATAGACTCATGAAGTGATGCAAGAAATATTTTCTTGAAGATGTCTTATAACTCATTGTCTTCCATAGGATTGGTCATCTTAGATAACATAGTCTTATATTGAGGTACATAGTCACTGCTTTAGCTTATTGTATCATTTCTTGAGTTTACCAATTTTTACATAAGAAAATTTATCATCAGTGTTGTTGGAGAAGTGTGCTATAAATTGATATACCAAAGGGTTGAATGTTTCAAGTGATTGGAGGGGGAGATCATAGAACCACTAAAAAGCATAGTCCTTGAAACTGCATGGAAATAAATTAGTCAATATTTTTTCATTGGATGCATAATCTAAGTATGTTGTGTGAAAGGAGATAAGTTATTAATTTAGATCACCTTTAGCATCATATAATGGAATCTTAGGAGCTATAAAAACCACAAGTAAGGGATGAATTACGATCTTGAGGCATAAATGTTTTTGAAGCAAAACATGTGAATTCATTGAAGGAATAACTCTAAAAGCATCTTACCCTAGTTGAAACACCTTACTTACAAAGATAAAATATTTTGCTTGAGGGAATGTGTAGTAGGTGAGGTTGATGATGTTACATGCATAGTCATCACGGGATGGGCATATGTTGGTTATGTAAGAATATATTTTATAATATAAGTTAAACCTTTGTTTAATCCACATCTTGTGTGGACATCACATATGCATTTGAATGTGTAGACATACAATTAGTAGAAATAGAATTGTTCTAGACACTTGTGGTGGGATTATACCTCCAAAATTTTAATTGATATCATTGAAGGGATCATGATTTTAGCCTGTGCAAGCTATCTTTGTTCAAATCTTGCTACACAAAATAATGCATCATGTATTTGTGGGTCCAAGTCATGAAATTGAGTTAATTGCCTTTCATTTGTGTCACCAAATCTATTGGTGAAATATACACAAGGATGTCCATTATTAACATCCACATTACTTATTTCTATTTGCAAGCATTTTCAAATCTAATATTCATAATAACCCAATCAAGAGGATGCATAACATGTATTGTAATATAAAACATAAAATTTGGATGCATAATGGGAGTATGAGGAATAAAATGGGTCATACATGCCCTTTTGAAACTAGTGGTAATAGGAAGCATCTTAAGTTTTTGGTCATAACAATAGTATGGATTAAATGAGGCTTTGATTGTTCGTTATTTATTTCAATTGTTTTAATGTATAAATATTTGATCCATGAATTACATAGTTGTTATTTGTTGGGTGAATATTTTGTCATCAACTAACTAATGTCAAAATGGGTATATCAACCACAGCACAATGAGATTTATACGACAAAATGGGTGTGGTTACCACAACATAATAAGATAAATCTCTCCTCTTAGTAAGGGGAGGTTCCCTATAAACTATGATATACTAATATAAACTGAAAATAGACTCAGGGGTGAAATCATACCATCCATCTCTCTTTTTTTAGAGATGATGTTCTCAAAATAAAGGAGAATTCTTGTGTAATTACTGAAAGCATTTCTCTTCTTTCAGAAATGATGTTCAACAAATTGCAGGAATCCTTCCTGGGTAGTAACTAGATCCACAAGAAACCCACGAAAGCACAAAGTCTTTCGTTGTTTCTCCTACTGATTTAGGACAAAGTAACACAGTAGAATGAAGTACAACATAAAGTCTCCACTGAAAACTACAATAGAGTAAAATATTATGAAGGATAAGTGGAGCTCAAAGTCTCTCCAATATCCTAAAACATAAAACACACAGACTAAAGACAATTATGATAGCACAAAGTCTCCCATAGTTGACTTCAAGACATCTTTTAGATTATTTTCACTTGTTCTACTTATTTGATTAAATGGACAAGACTGCATTTAGGAAAAATACATAAGAATGATTTCCTAGATAACATAAGCTATTTCAACACAAAGTCTGAAAGGTCACTTACTTTCTCATTCACTTGATAAAATATGATCAACAGTCTGAGCTCAAAGTCTCAAAAATGCATCTTATTTTGGGCAGAGTTTCACTTCTAATAACTGAGAGATATCCCTTCTAAAAACTAAGAGATTACAATATATAACATCCAAAAAAGACTTGGGCACTTGTTTTCATGAAATGGCCCATGCTGCATTGAATGCATTAGAAATTTTGTGAAGGGGCCATGCTGGAATAGGCCATCAGCCTTAACTTTTGGCATTCTAAATCATCTCAAATGTCTCCTCCAAAGCATGGGTTTCTTGGTCCTCTAAAAGGTAAGGCCACTCCTCTTTATGATACTTACATGACTATCCACTCATCTTTACTCAACTGGAGAAAAATAGGCCACGCCATTGAATGCTTATGCTCTCTGATATACACCTAGTGGACTGCTCCACCTCCTGGAATAACTCTTTTATAGATATTTTAGATATCTCTGTAACTTTTGCTCTTTCCTTGCTACCTTTTATCTCTTTTTGGTGATTTGAGCTCTTGGGGCTATCTTCTCACCTTCTGATGGCTTCTTCGGCTCCTTTCTCAGTAGATAGTTGAGTTTGTCTTCGGGTTTGCATTATTTGAAAATCAATGGTTATTACATTACCCTAAATTTGGCATCCATGGGGAGATCACTGGTCACTTTGAACCACTATGAACCTTGAACTCTTTGAACCTTTGTTGACCATTTTTTCCCAAAAGGGCAAAAAATTGGTCCCCTTCTCCCCCTACTATTTAAAGCCAATTCATTTTTTGATTTTACACAAGTCCAAGAATTTTTACGGACTCTGCAAGTGCTTGGTTCTATCTTCAGGTTCTTTGGCTTAGTTTAATCAACTAAGTTCAATGCAGAGTTCAATTGGCAAAGTTCACAGCCTTGGTTCAATCGATGGTTCAATGCTTTGGTTCAACGCCTCCAGTTCAATGTGTAGGTTCAACGACAAAAGCAAACAAAGAAAGTTCAAGGGCTTGGTTCCATCATGCTCGGTGTGCAATGTTGAACTATTGAACCGGTTCAATGTTTTGGTTCAACGCGATTGGTTCAAAGGGTCGGTTCAACAAGTAGAAAAGCCCGAAGGAAATTGCCAAGGATGGTGACGTCTCAGATGCCGTCAAATATAAGGAAGCGAATTAGCCATTGGTTTTCAAAGTGATGATGGCCATGTGAACATCAATTATAGCACAGTGAAATAGTCATTTGCTTTTGAACTAGAAGAGCGCTAACTATGGAAAAGGCCCAAAAATGTAGTGACCCGCCAGAAGATCACCCCTGAGGGCCGAAGGAGCCAGAAGAAGACAAATGTAGAAAAGACAAAAGTGCCAGGTGTAAGAGCAAGCAAATAGACTAAGTGGGAAAGGGAGGCATTGATTCTATAAATTACTTTAGTAGGTGAACAATGCCTGTGAATTGACCACTGGGAGGTGCAAAACAACAAGCAGTGCAACCAATTTTCTTCATTTCACATTTATGATTAGACAAATCGTGTAATCACCTTGAAGAAGCAGCCTTATGAGTAGACAAAGGGTATATGCTCATTAATGTTTTAAGCGGCTTGCTCTTCCCAATGCTCGTAAGGCACATGGGTCACTTGTAAAAAGGGGCACCAAAAGGCCTCCTTTCTTCTCCCATATATTTAGGACTTGTCATTTTTGTAATCATCTTCCACATTTGTAAGGCGTAGCCCTGGCAAAATTTCACCTAAATCAATAAACACATTTTTTACCTCTATCTTGGATAGATATTTTTGTGTATGTCTTGAGTGTTAGTTTGTGTTTAGTCATTATTTCTTGATGCTTTCACAAGTCCAACACCAACATATCTATTGTCTATAAGGTGCCATTTCTGCAACTTATAGAGAGAGCTATATTTGGAAGTGTAGGAATAATAGAAATTACTTACAGTGTGCATTTCACAGCACCTTTGGTGAATCTCTATTTTCTATATTTTCCATTAAATCCTCCATGCCGAGTTTCTTGCAGCTTGGTCCTTCTGCCTAGTTTGAAGTGTATGTATGTGTTTGTCTGATTTTAAGTGTGAATGTGAGAAGGTCGATTTATTTTGGTGCATCACCCTCTTTAGAATAGATTTATTTTCCTGCAATCTTTCTCCCTTTTCATCCCCCCCATTATACATCTGTAGCTATATACATATATATGTTAGCACTTACTGGAACAAATATGATGCATCAAAGGGAGCTAGCCCTTACCTGAGACTCTCCCCTCCAACTTTATCGGTCCCACAGGCGAGAGGGGAGTTTCCATTATTGCGTGTGGAAGGCAGGAGCTCAGCCTCCTTTCCCTGAGTGCAATCCACTACGTCAATAGTTTTTGGCATGCCCAGTGGGACCAACTGGGACAAGTTGTGTCCAAAGAGTTGAAGGATTTTTGGTGTGTTCTTTAATCGAACAGCCTTTGGAGGCTTTGTATCAAACACCAATGGCGACTCCAAGTTGAATCTACTGGTTAAGCAGCCTGGTGCCATTAAAAATCACTTTCTGTATGTATAATTCCTTTGCACAAAATCATGGACCTTGTGTTCCTTCATATGATTTTGATCAAACTCAGCCTCTTTATGGCATCTCCCCAAGCAACCCTCCTAGTCACCGTTCAACCAGAAGGGAAACTTCCAATTTCGATATCTTTCACCCTAATGGTACATTCCTAACTTGGAAGGAAATAGTGGAATCACAGGGCAAGAAAGAGGAAAAGAAAGGTTTTGCTCAAAACCTTAAAAAACATAAAGCTACTCTTACCCATGATTCCTATGATCTCCAAGAAAGGCTCTTCCAAGAGGATCTAGCCAGGAGAATTGCAGAGTTGGAATACAGAGAGAGATTCCTCAGCCAATGTGTGATGGATAGTTCAGACCAAATGGCACATTTTATGTTTGAACACACCCCATCTATGCACTTCCAAGAGAGCTATCAGGCTGCACCTGATATAGATGAAGTGCTGACTAAGTGGAAATAGGAGAATCATTTGATTCTATCTCAATGATTGCCTCCTCTTCCACATGGTTTTCCCACTTCACCCCTTCTCAAGGAGGAACCTATTTTGCAAGAGGCAGGTGAGGAGCAAAGATCCAATCTGCAGTTCCCCAAGAGGCTGTCATGAGCAAAAATGAAGAAGAAATCATCATTGATGCTTCTTGTGAAGACACCATCGGCAATGGAGAAGATGTAGGTCTTGCATATATGTAGATGTTCCAGCAATACAAGGAGGAACAAAAGCATGGTGAGCTCTCTTCCCCCTTATTCGATGAACTTCCTTGTTGCTTCGATGAGGAGGATGACTATGCTGAAGAGCCTAAGTTGGAGGAGGAAAAGGAGAGGTCTGTCTTCCTAGAGGAAGGCCTTAAAGAAGAGAGTTTTGAAGAAAGAGGCCATGTTTTATGGGATGAGCAATCATTTTGTGAGTCCATTTCAAACATCATCACAGTCACCCTTCTTCAAGAAGGCCAAGAGGAAGCAAAGGATGAGTCTGACAGAGTCTTCAATGAGGTAGAAGGAAATAAGTCAGACCATGATACGTTGTAGAGGGACTATACATGTCAAAGGGCTAATGGTGATAAGCCAATAACCACTAATTTCTTGGTGAAGAGCACCATTATGATGAACTAGCATTCAACAAGATTCCAAGAACAAACAGAGTACACATATGTTGGGAGCATGTTCAAATCTATTTCACTCGGATACCAGCCAATGCAGGTGACAGGCAAGAAGAGCAAGTCACCAATTCTCCTTTTCATTCAGCTACTTGCCTGCCACCATAAGTCTTCTTTCCAGGAAGGGGACTTAAGAAATTTTCCCTTTGATCCAGGAGGGAAGAAAATATTCTTGGTTAGCTGTATATAGTAGTTTGTTTTTAGTTTCTTTCCGGCTTTCCCTAAGTGCAGTTGCACAAGTAGTTTTATTATCCTTGTGTATGTTTGCTCTTCCTCTTGGAGTGAATCTGCGTGATTGATTCTAAAATTTATTGGAGTTGTTTCTATTTTAAAGTTACAATCTGACTTCGTGCCTAATGGATTTTTAAGGCAACTAGCTTCTAAGCATGGCAGGCATGCTTCCCTTGGGAGGTGCCAATCTGTTGACCATTTTTTCCCAATAGGGAAAAAAATTGGTCCCCTTCTCCCCCTACTATTTAAATCCAATTCATATTTTGATTTTTCACAAGTCTAAGAATTTCTATGGACTTTACAAGTGATTGGTTCAATCTTCAGGTTCTTCAGCTTAGTTCAATCAGCTAAGTTCAATGCAGAGTTCAATCGACAAAGTTCATAGCCTTGGTTCAATCAACAGTTCAATAGTAGAAGCAAACAAACAAAGTTTAAAGGCTTGGTTCCATCATGCTCAACGTGCAATGTTGAATCGTTAAACCGGTTCAACATTTTGGTTCAACGCGATTGGTTCAAAGGGTCAGTTCAACAAGCAGAAAAGCCTGAAGGAAATTGCCAAGGATGGTGACGTCCCAGATGCTGTCAAATATAAAGAAGCGAATTTGCCATTAGTTTTCAAAGTGATGATGGCCACGTGAACATCAATTCTAGCATAGTGAAATAGCCATTTTCTTTCGAACTAGAAGAGTGCTAACCATGAAAAAGGCCCAAAAATGTAGCAACCCACTAGAAGATCGCCCTTGAGGGCTGAAGGAGCCAGAAGAAGACAAATGCAGAAAAGATAAAAGTGCCAGGTGTAGGAGCAAGCAGATAGACTAAGTGGTGAAGGGAGGAATTAATTCTAGAAATTACTCCAGTAGGTGATATAGTGCCTACAAATTGATGATTGGGAGGCACAAAATAGCCAACAATGCAACCGGTTTTCTTCATTTTGCATTTATGAGTAGATAAACTATGTAATCACCTTGAAGAAGCGACCTTACGAGTAGACAAAGGGCGCATGCTCATTGATGTTTTGAGTGGCTTTCTCTTCCCAATGATCATAAAGCACATGGGTCACTTATAAAAAGAGGTACCAAAAGGCCTCCTTTCTTCTCCTATATATTGAGGACTTGTCATTTTTGTAATCATCTTTCACATTTGTGAGGCGTAGCCCTAGCAAAATTTCACTTGAATCAATAAACACATTTTTTACCTCTATCTTGGATATATATTTTTGTGTATGTCTTGAGTGTTAGTTTGTGTTTAATCATTATTTCTTGAGTGTTAGTTTGTGTTTAATCATTATTTCTTGATGCTTTCACAGGTCCAACACCAACATATCTGTTGTTTACAAGGTGCCATTTCTATGGATTACAGGGAGAGCTATATTTGAAAGTGCAGGAACAACAAAAATTACTTACAGTGTGCATTTCACATCACCTTTGGTGAATCTCTATTTTCTGTATTTTCCATTAAAGCCTCCTTGCCGAGTTTCTTGCAGTCTAGTCCTTCTGCCTAGTTTGAAGTGTATGTATGTGTTTGTCTGATTTTAAGTGTGAATGTGAGAAGATCGATTTATTTTGGTGCATCACCCTCTTTAGAGTAGATTTGTTTCCTTGTAATCTTTCTCCCTTTTCATCCCCTCCATTATACATCTATATCTATATACATATATATGTTGGCACTTATAGGAATAAATCAGATGCATCAAAGGGAGCTAGCCCTTACCTAGAGACTCTCCCCTCCAGCTTCACCAGTCCCACAGATGAGAGGGGAGTTTCCATAGTTGTGTGAAGAAGGCAGGAGCTCAGCCTCCTGCCAAGGGTGCAATCTTCTACGTCAACACCTTTCAAAGTTCAATGGTTCAAGGTTCATTGGTTCAAAGTTCAACGGTTCGACAGTTCGTCGGTTTAATTTTTTGTAAAGAGACACATTCACTTTGTATTCTTTAGGAGTTTAATGTGTTGTTGAACCAATTGTTTGCACCATTCACTTGAACCATTTGGTTGAACATTTTTCTAGAATCTTCTGTTTGAACCACTCGTTCGAACTTTGAACTTTGAATCTTTAAACCCTTTAAACACTTTAAAGCTTTGAAGCTTTGAACCTTTTGGAGGTGGAGTTCAATGGTTCATGCCATATCATTAAACCCCACCATTAAACCTTTTTGATTGAACCTTGGTGTTGAACCATCCCTATAATTTTTTAGGAAATGCCTCAAGTGTTTTGAGATTTTTCTTTGTGAAAGCCTACCTTTTGAACCTGTGATTTCCTTAGCTAAAAAGGCTTGTGTAATTTAATAACTTGACTACTCAAAACATTTTGAGAAAGAAAGAGACCATTTTGGTCTGTAGGACCAAAATGGTCAACATGTTGTCCATAAAAATAAGTGACAGGTTTTGAGAACAATAGCTAGCTCTAGTTCGGGAACTTCCATCGATTGTATTTTGAAACAATCAAAGGGAGTAGAATCTAGAATCTAAGTGTCTTCATCTGTGCCATTGGGCTATGGAGTCATGCCATCCAAAAAGAGAAAGATGCCAAAAACCAAATAAACAACACAAAACAACATAAAACAAATAAATACTGCATAAATGTACAACTGGAATTATTTGATACTTCAAGGATTGAAGTGCTTCAGATGTTGCCCACTGTGAGGCAGTGAAAATGGTGCCCCATCTTGATATCTCAATAAGAAACTATTATCACCACTGAATTGATGGATGGTGAATAGACCTCTCCACAAAGAATCAAATTTGATGTGCATTCTTTTTGGTTCTCTCCTTTTGTCCCATAACAAGACTTGATATCCAATTTGAAAATCATGAATCCTTGCTCTTTTATCGAAGAGTTTATTTACCTAATTTTGATGTGCAACAATACGGTCCACCACCATAGTTCACTGCTCATTTATTTTAGTCAAGCACATGATCTTCTTGTCGATAGAATATTCAAATGTTTGATATTTAACTGCATTTACCAACTTTAGTGCTGGTAGTTCCAGTGTGATTGGTATTTCTACATTCAAAACATATAGAAGTTGAAATGGTGACATACCTATCACCCTTTTGGGTGTAATCCTATCTACCCATAAAGTGTTAAACAATGCTTTATGCTAGGTTTTTTGATTGTCATCTACCAACTTCCTAATAATGGTCACTAGGTTCTTGTTGCTTGATTCTGCTTGACCATTTCCTTGCGAATAATAGTCAAAAGAGTGGAAGAGGATAATACCATAATAATAGCAGAATTGGTTAACCTCATGAGAAGAGAAGTAAGATGCATTATCTGTTACAATCTTCATTAGGACTCCAAACTGGGAAATAATATTTTTCTTGAGGAAATCACATATCACTTTTGAAGTAGCATGCTTGACTGAAATAACTTCCACCCACTTGGTAAAATAATCTATTGCGGTGAGGATATAGTTATGTCTGACATTTGAGGATGGGTTTAAAGTGTTAATGAAATTAGTACCCCTTTGTTGAAAAGGCTCTTCGATCACCACAGGCTTGAGAGGTAACACAGCCAACTTGGGTTTCCCAACGAACTGTTGTCACAGCTTGCATCTATGCACCTAGGTGTATGAATCTTGAAATAGAGTAGGCCAATAGTATCTGGCTCGTAGAATCTTATGGGTAGTCAAAGGTGTAGAAAAATGTCCTCTACAAGCCAAATTGTGGAAAGACTCTAAAAGTCTGCTTTGTTTCACTTTATCCATGCAATGAAGAAATACCCCATCAAGGCTCCTCTTATACAAACCATTATCCCACAGGACAAAGTTAACAGCTTCAACTTAACAGTCCTCTTTTCTTTACGAGATAGGTGGGTAGGACACTCACCATAAGTAAGGAAATGAGCGATATTGGAATACCACTCATTAGTAGTAGTGACAAAGAGAATTGTAGGCATTTCTTCAACCTCTATTTCTTCATGCCCTATTTCCTCTAGTATGTTATCAGCAATTAATTGGCAGAGGCCTCTTCCTCACACAAGTTTCATGGGTTTGATAACAAGATCAAACTCCTAGATTTTAGCAATTTAATTGCCCCTTTTAGTTCCAAACTCCTGTTGAGTTAGAATGGACTTCACTGTTGTATCAAGAACTAGAGCAACAATGTGTGAGTTCAGGATGTAAAAAAGGAAGTGTTTTACTGCCTTTACCATAACATAAGCATGCTTCTCCATGTTTGAATATTTTAGGTCATGAGCTTTGAGAGGACAACTCATGAAATATATGGGGGACTCCACACCTTCTTTGTTATGTTGAACCAAAATGGCTGAACGTGTGTGTTTAGAAGCATAGCTATATATTACGAAGTCTTTGGTATAAATTGGACAAACCAAGATTGGGGCATGGGTGATAGCTTCCTTGATATCTTGAAATGCTGACTTGCCTTCTTCAGTCCAGCAAAAAGTAGCTTCACCCTTCATCATGTTGATAATGTGGTGAGTCTTCTCTGCGAATTCAAGGATGAACCTTTGTATAAAATTCACCTTTCCAAAGAAAGAATGGACTATAGTCTTACTAGCAAGAAGAGCAAGCTCTTGTATGGACTTGACTCTTTTTGGGTCAATTTTTATGCCTTCTTGGGATACAATGTGACTGAGAAGTTTCCCTTCTATAACCCCAAAAATTGATTTCTTCGGATTGAGAGAAATGCCATTTTATCGACATCGTTCCAACACTTATTGTAAATGATGCACATGATTAGGACAATGTTTGGAAAAAATGGTCAAGTCATCAAGATATACCATAATGAACTTCTCCATTTCATTTCTGAAGGCAAGATCCATCACTCTCTGGAAGGTGGTGCCAGCATTGATCAAACCAAAAGGCATTCTATGATATGCAAAGGTGCCCCAAGGTGTAGTGAAAACGGTCTTATGTTGGTCAGCTTCACCAACTTTCACTTGATTATACCCCAAAAAACCATCTAACATTGATAACATCTCTAAGCCAGTTACTGTTTGTAGTAGCTGATCCATGATGGGTAGGGGTAGTTGTCTTTTAAAGAGGATTGATTTAGATTTCTAAAATCAACACATAGGTGATTTTATCTATTCTTTTTTCTCACAGGGACTATGTTCACAATCTAGGTGGAATGATGGATTGAAAAAATTATCCTTGCATTCAACATTTTTTAGATCTCAAAAAGAATAGTACTTGATATCTTGGGGTTGTATTGCCTTTGTTTCTACTTGTGAGGCAATGACCCAAATTTGAGAGGAATTTCTTGCTAAATTTCTTTGAGCATGAGAGATATTAGATCATCATAAGAGTACACCAAAACATCAATGTAATGGCAAAGCAGAGTAATGAATTTGAGTTTTTTATCAGGAGTGCAACAATTCTTGATGTTGACCATTTTGGGATTATCTTCTGTACTCAAATTTATTTGATCAAAATCTTTGGAGGAGCTTGAATCCATTGGCTGCTTCTTGATAAACCTATCATGCTTATCGAATAGCTTTTCAAGAGAAACTAACCCTTTGGGAATTTTATTCCCTTTGAGCTGAAGGAACTCTTCACCAGTTTTTAAATTTGTTTCGGGCACTGATTCTCGTGAAGGAGATTCACTGCCTTCCAAATAAAGCTCCTCAAAGCCATCCATCTGTTATGTTGAACCAAAATGGCTGAAAGTGTGTGTTTAGAAGCATAGCTATATATTACGAAGTCTTTGGTATAAATTGGACAAACCAAGATTGGGGCATGGGTGATAGCTTCCTTGATATCTTGAAATGCTGACTTGCCTTCTTCAGTCCAGCAAAAATTAGCTTCACCCTTCATCATGTTGATAATGTGGTGAGTCTTCTCTGTGAATTCAAGGATGAACCTTTGTATAAAATTCACCTTTCCAAAGAAAGAATGGACTATAGTCTTACTAGCAAGAAGAGCAAGCTCTTGTATGGACTTGACTCTTTTTGGATCAATTTTTATGCCTTCTTGGGATACAATGTGACTGAGAAGTTTCCCTTCTATAACCCCAAAAATTGATTTCTTCGGATTGAGAGAAATGCCATTTTATCGACATCGTTCCAACACTTATTGTAAATGATGCACATGATTAGGAAAATGTTTGGAAAAAATGGTCAAGTCATCAAGATATACCATAATGAACTTCTCCATTTCATTTCTGAAGGCAAGATCCATCACTCTCTGGAAGGTGGTGCCAGCATT
Source organism: Torreya grandis (assembly GCA_037957365.1). Lineage (NCBI taxonomy): Eukaryota > Viridiplantae > Streptophyta > Pinopsida > Cupressales > Taxaceae > Torreya > Torreya grandis. The sequence continues at coordinate 902,971 of JARHVA010000959.1, read as the reverse complement.
GATCAAACCAAAAGGCATTATGTGATATGCAAAGGTGCCCCAAGGTGTAGTGAAAACAGTCTTATGTTGGTCAGCTTCACCAACTTTCACTTGATTATACCCCAAAAAACCATCTAACATTGATAACATCTCTAAGCCAGTTACTGTTTGTAGTAGCTGATCCATGATGGGTAGGGGTAGTTGTCTTTTAAAGAGGATTGATTTAGATTTCTAAAATCAACACAGAGGTGATTTTATCTATTCTTTTTTCTCACAGGGACTATGTTCACAATCTAGGTGGAATGATGGATTGAAAAAATTATCCTTGCATTCAACATTTTTTAGATCTCAAAAAGAATAGTACTTGATATCTTGGGGTTGTATTGCCTTTGTTTCTACTTGTGAGGCAATGACCCAACTTTGAGAGGAATTTCTTGCTAAATTTCTTTGAGCTTGAGAGATATTAGATCATCATAAGAGTACACCAAAACATCAATGTAATGGCAAAGCAGAGTAATGAATTTGAGTTTTTTATCAGGAGTGCAACAATTCTTGATGTTGACCATTTTGGGATTATCTTCTGTACTCAAATTTATTTGATCAAAATCTTTGGAGGAGCTTGAATCCATTGGTTGCTTCTTGATAAACCTATCATGCTTATCGAATAGCTTTTCAAGAGAAACTAACCCTTTGGGAATTTTATTCCCTTTGAGTTGAAGGAACTCTTCACCAGTTTTTAAATTTGTTTCGAGCACTGATTCTCGTGAAGGAGATTCACTGCCTTCCAAATAAAGCTCCTCAAAGCCATCCATCTGTTATGTTGAACCAAAATGGCTGAAAGTGTGTGTTTAGAAGCATAGCTATATATTACGAAGTCTTTGGTATAAATTGGACAAACCAAGATTGGGGCATGGGTGATAGCTTCCTTAATATCTTGAAATGCTGACTTGCCTTCTTAAGTCTAGCAAAAATTACCTTCACCCTTCATCATATTGATAATGTGGTGAGTCTTCTCTGCGAATTCAGGGATGAACCTTCGTATAAAATTCACCTTTCCAAAGAAAGAATGGACTATAGTCTTACTAGCAAGAAGAGCAAGCTCTTGTATGGACTTGACTCTTTTTGCGTCAATTTTTATGCCTTCTTGAGATACAATGTGATTGAGAAGTTTCCCTTCTATAACCCCAAAAATTGATTTCTTCGGATTGAGAGAAATGCCATTTTATTGACATCGTTCCAACACTTACTGTAAATGATGCACATGATTAGGACAATGTTTGGAAAAAATGGTCAAGTCATCAAGATATACCATAATGAACTTCCCCATTTCATTTCTGAAGGCAAGATCCATCACTCTCTGGAAGGTGGTGCCAGCATTGATCAAACCAAAAGGCATTCTATGATATGCAAAGGTGCCCCAAGGTGTAGTGAAAACGGTCTTATGTTGGTCAGCTTCACCAACTTTCACTTGATTATACCCCAAAAAATGATCTAACATTGATAACATCTCTAAGCCAGTTACTGTCTGTAGTAGCTGATCCATGATGGATAGGGGTAGTTGTCTTTTAAAGAGGATTGATTTAGATTTCTAAAATCAACACAGAGGTGATTTTATCTATTCTTTTTTCTCACAGGGACTATGTTCACAATCTAGGTGGAATGATGGATTGAAAAAATTATCCTTGCATTCAACATTTTTTAGATCTCAAAAAGAATAGTACTTGATATCTTGGGGTTGTATTGCCTTTGTTTCTGCTTGTGAGGCAATGACCCAACTTTGAGAGGAATTTCTTGCTAAATTTCTTTGAGCCTGAGAGATATTAGATCATCATAAAAGTACACCAAAACATCAATGTAATGGCAAAGCAAAGTAATGAATTTGAGTTTTTTATCAAGAGTGCAACAATTCTTGATGTTGACCATTTTGGGATTATCTTCTGTACTCAAATTTATTTGATCAAAATCTTTGGAGGAGCTTGAATCCATTGGTTGCTTCTTGATAAACCTATCATGCTTATCGAATAGCTTTTCAAGAGAAACTAACCCTTTGGGAATTTTATTCCCTTTGAGCTGAAGGAACTCTTCACCAATTTTTAAATTTGTTTTGGGCGCTGATTCTCGTGAAGGAGATTCACTGCCTTCCAAATAAAGCTCCTCAAAGCCATCCATCTATTCCAAAAATTAATGATTTGGTTGTCCTCATTAAACACTTGCCAATGATTGTCATTATCAGGTACACTTGGTCAAAAGACCAGCTCAATAGTGTACTTATGCCCTTTAAAGTCTTTGTGAGGAACCATGAGGGTTGTAGAGACGACCAAGGAATCTGCTCAATCATTGAATTCTCTGGGCACCGCATAAATACTAAAAATCTCAAAAATTTCAAGGCAGTCCCACACCAAATTACGATAATATAATCTTTCATTCTTGGTTTGATACAAGTTTTTCACCTGACAAACCACCATTTCAGCATCTCCTCAGGTGTGAAGAAGCTTAACATCTTTAGTTTGAACAACTTTCAATCTGAGCAACAAAGATTCGTACTCAGCAATGTTGTTGGTATTACTGAACTGTAACTTATACGAATAGGGGAAAATATCTCCTTATGGAGATATCAAAATAATTCTAGCTCTAGAACCAGTAGAAGAATAACTGCCATCAAATTCTAGAATCCAGACATCATTAGAATTTGATCTCCTTTCAGATTTCTCTTCATTAGGGAAGGAAGATCCTTTTTCATCTGAACATTTTTCTACTAATTCTTCTGATGTCTTGTCTAAATTTTTTGGATTTTCACTTACAGAAATTTCATCTGATGAAATAGAAACATCTTCTGTAGACAGAAAGTAGTTACCCATTCCTAAGGATTCAAATAAAATTTGAGCTTCAGGGGCTGATGTTTGGGTGATAATGTATTTTGACTCTTTCTTAAGAAGCAGCCTTTACATGATGCCTTTGATAGGTATCCTCACTTTAGATATCTCCATGTTCAATTCTCCACCAATATCCTCGCAAAAATTTTGTCCAAGCAGAATGCCATAGGAAGCTGGAACGTCAGCCACCAAAATTGCCATTTTAATCTTTTTTTCTAAGAAGGCCGTGAATGCAAATTGGGCATCTTTTATTTGACCCAAAAGTGGCACTTGCTTGTTTTCCATGGAGAAAAATCTCCCAAAAGTTTTAGTCAAAGTGAGAGCAAGAGTGTCTGCCTCCTTGGTGGGCATCACATTGTCAGAGGCGCCAGAGTCTATTATACAGTTGCTCAAATTATGACCATTAATCAAAAGGGAAACATAGAAACGTTCTATTTTTCTAGGGGCATTAGGAGGAGTAATGATAAGATTATTTCAAGTGGATGTGTTCTTTGGGGGATCATGAGTTACCTTTGAAACATCTTGTCCTGCAGAGACAATTTTGTTCTTGATGCATTCAACTAGCCTATCCAACTACTCAAGGTTGGCTTGTAAGTATTCAAACTCAGACATTTGGATCTTGGTCTTCTTAGTATGATCAATTATGTCAAATAACTAAAATTAACTAGAAATAGAGGAAGGAAGTCCATCATTTTGGGTTTTATTAGGTATGGTACTAGTCTGAGAAATTGAAGTAGAAAGCACAGAGTTGTTTGAGGTACTTACTTTTTTATTGATCATTGGGTCCTTTGATTGGAAAGGTAGTGAAGTCCCCCATTTAATAATTAAAATTATTGGTTGACATTCTTTCCCTATTTTTCTCTTATCAAATTATTGAGTTGACTAGTTCTGGGACCTAGTAAAAATAGTGTATGATCCATCAAACACTTCTCTCTTACTTCTAGCTTCATCTTGGTAATTCAGAAAACCAATGTTAGAGTCACCAACTAATTCTTCTTCTCCTTTTTCAAAGAGATTAGAGTAATCTTCTTGGTCCAACTTAGGTTGGAAAGAGAAATCATGTTTAACTTCATGATAACTAACTGCTGAGTTAACTGATGCTACTTCAATGGCAAACTTCTCTTGTGGGGGAGGAAGATGATTTGGTTGCCCTTGATTTCTGGCAGCATTGCCGTGATATGACTAGCTGGGAAACATCTTCCTTGGTATATCTCGATAAGAAGGAAGGGCAGACATCCCTTGTGCCATTTTCTTTTTTAGAGCTAAAAAATTCATTTGCTAGCTTTTACGCCATAGGATCAGTGGTGCATGTAGAGAAATTTTTAGAAGATGAAGAAGAGTTATTTTTATTAGGATCTCTTCTTATCTTTCCTACCAAGATAAGATCATCTGCAACCTCAGTGGCCAAAATTTGAGCTACAACAAGATCTATGTGGCTAGCCTACCTCAACAAGAAACTCACTTTAGGAAGCTGAGAATTGATGAAGAAGCACATAAGATTTTTTGGCGTCAGCTGAGCAATTGTAGGAATCCTGTTCCTCAGCTTGTCCAATTTAGCAATGAAGTCTCGCATGGGTTCATGAGGCTCCTTCTTCATTTATGTAAGTTGGGCTAACAGGGCATGTGCATCTTCTGCAAGTTTGAACCTAGCCTCAAACTTGGCCTTGAGAGTGTTCCAGTCAGTTACTATTTGTGCTTGCAGATGATAAAACTAGTCTGTGACAATGCCTTGTAACATTTTCACAAATAGTCTGATTTCTATATCTTCAAATTCAATGCCTATCACACCATAGGCTATGCAGAAAGCTACAATATGTTCATCAAGATGAACTCTCCCATCATCATAGAACTTGGTAAAATTCTTTTTTGAACTATGAGGTAGTTCATGTAAAGGTTGGGTTAGATTCAGAGAGCCAAAAGTGTTACCCCAAGGGCCTTGGATTGCCATGATATGACAATTGAAAGGAGGGATGATAAATATATGTAGGGTATGTATATACAAAGCTCTACTAGTAGAGGAAAGAGAAGCTTTGGCTGGTATTGGAAACATGATGTTGGTAGGAGGAAAATACCTAGTTCACTGAAGGCAAGATTGTGGAGGAGAAAGGTCAAAATTATTTTGCTGCACAAATTTAAACATAGGATCAACAATACCTTGAGCTCTCTGGCTTCATGTATACTGTGGATCTACCAGAATGTAGAATGGAAAATAATTGAAAATGCTTCAATTTGGAGCTTGAGGCTTCAAATTGCATGTTCTTCCCCCAGTGGAGTCACCAAAAAGCTGTTGGGTGTGTTGTTCCCAAAATTTGTCACTCATTTTTGGGACAACATATGAACTATTTTGGTCCTACAGGCCAAAATTCCCTCTTCCCTTCTCAAAAATTTGTTCTGGGCATTTAAATTCTCCATTTTTTAAGCTTCTTCATCTAACAAACTTTGTAGGTTCATTTCTACGAACTTTGTAGGCTCATTTATATGGACTCTATAGGCTCAATTCTATAGACTCTGTATGTTGGTTTCTTGGTTCTACAGACTAGTTTCTATGGACTCATTACTACAGACTCCATAGGAAAGGAACAAGTTTCCAACACTTAGGCATTTTCAGGATAGGTTCAACACCTTGGTTCAAACAAAAATGTTTTTCACCAAGTTTCAAACAAAGGATTGAACCATTGAACCTATAAACCATTGAACCCCATTTACAAAAGGTTCAAAGGTTTAACGGCTTCGAAGGTTCAACGACATCGGTAAGCTTCAAAGAGTCAAGCACTTTATCAAAGTTCATCAAGTTCAACCGCTTCACGGTTCCACAGCTTCAAACACTTAGCCAAAAATAAAGGCTTGAACTATTGAACCATTGAACCATTGAACCTTGAACCATTTTGGTTCAACGTTTCAACTAGTTCAATGACTAAATGGTTCAATGCATTTGGTTCAAGAGATCAAAAAGACTTAGCCAAATAAAGAGAATGAACCAATTGAACCATTGAACCAAAGACGATTTGATCAACAGGTTCAAGGGACTGCCCCAAAGCCAAAGGCCAAGTCTCCTTGCGGAGGGCAATGAGCAAAAGTGGACAAAGTTGGAATTCCTTTGAGAAGATTTTCATCAGAAAAAAGAGATAACGATTTTTGGGCTTTTCCTTCAGACAAATTATCTGAAGGAATTCCTTTAGACTTTTTGTCTGAAGGAGATCAAGGATAAAGCCCATCAAAGAAACAAAAGCCCGTTGAAGGAAGTAAAGCCCAAAGGCCGCCCGAAAGATCTCAAAGGGCAGGTACCCTTTCGAGGGGCACTTGACACTCAAAAAAAGACTATTTGAAAAGCCTAAAGGGACACCTTCCCTTCAGGGTGTTCTAAAGGCTTGATAAAGACATAAAAATAAGCTTCTCTTAGAGTTCCATGGAGGGCGCCAAGTGGCAACTATAGAAGGTTTTAATGTGTTTTTCTAAATGTAGCGGAAGTCATCACGTGTCCCTTGTAAAACTCATTAGAGTGTGCCAAGTGTCATCATCCGTGTGAATCCAAATGAGTCCTAAATGTTTCTATAGTGATTCTAAAGCTCAGCAGAAGCCACCAAGTGTCATCTTTTACAGGACTCTCAAAAGGTACCTAAAGCTTTTATAAGTTAAACAAATGCTGCCAAGTGTCCTCGCTTATTTCATAGTGAAAGGTGCCATGTAAGATCAGTGGAAAGCGCCACCTATCCCCATTCCCATTTTGAAGGTGATCGGGCAAGAAGTGTTGTGGGTCCCATTTTCTGTAAGATTGGTGAAGTTTCAAAGCAACAGACTATGACAGATGTCAAAGGCAGAACACTCCCAATACAAAGATAGGAAGGAATTACTAAGGATGATGGGCTTGCAATAGTCAAATTCAAGGCAATAAACTAACCGTTGATCTTTAAAGGCTTGAGCACAAACCTAAATGCATTTAAAGGCCTTAAGGCCAAAGGGAAGAACCGTTGAGAGGAGACGAAAGAGCCAGCAACGCTGGGAATGTAGCCCCGAGAGCTCAAATTTGAGGAAGAGACAAAGCTGGAGAAAGACAAAAGAACAAACTCAGTGACTAGCTGAAGTGGGAGCTTAAATCACATTAGAAAAAGGGAAAGCCAAAAATATTTGTGTAAAAGTTATTCCAGTAGGTGGAACAGTCCACAAAGTAGATATTTGAGCTTGTAAACATTAAAAGCACGACCTGTTTGTCTCCCTTAGAGTAAAGTCAAAGTGGATAGCTACATAGATATCAAGTGACAGACCAGATGACCTAGGCCCAAGATATGACATTTGAGATGAATTGACATGCCACAATTAGGGCAGCCACCCTATTCTAGCATGGGCCCCCTAACATCTTTTATTGTTTTAGAGAGATCTTCCTAATACAGAAGCAAAACTCTGCCCAAATTGAAAGGTGAATACTGAGACTTTGAGCTCAGATTATTGTTCATATCATTTTATCTGAATGAGAAAGAAAGTTGTTTGTAGACTTTGTGCTGGCATAGCTTGTATAATTTTAGAAGATTGTTCTTATGTCTGTCTTCTGAATGTGTTCTTGTTTATTTAATTTGGCAAGTAGAATTAGTGAAAGTAATTAGGAAGGTGTCCTGAAGCCAACTATGAAGAGACTTTGTGCCCCCATAATTACCTTTAGAGTGTTTTCTTTTTATTCTTGTGTAAAGGATCTTGGGATGACTTTGTGCCCTCATTATCCTTCATATTCTATTTTTGTGTAAAGGACCTTGGGATGACTTTGTGTCCTCATTGTCCTTCGTATCTCACTCTTGGGTAGTCGAGGTGGAGACTTTATGCTACATCTCAGGCTGTTGGTTACTACACCCTTGGTTACCAGTTACTTTTACTATGTGAAAGAACTCCTGTTGTTCCCTACAAGAACACTTATGAAAGAAGAGAAGTGCCTTTATTGTTTTCACCAAGATTTTATCCTTTGTTTGTGAACATCATCTCTAAAAAAAGAGAGATGGATGGTGTATCCTACCCCTGAGTGTTAGTTTTTGCTTATAGTTATAGTATATAGCCCTTTCATACTTATAGGGAACCTCCCCTTGATGAGAGGAGAGATTTTCCCCTTTGGATGTGGTAAACCGGCAACTTTGGATGACCAATCTCCCTTGCCGTGGATGATCAGACCTATTTTACTCATCAATACGCTGGTGACAAAATATTCACCCAACAAGTTTTGGTGACTCCACTGGGGACATAGTAATTTTGTGCAATTTGAAGCCTCAAGCTTTAAATTGAAACATCACCTATGTCTTACCCATTATCATTATAGCCTTATCCATTTATTCCACTGGGGAAGAATGAGTAGTTCTAGTTCTTTCCCATTGTTAATTTTCCTCCCAGCTTTGCACAACAATTTTTGGTGAGTCCACTGGGGAAGAGCATGCAGTTTAAAGTCTCAAGCTTCAAGCTGAAGCAAATGCTACTCTTTTCCATTTTTGTTCTACAATCTGGCAAATCCATGCTATACAAGAAGCCAGAAATCTTAAGGTGTTGTTGACCCTATTTTTGAGTTGGTGCAGTAGAGCAATTTTTATTTGTTTCCTCCACAACTTCACCTTTAACAAACTAAGAGTCTTCCTCCTACTCATACCAGGTCACCAATACAAGGTAGAGTATCTTTTTCTGTTGTTCGTAGAGCTTTGCCTATACATACCCCACCAAGATTTGTTATCCCCCCTTTCCATAGCCATATAATGGCAGTTCAAGGCCCCTGGGGTAACTCTTTTGGCCCACTCAATCTAACTCCACCCCTACATGAGCTACCACGTAGTTCAAGGAAGAATTTCCCTGAATTATTTGGTGATGGGAGAGTTCACCCTGATGAACACATTACCGCCTTCAACATAGCTTGTGGTGTGATAGGCATGGAGTATGAGGACGTAGTAGTCAAGCTGTTTGTGGAAACACTACAAGGCGCTACTACAGATGGGTTGGGTTCTACCATCTGCAGGCTTGGTCAGTGACTGACTGAGACACTCTCAAAGCCAAATTTGAAGCTAGGTTCAAGCCTACAGAAGATGCGCATGCCCTACTAGCCCAACTCACATAGATGAAGAAAGAGCCTCATGAACCTATGAGGGACTTCATAGCCAAGTTTGAAAAGCTAAGAAATAAGATTCCTACCATTGCTTAGCCAACACTTGAGAATATTAAATGTTTCTTCATCAATTTATAGCTTCCTGAAGTGAGTTTCTTGTTGAGACGGGCTGGCCACATAGACCTTGCTGCTGCTCAAGATTTGGCCACTGAGGTGGAAGATGATCTCATCTTGGCAGGGAAGATAAGAAGAGATCCTAACAGAGGCAAATCTTCTTCATCTTTTGAGAATTCATATACATGCACCACTAATCAAATAGTGTAAAAGCTGGCAAATGAACTAATAGCCTGAAAAGATAAGTGGCCCAAGGTATGTCTGCACCTCCTTATTGGGATATGCCAAGGAAGACATTTTAGAACCAGCTATATTAAGGCAATGCTTCCAAAAGTCAAGGGAAACCAAATCATCTTCCTCTCCCATGGGGGAACCTTGCCATTGAAGCACCTCCAACCAATTCAGCAGTTGGATATCTTGAGGCCGAATCAAATTTCTCCTTCCAACTTGATTTGAACTCTGAAAATGATGTTAATCTCTTCACTGAGGAAGAAGAAGAATTAGCTGGTGACTCCAACATTGGTTTCCTTAATTACCAGGATGAACCTAAAAGTGAAGGTGGATCAGTTAATGGATCATACGTTGTATTCACTTGGTCTAAGAATCAGTCAGCTCAACAAGCTGATAAGGAGAAAATAGAGGAATGAACTCAGCCTTTAATTTAAATTGCTAAGCGGGGAACCACTTTGCCCTTCCAGCCAAAGGACCTGATGACTGTTAAAAAGGTGAGTACATCAAGCATTCTTACACCTTCTACTTCAAATTTGTAGACCAGTCCTCCCCCTCCCAAAAACTAAAAGGATGAACTCCCATCCTCTGTTCCTAGTTCATTTCAAACATTTGACATAATTGACCATGCCAAGAAAACTAAAATTCAAATGTCTGAATTTGAATTTCTGAAATCCAACCCTGAGCAGTTGGATAGGTTAGTGGAATGTGTGAAGAATAAAACCATCCCTATAGGACCAGCTATTTCAAAGGTGACTCCCACGTCCACCTGGAATAACCTTGTCATTGCTCCTCCTACTGCTTCCAGAAGGACTGAACCATTCTATGTCTCTTTGCTAATAAATGGACATCAGCTTAACAATTACATCATAGACTCAGGTGCGTCAGACAATGTCATGCCTACCAAAGTAGTTGAATCCCTTGGTATCACATTGACCAAGACATTTGGGAGATGTTTCTCCATGGAGAAAAAATAAGTGCCACTCTTGGGACAAATCAAGGACACCCAATCTGCATTTGCCGCCTTTCTAGAAAAGAGAATCAAGATGACAGTCCTGGTGGCCAACGTCTCAGCCTCATACGACATCCTTCTTGGGCAAAATTTTTGCAAGGATTTTGGAGTAGAATTGAGCATGGACCTGTCTGAAGTGAGGATCCCTGTCAAAGGCATCATGCAGAGGCTGCTTCCTAAAAAGGAGGCAAAATATGTTGTCACCCAAACGTCGATTCCTGAAGCTCAAATTTTGTTTGAGTCTTCAAGCAGGGGTAACTATTTTTTGTCTACTGAAGATGTTCCTGTTACAGTAGATGAAATTCCTATAGGTGGCAATCTAGAAATTGGTTCAGATAAAACAATAAAAGGCATGAAAGAGCACAGTGTAAGCCCAAATGAACTCTCCTCTCCAAACAAAGAAAAATTTGAGAAAGGAGCAGTTTTTGATGATGTATGGATACTAAGATTTGATGGCAATTGCTCTTCTACCAGTGCTAGAGCCAGGACTGTGTTGATGTCTCCTTAAGGAGATATCTTTCCTTCTTCATATGAATTGTAGTTCAACAACACCAACAACACTGTTGAGTATGAATCTCTGTTACTCAAGTTGAAGGCTGCTTAAGACAAAGGTGTCAAACTCCTTCACACTAAAGGAGATGTTGAGCTAATGGTTTGTCAAGTATCTGATGGGGACAATCAAATCATGTGTTGGACTAAACTAGAAGAGCAACAAGCTATGGTAGTGGACCATACTGCTTCACGCCAAAGTCAGGAAAAGGAACTCTTCACCAAGAGAGCAAAGATTTATGGTTTTTAGGTTGGAGACCATGCCTTGCCATGGGGCAAGAAGAGAGAACCAAAAGGAGTGCACAGAAAAGGTGATTCCTAGTGGAGAGTTCCATTCACCCATCATCGATTCTGGGGAGAAGATAGTTTTTTACTGGTTTATCAGGATGGAATGCCATTTTCACTATCTCATAGTGGGCAGCATCTAAAGCACTTCAAATTTTGAGGCATCAGATAAGATCATCTGTACATATGTATATTTATATAGTCTTTAGTTTTGTTTTGTGCTTTTCATTTTCATTTTTGGTGCCTTTCTTTTTTGGGTAGCATGACTCCTTAGCCCAATGGCACACTTCAAGGCATTGGAGATTCTGGTTTCTACTTCCCTCAGCTATTCCAAGTCTTCAACTGAAAGAAGTTCCCCAACTAGAGCCAACTATTGTTCCCAAAATTTGTCACTCATTTTTGGGACAACATATGAACTATTTTGGTCCTGCAGGCTAAAATTCCCTCTTCTCTTCTCAAAAAATTATTTTAGGCATTCAAATTATCCATTTTTCAAGCTTTTTCAGCTAACAGACTCTGCAAGTTCATTTCTATGGACTCTACAGGCTCATTTCTATAGACTCTGTAGGCTCAGTTCTATGGACTCTGCAGGTTGGTTTCTTGGTTCTATGAACTAGTTTATACAAATTCCACAGGAAAGGAACAAGTTTCCAACACTTAGGCATTTTTAGGATAGGTTCAATGCCTTAGTTGAACCAAAAATTTCTTCACCAAGCTTCAAACAAAGGATTGAACCATTAAATCCCGCTTCTAAAAGGTTCAAAGGTTCAATGGGTTTGAAGGTTCAACGACATCGGCAAGCTTCAAAGAGTCAAGTGCTTTGTCAAAGTTCATCAAGTTCAACCGCTTCATGGTTCCAAAGCTTCAAACACTTAGTGGAAAGCAAAGGCTTGACCATTAAACCATTGAACTGTTGAACCTTGAACCATTTTGGTTTAACATTTCAAATGGTTCAATGAGCAAATGGTTCAACGCATTTATTTTAAGAGATAGAAAAGACTTAGCCAAATAAAGAGAATGAATTGATTGAACCATTAAATCGTTGAACCAAAGATGATTCAATTGGCAGGTTCAAGGGACTGCCCCAAAGCCAAAGGCCAAGTGCCCTTGCAGAGGGCAGTGAGCAAAAGTAGACAAAGTTGGAATTCCTTCAAGAATATTTTCATTAGAAAAAAGAGAAGGCTTTTCAGGCTTTTCCTTCGGATAAATTGTCTAAAGGAATTCCTTTGGACTTTTTATCTGAAGGAGATCAAGGATAAAGCCCATCGCAAGAAACAAAAGCCTGCTGAAGGAAGTAAAGCCTGAAGGCCGCCTGAAAGATCTTGAAGGGTAGGTACCCTTGCAGGGTGCACTTGACACTCAAAAAAGGACCATTTGAAATCCCTGAAGGGACACCTTCCCTTTGAGGTGTTCCAAAGGCTTGATAAAGACGTAGAAATAAGCTTCTCTCAGAGTTCTGCGGAGGGCACCAAGTGGCAAATGTGGAAGGTTTTAATGTGTTTTTCTAAATGTAGCAGAAGTTGCCACATGTCCCTTGTAAAACTCAACAGAGCGCACCAAGTATCATCATCTGTGTGAATCCAAATGAGTCTCGAATGTTTTTATAGTGATTCTAAAGCTCAGCAAAAGCTGCCAAGTGTCATCTTCTGAAGGACTCTCAAAAGGTACCTAAAGCTTCTATAAGTTAAGCGGATCCTGCCAAGTGTCCTCACCTATTTCATAGTGGAATGTGCCATGTAAGATCAATAAAAAGTGCCACCTATCCCTGTTCCTCTTTTGAAGCTGCTCAGGCAAGAAGTGTTGTGGGTCCCATTTTCTGTAAGATTGGTGAAGTTTCAAAGTAGCAGACTCTGACAGATGTTAAAGACGGAGCACTCCTAATACAAAGACAAGAAGGAATTGCTAAGGAGGATGACGGGCCCGCAACAGTCAAATTCAAGCTAATAAAATCTGCACTCAAAGGCCTTAAGGCCAAAGGAAAGAACCGTTGAGAGGAGCTGAAAGAGCCATCAAGGCTGGGAATGTAGCCTCAAGAGCTCAAATTCTAGGAAGAGACAAAGCTGGAGAAAGACAACATAACAAACTCAGTGACTAGCTGAAGTGGGAGCTTAAATTGCAGTAGAAAAAAGGGAAAGCCAAAAATATCCATGCAAAAGTTATTCCAGTAGGTGGAATAGTCTGCAAAGTAGATATTTGAGCCTGCAAACATTGAAGGTGCAGCCTATTTGTCTCCCTTGGAGTAAAGGCAAAGTGGATAGCTACACAAATATTAGGTGACAGACCAGATGACCCAGGCCCAAGAGAAGACATTTGAGATGAATTGACATGCCACAGTTAAGGCAGCCACCCTATTCCAGCATGGCCCCCCTAATAGAACTAAAAATGCATTCAAGGCATTGAATGCACAGCATGGGCCATTCCATGAAACAAAGCACCAAGTCTTTCTTGGCTGCTATATATTGTAATCTCTTTTATTGTTTTAAAGATATCTTCCCAATACATAACCAAAACTCTACCCAAATTGAAAAGTGAATACTGAGACTTTGAGCTCAGATTGTTGTTTATATCATTTTATCTGAATGAGAAAGCAAGTTGTTTGCAGACTTTGTGCTGTCATAGCTTGTATCATTTTAGGAGATTGTTCTTATGTCTGTCTTCTAAATGTGTTCTTGTTTATTTAATTTGGCAAGCAGAATTAGTGAAAGTAATCAAGAAGGTGTCTTGAAGCCAACTGTGGAGAGACTTTGTGCCCCCACAATTGCCTTTAGAGTGTTTTCTTTCTATTCTTATGTAAAGGATCTTGGGACGACTTTGTGCCCTCATTATCCTTCGTATTCTATTTTTGTGTAAAGGACCTTGGGATGACTTTGTGCCCTCATTGTCCTTCGTATCTCACTCTTGGGTAGTCGAGGTGGAGACTTTATGCTACATCTCAGACTGCTGGTTACTACACCCTTGGTTACTGGTTACTTATACTATGTGAAAAAACTCCTGCTATTCCCTGCAAGAACACTTCTGAAAGAAGAGAAGTGCCTTTATTGTTTTCACTAGAATTTTCTCTTTTGTTTGTGAACATCATCTCTGAAAGAAGAGAGATGGATGGTGTATCCTACCCCTAAGTGTTATTTTCTACTTATAGTTATAGTATATAGCCCTTTCATACTTATAGGGAACCTCTCCTTGATGAGAGGAGAGATTTGTCCCCTTTGGATGTGGTAAACCTACAACTTTGGATGACCAATCTCCCTTGCTATGGATGATCAGATCTATTTTGGTCATCAGTATGTTGGTGACAAAATATTCACCCAACAGGGTGAATATTTTGTTATCAACTAACTGACGAAAAAATGGGTATATCAACCACAACACAATGAGATTTATATGAAAAAATGGGTGTGGTTACCACAACATAATGAGATAAATCTCTCCTCTCAACAAGGGGAGGTTCCCTATAAACTATGATATACTAATATAAACTGAAAATAGACTCAAGGGTAAAATCATTCCATCCATCTCTCTTTTTTCATAGATGATGTTCACAAAATAAAGGATAATTCTTGTGTAACTATTGAAGCTATTTCTCTTCTTTCTGAAATGATGTTCAACAAACAATAGGAATCCTTCCTAGGTAGTAACTGGATCCACAAAAAACTCATGAAAGCACAGAGTCTTTCATTGTTTCTCCTACTGATTTAGGACAAAGTAACATAGTAGAATGAATTGCAACACAAAGTCTCCACTGAAAAATACAATAGAGTAAAAGATTACAAAGGATAAGGGGAGCTCAAAGTCTCTCCAATATCCTAAAACATAAAACACACACATACTAAAGATAATTATGGCAGCATAAAGTCTCCCACAGTCGACTTTAGAACATCTTTCAAATTTTTTCCACTTGTTCTGCTTATTTGATTAAATGGACAAGACTGTATTTATGAAAAAGACATAAGAATGATTTCTTAGATAACACAAGCTATTTCAGCACAAAGTCTGAAAGGTCACTTGCTTTTTCATTCACTTGATAAAATATGATCAACAATCTAAGCTCAAAGTCTCAGGGTTGCCTCTCAATTTGGGCAGAGTTTCACTTCTAATAATCGAGAGATCTCCCTTCTAAAAATTGAGAGATTACAATATATAGCATGCAAAAAAGACTTGGGCACTCGTTTTCATGAAATGGCCTATGCTACATTGAATGCATTGGAAATTCTGCAAAGGGGCCATGCTGGAATAGGTCATCGGCCTTAACTTTTGGCATTCTAAATCATCTCAAATGTCTTCTTCAAAGCATGGGTTGCCTGGTCTTCTGAAAGGTAAGGCCGCTCCTCTTTATGATACTTACATGACTGTCCACTTATCTTTACTCAACTAGAGAAAAATAGGCCATACCATTGAATGCTTGCACTCTCTGATATACACTTGGTGGACTGCTCCACATACTAGAATAACTCTTCTGCAAATATTTTGGATGTCTCTGTAACTTTCCCTCTTTCCTTGCTACCTTTTGTCTCTTTCTGGTGATCCGAGCTCTCGAGGCTATCTTCTCACCTTCTGCTGGCTTCTTCGGCTCCTTTCTCAGCGGATAACTGAGTTAGTCTTCGGGTCTGCATTATTTGAAAATCAATGGTTATTCCATTACCCTGTATTTGATGTCTACAGGGACGTCACTAGTCACTTTGAACCACTATGAACCTTGAACTCTTTGAACCTTTCAGAGTTCAATGGTTCAAGGTTCATCGATTCAAAGTTTAACAGTTCAGCAGTTCGTCGGTTCAATGTTTTGTAAAGAGCCACATTCACTTAGTATTTTTTAGGAGTTCAATGTGTCATTGAACCAATTGTTTTCACCATTCGCTTGAACCGTTTGGTTGAACCTTTTTCTGAAATCTTCCGTTTAAACCACTCACTCAAACTTTGAACTTTGAATCTTTAAACCCTTTGAACGCGTTGAAGCTTTGAACCTTTTGGAGGCGGAGTTCAATGGTTCATGCCATATCATTGAACCCCACCATTAAACCTTTTTGATTGAACCTTGGCATTGAACCATCACTACAATTTTTTAGGAAATGCCTCAAGTGTTTTGAGATTTTCCTTGCAAAAGCCCACCTTTTGAACCTGCGATTTCCTTAGCTGAAAAGGCTTGTGCGATTGAATAACTTGACTGCTCAGAACATTTTGAGAAAGAAAGAGACCATTTTGGCCTGAAGGACCGAAATGGTTGACATGTTGTCCACAAAAACAAGTGACAGATTTTGGGAACAACATTATTGATGTTGCATAATTAAAAAAAAAAAATTGTAATGATTACAATCATCATAACTTGAGTCAAAAAATGAAAGTTGTGTTCATCTATTATAACCACGTATAATTTGTGAAAAAATAAAAATAAGAAGTCACATCTGAAAATTAAGATAATCCTTATATCTAAGATCCATTATTCCTTATAATTCTCATTTTAGTTGTATCTATTTTTTTAAAAAAATCTTCTAATATTTGGTTTTATATTACTTAATGTTACAACATAATCTTTAGAATTATAAAGTAATTGAATTGATATTTCAAATTAGTTTTGATTTTTTCATACTTGTGTATTTATCAAGTGGGCTATCTAGGAGCTTTTTTTTTCAATGCAACATTTCATTCATGACATATAAAAATGGAAATGAAGGTATGGTTTTATAATATCTTTTTATTTCTATTTTATTATTCTAATATTATTGTATGTTGGAATCATAAATTATGAATTTATGAATATTTAAGTTAAAATAGTTTGTTATTTATGAAAAAATTATTTAATGAATATATAAATCGAAATTATTTATTATTATTGTTCTTCCTAGAGTTCCATAAGTTGAGATGGAATTTTTTTTTGAAGATAGTGATGATGAATTTACTGTGCTTGAGTTGGATGTGAGTTTTGTATAAAGTTTGTATATATATATATATATATATTTATATATTTAAAGGAGGTTGTTTTTGTATTGAAAATTTCAGAATTTATATATTTATTTAGATGTTTAATATGAATATGTGTATGTTTTTAACCAAAAGAAATAAATGATACATTAGTGTAATGAATATTTAATAATGATAAGTGATATAAATGTAAGAAAGTTTTACATAAAATGAAGTAAAGATGGACATGAAAATTTACACAATAAATATTGAGGATAATTATATACAAAATTATTTTGAAATAATAGTTTTTAAAAAATATTTATAATAAAAATGTGGAATATCAAACTAAGGAAAATACTTAATAGAATGATTGCAAAATTAACTGTATAAATAATTGATTTTATAAAAGATCTTTACCTATTACATTTTATTGTAAGAAATAAACTAATATTAAAATAATAGTAGATTTTTCATAAGAAAATTAACAAGTACACTTTTAAAAATTTCTTTCTTTCACTTAAAAGGAGGAGAAGTAGAAGAGTGAAATTTGAATTTAACCATGTGCATAGGCTATGAGTTATAAAATGATAATAACGTATATAATGAAAAAATCATGACTAGTGTCTTGTATGACTTAACTATATACAACACAATCAAAAACATAAAAATTAGATAAATCTATGCAGCTAAGTTCATTATAATCCACTGATCTGTGTCTAGTTTTATATCAACCCACATATATATAAAAATTCCATTGATATATGTCTGAGTAAGTAGCCCTTATAAAAGTTAGATTTAAGCAATCAAGAACTATATATATATATATATATATATATATATATATATATATATATTAGATTTTTCATAAGAAAATTAACAAGTACACTTTTAAAAATTTCTTTCTTTCACTTAAAAGGAGGAGAAGTAGAAGAGTGAAATTTGAATTTAACCATGTGCATAGGCTATGAGTTATAAAATGATAATAACGTATATAATGAAAAAATCATGACTAGTGTCTTGTATGACTTAACTATATACAACACAATCAAAAACATAAAAATTAGATAAATCTATGCAGCTAAGTTCATTATAATCCACTGATCTGTGTCTAGTTTTATATCAACCCACATATATATAAAAATTCCATTGATATATGTCTGAGTAAGTAGCCCTTATAAAAGTTAGATTTAAGCAATCAAGAACTATATATATATATATATATATATATATATATATATATATATATATATATATATATATATATATATATATATATATATATATATATATGCATCTAGGCTCATTATAGAATGTGTTCCAACATTTTAAATGAGGTGCATATAATAAATATAACCATAAAATTCATAGGTACCAAAAGTAAAAAAAAGCAATGCAATACACAGAGTAGGAAGTGACACGTTTTTCATTTAATAGCCATCGTCATTTTTTAAACCTTCAATATTCCTACCACATAATGAAAGAGAAGCTTTTTTCATTTAGCAGTCATGCTCGCTTTTTCAACCGTCAAGCTTCCTACCATTGATTCCCATTCCAAACAAAAGATAATATTAGGATTTTGTCTCAAATTCATATCAAATAGGAAAAAATTGTTTCCTTACCAAAACTAATTCATAGATGTTATTCAAAGCCAGTAAAGAAATGAGGTTGAAAGGGTAAATAGAACTTAGATTCACAGATATTCTCTTTGCAATTTTTAATAAATTTGTAGACATAATCCGAGATACCTTCATCTACTTTTTCTTGGTATTTTTTGAAGCTAATTCTATACTTAATCCATCAAAATAATTCCTCATGTTATTGAAACTAGGTTGGTATTTCTCCACACAAGTTATTGATTGCCTCATCTTCTACTCCTCTTGTTTTCTTTTAAACCCACTGATCTTGTTCTTCATAAGAAACCAAAGCTGATTTTTCTTCATGCACATCAATCAGACCATGGAGACTAGAATTTCCACTCTAAATCCTCCTATACAACATTCGAGCTTGAACCTTTCACCTTGATCCCCATGTTCATAAGAAGCCAAAGCTGATTGCTCTTCATGTAGGTCAATAGTACCAAGTGGACTAGAGCTTGGAATCTGAAAACACTTACCTTACTTTGGTTGATAAACACAATTATATTTACAGAAATAGTTTACCATGGTTTGATTGTAGTTAGTAATAGGCGAATCTATAATTCTATCAACTTGCTTTTGAAATTGGGTATTGGGTTTCTTGGATGGGGGATGTGTTTTATTTGGAAAAACATAGTGCCTCTTAGTGTCTATAGAACTAAAGCACTATAATGCAAACCCATTATGTATAATATGTTTTAAAAAATAATTTCTTCCACCTACTGTAAAGAAACAGTTACATTTGGGACATAAAAACCTTGGCTGAATAAATTTGCAGTTATTTTTATTATTGAGGTAACGATAAGTGCCTCTGTAAAATAACAATGAGGGCACACTGCTTTAGAGGATTTGAAGAGATAACATACTAAATCCTTTGTCTCTTCTGGAAGGTTAAAAAAGGTGAATGTTAAATTTGCTTTCAGTAGATCTAGTATACTCAAGGCATCCACAACCACCATAGAATTATTTAAACTCATGCCCAGGCCTTGAAGGAATTCCATGGCAATGAATCAATGACTCTTCGACAATCATAAATTTATATGTAAATAGTTGCATAAAGCGCCAAAAAAGAGTTAAATAAAAGCAATAGAAGTTATGAAAAAACTTGGTAGACATATATTTAAATATAAATATAAATTATTCAATTCATGTTTGCATTTCTTATGGCATAAGAAACTAACCATTGCACTAATTATTTTTGGAATGTGCACAAAATTTGTCTTTATTTTATTTTTAAAAAAAATTGTTTAGAATTAATTACAATCTTTTATTATCTATTTTAAAATTATCTATTTTAAAATTAAGACTTCTATCTCAATGATGAACACTTCTATGTTTTATCTTAAATTGAAATAAGGTTTTGATTTTGCTGGTCCTTGTCTTTTCTCAATAAACTTAATAAATAATGAAATGGAAGATTAATGTATGTTTTGAACTATTGATTTTAAATTGACAAATTAATTTTTTATTTATAACATAAGACTTATTTATAGTAATGCATGTTTGTAGTAATAATTGGTAATTAAATGTAACACATGTTTATATTGATAGTTGGCAATAAAAAATGAATAAAATTTGATGTAGTAAGTGTTTGGAGAACATGTCTCATTAAATTTATTCATATTAATATTTAGAAAAAAATAAAATTTATTTGAAATGTATGATTATATTTATTAATTAAAAAAGATAAAATAGATTATAATAAAAAGGTGTTTGCTTGATATTTATATTTTAAATAAATGAATACTAGTTGAAATTTATTCTTAAAACATGAATCTCAAACATGTAACTATTAATAATAAAAATGAAATACATATAATAAAGTTAAATAGTGAAGGTGGAGAATTATCCTTAAGAGCAAAGAAATATTAAAGACATAACAGTTTCAATGATGACTCTAGTAGAGTTAGATAATGAAGGTGGCTAATCATCTTTAAGAACAAAGAAATATTAAAGACATGGCAGCCTTGATGGTGACTCTAGATCCACCCAAAGGCATAAGCATCTGAACCTAAGTGAAGGGAATCAAAAACCTTGTATTCACACTATCAACCATATAAGAGGCTTATTAATATAACTTAATGTTAGATTTATTATGAGCCAATTAAATATAAACTATTTTTTAAAGAAAGATGGAGAATCGATTGTGTGACCAATGCTCCCATCATATTATAGTCAATGGAAGAAAAAATTATAATGAGATAATGAAAGAAAAATTTATGATGAACTATAAAGAGAAAATATGCTTATAATGTTAAGAACATTGTCCTAGTGATTGAACAACTATTACAAATATTAAAATTTAAAAACCACTTTCTTAATTTACATGACTCTTTAATATATAAAAGTGAACAAATAAAATTTATTGTTGATAAGAAACAACAATAAAATTAATAATAAATATTTATTTATTTTAAAAGTTGAAAAATCATAAAAAGTCTTAATAAAATTAAAAAAAAAATGCAATCAAATTACAAAGTATCACCTTCAAATAAAATTTTCTTTTAAGTAATGGGCCATGATTGAAAGGTGATGAAAAGGTTATTAAAAAAAATGTCCCCACTCTAGCACATGGGAATATATAGTGCTTAAAAATATCACTTGATACACAAAAGACATGCTAACAAATAGTTGTATAACGAAGTCACCTTTCCAAAATATTTATTTGTAATCTACCAGTTAGTATAAACTTCTCTTCTTGATTAGTACTCTCTCCATAATATTTAGGAACTAACTATTGTCATCAACTAACTATTTTGTTAGTAAAAACTTATCTTCTCAATCGAGACTCTCTTTCATAATATTTAGGAAGTAACTTTTGTCATCACATAAGTATTATATTAGTGGGAACACTTACATTTAATCTACCATGTTAGTGAAAGCAAATTTCATTTAGATAGTGAAAGGCCTAATGCACCACTTCTATTGTGGTATTTTTTCAATAATATAAAGTGATATTATTTTTATGTATTAAATAATAAATAATTATTTTCAGTTATAATTTTATATACATTTTATTTAAAAATAATTATTATGTTATTTAGAACATTTACATTTAATCCACCATGTTAATCGAAGTAAATTTCTTTTACATGGTGAAAGTCCTAATGCACCACTTCTATTGTGATATTTTTTCAATAAGTGAGTAAACCTCCCTCTTTTAACCAATTGGTACACATGAGGCCATGTCCCCAAAAGCGTCTAGTCGTCTATAAAAAATGAAAGTACAATGAGATAGGATGACAATTAGGGTGATACATGTGCAAACATCTCTCATCAAGAGATGGGTGTCAAATATTATGAATAGTCATTATGAAAAAGTGAGGTGGATTTATTGCTTAAGGAGGGAGGTAGCGTGCTTTCCAAGTTTATTTTGAGCCGTTCAAACCAAGATTTTCTAAAATTTGCTAAACTTTTTCCTCAAGTCTGTTGGCACTGAGAAAATGGGGGGGCGACAAGGAACATTTAGAACCAACCTCTTGTTTTGAAGTGCGAAGCCTAAAGAAATTCTAGAAGAAGCTCCAGTGGGGTGGACTCACAAAATTGATGTTGAGGATAACCAAGCATGACGTTGATGTTGCAAGGGATTTTTTAGCTAGATGGAATAAGCGAGTGGTGGAGATGAGAGGAGCTAAAATCATGGTCATGGAGGAGTTTATAAGAGAAGCCACAGACATGCCATGTGATGAGGTAAAGGTGTACAAGGACTAGTCTAAAAAGTAGGAGCTGCTCTAGAGGTTCTTTCACAAAAATGAGTTTGTCAAAATGGATAAGAAGGGGTTCCCCTATGCTAACCTCTTGTGGCAATGCTTTGAGGTGTGCCTACAAGTGATGAAATACTTGACACTTGAAGGTAAGCATACTTTGATTTTATACCACCATTTTTTTTTGTTAAATCATTTCCAAGGATATAAAATTAGTTTCCTATTTTATCTCTTAAAGTCTTTGGAGAGCATTGCTCTTACCCATCAGGTTAATAAATCTAATCCTATACGTCACCAAGATCTCATTATGTTCTTGGTAAAGCATGGCCAAAAATTATGGGGTAGGGAGGTTATTCTAGGGGGTCCTCAGTTGAGGAGGACTCCCCTGAGGAAGACCCTACCTTGAGATCCTACAACCATTCTACCAATACTCCCCAAGCTAGCCTTTTCAAAACCTTCATTAATGACCTCCCACTGAAGTTATTTGTCCCTAAATCTAAACCAATTATATTGGATGAGAGCACCTCTAGGGAGGTCATAAAAAAAGGAAAACTTCTCTTGTCTGAAGAAATGAAAAACAATAAAGAGCAGTTGGAAATCTGTAACATCAAGTTGCATGAGGCCAGGATGAACCTCACATGACTCATACTAGAATGGAACCCTTGAACATGAAAGTAAACATGACTATCTAATCTTTCACCCATTATAACATAGTGAATAAGTATCTCGTTAAGCACCACTTGAAGGTGATAGAGACCCCCCCTCCTAAGATCCCCAACATTACTCCTATCAAGAAAACCCTTCTGTAAGAATAGGGACAAAAAAGGTCATAGATGATCCTCCCTAGAGATGACATAGAAGGACTTGGTAATAGGACGAGGGCCAAATTTTATAAGATCATGGAACACTTGAAATGATAACTAAAGAAGAGAAGGAACCATTAGAGGGTCTCTTATCCTGATTTGTTTATAAACCTATGTTTTGTTTTGCCTCCCGTGGGGTTAATTAGCTAGTATTTTGTTTCTTTTTTTTGTATCGACCATAAGGGCTTAATACTCTTTTTTATAACACTTTAATATGGTTCTTAGTCCTTCTAAAACCAAGTATTTTACCCTATAAAATAAAAAAAATTATTTTTATGTGTACATTTTATAGAAAAATATTATTAATAAGTTTTTTAAAATGTGTATCGGTAAAACTATTTTTTAATTTTTTGTAAAAAATAAATAATTGATGAAAAAGAGTAAATAATAAATTAATAATAACTATCTCATAAAATAATTTGAAAGGATTACAATATATTAAATTTATATGTTACACACAAAAACCTACCAATTAATATAGGATTGAGATCTTTCAAACATAATTTTTTGAAAATTGTATATAAAATTTAAAAACATTCAACTTGAGATAGTTAATATTAGATAGCAATTGTATAATATTTATTTAAACCCAATTATATCGATAAGGGTTTAATTTTTGGATTTAAAGAGTTATCATTGTAAGAAATAATTAGATGTGATTCTATAATTTTTAGTTTAAAATTTTGAATCTAATATTAAACCTAATATTAGGGAGAAGAAACCTATGCTTCATATTTTTTTTGGCTCCTCAATAGTGACTAATATTGAATACATCACTTGAATAATTACATTTATTAATCAACATGAAAAATAATGTAATGCAATATGTTGCGAACATGATATTTTATGCTTCAATGAATGCTTTAAAGATTGTTTCAAGGTTCATATGAGCGATCAATTCTTTTCTACAATAATAGATGATTTTCAGATGATTTATAGATGCTTAAATTTACTAAGGTATTTGGATATTTATAAAAGACTTAAATTAAGAATCTATTAGTGCACAAATTGACATACAAAGATAAAAAGTGAAATGCAAGATAAAAATCACATGGAATTAATAGAATAATAGCCCAAAATAGCCTTTCACAGACTATATAAATACACTCCAAACATGTCTAGAGCATTATTAAAAACTCCTTACAAGAAAGATACAGTATGATCAAACCTAGAGGGGTAATCATAATTTGAAAAAATAATGGAAGGGATGAAGATGATGGATAGGATATGGTAGGACAAGGTGAAAGGACAATAAAAGTCAAAAAATGCATAAAGAATGCATATTTCAAATCAATAATTATTAAGTATATAATAAACTTATAAATATATAATTTATAAATTAATAAATATTAAATAATAATTTTTAAAGTATTTATATGTGTTTTTTTTCAATGTGAGAAGAGATTAAAGTTCTTAGAAGTTAAATAATGTCATATATTTATTTTAAATTTACTTTTATGAATATGAAATGATTTATTATTTGATATTTTATGTAATGTATATAAAATATTTTGAAAAATATTAAATGACTATTTATTTTTAATTTTATCTTATATATATTATATATTTGGATGATTTTGAAATCATTCAGTTACTATTATTTTATGTGATATATATTACACATTTATATTTTTAATCAGATGATTCATATTTTTTTACTTTATAATTGAACACTGGTAGGTACCTCACCTTTTCATTAAAAGATGGAAGATTACAAAAAAAGATACACTATAAGAAATCTAACACTAATAATATCATAAAAGGTCCAAGCAATAGGGCTCAAAATATAGCTTACAGCAAAAAGCTCATATAAAATTTTTACATCTATAAAAGACACACCTCAAAAAATTCTATACTTCTTAGAATACTACTATTTGAATATAAACTTTATTAGAAAATAAGTATAAGAAAAAATTTCCCCAACCCTAATACTTATGCATCTATAGGACATCAGGATAATCCATAGTGGAAGAGAGCATATCTATGCTTCTATCCATGGCAGCTTTACCAACACATGTCAGGTCCACTCCATCACCTCTCGACCTCCTACCATATTTTCTAGCATCTTATCCAAATCAAAATTTATAACCCACCACATTGTTTGATCCAAATCTACCACTTGCAACACCACCTGTATGATCATATATTGCCAAAACATGATACAAAAATCAATCTTCCAGGTGGGTGGAGAATCTCGACCCATCCTTCATCCTCCCCTCTTTTTCTATTTTAAAGTGTTTGATGATAGTAACCCATCATACTTACCATCTCTTTAGATTCAATTCCAATGCTTTCCAATGACTTCCATATTAACTCTCATATGTTTCTCTCTTCCTTAATTATAGAAACTAGGTGCCATGGGGCTATAAGGATGTCATCCGGTTCCATATTCACAACTTACTTGGCTCTAAATTGTTCCAATTTTTGGAAAGAAAATTGGTCATCTTATCATCTATGTTTTCCATATCCCTCTGTAATAAAGGGATAAGATATATGCAAGGGGAGAATTCAGAGCTCCCTAATCTACCATTGGGAAACTAGTGCTAATTGAAAGCGAACCTGATTAAAGAAATAAATAATTATGTTCTAACAAATGTAACATCTTAAAAAACTTCTCCATCAATTTTCTAAATTTATTAATCAATATACGAATATATTTTCAACTACAATAAGAGGGATATGATAGGGTTTTCTGAGTTTACAATATCAAGAGCCACATCTAAACTTGGTCTCAAACAAGACTTGGAAATTTTCTTCACAATTACCTTAGCCATATCCTTATGCTTGACAACCTTCAATACATTATTGATGAACACATATGCAATTTTAGAATTATTTTTCTTCTAATTTCCAGTTGAAGACAATCAATTCCAAGGATGTCCCAAATAATTTTAAGTTTTAGTTGACATTAATTTTTGTTTTCCAATTGTAAGTTTGTTGTGAAAGAACCATCAATGCTACCAATAGTTTGATTAATATACCAAACAAAATTTTCAAAATTGATTAAAAATCAATTAAAAAATTACATATATCATTGATTATATTTATTCCATCATTAATATAAATAAAATCTTTGAATCTTTAAAAATAAAAAAGAATGTAAATATTTATAAAAGAGATTTAATATTGATTCAAAATACATTTATGACATTGATTCAATTTATTGATCACTTATACTTTTTCAATATTAGAAAGATTTTTTATGTTTATAATCTTAAAATTAGGGTTTGCATGGTGAGTGAAACAAAATTATAATATTAGGTTTACTACAACTACGATCAAGAGATTGGATTTATAAATTGATTGGCTTGATTTTTTTTGCAATGATGTTTGGCATTTATTATACACCCAATCATTATATAATTGCAAAGAACATGATGTATTATGCATGATCATATGAACATGATAGTGATGGGAATGGAAACAATAAAGAATGTGGTTAACAAAATATTTCTAACAAATATGATTTAATATTAAATTGAAGATTTACTATTAAAAGAATTAGAAATTTTAGTTCTGAATTATAATCATATATATAATTATGTTGTATAAATTCATGTTTATTTTAGATATATTTCTAGTAATTATTTTTAATTTGTTTAATTAATAATATACAAAGAAATAAGATTTATATAATTATAGAGTTATTAGTGTATTTTATTACGTTGATTTTATGTAGATTGACAAAATATGGTTAGTATGATTTTTTTTTGGCACAACCTTTTATAAAGAGACAAAGTAAATGTATGTCACTAAAGTTTTTTTTCCAATTTTTTTTATGTTGTTTTTTGTACCTATAAAATATGTAATAAAAATATACCATTGTTAAATGGCATAAGCCCTAAGAAAAAATATAAAAAGGTATTTTTAATTAGATTTGAACAACAAAGATATATTATAATTAAATTAAGACATTTATTTAAATAATTTTTTTTATAAAATCTTTTTCACATGTTCCAAATTTTTATAAATAATTACAATTGTGTAAGTTACATATAATGTGAAAAAGTTATATATATTTTTGGTTTAGATTGTAGTTTTAGAAAGCATTTGGACCTAAACCATATATTACTAAAATAGTAAAGTTAATT
The DNA here is from genome assembly GCA_037957365.1 of Torreya grandis. Taxonomy (NCBI): domain Eukaryota; kingdom Viridiplantae; phylum Streptophyta; class Pinopsida; order Cupressales; family Taxaceae; genus Torreya; species Torreya grandis. The sequence goes on along the minus strand of JARHVA010000959.1, from coordinate 875,677 downwards.
GTACTTTTAAATATGTAATTATTAATTTTTTTAATATATAAAAATAATTTCATTGTGTTGTTTAATTATTTTAAAATAATTTTTTTTAAATTTGAAAAAGATGTAAAAGCAAGTTTTTGTTATGAGATCAAATATGAAATGAGAATATTAAAGAATGGTGCTTAAATAATTTTTATTTTTATTACAATAAAATTATTTTTAATTGTATATATGTCATTTGAATTTTTTTAGCTTTTGATTTTGTATAGGTTAATGTTACAACTTAATTTATGGAATTATAAATTAATTGAATTAATTATTTGATTTCAAATTAGTTTTTGAGTTTTTCATATTTGTACATATTTATCAAGTGGATTATTTATGAGCTTATTTTTCGATGCAACATTTAATTGATAATATATAAAAATGAAAATGAAAATATAATTTTATTATCTCTTTTTCTTTCTCTTTTATTGTTTTAATATTATTATTTGTTGAAATTATAAATTATGAATATTTAAAATAAAATAAAATTAACAAATATATAAATCAAAATCATTTATTATTATTTTTCACCTTAAAATTCCATAAATTGAGATGGAAAATGTTTTGAAGATAACCACATGACAAATATCTTCTCAAATTTTTTGATAGATTCAAGAGGATTTTTAATGTATATACCTTATCTGACTTGGAAAATAATCCACACGTGTAACTATGGTGGAGATATTTGAGGCATAGTGGAATATTTGAGAAAGTTAGTTAAGCGGATCCTTCTTTAGTGGTTACAAATTGTTCATGAAAGAAATATGAAAAGTAAGCATGATCTTTCCTTAAGGTATTTTAAGTAGGAGATGAACATTTGAGGATTAAATAATGATTGTTTGAATGATCTAACGTTACTATAAATGATTATAGTAACGTTCACCAGAGTGTTTCCATTTAATTTTGTGCTTCTTATAGATTTGTATGCTTTTAATTCGGATAATTTTGTATATATTTTGTTTATAAAACCTTAAGGCATTCAATTTCATGGTTTATAGAATCTATAATGTCTAATGTTTTCCTTTCTATTTAGTGTTTATAGTTAGAATTTATTTAAAACCATGTTTTATATTAAATTTTATTTAAAATTACATTTATTATTATATATTCATGTCATATATTATATTATAGGTGGCAGTGATTTATTATTCAATATATTATTTCATTTGATTTAAATATAAATGTGTTTAAGTTATGGTATTAAAATTTCTTTCTTCTATGTTATTTTATCTCTGTCCATGTACTTACCACTCTCTATTGTCGCTCCCCCCCAACCATCTTTTCCCCCCTTTTTGGATTTATATATTACTATGCAATAGTCTCATTATCATATGAGACGGTTGTGTGATGTAGATCAAAAGTTACATAACAAAATCGTAAAAAATAGAGGAGTCCGTATTCTAATTTTAACTCTCAAAAATTAATATTTCACATCTTTTACATATTTCTTATCACATTTATTATTTTTAATACCTTGAATTCACCTTCATGTTACCTAAGCTCACTCCATATTCTATTTTTGATTAATTTTAATCCTTTTATAAGTAATACTACGAGTTTCACTCAGTGTAACTACCTCATGCAACCTTAATCCTTCTTATATAAGTAAATCAATTTTAGATCCAAAAAATTGCATTGGAGATTGAAGTTTTTAAGCTTTTTACAACCACAACTTTCTTACCATTGATTTTGAGCTTTCACTTTCATTATTTTCATGTTAGACTATACAATTTTAAGTAAGGGAATTCATTGAATTTTTAAATAGATCATTGTTGTCAGTGCGCTAATCAGCCACAATCAGTTGATCTTTTGTTTGGACTTGTTTTCATCTCATATTTTTCCTTTTTTATTGTTATTTTATCATTATCTTTAGTCATAGAGTTCTTATAATCATAATTTTTAACGGAGGAGCTAGCATGTTGAGGACCATATCATAAATACATCTCTTGCTTCTAGTTTGTCTACATCTTGATTAGGTTGGCGATTTCTAAATTTAATTTTATTTATTTTTTTAGTAGATTATATTAGTTTAGTTTCATTTATTTCATTACGTTGTATTTCTATTTTGAAAAGACAAATAAATAGGAAAAAAAAAATTCTCTTTTCCCATCTTTACACCAAAAATATTACTTAATTTCTTCACTCTTTGCACCCATATAGTAGATTATTTCAAAGCATATAGATTTTCATTCAAACCCTATGTAGATATTAGAAAAAAAAACAAAAACAAAAACAAAAACACTTTTAGTTTTAATAGTAATCAATATTCATTTTAAAACAAACTCTTGTTCATGCACAAACAAGAAAATTAGCAAGTAGAGAACTCTATCCAAACCTAGGAGAGCAAAAAATATTATCTTAATATTGATTTTACTTGTTTGAATATTTTTAAAACATTTTTTTTTAATAGTTTATAAAATTATAAAATCATAACTTAGATATTCACTTTCATTTGATACAAATCATTCATAATTAGTGTGTATTCATCTAGAAACTCTAAAACTAGTTCCACTTGTATAGGCAAAATAATAATTAGATACTTAGTAGTATTACTATTTAAGATCTAGATGTGATTTTTTACTTACTTCCATACTATAAAATATTAGTTTACATTAAAGATTCATTCATCTATAATATAAAAATAGTTTCATTTAGTTTGCAAACTTTTGCATTTTTAACGTAGATTTTATTATTTAGTATTGTATGCATTGAAGAGTGAATTGAAAAAAACACAAAAAATAAGCATTATTTTATTTATTTCTAATTATTCATTTTTATTTAATTTCATTCATTTACTTTTATCAGATAGTTATCTTTATTTTCAATCAAAACATTGTAATTATAAAAAATAAATCAACAATCAAAGCTTTTTCCAAAATGAACACAATCATTATAAAATCTTGCTTCTCATGGAACAAGTATTACCAAATACCATCCTCAAAAAAAGATATTATGCTTACACATTACTATACTTAGCCCCTTATATGACACTCATTGGGTGTCCATAGCTCCATAGAACATGTGTTTTTCTTAGATTTAGAGCACCAGTTCCTACTATCAACACCCAATCATATATCAACGTCGAGCTTAGAATTGAGGTTTTCTATTCCACACTTGTACCTCATTTCATTGTCAATGTTATTAGTGCCTTAGAAGAGTAATAGCATATCTACGATCCACCTATCCTCATCTTTACCCAAAACCAAGGTCATTAATATAATGTAATACAGGGTTAGATTCTCATTTCCATCCTCATTATTCTCCTCAGGTCTAGCCTTATCATATATCATTCACATTTTTTTATGGTATTAACAGGGAATAATTAACCCAATATATTTTATCACATTCACCAAGTTATTCATTCTAGCCATCCTTATTTTACTATTCCTAACATTGATCAGGAGCTTCACCTCCTCATCATCACCAATACTGAGGGACATTAGAGTTCTGTTTCCACTTAGTTGGATGCTCTTAATGAGTAACATGATGAAACATATGTATTTTGGTTGTATCACAAGCATTCATTTCCACTCATCACTCCAAATCCTATTCCACCAAATAATCATCCCAATCCTTAGTTCTGCCCATCATCCAACCATTATGTCAGTTGTCACAACTAGGCCTCGAGAGTTCAATTGCATAGTTTAGCATGTGTTATTCGTGTGCATAAAATTTTGTGAACTTGACATGAATGAGTTTAAAATTTTAGTTTATTTTTTATTCTATTTATTATTTCTCCCTTTTGGGTATCCATATATCCAAAGATTATCTGGATATGACATAGGCAGATATCTTGGCCTAAAGGGCTATAGAAGAAGCAAAGTTAACCATAGAAAGAATTCATTTTTGAGATATAAAAACCTTAATTTAACCACCAATGTAGATGATCAATTCTATGATTATTCCCACACCAATACTCAAACTAGGAGGGGAGTCTCTATTCATGAGGTGCAAGATGTATCCAAAACTACTAGTAATCATCCTGAATCTAATATTATAAATCTCATTAGAGGGAATGCAACTAATCCTCACATATATAATAGATCATTAATTATCTTACTGAACCTAGATGCATAAATATATGCTAGATATGACTAATGTCTAGGTAGGATCCATTATTTGGAGGATGAGGTTAATCACATGAAAGCAACTAAAAATCCCTCTAACAGGAATCAAAATACCTCTAACCCACAACTACAAACCCTAACACTACCCTTAAGGCTCCCACTCCAAATCAATATCTTCACAATAACCAATATCTCATGTTTACCCATCATATGCAGGAGGATATTAGACATATTACCACCACTTGTATGAGTGAAATCATCAATAACTTGCTGGGTCATGTTCATGATTTAGAGAATAAATATAAATCTATGAATCAAAGAGTGAAACCCAATCCTCCCACCTAGGTTCATTTCTCTTATGTTCCCATCCAAAAATTAACTTATAAACCATCAAAACAACAAGCTTACATGTTCCCACCACAATAAGAGTATATGCCTCCACTAGGATATGCCTCTAACAAACCTCTCAAATACATCCTTACTCATGGAGTCCCTAATATAAACATCTCCAAAATTATTCCACCCTACCAAAATCATACCCAAACCCCAATTGGAGGTGTATTAACATACACTTCACACTTGAAAACCAATGTGGTGACCAATAATCCACCACTCTTTCCCCATCCAATTATTGTGCCTCCCACATACATTAATCCTTTTTAGACTAGCCATGTGCCAACCTATGTCCCCAAGGCTATATTTAAACCATGTATGACCCTTATCAACAAACCACAAACCCTTATGCATCTAAGAAAATTCCTCCCTACTTCCATATGTTCTCCAAGTCTAATCAATTGGATAATTTTTTTTTAGATTATTCCACTTCACCCTATCAATCTTATTCCATTCTTCCTAGTGGTTATCCAAGAAACTCCTATGTGATCCTACCCATCTAGTCCAACTTGGCCACACCAATAACTAAAGTTAAAAAAATGGGGACCTATATTGAGTATCTTAAGTAACCCTTCAATCTTAAAATATGAGGAGTTCTTATTCTATGTGCCCTATATAGCTTCTCAAGTTTAAAGGGGAGGGAGATCACAATACACATGTCAAGGCTTAGAACATGGATATTAAAGAAATCTTAGCTTAGGATGGGGTTGTTTCCAATATTTTCCTTAAAACCTTAGAAGGAATCACCCTTGATTGGTATTACTACCTCCTTGAGGGGTTCATTTATTTATTTAGACAATTGATATCTAAATTAGTTAAGGCCTTCTATATGAACAAGATTGTCAATATTGACATTCAAGAATTTATTCATATCAAATAAGAACACGATGAATCGACTACCCATTTCATTAGGAAATGGATGTAGATTCTATATTCATTTTTAAATGCACATCACATGGATCAGAGGGAATTGTGTGACCTTTTACTTCACTCCCTTAATAATGAAACAAGGGAATATGCCTAAAATTTCCCCTATTAGTGTTATGAAAAAGCTCTTAAATATGCTATATAGCTTGATAAAGTGGCCATGTATAGTGCTTGTCAATCCTATGGGGCCAATGGGCACATTCTCACCCAAAACCAAAACATTGGGCGATTTAAAAATTCTACACAAAATCCTTAAGAATAGGAATGCCACCAATAATGGCATGACCAATCATAGTAAAAATCTAAATTCAATGACTAATAATTAGTCCCCACCCATGAATAACACCAATACAATAATAATTTAGGTGTTATGAACCAAAAATCTTCACCTATAATTCATGTGGTTGAATTCAACTAACCTACACCCTACAACATGCAATATCAAAACCAAAATCAGAAATAGTTTCAACATGTTGAGAATTTTTTGTAGTTCCAAATCCAACCCTATTATAAAATGAATAATAAAAAAGGATTTGGTCAAAAAGGCTAAAATTAGAGGAATAGGGAATATGATCCTAACATCTACTACATTTTCCATTGAGTTATTGGTCATGATACTTGAAACTATAGGGATTATAACAAGTTAATCCAAATGCTCCTTAAGGACCAAAGAAAAAAATTTATAGATATTTTCTTAGGGAATTAAGATGAAACCCTCATGAAATTTAGAATGGTTATGTTACTCCTTATAACCAAAATATCTAGAGTCACAATAACCTTTTTATGAACCATCAAGCATGGACTTTCTTGAATCAAACTCAAGGTAACCTACATAATCAAATGATTCAACATAATTAACCTACATAAGAATGTATCAGTGATGTCAAGGCTTGTTAGAGGTACAATCAATAAGAGGTGGGGTGAATCAGTGATGCAAGAAAATAAAATTCAATTCCAATTCTTCAAACTCTTAACCATTCAACATAAGCATTCATGAAGCATATAAACCATTCATTGTAATGAATAAAGAAAAAAATGCTAGATCAAAACACATAACACATGAATTATTTAGAAACCCCTTATGGGGGATAAAACCCATTAAAAAAATCTTTAAAATAATATCCTATGAAGGTATTTATTTAATTTATACTAATACTAATTAATCAAGGACCACCCACCCCTCAATTTAGTCAAGCACCCACTAGACCATTAACTAGCACCAACTAGTAAGGAGGCTACAACCCCCTAGATGATCAAGCACCAAATAAATCACCTCCAAACTAATCTCCACCTCTGATCTAATGTCTAAAACTCTTTATGATGGAATTATCTTGCTCTAACACTTGTAAACTTGCCTCTCTACCTCATACAAGCCACTTAAACTCATTCACTCAACTAGGTCATCCTCTTCACAACTTGGTCATTCAACCTAGCTCTCCATGCATAAAACTCCTTCTCAACACTATAATTGATTATTAAGTATTCATATAAATTATTCACTACCTGTATCTGATCTTCAAAAACACTTGTATCATTTGATTGAGCTCACACACACATAACTAGTCCAAAATAGGCCAATTAGGCCTTGCCTTTATACCATACTTCATCTAACCCATCTTGGTCAGATAAGAGAATTTACTTAGCACCTAAGGAATCTATTAAAAAAATTATTTTATCAACCTAAATCATATATTTTTTCCATATCATCCATAGGTCACACTTAAGCAACATCTTTCAATTAGGCCCAAGTAGCCATTTTAAGTCCATAGAGACCTATTCATCCCTTTTAACACTCCATTGAGCAAAAATAGAAACACAAGACCAATTCAAATCACATAGGTCTATGCCACATTACCCATAAAAAAACTTAAAGTGATTAAATTCATCACTACACTCCTTTGCATATGCAAAAATCATTCAATCATTTGCCTTGTTTATGAAAACACCATGAATGAATAAATAATCAACTTTCCAGCAATGGTTCATATTGAAGATGGATTGGTCAAACCTCAAAAATCCATAAAGTTGATCTTTATGGATTATAAAACACTATAAAATAGATAATTCACCATGAAACATCCAAACAACATCAATAAAATCACAAACATCCTTCTCAAGTCACTTGCAAAAGAAATTCAAACCTTCAGTCAACTTTGAATCTCCATAAATGTTCCTGTACAACCAATCAACCCTCCAAATAAATTTCCTTGGATTGATATTAATTTATATACCAATTTAATTTTTAATCAATCATAAAATTCATCCATCATCAAAATTTATAATCAAAACACTGCATAGTCATTTCCTTTGTAAAATTCAAATATTTGAATTTCAATGGCCACTAAAAAATGCAAATTTGACTATGGAAAACAATGAAATCAACTTGGAAGAGAAAATTTTAAATATAATAAATTTTTATAAACATAATTTCAAGGAATGAAATTTGAAACAAATGTTATAGGCATAAAAATGAATAGACCCATGTGACCATTTTCTTTTGACTCAATATGCTTACTTAGGAAACTCTACCAAGATGACTAGGATAACCTATAAATTCACAAGACTAATCAAATGGTTTATTTTAACTCTAAAAATTACAATAATAACTTATAAAATCCAATATTACCGCTCAAACATGGTCAATAGATCATCAACATCCATCATCTTGCCTAACCAAGTAAACACTGCAAGATCCATGCATGATCACTAAAGCACACTTTGTCATTGACCTACTAACTTACTTGACACCTCATGAACACTCTTGGACACCTTGGATATGTAATTGAAAACACATCAACAATCTTCCCCTTTGTCATTGATGTCAACACTAGTAAACACCAACACAAAGTTATGCACATACTCTTTCTACCTCTACAAAAACTTTCTCCCCCTTTGAGACAATGATAAAGTGGGATTACTTGATGATAAGAAGGACATGTAAATGTTTTTAAATCCAAAATCAAGAAGGGACCTCCTATTCTAGATGATATAAACTCCACCTATCATTGTGCATACCATTTCTTACCATGACTACCTCAAACTTGTTCATTGACAACACATCTTATGTGACCATGCACTGCTATATGAAAAAAAACACATAAGAGTACCAAATAATATTTGTAAACACATTAAAAACACTGAGAGGGATCCCCCCTAAATCATCTAAGCTTAGGCATCCTTTTAATATTGTCAGACCAACTCAAACCAAGAAGAATCTTCTTAGTTATCTTCAAATCTGCTCTCATAAGCCAACTCCATGATCACCAACAGATGTTCAATCCATTATTAAAACATGAAATATGCTAAAAATAAACTTAAAAACTCATATGAGAATAATCATACCTTGGTATTTTTGAGAAAATAACCAAAAAGTCCATTTGGATCACCTATCCTTATCTAGAGGCCTACTAACCCTACCATAACCTTGAAGAGCCCATAAAATTTTATGTAGAAACCTCTATGACTTGAAACCTAATATATGATGCAAAATAATATAATACCCTATGCATGCCAATTTTCATCACCCAAATCTTCCTCTACACTATAGCTCCTTCATAAACTGACCTGTCAATTAACCCTCCATTTGCACAAATGCTCAACCATAGAACAAACTATACACTTCTAGATGACTATAAAGTACCTTTTGAGCACCCATTTGGCCATTTCAATTGATTAATCAACCTTAGACCTCAAATCCTTTGGGAAGGTCACTAACCTATATGTTGTAAAATACTAGGGAATCAATAAGAGACATGGTCAACTTACCATCTCAACACCTACTCTTGGAACTTCTCTCACTCTTGGAGGTCACCAAATCACAGTACTAGGCCAATTCTTGATATTTTATTCCTTGGGGAACCCATATAACCATGAAATGGTTTTTGGCCTATTAGCCCTTAAGCAAAGATTGTCATACCTGAGAGCCATAAAAAATATTCAACTTTCCCTCAAGAGGCATTCAAAGCTTGAAACAACTTGGAGTACACCTGTATGAGGTCAACACACCTTTTTATTCCACAAATTCACCTTTAACACTCATAAATATTTATTTGACACTTGGAAAGCTCATGACTGTGCCTGTAGACTCTGGTTACACAATAATCACTAAGCCAAAACATCATAAAAGAATCATAAGAGCTGTTTGACATCTCCATATCACCTTTTGCACTTAGACACATCAAATCCAACTGGACTCAACCCTTGTTTAGCCTCATAGACCTCAAATACACCTATTCTTCATGATTAGCTCTCATTAGTTAGTGAACACTGATCAAAATGATTGAAAAGAACAAATGACCATTAAAACTTCATATGACCAATCTAAGGCATGAAGCCCCATGTATTACACTTAGACACATCCTTTTCACACTCCATATCAATCTTACCTTCATTTTTCATGATTTGACCAACTAAAGTAAGCTTCAAAGATTGACTAAAACTTGCTTTTAAGACCAATATTCCTAAATAGGTTTCTTCAAGATTTTCATCACAAACCTATGGAGCAAGCACATGAAATTGTTGCTCCCCCTTAACCAATGACCTTCTATGATCAACGTAAGGCTTGGAAACATAAGATCATCTTTTCTCTACCATAATTTCATTGGTCTTAAAGACTAATCAATAACTCTACATACCTTTGTACTGATTATAACATCTTGTATATCACCTAGAGCACACATACTTGCTTCTACATATGAAATATATCTCCTAAGAAGCATAGGTAGATACACCCACTTGTCATAAAAAGACTAAAAGTCCCAACACTCAAGATCCTCCCATATCTCCATACTTTCATCTAAATTTTAGTCCTTTCTCATCATCAAATTGACTTTGAATGGGTCCTTAATTTCATCCTTTCTTTTAGACTTAGAATCTTGTTTGATCTTCTTATCTACTTGGGTGGATAAGACTTTCTCTTTGACACTTGAATATGTACCATGTTCTGTCATGATAAACAATTTGAACCTATTTTTCATACACCTCCTTGGGTCTCCATTCATTATGGCTCCTTTTCTTCATATTAGGATTGACATTCTTTGAAGTAGAATTTTGACCATTCCTATAGAACCTTGCTATGTGACCTTTATCTTGACACTTGAAACAAATGAAGTTTTTTTCCTATACATACCTTGTGTATGGGTTACATGATGAATCCTTGAAGTTTCATTATCCCATTCATGCACCAGATCATTTGATTTCCTGATGAAGGCATTATAAGACTTTGTAATATGACCAATCCCTTGACACCTGTAGCACAATATGTCATGATTTCCTTGTGGATTAGTTGACTTTCTTGAGTGATGATATTCTTCATGTTTGTCATTATCTTGCTCATAATTCCATGAAAATTTATTACTAGGGTTTTTTTCTTTTGCATTCAATGATCTTATGACCAAACTGATGACAATAATGATAATGTCTGCTAAAGGAATTTGTGTACCTTATAACATTGGGTTTGTCTGATCTAATTTGCCCTCTTATTGGCTTGAAAGATGACTCCTTTATTTGTTCCTTAATTTTTAGTGAAACCAAGTCCAGACCTATTAATTGAACACCTTTGATTATTCATAGTATTATTCAACAAACCTATGTTTATCATAACATTTACTTGATCATGATTGAAACCAAGACCAGTCCTATCTTTAAGCACTCTCTAACTGTCAATCATCTCAACAAGATTCTTATTGCTTGTATCAAACTTCTAATATGTTTTAAGATTACTTATATCTTGATCTAGTTTCACTTATAAAGACCCCATCTCTGATTTATGTTTAACACATTCTTCATCCTTACTCTTTAGCTCTTCAACAAGGGTACAAACCTAAGTTTCAAGATGTTGAGTGATCTCATCATGCTCTTTGACTTCATTGCTCAATCTTTCTTCAAAGAAGCCAATTTGCTTCTTGTAGGTCTTGATCAAGGATGTTTTCTTTCTATTCTTGCCTTGTAAAAGCTTCAACTCTTCTAAGGTGTTCAAATATTTATTTTTAAGAATGACTTTCTCATCTTCTTCTTCTAAGCCATCTCCACCAAAGAGATCTCTGCCTAAATAAAATTCACCTTCATCATCCTCAAGAGCCATGAATAGTGTCTCATTATTCTCATCATGAGATGAATCATCACTTTCTGATTTGTTTCCTTCTTTTTCAGTAGATGAGTTACTTTCTTCTCCATGGTAAAGATTCTTACTACCTTTGTATGACTCCTTCTTTCCATTTATCCTATTGAATACCTTTTTGTACTTGCTAGGACCCTTAGATTTCTTATGCTCATCCTCATGATATTCCTTATAATCAAACTTGCCTCTATCTAGGCATTTAGCTATAAAATGACTAACTTTACCAAATGAAAAACATTTAAAAGGAATCTTCCCTTCATATTTACCTGATCCTACATTCAATTTTCTCACAATCATGGCTTCAAGTTGATGTTCATTAAGATCAGAGCCTTTAAGACTTTACTTTCTTTTCTTACCTTTTGTCTCCTTGATCACCTTGAAGGCTGCTTCCTTATTTGTTGGTTTTTACTCATTATCTCATCTCATAGGTAGTAAGGATGCCATGCAATTCATCCATCTTCATCTTGGTGAGATCATGACTTTCTTCTACATCCATTTTTTTTGAATCAAAATTGAGGGTAAGAGACCTTAATACTTTCTTTACTGCAGTAGCTTCTTCAATCTCCTCTCCAAGACCTCTGATCATATTCACGACCTCATCAACCCTTAGAAGACAGGATGCCATAATATCTTCTTCCTTCATTTTGAGACCCCTAATTGCCTTCATTAAGTCTAAAATTTATCTAACTTAACCTTTGAATCCCCTTCATAGATGATCTATAATTTGTCCCAAATTTCCTTCATAGACTTACAATCGATCACCTAGGTGAAATTAGCCTTTGATAGGCCATAAATTATAGCATTAATTACTTTATAATTGTTCTCACTCAACTTCTTATCAGTTGCACTAGTTAGAGTAGGGTGTGTGAAATAACCATCCATAAAGTATTGCCAAATGTCAAACCCTAGAGACATGATGTTGGTATTCATCCTTGTACTCTAAAAAGGATAGTTGGATCCATTAAATAGTGGTTCTTGATTATTATATAAACCACCTTGCATTTGATGAATACCCATTTTACCTTTGATCACCTTCAAGTTGTTAAACTTGCAAATAAGGTGTGGCTCTGATACTAATTGTTAGAGGTAAAATAACTAGGGGGAAAATTAGTGATGCAAAAAAATAAAATTGAATTAAAATTCTTAAAACTCTTAACCATTCAACATAATCATTCATGAAGAATATAAACCATTCATTATAATGAACAAAGAAAATAATGCTAGATCAAAGCACATAACACATGAATTATGTGGAAAACCCTCACGAGGGATAAAAACCATAAAAAAAGATTTTGAATAATATCCTATAAAGGTATTTATTCAATTTATATCATCACCAACTAATCAAGTAACACCCACCCCTCAATTTAGTCAAGCACCCATTAGACCTTTAACTAACACCAACTAGTAAGGAGGCTACAACCCCCTAGATGATCAAGAACCAATTTATTCACCTTACAAATAATCTCCACCTCTGATATGATGTTTGAAACACCTTATGATGAACTTATTTTTCTCTAAAACTTGCAAGCCTACCTCTCTACTTCATGTAATACACTTAGACTCATTTGCTCAACTAGGTCACCCTCTTCACAACATGGTCATTAAACCTGGCTCTTCATGCATGGAACTCCTTGAAATCACTGTAAATGAATATGAAATATTCATATCACTTCTTCACTACCTATATATTCCCTTAAAAAATACTTATGTCATTTGATTAAGCTCATATACACACATAACTAGTCTAAAATAGGCCAAGTAGGCCTTGCCTTTATACCATACTTCATCTAACCCATCTTGGTTAGCTAAGAGACTTTAATTAGAACATAATGCATCTATTACACACATAATTTGATCAAAATAAATAATATTGGTTAGCCATAGCATCCATAGGTCACACTTAAGCAACAAAATCTTTTAATTAGGCTTAAGTAGCCCTTTTAGGTCCATGGAGACCTATTCATCCCTTCTAACACTCCACCGATAAAAATACAAACAAAACACCACTTAAAAGCACATAAGTCCATGAAACATGACCCCTAAGACACCCTCAAGTGATTAAATTAATTAATACACTCCTCTACATATGCAAAAACCATTGAATCATTTTCCTTGTTCATGAAAGCACCATGAATAAACAAATAGTCAAATTTCAAGCAATGGTTCATATTGAATATGGATTGGAAAAACCTAAAAAATACATATAGATGATCCTTGAGAAATCTAAAACATTATTCAATAGATAATTAAGCATGAAACTATGATCTAGGAATTTGACTCAAGAGAGGATGGTTAGTATGGTGTTAGTTCTAAAATGAAAACAAAGTGAAATATACACACTAATATCATAACATCTCTAGGCCTAGACACTAGGGAGAGCTCAATTAACAAAATAAAATGACAAACACAACTAAAATCATGGAATTAAAACACAAGAATTCTTTCACCTTCCTTGGGTGATCTAAATGCCTTTGTAGTGGTGGCTTACTCGACTTGTGCTCATGAAGTCCTTGGCAATAGAAGCTTGACTACCTCCATCTCTCCTTGGCACTTTTGGATCATAGCTTGGATTATCTTGGAATAAATTTGACATGGTAACACTATTTGATTGAATCTTTTGGAAATAATTTGGCATTATAACTTTGCATCAAGAAAGCTTAGAAATGATGTTGTGAGGCCTCCTATTTATAGATTTTTGTATTTGATCATAATCAACCTCAACCATCCATCTCAAGATTGAGATGTGTGGTTGAGGATTAATTTAATTTTTGGAATTAAGTTTTTAATTATCCTCATCATGACATTGGAATAAGGGGCAATTAAGAGGCATGGAGGGCATTGATGAGGCATGGGAGGCATGAATCCTGATATTTGTGGCATTTATGGCCTAGGGATGTCTTCCCAAGAAATGAGGTCACTTGATGATGCAGATATTCAATATTCATCTATAAAATCAAGTATTCAAAAAATTTCCTTGGAATTCTTAATTAGGCATTGATTTGGGTTAATTAGCTCTTAAGCATGATTAAGCACATTGTGCACAAATTACCCAAATTGATCATAATGCCTTGTTATTGGTTTTAAATTTGATTGGATTAGAATTGGAAGGTGCTATAAGATACATTGGAACCATATTCTCATTCATAATGTTATAAAAAAAATAACAAAGGCATGCATCTTGTGCAGAAGATTTGATAGGGAAGAGCAATCCAGAGCACATGGGTGCAAAATTAGCATTTTGACTTGAAATGCTCTGATCAAAGTTAGCTAGCCCATAAATTGCATTACCCCATTTAGGGATAACCTAGACAAAATCGGCACTTCAATACATTAGTTTTATATCATTTATCATGTTTTAGTGTTTTTAGGCTAAATTATGTATTTTGGGTAGAAATTGGCCAAAACCCTGATTGGGGGTTATTGGTGGCCAATTTTAGGTGTCTATAGTTTGCCCCTATTTGGGAAGATGTTATAAATCATAGGCAAAGCAATGTATTCTCAAAGAATTAGAAATGGCCTATATGCCAAAAAGAACAAAACTCCAAATGGTTTTGGGAAGCCTATGATGATGCCCCCTCAAGGGAGTGGCTGTCACATTTGTTGATAGACGGTCCCTCAAAAAGAAACAAAAAGAAAGGTGGAATTAACCCATGGTTGAGATTAATCCAAATGAGAAAATGATTGCATGAATTGATGTAAAAAGGATGCTGATTTGCCCAAAGGTGATTATAATCAAGAATAAAAATCAAAATAATGATTTGCCTATAGGTGGTTATAATCATTAAGAGGACCTAGATTGGCTAAAGATGATTGTGCCCCAGTTAGGGATGATTAACAAGCATAAATCAAGGATATAACATGGAATATATATTATAGATGAGTGGGTACAAAATGATGACAGAGATGGATAGAGGAATGAGATTGATCAATAGAATGATTTAGTTGTTACTATCAATGAGGAGATGCTCATCTTGATTAACAATGATACAACTAGAATGGTCAAATGAGATATATTGATCAAGGGTGGGATGAAAGGATTTGGCAAGGTGCCAAGGAGAAAATTTTATGGCTCCATTAATTGTAGACCTTCGTGAAGATAATTTTTGTTATAGCATGTGATGGTAGGCTTCATGATATAAAACCATGAAGACTTAGCCAAAATATGCATAAGTACTGACTCTAGATCCAATAAATACTTGAAAATGATGTACCAATGATAAAAACCATGATAAATTTTTTGACATATGAATATGGATAGACTCAAGAATAGTGTGCTTGAGGAATCACCTAATGAACATATATAGACCGAGTCAAGGCAACAGTGTTGAAAGTAAACAAATAGGCAAGTGAACAAACAAAAAAAAAAAAAAAAAAAAAAAAAAAAAAACATCCAAATTGAAATAAATAAACAAATAAAAATCCTAAAAACAAAATCAAAAGAGCATCCTAATAATGACAATGCCCTTGCAAGGCAGATCAAGGATAACTGACTAGGCTTAGATAGGACAAATGTTTTTGAATTTTTAAAATTTTATGATTTTTTTTAGAATTTTGAGGTATCTTAACTCATTATAGAATGACAACATCCCTGATCATAAAATGATGAGAGTGTTTGGCTTAGGTTTCTCACAAAATGATGAGAGCATTTGGCTTAGGTTGCTCATAAAATGGTGAGAGCATTTGGAAAGGGGGACTGAGGTGACCTCAATATGAATTGAGCATGGCCCACATAGTCCTGAAATGATCTCAAGTCATAGTAATTCCATCCACACAAAAGGTAGGGAAAAACTAACTAGGTCCCAACAATTTCTCAAATCTAGAAAATGGCCAGTCAAATGAAAATGATAATGGCAAGGTGAAGCAGCAATGCATGATAAATAAATGTTGCCCTTAGTTTGCCATATGAAATTATAAATAAGATAAAATGACATAGGCTAATGATACTAATTTTACCATAGGTGATTATAATTAGTAGCAAGATTGGTGAGACACTAATTTGCCCATAGGTGGTTATAAGCAGGCTCACATAAACAAACCTGATAGGATGAAAGATATCTTGCTAGATCAACCATCACATTAATTTCATAGAATATCATTGTAAACATAAATTGGATTGATTATTTAAACTTGATTGGAATCCCCTTATGAAAGGTCTGAGAAGAACCAAATGAACCAAGATCAAAACAAGATTGAATAGGATGACTAAAAATAGGCTTTGGTCTAGATAGGAATGGAATGATAGGATGGTATGGTCTTGCTAAGGATAATGATGGTTTTTGATAGATTAGATAAAATAGTAAGAGGATTTACCCTAAGTGATGGAGTGAATGGCTGGGTACTTCAATAATGGCAAATGGATATGTAACATTGGCAATGGCATGATACATGTTTTTGGCTTGGGTGTGGTTTTTGATGCTATTATTCCTACTGATGGGGAGATGGGTGTCCTAATAAACAAATGATACAAAAAAAATAATTGATCATGTTTAATTGATATCCCACACCTCATTTAAATAGTTACACTGTCAAAAATGGCCTATAGATTTGGTTGTTGAGAATGCTTTTATGATCTTCATTGGTCATTGATTCTGATTCCTTCAAGTGTTGAGATAAGGTATCTTTGTAGCCTCTACAAAGGAAAGTGAAACTATGGATGGTAAATAGGGACAAATGATGGATGGTAGGTTTGACTATGAAATGGAATGGTAAATGATAATGGAATGTATAATGGTGGGGAAATAAATGAAGATCAATACTTTCAATCACACGTAATGTTGTTGATGTCAAATCTGACATAATTTTGGTTATGGTGGGGTTGAAGACTTGTTCTCTTAATAGGACCATCATATTTTTTTGTTGTTTAGGCTTGAGAGTAGCTACCATCTGATTAGGCTATAGATTGGAAGCTATTTTGATTTGATCTTTGATTTTGTCTTCGTCAAGTAGTGAAGAACTTTTATGCTTAGCTATTGGTGCCTCAATGAGGTTTTCACTAATGAAGTTGTCTTGATTGCCCTATATCACCTCTAAGAAGGTTTCACTAAGGAATGTTGAATTTTAAATTTGATTGTCTTCTATTACTTCCAAAAAAAATTCACTAAAAGATGTTGAGTTATGACTTGGATTATCCCCTAACACCTTCAAAAAGGTTTCACTAGGGAAGTGTTCTTCTGATAAATGAATGTTGTCTTGGCCTCCTTACTCTTCTTCAACTACTATGTCACCATGGATGTAGTTCAACAAAGTGTGATTCTATTGGTCCCAATCGGCACTTGTTGGAGATGGAATGTCAATAATATGAATATATTGGTTGATGGTAATGGTCTATAGAATGGTAATGGAATGGGGAGAGGATGCATAATCCTCATAGAAGATACTAGGATAAATTATGTCAAAACTAAAGTAATCATCCTCAAAAACTATAGAAGGATCACAAATGTATTCAAATTGATCTATAAGGCATGCATAACCAATTTTATAACAACCATGAACATATTCTTCATCTGAATCTAATATAATTCAAGGAACTCTAAATCTGATGTTGATTTAGATTCTGATTTTGATGCTAAATTTGATGTCAATCTAAGAACAAAACTTGACTTTAACTCTGATTCTTCATCTGATGGGTACTCTATTATAATGATGTCTTGTTGAATATTTAGTATTGGATAAGTAGAAAACTATAATGGCATGATGGGATCCATAAAGACTGGTTTGTCAAAGTGTGACTCCTCTAGGATGGAAAAAATGTCAAGAGATAACTCCTCAAAGATTGGCTTGTCAATAGGAGGCTCTTGAAAAATAGGCACATGGTCAAGGTAATGATTTGCCCAAAGGTGGTTATAATCATTAAGAAGTGACTTAGTAAATACTACCTCATTAGAGTGAGACTCCTTGATAATTAGTATAGGATAAACAGGCAATTTGTCATAGGTTGACTTATCACAAGTGGTTGATTCAATAGAAACATCTTGGATTGGTTGGTTCTCTTAGCCTTAGTTTCCAATGAGTTGGAAAATACTAGTTTTGAACATAACTTAGTTTTTGAATGATTGGATCGGTTGAGGTTTGGATGTGATTGGTACTAGATAAGGAATGACTTGCAGTTGGATAATGGTAGGGCCTTGGGGAGCATGATTACTCACATGATCCAAAGGTCAAAGTCTTGAGATGGTAATGATAGGGTGTAGTGGGGATTGATTGCTCATACAAGCTAAAAGACTAGGTCTTAAAATGATGAAGGGGCATTGTGGAGCTTGATTGCTCACACAAACCAAAGGATGAGGTCCTGGTATAGAAATAGTTGGGCATTATGGAGCTTGGTTTCTCACAAAAACTAAAGGATGAGGTCCTGGTATAGAAATGGTTGGGCATTGTGGAGCTTGGTTGCTCGTACAAGCCAAAGGACTAGTTCTAAGAATGGTAATGGTATTCCTTGGATATTACAGAGCTTGATGGCTCATATAATTCAAAGGAGGGTTAGGGGTAGTTGATGATCATATAGAAAAAATGACATCATGAAACTTGATTGCTTACATAAGTAAAAGCATCCAAGTATTCCTCATAAACCATATCATCTTAGTCATGAGTTAGATCATAAGTTGGGTCTTGACTGTGTTCTAGGTCCTAATTTTTGAAAAGAGGGTATGGATCCATATCCCAAACAACATTATCTATAGTTGGGTCTTCAAATTTATCCTCATAAGCCTCTTCATACCAATCAAAGTCTCAAGTTAGATCATAAGTTGATTCATGACTTTGTTTCCATGAATGATTAATATGAGGCGGATAGGAATCTATCTCACAAACCATATTAGCATCATTGGGGTCTTGACAAAAGTCATAAAAGTCATTTTGTGTAACCATTCTATCATAATTTAAATTGTAAGTGACTCTACCATAAGTGTAGTGAGACATATCCATGTAAATGATGAAAGCTCTAAAAATAAAAAGACTTAGAGTTCTAGAAACTCTGAAAAACTATGTCCAAAGGACAAATGGTTCAAAATTGGTCTAGCTTGGTCAAAGGGGGTGGAGCTGTACCTCTAATATGGTCTGAAAGTAGAGCTATATCTCCAAAATGATTTATGCTAAGGATTATCATAAAACAACCAAACATCAAATGTCTAATGTCAAATGTCATACTCACAAAAGGTCAATCATTTGAATAAAAACTAGCATGCCAAAGGTCTAGGTCAAAGTGTTCCAAACAAGGTCTAATCTAGGAAAGGGAAAAGTTGAGTTACTAGGTCTTTTGTCCAAATATGGAGTCAAAAGCTAGGCTCAAATAAATAGTCATGTTTTAGGACTTTTGGCTAAACAACATCGAAATCTAGACTTGAAATAAAGTCTAATGTGATTTGATTTAATCTAACAAGTTTGGAAACAATTTTGACATAAACCTAGCACACAGAATCAAACATAAACATAATCAATTGGCATAAGGTATAAGATAAAAGGATCTTTGAGAAAGGCTATGTTATCCCAAATAAAGGTATAAACAATGGTGAAAATAAGCATCAAACAAACAAACCCATCAATAGTTTTCAAATTTGGGTAATTTATTAACCGAAGTTATGCAACCTAAAAGAGAAAGATCTATGTATCAGCTCCATGAATTGAGGCTTAAACAAAAATTAATCAATGTTTGAATCCAAACTTGAAAAGGCTAATTGAAAACTCAATGATGAAAACTAGGTTTTGACCAAACAAGCTAGACAAGATTGGATAACATGACAACATAATACAAAGGTCTGAATGGTATACACAAAGTGACTTGAAACAAATGGTTTTGATACAATGGTAAACAAGTCTTGAAACAAATTGAGCAGCCTAATAGTGTAAGCATACCCAAATAATGTGGTCAAGGTTATGTTTCAAAGACTTTAAAAGGATCAAAAATGTTTTGACATGATTTGGGCAGCATAACACTACCCTTCACAACTCAAATACATTGTTTTGACATGGCTTACGAACAAACAAACAAGTTTTAGTCTCAAAACATACCAAGCAAAAATGACCAAAATACACTAAGTATAATCATCCAAATCCTAATAAGGGTATGGAAAAATGGGGTTTACTAAACTAGAAAGGTTTCAATCATTCTACGGGAATCAATTGCATAATGAATTTCACGTCAAATGATGCAAAAGACAAGCATAGAAATTGGGTGATTATGGCATTGGCTAGTTTTAGAAAGGTCTAGTCCTTTTTATAACCACTACATCCTTCTATTCGCTCAATGTAGTGCGATGTCCAAATGTAGATACATCCTTCACCATTCTATAATAAGTCAGATTGTAAGTGATTCTACCATAAGTGTAGTGAGACATATCCACATAAATGATGAAAGCTCAAAAAATAAAAAGACAGAGTTATAAAAACTTTTAAAAACTATGTCTAAAGGACAAATGGTTCAAATTTGGTCTAACTTGGTTGAAGGGGTGGAGCTGTATCTCCAATATGGTCTAAAAGTGGAGCTATATCTCCAAAATGATTTGTGTTAAGACTTGGCATAAAATAGCCTAACATCAAATGTCTAATGTCAAATGTCATACACACAAAAGGTCAAGCATTTGAATAAAAATCAGCATGTCAAAGGTCTAGATCAAAGTGTTCCAAACAAGGTCTAAACTAGGGAAGGGAAAATTTGAGTTGCTAGGTCTTTTGTCCAAACATAGAGTCAAAAGTTAGGCTTAAACAAATAGGCATACGCTAGGACTTTTGGCCAAACAACATCAAAATCTAGAGTTAAAACAAAGTAATGATGTGATTTTATTTAATCTAACAAGTTTGGAAACAACATAGACCCAACACATGAAATCAAACATAAACATGATTAGTTGGCATAAGGTACAAGACAAAAGGCCCTTTGAATAAAGACTATGTTTTCTCAAATAAGGCATGAATAATGATGAGGATAGGTGCTGAACAAACAAACAATCAATAATATTCAAATTTGGGTAATAGATTAACCAAAGTTATGCAACCCAAAAGAGAAATATCTATGTATCAACCCCAAAAATTGAGGCCTAAATAGTAATCAATCAATATTTGGATCCAAACTTAACAAGGCTAACTGAAAACTCAATAATGAAAGCTAGGTTCTGACCAAACAATCTAGACAAGATTGGACAACATGACAGTATAAGACAAATGTCCAAATGATATAGTCTATTCACAATAGGAATAGCACTTTTGATTCCAAGGGTTCCTTATAGGGGAAAAATGGAAGAGCATACACACAACATTCCTCTTTTGCTGAAAATTTTTGATTAGACAACTATTTCAAATAAGAATTGACAAGTGTGTTCAATTTTAAGCCCAAAAAATGAAATATTTGGTGGTGTTAATTTGACCCCTTGGTCTTAATTGCAAAATTTGAAAACATTCATCAAAAACATCTAAATTATTTGTTAAAACCAAAAAAAAGGTTCCTAATCAATTTTTAAGCATGCAAAAGTGATTTAAAAATCTTTTGAGAAAATATCCAGCTTGGTCCTACAACAAAATTATTAACATGTCTTTTAGCTTTGAAGTTATTTTGAGTTTGAAATAATGAACTTTGAAAAATTAGCTCTCAAGTCTCTATTTTTGGAAAAACATAGTGACCAACATTGGTTATTACCATCGACGTTAGTTACTTTGGCTAATTGAGATCTAATAGATGTCATTTTTGTTGATCGACATTAGTTAAGTCAGGTAATTGATGTCAGTATTTCCTATCTATGTCGGTTATTATGTAAAACCATGGCAACTAAAAATGGCAAAATAAAGTTAGAAAATTAGTTTGTAAGAGTTTTAAAGGCTCAAATAAATATTTTAGAGTTACAAAAAGATCTACTTTAGGTGTGAGATGCGTCTAGTCCCACTAGGTGTGCCATAATGTGATCTAGGAATTTAAATCAAGAGAGGATGGTTAGTATGGTGTTAGTTCCATAAATGAAAACAAAGTGAAATAAATACACTAATAGCATAACATATCTAGGCCTAGACACTAGGGAGAGCTTAGTTAACAAAAGTAAATGACAAACATATATAAAAAGAAAGGAATGAAAATACAAAAATTCCTTCACCTTCCTTGGATGCTCCAAATGCCTTTATAGTGGTGTCCTGCTTGGCTTGTGCTCATGAAGTCCTTGGAAATGGAAGCTTGACTACCTCCATCTCTCCTTGGAACCTTTGGCTTGTAGCTTGGCTTGGCTTGGAATCAATTTGGCATGGTAACACTAGTTTCCTTAATCTTTTGGAACCAATTTGACATTATAATTTTGCATCAAGAAATCTTAGAAATGATGTTGTGAGGCCTCCTATTTATAGATTTTTGGATTTGATCAGAATCAACCTCAACTATCCATCTCAAGATTGAGATATGTGGTTCAGGATTAATTAAATTTTTGGAATTAATTTTGTAATTATCCTCATCATGACATTGGAAGAAGGGGTAATTAAGAGGCATGGAGGGCATCATGGAAGGCATTGATGAGGCATGGGAGGCATGAATCTTGATATTTGTGGCATTTATAGCCTATGGATATCTTCCCAAGAAATGAGGTCACTTGATGATGCTGATATTCAATATTCATTTCTAAAAAAAGTATTCAAAAATTTTCCATGGAATTCTTAATTAGGCCTTGATTTGGGTTAATTAGCTCTTAAGCATGATTAAGTACATTATGCACAAATTACCCAAATTGATCAGAATGCTTTGTTATTGGTCCTAAATTTTATTGGATTGGAATTGGAAGGTGTTGTTAGATGCATTGGAATTGTATTCCCATTTAGAATGTTACCAATAACAAATAACAAAGGCACACATCTTGTGAAGAAGATTTGATAGGAAAGAGTAGTCCAGAGCACGTGGATGCAAAATTGGCATTTTGACTTGAAATGATCTGATCAAAGTTAGCTGGTGCATAAATTTCATTACCTAATTTAGGGATACCATAGAAAAAATCAGCACTTGAATATGTCAGTTTCACATCATTTAGCATGTTTTAGTGTTTTTAGGCCAGATTGTGTATTTTGGGTGGAAATTAGCCAAAACCCTGATTGAGGGTTATTGGTGGCCAGTTTTAGATGTCTAAAAAAAAATCCAAACACCATCAATAAAAACACAAACATCCTTCTCAGGTCACATGTAGAATAAATTTAAACCCTCAATCAACTTTGAAGCTCCATAATGCACCTATATGACCAGTCAAACCTCCAAATCAATTTCCCTAGATTTCCATTAAAGTTATCTACCAATTTTATTTTTACTCCATCATCAAATTCATCTATCATAAAATATTTTAATCAAAACACTGTAGACTATTTTCCTTTGTAAAATTCAAATATTTGAATTCCAAAGGTCACTAAAAAATGCAAATTTGACTATGGAAAATGATGAAATCAGCTTGGGAGAGTAACTTTGCACTATCATAACTTTTGATAAACATCATGTCAAAGCATGAAATTTAAAACACATGTTATAGGAATAAAAATGAATAGACCCATGTGAAAAATTTATTTTGACACCTTCACATGTGTAAATTATGACATCATCAATCTAGTTACTTAAGAAACTCTGCCAAAATGACCAAGATATCCTAGACCTTCACAAGACTACTCCAATGATTTCTTTTCACTTACACAAGTACACCAAGAGATTATTACAATATATATAACCCCTCAAATGTGGTCAACCCATCATCAACATCCATCATATTTCCTAACCAAGTAAACACTATAAGATCTATGTATGATCACTAAGGCACACTTTGTCATTAACCTACTAGCTTACTTGACACCTCATGAACACTCTTGGCCACCTTGGAGACATAAGTGAAAACACCTAAAAAAGGATTCCACTTATAGAACTAACAATTTTAATGTCATTACCTAATTGGAAATCCAAAGTAAAACTAGAATGATAAGGATTGAAGAGATTGAAGTTAAAGAGGAAACAAATATAACAACTCTCACCAAGGAGTATAAGCCCATAAATCCTCACCCTTCAAAAATTATAGAAACTAAGACCATCCCTAAGCCCATTGAAATTATGATTTGATTTCATATATTAAAAAAACATTCCCCCATATTTCCTTTCTTGACTTGCTCAGGAAATCCCCTGCCCATTGTTTAGTGTTTCTTTATGCTTTAGGATTTATGCATTTATCCATTGTAACTCCCCTAATGTAGGGCCAAATCAATCACATTGATTTGAATATCTTTCCACCTAGGAAAGATTCACATGATTTTGGTTATTTATTCAACCTTAGTAGTCTCCCTTATGAATCTAAAATGGCAAGGACAGGGTATCCATCTTTGTTTTTTATGTATGGATCTATGTAACTACATAAATAGAGACATGGTCGATGATAAAGCAACCATAAACATTGTCCCATTCTCTTTATTGTATAAATTTGGTTAAATTGAAATTGAATATTTAAAAACTTACAATACCATGAGAGGTAATAAGAGCCTCAAATCCACCTTTCTAGGAATAATTATGCTTCTAGGACCACTCTAGGTCCCAAGACTATGTTAACATAATCTTATGTGATTGATAAAGACAAATTATAACATGATCTTGGGAAGGCCCTAGATTCATAGCATGCAGGTCATAATTTTAACCTTGTTCCAAAAAATAAGGTTCTTCCATCTGGGTAAGTTTTTGGTGGCTCATGTAGACACCAAAATCGTGTCTACTCCTTGGTCGACTCTCCCTTGGTCCCCTTCGTCCCGTTCCACTTCTAACCATCCCTAACCCACCTATGTCTTATTAATTTAAAATAATCATCTATTTTAAATTAATAATTCCCTCTCTTTCTCATGACACCTCACCCCTCCTAAGATACCTCTCCTTGGATGCCCTTCACTACCCCATGCCAAGTCTTAAATGACTTAAGACCCCATTTCATTCTCCCAGTCATCCTCTCGTCTCATTTAACCTGCCTCTGACCGTTTTCCCACGACCAGCTAACCTCGGCAGAAGGAAGAACAAACAAAAGGCTATTTTTAGCCCTTTTTCCTATTCTTTGGTTGCCAACATCGATCAGTAGTCGGCCGACGTCGGTGGTATTGCTGATGTCGATTGCCTTCAAAACTGCGTCCAGCACCCCGAATGCAGGATCTTCAACAATCCACCAATCTTCAATCTTTTTCCAATTAGCCAATCTTTCAATCTAACCTCTCTCTCTCCCCTCTCGTAGACACACATCAAGCATCACAGGGACTCTGCATCAGCCACTCTATCTCTTTGCAGGGAGCCTTCTGCATCAACAATAGGATTTCAAACACCTCTGGGCTTCTTCAGCAGGCAAGAGGCAAGTATCCTTATTTTATGTCATTTTAGTAGCTTAGAATGTCTCTGTAATCAGTTTTCTATTTATTACTTCTAAGCCAAATTACCAACCAGACCCAGCTATCAACCAGACCAGACCTGACTCTCTTCCTAAGAAGGCTGAGAAGCCTTCTTCACATTCTCACTCTTTCTGACACCCTGTCCCTTATCTGACTCTTTCCTTAGACCTTACTCTCTATCCTGCACAAACCATCAGACTTTCAGAGCATCTAAACAGACTTTCAGACCATTCTATCGACCAAAAACCCATCCAGACCCTGTCCAAGACCATTGCCCCGACTGACACCGGCCACCAGGCCCATTGCCCCTACCGACGTCGGTAGACTAACCGACGTCTGTGACCTTGACCAATTGATGCCGGCAGACTAACTGACGTCGGTGACTATGGAAGACCGACAACAGAATACAGGTAAGCTTTATCTTTATTTCTTTTGTTTAGTCTTTCACCATTTCTTTTCTTTACCAGACATTATTTTATTAATAATGGACTGACATCCCTTAAGGAAGTCTTTGCACTTCTGGGACCAAGCATATCCCTTGGCAGTCCACCTTACATCCATCTAACAATCTTCTTGTTCAAGTCTCTTTCTTCTGCAGGTGTCATCCTCCACAACCAAAGAGGAGTTCTCTTAACGTCTAGATAATGGTGCGTAGACTTCATTCGGGTACCATCTAACCCTAGACCATTTCTTTTAGTTTTTTCTTTCTTTTGAATGTGAAATCAGAAAACTTGTTAGAAACATTCTGGCATGCCCAGTGGGACCCTAGGAGTTTTCCTTGGGTTCATCATTCTTTTTTCTTCTAAGCATATTTTTCATATAGGTGCATTAGGTTTCTCCTTACATCTCTTTCTTCTATCTCTTCCAAAAGACACCATTAGCAAGGTTAAAAAGGACCCTTCTTTCTTTCTTGCATCTTAGACTAGTCAAAGTCATATTCTTCAACCCTTTCTCACATTGTTTGCATACAAACACACACTTCAATTTGGGCTTAAAATACATTGCATCTCATTTCTTCTTGAATGCATAATTAGCTCTCACATCTAGTAATTAGAAACGCATCATGAATAAAGCGTAAGCCACTTATGTTACACACCCAAACCACTTGCACAAAATCAAACATCTTAACACACTTGAGACAAGGCCTGACTAGGATTTCATCACCTAGCTGATACCTTACCCATCCCGGCAATCCCACTTGGACTTCACTACCAAGGGGAAAGCCCACTCTATTCTCTAGCAGAGGATAATCTCTAGGGGAAGTATATTTTGGCTAAGTGAGACCAGCTTATCACTGGGCTGGTGAAGTGAGGGGAGCTTGCTCCTTAGCACCAGGCCACGTATAGAACCTAACACAGATCTTGAGTACCGAAACTAACCCAAAACCAACCATAGACTACTTCTTCTAGGACCCATTCTACAAGCCAACTTCCCAATCACACTCTAAGGCATAAGCCAACATGATTCTAAAAGTTGATTCTTAGGATTTAATGCTTAGGGTCTGTCTATCTTCATCTATTTTTCTGTTCCTATTTGGTTTTTTGAGCTAGTGAGGACATTTTCTTCTTTTTTCCAAAAACCTTCAAATTTTCTGAGTTTCTGGAAAACACAATAACCGACATCAGTTTTACCATCGACGTCAGCAACCTTTCTTCACTAGCATCAGTTATCTGACTAACATCGGCAATCTATTTCACCAACATCAGTTTTTCTACCGACGTCGGTCACTGTCCAAAATCCTCTTCTCAAATAGCAAGCTTAAAACTCAACTTTTTTGCTGTCCATCATCCATTCTGGTTTTTTGAGATTGAAAAAACATAGTTTCTAGAACTTGAACCTCTTGCCTTGAATGGTTTTGACATGCAGTCAAACCAAGACTCTTGTCGACCATGCGAGGCAACAACCGCTTCCACCTTCGCCTTCCATATCTAGTCCTCTAATGGAGTATCATTCAGAGACCAGATGAACTCCTAGCCGACCAACCCAGACCCAACCATCCATTGTCCCCGAAGGGGACCAAGAATTCAAAAGGTTCCTTGACCTCAATGTCAAGGCCCTTCAACATTATCTCATGAGAAGCCAAATGCGAGACTCCTTAGGCAACCCAATTTATGGGATGCCAACCTCCTTAATTGAAGCGGCAACGATATCGACAGCGTCCGCTACCCAACCCATGACCACTCTGACCTTTGCTTCGACCATCAACCCAACCATGACTAATCTTCAAAGTGTGGCTTCTCCTTCTATCTTTGGGCCCACTTCCATCAGGGTTTCGGCCCCCCATTAACCACAGACTATTCAACAAACCTCTACCCCTTTCCCAAATCTAGTTGTCTCCATCCTACCTACTCTTACCCCTATCAACACAAGAGTAACTACCTACCCTTTAACCAGTGTTGCCACCCCTCAACCACCTTTTGCGACCCCTATTCAATTTGTGCCCTCTAACTCCATGGCATAACCACCCCTAGCTTCCACATCTATCCCAATGATTAGTTATCAGTATGTTGCACTTATACAAGCACAACCGACTACGTCATATGCCTCTTCTAGCACCTTCCAAGCACCTTACAACCTAGGGGGTGCCCCATCTGCCAATCCGTTAGCTGATCTCATCAAGATGCTGATGGATAAAATGTCTAATCTTGAGGCTTCTATTTTTGGTTCAAGCAATGTCCTTTCATATGACCAAATTTGTAACAAACCCATCCATCCCTCTGTCCCAATCCGACCGTATCCCAGTCAGTGGGAGCTTCCTAAGTTTACTCACTTCCAGAGTAAGGAAGACCCACAGGAGCATCTACGAGCATTCAGACATGCTTGTTATTTGATAGCCCATGATGATGCATTATTGCTGTGCACGTTCCCCATGTCGCTTTTTGGCCCTGCCCTTGATTGGTACAGCTCTCTTACCAGTCACTCTCTCTTTTCATTCACTCAACTTGCCCAACTTTTCCTTGACCATTTTTCAATCAATATCACCAAAAAAGTCTCAATTATAGACCTCTACTCTATCAAACAATTTGACGATGAATCCATAGCTAATTTTGTCACCCGTTGGAGAGGCTTAATCAACCAACTCTCTTTCCCTTTACCTCAAACCAAGCTCATTGAGCTCTTCTCTTGAGCATGTGCCATGCACATCTCATCCACCTTGCGGGTTCAAACATTTTGCTTTTTTGATGAAGCTTTCACCATGGCCTGAAAGCTTGAACTCTGTGCAATTAAAGAGAATAGGGTCGAATTGCGTAATACCAATGCAAGAGCTGATGACCCTTCTTCTTCTAGACCTTCTTCTACCAATTCCAAATCCAAAGGAGTGGTAAACACTATGGTCATTAGATCACCATCCTTGACAACAACTGACCAATCTCAACCTTCAACATCTCAAAGCATCACAAAACAATTCGAATAACGATACATACAGCGTCAATACACTCCAATTGGAGAGTCATACACTTTCATGTTGGAAAAACTCGTCAAGCAGGGGGTCCTCAATCTCCCTCCAATCCGACCACCTCAATTCTACCCTTCAAAACCTATCCCTACATGGTATAGGGAAAATGACTTCTGTCACTATCACTGTGTCCAAGGCCATGACATAAACAACTGTCAAACCTTCAAGAATATTGTCCAAGACATGATAGATAAGGGGGATCTTGTTTTGGATAACCCGAACACGCCACCCAATCAAAACATGGACATCTTCAAACAACCTTTTCCTAACCATCCTCCTAGCCAAAACAATGTCCAGACCATGGCCGATAGCTCTCAAGAGCATGATATACACACGGTCAACATGATCTCGCCTCTTATCCCTAACCAACCTCCTCCACAGGTAGAAGAGCCTTCTTCTCTTATTAGTTCTCCATCGACCTCTCTTATATTGGAGGATGCTTCGACCATACCAATGCCATTAGCCCCACCTTCATCTTTCCTCCTACCAATGGAGGACCATACCCTTCCTACTCCTCAACCACAAGTAGAAGGCACCATTATCCTTGCCCTCTATCCTCTTGAGGAGCCACATTCTCCAATTTCTTCTCCACCAAGAGAAGAACCTGTCTCTTCACCCACTTCAATCGAGGAAGACCCAGTGATGGTTTTTTCTTGCCTCTTGCCTGAGATCACTACATCTCACTCACCTCCATCCACATCTGAACCCAAACCCACGTAGGCATCCACCATGCCAAAAGAGATTAAATCTCTTGGTGTTTGCCCCATATCTAATCTTGCCTCGCATAATAGTGGTCCTCAAACCAAACCAAAGAAGGCCACTAAACCACACCGGAGAATTCCTCCCCCACCTTCATCATTGCCCTCTATCTTGGGCCCACATCCATCTCCCTTAATAGGGGTGCTTCCTACTCCCATACCTCACAAAGGCAAATTACCTCCATTACTCTCTCAACCCATCAAACATATATTTCCTCCAAAATGACCAATGCCTCCTATGCCTCCAAGACAAAAGTCATCAACCCCTACTACAACAAAACATGCAGACCCATTGGCAGGTTCTTATGCCTTACTGTTACAACAATTATTGCAGTCTTCTCACTTCAATTTTCCACCTCTTAAACCATATCAATCTCTTAGACCAAAACTAACCTGGTTCGATGACACTAAAGTTTGTGCGTATCATCGCATGCCGGGACATGACACTAAGCATTGTTGTGCTCTCAAGGTTGTCATTCACCAATGCTTAGAGAAAGACACCCTTCTTCTTGACCATATTATCAACAAACCTTCAACATCGTCCCATGCTTCCCATACCTCCTCACCTCCACACTTATCAACTCTTAGATCAAGACCATCTTGGTTTGACAACACTAAATTTTGTCACTATCATTGCACATTGGGGCATGACACTGAGCGTTGTTTCACTCTTAAAGCTGTCATTCATCAACATCAAAAAAAAGATACCCTTCTCATCAAGGATCCTCTTGACTACCCCTTTGCCAAATCCTTGACACCATCGTATGCCTCACAAACATCATCACCTAAATCGGGATCTCCACACAAGACTATGGTCCCTCCACCACCTTTAACCCCCTTATTTGAAATCAACACAGTTAACATGACCACTAGCTCACCAACCCAAAAGGATAAATGGAAAAGACATGTTTCTATCCCTTGGACATCCCCATCTACCAAGCCTTCACCACAACCAAAACCCAAGATTACTATCTTGGGCACATCTCGACCAACATCTTTGAAGATAATTCCTGACTCCATGGTGAAACAACCTCACCACATGACCCCTGTGAAGATGTCTTTGTATGATCTCATACAAATCTCTCCACAACATCATCAAACCTTGATCAAAGCCTTACAATCGATGGAGGTCCAGCTTGATGACCCCTAACCACTAGCCACTTTAATCAAATCATTACCAACCATTACCTCCGTCACCATCCGTGATTTTGAGATTCCTGCCTCCAACATGGAAGATCAAGATCTCACCCTCTCCAACTAAATCTGTCAAACATTCTCCCTAGCAATTGAGGGAATTCAACCTTATTCAGACTATCATGACCTTAACCAAACATTCAACTGACCTCGACCAAGCCTCGATCAAGCCCCGACCAAACCTCAACCAAACCTCGACCAACTTTGACCAAACATTGACCAAATATCAACCGACCTCGACCAAGTCTCGACCAAACTTTGACCAAACATCAACCAACCAACCATTGACCAAACATCATTTATCATGACCAAACCTTGACCAATCATCAACCAACCTTTTAATCATGACCTCGACCAACTTTGACCAAACATTGATCAAATATCAACCAAATTCATGTCCATCATCAACCAACATGTGACCAATTTGGAATAGAGTAAATGAGGCAAATTTGCTCCTAATTGGCTCGAACCTTACATCATCATACACAAGCATGGACCAAGGACTTATTAGAACCCGAGCCCCTTAATGCCTTGCATATGTGACCATTCTACTATTAGTCGAGTACTCATCCACTTGACATTTAACTTGAGCTCATCCCTTGAGCAACCCCATCCTCTTAATCCTTATTCCTTTCAACCCTATTCCCCTAAACAAACCCTCTATAACCCTTTTATATAGTATGGATGCTTTGTCCTGATAAAAGGGAGCCCTTCAACTTCTATAGTCTTGTCCATGGCTCAAAATTCTATAAAAAATAAATATTGATGTCAAAATATCAAAAGGTCACAAACTCTAAAGGCAGACTACTCCCTCGAAGGATAGATGTAGCATCATTGTTGTAGCTAATAGACTACTCCCTCAAAGGATAGCTGTATCATCATTACTATAGCTAATAGACTACTCCCTCGAAGGACATCT
The DNA here is from genome assembly GCA_037957365.1 of Torreya grandis. Classification (NCBI taxonomy): domain Eukaryota; kingdom Viridiplantae; phylum Streptophyta; class Pinopsida; order Cupressales; family Taxaceae; genus Torreya; species Torreya grandis. Next base: position 843,471 of record JARHVA010000959.1, on the reverse strand, counting down.
ATTCAAAGCCCTTAAACATATATAAAGCAAAAATATAGACCACTCCCTCGAAGGATGGCTATGACTAACTCTTGCTATAGACAACACTCTCAGAAGCTTCTCGCATCGATCAGCTTCACAAATGACCACAAAGCAAAATGACATCTCTATGTAGACTTCCCACATCGATCAGTCTACACAAAAAAAAAAGGGTCATGGACTTGGCTTGTAGTCATCTCAGGGTCTCCTATAAAAAGGGGCAAAGTTATCCCTACTAACAGGGGTCACCCTATCCTATCATATCACATTCACTTACTCAAGGGACTTCGAGCTCATTTTAATGTCAAAGTGATTCGATTACCTCTCTAACACAACCAATGGTCAACGATGTAATGCATAAACGGGGATTTTGTTTTTAAAACCCCTACCTATGCTACCATTATGGTCCTTGTCAATGAAAGGGCAAAATTCCTTTCACTTCCTCCCTACACCTTGGTCACAACCAATCCAACCAATCCAACCAAATCATTTCTCAACCAAACCAAATCAAACCAAACATTTTCAGACCACCAACATGACATAGTCCATTTCACATAGTTTCTATGGACAACAATACACATGGAAACTATCGACCACGTAATTTATGTCAAGCATAAACCATTACTTGATGAGGCATAAATAGACTCCTTTCATTTTTAACATACATCCATCACCCAATATGGACAATTGCTAGGGATGAAAAACCTCAACCAATGTTACAGAATACACCATCACACAATATGGAAAAGGCTATAACATCATCTTATCTTCATCATTTCAACACATGACCAATCCAACCTATCAATTAACTCGAGCTACATTGGTCTGAGGCCCTAAGACTGAGGCTATGTAGGCAGCACTCAGATGAAATGATGTCTTCTAGGGTTAGCTCGACCTCCCTCATTTGTTCGTCTACCTGATGGACAAACCCTTTTACCCTCATCATTTAACCTCGACCAAACCAATCATCAACTATTTTTCCTCCTAGTCTAAACTACATTGGTCTGAGGCCCTAACGACTGGGGCTATGTAGGGAGCACTTAGATGACATGATGTCTTCTAGGGTTAGCTCGATCACCCCCATTTGTTCATCTACCTGATGGACAAAGCATTTCAACCTTTGACCATGACTTGACCTCGTCCAAACCACGTCCATAACCAACCCTCTTCCTCCCTTTTAGGGAGAACTACATTGGCCTGAGGCCCTAATGACTGGGGCTATGTAGGTAGCACTCAGTTGACATAAGGTCTTCTAAGGTTAGCTCGACCATTCCTTCGTCTGTCTATCTAACAGACCAACCAACTATCTCAACCCTCGACTCGACCAGCGACCATGGAGATCACGCCTATCTCCTCCGACCACTTCCAAGACAACGTTGCCTTGGTTATTTTTACATGTATGCTACCTCATGAATGGTTAGCAAAATTGTTTGCAACCCATTTTTTGACCCTCACAAGTATAGGATCGTGAGCAAGTTGATCCACACTACTTGTGACACTTTCATGTTTCTAAGAGCACTTCTTGAGCCTGGGATACCTGGAACACGATGACCATTAGAGCTACAACTTGGATCAAATAACCCAATCAGCTACGACTAAATGCTAGGGCTCGATTATTTCAATTTTGGCACTCCTTGACCCTGACATGTGACAATTTGACCTGACCATCTTGTGAAGTGGTATGCACGCAATCACAACTTTTGAAGCATTCACACTCACACTTTCATCCATATCCATCAATCTCTCTATCAAATTAGCACCTAATTCTAGGTTCCCTTCCCTCAAACCCTATTTTGAGGGGGAATACCTCATCCCATAATCAGGGCAATCAACCTTCATTTTTGTCTTGCAGTTCACCAGAACAACCAACAGGACAAAAACAAACTTATCCTATACCTGAGGAAATCACTCCTATTTTTGTCTTGCAGTTCATCAAGAACAACCAACAAGACAAAAAGGGGCAAATGTAGACACCAAAATCATGTCTACTCCTTGGTCGACTCTCCCTTGGTCCCCTTTGTCCCATTCCACTTCTAACCATCCCTAACCCACCTATGTCTTATTAATTTAAAATAATCATCTATTTTAAATTAATAATTCCCTCTCTTTATCATGACACCTCACCCCTCCTAGGATACCTCTCCTTGGATGCCCTCCGCTACCCCATGCCAAGTCTTAAATGACTTCAGACCCCATTTCATTCTCCCAGTCATCCTCTCGTCTCATTTAACCCACCTTCAACCATTTTCCCATGACCAGCTGACCTCGACAGAAGGAAGAATGGATAAAAGGCTACTTTTAGCCCTTTTTTCTATTCTTTAGCTGTCGACGTCAGTCAGTAGTCAGCCGACATCGGCAGTATTACCGACATCAATTGCCTTCAAAACTATGTCTAGCACCCCAAATGCAGGATCTTCAACAATCTGCCAATCTTCAATCTTTTTCTAATCGGCCAATCTTTCAATCTAACCTCTCTCTCTCCCTCTCTCCCAGACACACATCAAACATCACAGGGACTCTGCATCAGCCACTCTACCTCTTTGCAGGGAGCCTTCTGCATCAACAACAAGATTTCAAACACCTCTGGGCTTCTTCAGCAGGCAAGAGGTAAGTATCCTTCTTTTATGTCATTTCAGTAGCTTAGAATGTCTCTGTAATCAGTTTTCTATTTATTGCTTCTAAGCCACATTACCAAGCAGACCTAGCTATCAACTAGACTAGACCTAACTCTCTTCTTAAGAAGCCTTCTTCACATTCTCACTCTTTTTGACACCCTGTCCCTTATCTGACTCTTTCCTCAGACCTTACTCTCTATCCTGCACAAACCATCAGACTTTCAGAGCATCTAAATAGACTTTCAGACCATTCTATCGACTAAAAACCTGTCCAGACCCTATCCAAGACCATTGCCCTGACTGACGCCGGCCACCAGGCCCACTGCCCCTACCGACATCAGTAGACTAACCGACATCGGCGACCTTGACCAACCGACGCCAGCAGACTAACCGACGTCGGCGACTGTGGAAGACCGACAATAGAATATAGGTAAGCTTTATCTTTATTTCTTTTGTTTAGTCTTTCACCATTTCTTTTCTTTACCAGACATTATTTTATTAATAGTGGACTGACATCCCTTAAGGAAGTCTTTGCACTTCTGGGACCAAGCATATCGCTTGGCAGTCCACCTTACATCCATCTAACAATCTTCTTGTTCAAGTCTCTTTCTTCTGCAGGTGTCATCCTCCACAACCAAAGAGGAGTTCTCTCAATGTCTGGATAACAGTGTGTAGACCTCATTCAGGTACCATCTAACCCTAGACCATTTATTTTAGTTTCTTCTTCCTTTTGAATGTGAAAGCAGAAAACTTGTTAGAAACAGCCCAGGTGGATCCCAAGACTTTTGACATGCTTCAAACAACCATGCATGAGGAACCGGGGCTGCACTTTGACTATTACTTACCTAAAAATAGGGCCAAAAAACCCCAATATGGTTTACATTATGGAGATTACAAATATTAAAGTGGTTTTCCTAAAGAAAGGGGTAGAGATACCTGAAACCTTAGTGAAAGATAAATCAAAGGAAAAAGATGTAGCAAATATAGAAAATTTTAGTGGCTCTGATCCAAAAATCATGTCATTTATTATGACTATGTTGATAATTGAGATTATCAATATCTTATAAAAACATGCACCACTCACTCTCACATTTTACCCAAAAAGGGTAGGGACTTATAATTTCTATGAATCTTATAATAAGGAACTCTATGAGGGGTTAGCTAATATACTTGACATTCATATGGATGAGATATTAGAGGATTAGGAAGCCCTCCTTAATGATGATTCTACATTTACAAATTATTATTGGACCCTTTATTATTATGGGTAAAAATGTCATTTTGGTATGGGATTAAGAGTGATATTAATCTCTTTAGAAGGAAGGGTCATGCCTTTCGATTTTAAACTTTACTTTGAGTGCACCATCAATGGGGCTGATTATGAATCCTTATTGCTTGGGATATTCATAAATAAAAAATTGGGAATTAAAAAATAAACAATAAATGGTGATGCATATCTATTAACCAATCAAGTCTTAGAAATATACCACACTAAAGCTTAACAACTTCATCTTATAAGGCTATTATGCAAGAATTTGCCAAGGTTTTTAATTTTGTTTCTATATAAGCACTGTCAAGATAAATTAACCAAATGAATGATTCTATGGCTACTTATTCTTCTATTTTTAATCACCACCCAACAATACGTAAGTCATATTTTGAATTGTCTATTATAACAGATCCCTTTATGCATACGATACCTAATAACCAAACCCTTAATTATATAGGGAGGGATATTATCTTGATAGTCCTTGACCTAGCTAAAAATGATAAATATATCTTAGAGTTTCTTAATACTTATGAATACATCCCATATTTTCACCATAAAATAGGGTTTACTTTCACTTGTTGTCCTATATCTGCCCTTGGGAGTGATTATTATGATTCTTATTATAAGGTTGAAGATTATTTGTCTTTTTATGATGATATTGACTTTTTTTACATAGAAGGCAAGGATACTGATCTCCCACTAGATATTGATTAATTATATGATGGGAATGATTCCCTCATTAAATATAGTATTGATATAAACATAAGAACTAAGGAGAATCTAAGAATCTTCAAGCTCGAGTATTCATTTTCATCATAGGAAGTAGAAGACCACAAGAAAATACTCACTAAGTTATCTCATGCATTCTCCTTCTCCTATGTCAATATGGTATGAATCAATACTAAAGTAATTATCTACAATATAGTCATGATGCCTAATGAAAAAATAGTAAAATAGAAGCTCAGTCCAACCAATCCAAAAGTGGCATTAATAGTGAAATAATAAGTCATTAAACTCCTAAAAGTGAGGTTTATAATACCTTTAGATGATTCCAAATGGATGTCAACATCGTGCTCAATCTAAAAATGAATGGTTAAATTAAGATATTTATTTAATTTTGTGATATTAACAAAGCATGCCATAAGGATGATTTTATTATTTCATCCATTGAGGTTATAGTTGGCATTACATATAGTTATGAGTTTCTATCCCTCATGGATGGATTCTTTAACTATAATCAAATCCACATCTCAAATGAATATCAAAGAAAAACCTCCTTCACCACACCATGGGGGTCCTTCTATTATGTGGTCATGCCTTTTAGACTTAAAAGTGCCAGGGCAACATATCATAGGGGCATGGACCATATTTTCCATGATCTTATTCATAAAATAGTGGAGGTATACATAGAAAATATTATAGGAAAATTAAAGAAAATGATTGACCACTAGGAGTGTTTTGTATCATTATCACAATATTAATCGAATATGATGTTACTCTTAATCCTGAGAAGTGTGTTTTTGGAGTCATAGGAAGAAAAATCCCTAGCTACATTATCTCCCAATGCATAATTTTTATTTATCCTTATAAAATCCATGTGATTATAGACATGATCCCCCCATTGATGAGTATGGGATTTGGATCCTTCTGATGGACATTAGGTTCCATTCTATGATTCATATCAGATCTCACCTATGCATTTTATCCAAAAAATAATTTTCTTAATAAAGTAAGTAGTTTGACCTAGATGAGTGATTTTTAGGATGCATTTAATGGAATAAAACACTTCCTTATGTCTCCTTTGATGCTCATGGTGCCCAAATTTGACAAGCCACTCATACTTTATATCAGGGAAATAAAGGTTTATTTTATATACATGTTTTCTTAGGAAGATGCCAATGGCAAAGAGTGTGCTATCTATTTCTTTAGCAACATTCTCATGGATTATGAAATATGATACATGCAAGAAAATGAGTGCTTGGATATTTTTTCATGACTAAATGACTAAGGTACTATATGATCAATCAATAAATGAAGGTATTAGTAAGGTATCAAGAATTAAAAAATTTACTGACCCAACCAGCCCTGCCATGAAAGGCTGGACATTTCGTCATGCTATTGAGTGAATTAGAGCTTACATATGTCAACCAAAAGTCTAGAAAGGGATACACCATTTCTAATTGGTTGACAAACACACCTCTTGAGGATGATGACCTTATTGATACCAAATTTATCAATGATAATATTCTATATAGATAAGCTTTCCATTGTCTCATCCCTTGGTATGTTGATGTTATTAACTACCTAATTGATCAAACCTATTTTGAGGGTGATATCTCATAAAAAAAGCAACACCTGTAAATCATAGAATCCAAGTACATCATCTTAAACATAGATTTTTATTGTAAGGCATTTGAAGACATATTGAGATATTTTGATCAAGAATAATTAGATAAGGTATTTTTACATTGTCATAGTGGCATTTATGGTGGATATTTTGGTGGCCATGCAACTACTCATAAAATTCACATAATGGGTTACTTTTATCCCACCCTCAAACATGATGTCATTGAATACATATGAAAATGTGAGAAATTATAACATTTTCCCCATGAGTTCCATATTCCTGCTTGAGTTTTGTAGCCTATTGTCATCCCATGGACCTTTTCTACTTCAAGTTTGGATTTAATTGATAAGATTTATCCTACTTCCTAAGATGACCATCATTTCATTATCACTATGACTGAGTATTTCAACAAGTGCACAAAATATATGCCTCTTACTAAGGTTAATGGATCAGTATTTTACAAATTCATTTTAAATTATATCATTTATCAGTTTGGAGTCCCAAAGGTCATTGTCATAAGTAAAAGGTATCCATTTTAGAACCCTGAGGTATATGAAGTGTACAAGAATTTTTCATCTCTCATCACACTGACTGCTTGTACTATCCATATGATAATGGTTAGGTCAAGGCTATTAATAAAACTTGAAATTCAATTTTGGTTAAAAGTGTTAAAAAGTCTAAACGAGATTGGCATTTACAACTCTATCTAGCATATTGGGTGTACAAGACAAGCATTAAAATTCCTATGGGGAAAACCTCATAATTCCTTGAGTTTGGATTTAAATCCATTCTAACCTTAGAGGTAGATATACCTAGCATTCATGTTTCTCTTTAGATTCTTCTCAATCATGAATAATATATAAATGCATGGCTAGAGGAATTAGAAACCTTAGATGAGTATCGACTCGCTTCTGTGTAGAACCATGTTATTTACACTAATCGCACGAGTAGGAAATTATCAAAAAAAATGTCCATGAATTCCTTATACATTTATGATATCTCATCCTTAGACTTAACATCCAAGTTGACAAAAATAAAAGAGAAGGTTATAAATTCACACATAATTGGTTAGGTCCTTACTCAATGATTGAATATTTTTAAAATGGGGCCTATCAATTATGTGCTTTGAAGGGAAATGATTTTTATGAATATATGATTTTTTTTCACCTTAAGAGTTTATGCATCTAGCATTTACATTTCACTTTTCTCTCATTGCATTACATTTTTCATTGTTTACATTTATCTTGCATATCAGATGTCATGATTGGTGATTATTTAGTTGTCAATTCATATTAGACAAACATTCAAAATATAAGTTATGATCTCACTTAGTTTCTATATCACCTTATTATATTTTATAAAACACTCACAAAATCATCATTACATTAGTTCTTTCCTTAGTTATGATTAGAGTGTACCTCTATTTCCCTTCATCTTCTTGGAAAGCTTAGAAAATAATAGCCTACAACCTAGTCTAGATACTTGTCCATGGCCAAGTTTCCTCTTATGGTGCATTTAATTACCATGCTAAAAAATGGGTAATTCTACTCACCTATCTTGGTATTCGGTCATGAGCCCTTACATATCACTAATTTCATGGGGCCAAGACCTGAGGGTAAAATCCTTGCAAGAAAAAAAGAGACACCTTACTCAAAATCTTATGTAATGTCAATATAAAATTTCACATCTCTCACCATTTTTGACCTTCAGTGTTGAGCCATTGCATATTACTAGTTGCTAGGGGTTAGAATTGAGAAAGGTCATTACTCACCTACATAGCCTTTGGTGATGATCCCATCTGTATTCCTAGTCACATGATACTAAGTGTATGGCGACACAAAGAAAAGTATTAGCTAAAGGTGAAAGTAATATTAAATCACAAAGTGTCCAAAGATTTTTTTTATAGAAAGCTTGTCTACATACTCATTATTAAAAATGTAACTTTATCCCATTTACCACTTCTATCAGGGCTGGTTATCTCTCAATGAAGTTAATAAGGTTAGTATTTTGTGAGTCTATCAAGAAGTACATTCCCCCTTTCTCATAAATATTAGGTCATTATATTTTTTGCTATGAAATTTTGATTAATGGTTTTCATTTTTCATCATCTCACATATTTATTATTTCCTTTTTCATTTCCTTGTATAAAAAATGGAAGTTGTGTGTTATATACAGAAAATAATTAGGCCATCATATGCAAAAAAATTGTTAGTGCATTCATGACTTCATATATGATCATCACATTACATCATTTGCATACATTTTTTTCTCACATGTATAAATGTTTTCCATAAGATTTTATAAAAAATATAGAAATACATGGTATATAATCACATGATTAATCATATAAAATGCATAAATTAAAAATCATACATGAAAATTAAACCCATAACACATGAATGATGAGACATTGAGATAAACTAGAATATATATATATCATAATAAATATAGATTTTGTACAATAAGTCTCTAATACACCACAAGTGGGTGCCATGTTAGTTACCTCAATCTCCCTGCATGTGCCTCTTGTACACCTCTATACACCACTTCTGACATGGGGAGGTTTTGCACATAGGGAATTCCAAACTATTGAAGTATCCTATCCACTAGGTGTCTCAACCTATAGTATTCTATCTCATATTTGAGTGGCTCAAATGGCTGCTGTGAGGTAGATGACCTCCCTATCCCACTAACTAAACATGCCTTAATAAGGTAGGGTTATCAATTATAAAAATTTAAAGGTCCCAAATATTTGTATCAAAGATCAGAATGGCACCACATATTTCTATATTGAGGCCTGATGGAAACTCTATCCCTAATTGCCACTTTTCTCTACTAGGTGATCATCTGCTTATATACCCATCTCATGAAGATCTTGGGGGACTGATAAAAAGTGCTCCCAATCTAGCCATGTAAAAAAAGTCACTAAAAGTAAGGGCCAAGATCTTCCCCAATAATATTGAGCTCCCCTCTCCTCAATCTGATGGACAATCGAGGATCAACTATAAAGTAGACTATCAATACCCTTGTCCCCAATCAATCAGGAGGAAAGTATAATAATAATATTTTTTTATATATTCAAGATTATTGATCCTTCTATCCCATAAATTATCAATCCACACTTTTAACCCACATTAGGTGTACTAATATCACCTAAATTATCGACCCAACCCACTACCTCATCCCTACTCTTAGCCTCTTAGAGGGCTACCAACTGACTGTTTGTTAGTAAACAAGTGTTCATATATACATCAAAAAGAGTGATAGTCCCCTCACTTGGGGCCTAAGGGAACATAAAATTTTTTTAGTCAAGGTTTGAGTAAGTGATAAAGTCACACAATAACCTACTCAAGGTAGGGACAATCCCTACCTATTCCAATTAAAGAATCTTAGTGTGATCTAGAACTACCAAATCATCTTTCATCAATAATTTCATGATGCAGGGAATCAATCCTAATCTCTAGCTTTGATCCGATAGATATAGGACCCATGTAGTAAGAGGAGACCTTAAATTAGTGCCTTTACTTTTTCCTACACTTCAAACAAGATGAAGAATTTTATTGGTTCTTAGGAATGAAACCACCACCTTTTACAAGCTATAGTTACATAACCACATTAGGTGGCTTAGTTTTTTTCCTAATGGTGGTTGCATATCCATCTATCCTAAAAAAAATGTGGTGATTAAAAATCTGCCACAATGGTTACATCACTACTAATCTATGTAAACCTGTGGTTCTATCATACTACAATACTTCCATCTATTGGCTGTGTCCAGTCCTTTCCATCTAAAATTCCTTAAGAACTTACCTATAACACTAAGAATTTTGAAAATTTCCTATTCTAAACCCTCTCACAAACATTTTGAAACTAAAAATTTCAGATTTGATAGGATATTTAGTGAGTTTTAGACAATTTTCAAAACTTAGGCAAAAGACGAAAAATTAATAAAACCTACCTGTCCCTACCTTGGTATGCCTGCCAATAGTATATTAGCCATATCTTCTTTGTTCTTATTCTTTTTACAACCTTATCTCTCAAAACTATCATCGGTAATCTAGAGCCCAAAATCTCACCTAGTTAATTTTCACAAATGTGTCTACTTTTGACAAGTTTTTGAATGTGTAGGCCTCCAAACCAGTCATTTTTTTTTATCATTTTCTATTTTTTTTAAAATTCTCACATCAACACACATTTTCATGTTTAAAAATTCATATTGATGATACTTTTTTATACAACTAATGATTTAATGGTTTTTAATCTTTTGTAGCACATTTTTATGGTTTTGTAGGTAGGCAATGACATGGTGTTGGATCAAAATACTCAATGAGATGATTCAGGTAGTATGATATTCCATGCACAAAAGGTAAGTACTCTCATCCATGATTTGATTATGTAATATATTTTATAATTTTTTGTTAAATTGCGCCTAATTCCCTTCTTTTGTCTGAAGGTTACATGGAGTCTTGGTTAGCTTCATTGCACCACAAAGGTAAGGTAAATATTTATAATCCACTATTTCCCTTCTACACACCACTACTTAGGACCACACATCAATTCATACCACATACTTATCAGTTCATGTTAAGGCATCATCCCAATAGGGAAATATGTATGCACCCAATTTTTTTACTATACGATATTTATGATATGATGTCTAATGATGATACATTGATCTCCTAATTTATACTCAGTATGGGTTATATCTAACATTCTAGTCCCTTTCCCTCCCTATTTCTCCCTTGAGCCTCTCAAATTACATTTCTCTTGAAAATTTTATCTTCTCATGGCTTGTTTTCAAAAATATTTCATTGGTTACATAAATGCCCTCCTTGGTGATGAAACCATCTCAATCCATTACAAAACTTCCCTAATAATGATGGAACCACCATGAAAGTTTCGTAAAGTGTTATAAAAAACCCATCATTGATATGGTAGTTCTATATTACTATACAGTGGTATTGTTATCATATGAGGTGGTTGTTTCATGTAGATTAGTAGTTGTATAACTACCCCCCAAAAAAGGGTGGTTCTATCATGTTTGGTTCATGTTCTAATTTTAGATTTCAAATTTAAGCTTTCACATATTTTGCATGTTTATTGTCACATTTTTTTTTTCTCACCTTGAGTTCTCCTTCAAACTAGCCCAAATCACTCTCTCTTTTACTTTTGTTTGCTTTTAATCATTTTATGAGTTCTACTAGGAGCTCCACTTAATCTAAATAAATCATGCAACCTCCATCCTTTTTCTACAAGTAAATAAATTTTAGCTTGTTTTTGGATCCAAAATTTTGTATTGGAGATTAACGTTTTGAAGCTTTATACAATCAAAACCTTCCTGCCATTGCATTTGAGATTTACCTTTGATCATTTTCATGTAAGAATACACAATTCTAAGTAATGAAAATCATTGAATTTACAACCATATTATTGCAGTAAATTCACCAACCACCCATAGTCAACATATCTTTTGTTTACAATCATGTTCCTCTCATCTTATTAGTTTTTTATTGTTATTTTATTGTTATCCTTGGTTAAAGTGTTCCTAAAATCATTATTCTGAGTGAAGGAAATAGCATGCTGGACATCATATCACAAATACATCTATTGATTTTAGATGATCTTCATCTTGTTCAGGTTGTAGGCTTTTAGTTTTAGTTCTATTTATTTTTTAACTAGTTTATATTATTTCAGTTTCCTTTATTTCATTATATTAGATTTCTATTTTGAAAAGTTAAATATATAGGAAAATTAATTCTTCTCTCTTCTCATCTATGCATAGAAAATATTAGTTAGTTTATTTATTGTTTGAAGACATAAAATGGATTCTTTGAAAGAATATAGATTTAAATTCAAACTCTAAGTAGATATTATAAAATTAAAAAAAAAACTTTCAGCTTAAAAAATAATCAATTTTTAGCTTAAAACAAGTTATTGTTCATGCACAAACAAACACATTAGTAAGTAAGAAACTCTATCCAAACCTAGGATAGAAAAAGGTATTATATCAATATTGATTGTCCTTATTTAAATAAATTCAAAACATTATTTATTTATTTTATAAAATTAGAATATCCTAACTTATATATTCCCTTTTATTTGATCTAAATCATTCAATTTTAGTGTATATTCATCTAAAAACCCTAAATCCTAAACCATTCCTAACATTGATTGGGAACTTAGCCTTGTCATCATCACCAGTACCAAGGGACCTTGGAGTTATATTTATGTTCAATTAGATGTTATTAACAATAAACATGATGTAATGGAACTCTTTTGGTTCTATCATGATCATCCCTTGCGACTTGTCATTTTAAATCCTATTGTAGACACCAAAATTGTGTCGACTCCCCTTGGTCCCTTACACACTTATTAATTTAAAATAAACCATTTATTTTAAATTAATGACATCACCTCGACACCTCACCTAGGACACCTCCCCTAGGACACCTCGCCTTGGACACCTCACCACTAAGACCATTTCCTACCCCATGACTCATCTTAAGACTAAGTCCTTCATATCATAACTACCTAAGACCCATTCCAACCACCTAACCAACACTCATGCATAATAACCCCAGCCTTCGATCGTTCTCTAACAGCAAATGCACTTGGCAGATGGAGAATGGGTGAAGGGATAAAAATAGCCCCTTTTACCCATTCTCTGGCCGCCGACATCAGTCAACTGTCAGCCGACGCCGGTGGGATCACTAACGTCCATTTCTTAAACTGAGTTCTAACCTTGTTTTGAGACTCTAATCCAGAATCTCTAATGACTCTCTCTCAAATTCTTCCTCTCAGACTCTGAGACATCGACGGTCACACTCTAAGACCAAGCATCAACTTTGACCAATGCTCACTTGGCTTCTGCATAAGTCACTCCAGATTAGATGGGAACATTACACAGAGACCTTGATATAAGCCAAAATAGGAATAAGCATTTTCACACCCTTGGTTCTTCATCAATCATAGCTAAGTATTCTTATATTTCATTTTAGTATTTAGAATCCATTAGTAATTAGTTTCTATTTACTATTTTTGAATACAATCAACCCGACCCAACTTTCTTCCTGGAAAGGCTGAAAAGCCTTCTTCCTATTCTTATCCATTTACATACCAACCCTTTGCCTTTTGCCCCCTCTCAGACCCTATTTACTATCTTACAACCCTGTATAGACCCTTAAACTCCTAGACTACTCCTCTGTTGACCACAGACATAACCCTAAAACTCGTCTAAGGCCCATTGCCCCTACCGACATTGACAACATAACTGACATCGGCATATTGACCAACTGATGCCGAAAATACTATCGATGTCAATGACTGTGATAGACTGTTTGTAGAGAATAGGTACGTGTTATCTACTTTCTCTTTCTTAGTCTTTCATTATTTCTCTTTATACGACAATCTTTTTATCAAATAGTGGACTGTCATCCCCCAAGGAAGTTTCTACACTTCTGGGATCGAGCATATTGCTTGGCAGTCCACCATATCCATCTCTAACACTCTCTTTGTTTGAGTTTCTTTCTTATCTACAGGTGTCTACCTCCACAGCCAAAGAGGAGCTCCTACAACATCTAGATACGGTGCACAACTTAATCTGGGTAATGTACAAACCCCTGACCATTAACCTTAGTTTCTTTCTTCTTTTGAATGTAAAAAGAAAAAAATGAGTAGAAACATTCTGGCACGCCCGGTGGGACCCTGGAGTTTTCCTTGGGTTCATTTCTTCTAAAAGCAAACTTTCATATAGGTGCATTAGGAAAAATTTTCTCTCCTTGCATCCTTCTTCTGTCTCTTTATTTCGAAAAGAAACCATAAGCACAAGTTAAAAAGAACATATTTCTTTTTCTTCTTGTCCCTTATTTCCTTGCATCTTAGAGTAGTGAAAATTCATACTCTTAACCTTTTCCTCACTTATTTGCATCTAAACAAAACATTTCAATTTGGGTTAAAAACATTATTGCATTTCATTCCTTCTTGAATGCATATTTAGCCCTCTCATTTAGTAATTAAAACGCATTATGAATAAATCATAGTGCACATATGTTACACAACCTGACCACATTCACAAAATCAAACATCTAAACATACTTGAGACAAGGCCTAACTAGGATTTCACCACCTAGCAGATACCTTACCCTTCCTGGCGAACCTACTTGGACTTCATAACCAAGGGGAGGACCCACTCTGTTCTCTAGCAGAGTATAAACTATAGGCAAAGTATATATTGGCTAAGTGGCCCAGCTTGGCTCTGGGTTCGTGAAGTGAAGGGAGCAAGCCCCCAGCACTAGGCCACATACGAAACCTAACACAGATTTTTGATCACCAAAACATAACCCGAAACCAACCTTAGACTTCCTCTTTAGGACCCATTCTAAAAGCCCAATTCTCAAACACATTCTTCTAAGGCATAAGACACCACAATTCTAAAATTTATTCTTAGGAATTTAACGTTTAGAGGTTGCTTCCTGTCATCATTTTTGCTATTCTTATCTATTTTTTTGAGTTGGTAAGGTCGCATTATTTTGAGGTCTAAAAACACCTCAAAATTTCTCCTTTTTTCCAAAAACTTTCAATTTTCTGAGTTTCTGGAAACACATAGACACCGACATCAGTGTTTCCATTGATGTTGGCAACTTATTTCATCGACATCGGTTTTTTCACTGATGTCGACAACTATATTCACCGACATCGGTCATACCACCGACGTCAGTCACTGTCAACAAATTTTCTTTCCAAAATAGCAAGTTTAAAACCTGACTTTTTTGCTGTTAAACACACATTTTAGTTTTCTAAAATTGAAATATATAGTTTTTAGAACCTAAAACCCTTTTCATCTTGAATGGTTTTGACACATAGTCAAGCCAAAACTCTTATTGACCACATGAGGCAACAACCACTCCCACCTTCGCCTTCTATATCAAGTCTCCAAATGGAGTATAATTCAAAAACTAAATGTACTCCTATCCAACCAACCCCAACTCAACCTCCTATTGTTCTCGAAGGGGATCAAGACTTTGAAAGGTTCCTTGACCTCAATGTCAAGGCTTTTCAACACTATCTCGTGAGAATCCAAATGTGAGATCCTTCAGGTAACCCAGTTTATGGGATGCCAACTTCCTTAGTTGAAACAACAATCATATCAATAGCCTCCATTACCCAACCCATGGTCACCCAGGCCATTGCTTCAACTAGTAACCTGATCATGGCCAATGCTCAATATTTGGCCTCCCCTTTTATTTTCGGACCTACCTTCATCAGGGTTTCCGTACCCCCTCAACCACAATCAAGTCAACCAAGTTCGACACATTTTCAGAACTTGATTGTCTCTACCCCACTTACTCTTGCACCCATAAATACAAGAGTGACTACCTATCCTTTTACTAGTGTCACTACCACTCAACCACCTTTGGCGACATCTAGTCAAGCTGTGCCCTCCAGCTTCATGGCACAAGCCCCCTTGACCTCAACATCAGTCCCCATGACGAACTACCAATATGTTACACCTATACAAACACAACCTAGTACGTCATACACCCCCATCAACACCTTCTAGGTACCTTACAACCTAGGGGGTGCCCCTCCTACCAATCCACTAGCTGATCTAATCAAGATGCTGATGGATAAGATGTCCAACCTTAAGACATCCATTTCCAGTTCAAGCAGTGTTCTTTCATATGAATAAATCTATAATGAACCCATTCACCCTTCAATGCTTATTAGACCATACCCTAACCAGTGGGAACTCCCAAAATTTACTCATTTTCAGAGTAAGGAGGACCCACAACAACATCTACAAGCATTTAGACACGCTTGCTACCTTATAGCACACGATGATGCGTTATTACTTTACACATTTCCCATGTCACTTTCTGGTGCCGCCCTTGATTGGTATAGTTCTATTACCAGTCATTCTCTTTTTACCTTCACTCAACTAGCTCAACTATTCCTTGACCACTTTTCAATTAACATCACCAAGGTCTCCATTACAGGCCTATACTCTATTAAACAATTCAACGACGAGTCAATAGTTGACTTCGTTGCTCGTTGGAGAGGTTTGATCAATCAACTCTCCTTTTCATTACCTCAACCTGAGCTCATCGAGCTCTTTTCACGAGCATGTGCCAAGCACATCTCATCCACTTTGTGGGTTTAAACATTCTGCACATTTGATGAAGCTTTCACCATGGCCAAGAATCTTGAACTCCGCACTATTGAAGAAGATAAAGTCAAACTACGTAGTAAAAATACTAACGCAAAAGCTAATGACCCTTCATCTTCCAGACCTTCTTCTTCCAACTCCAAGTCCAAGGGGTCGGCAAATGCTGTGGTCATTAGATCATCATCTACCACAACTAACTAAACTAACCCCTCTACATCACAATACATCACAAAACAATTCCAACAATGATACGTACAATGTCAATATACTCCAATAGGACAATCATACGCTTTTGTGTTGGATAAACTAGTCAAGCAGGGGGTCCTCAATCTCCCTCAAATCTGACCACCCCAATTTGACCCCTCAAAAGCCATCCCTACATGGTATAGGGAAAATGAATTTTGTAATTATCATCGTGTCAAGGGTCATGACACAGACAATTGTAAAATTTTTAAAAACATTATTCAGGACATGCTAGACAAGGGGGATCTTGTTTTGGATAGCCCAAATGCTCAGGCCAACCAAAACACAGACATCTTTAGGCAACCATTCCCTAATCATCCCTCTAGTCAAAATAACGTTCAAACCATGGTTGATGACCTCCAAGAGCGTAATATATGCACGGTCAACATGGTTTCTAACTAACCTCTCCCAAAGGCTGAAGAGGTTAATCAACCTATTTCTCCACCATAGGTAGAAGAGCCTTCTTCTCCTATTTATCCATCACGAGTAGAAGAGCCTTCTTCTCCTATTTTTCCACCATAGGTAGAAGAGCCTTCTTCTGCTATTTGTCCACCATAGGTAGAAGAGCCTTCTTCTCCTATTTGTCCATCATGGGTAGAAGAACCTTCTTCTCCTATTTGTCCACTATAGGTAGAAGAGCTTTCTTCTCTCATTAGTCCTCCATCCAACCCCCTTTCACATGTAGGAGAGTCTACTTTGACCTCTCCCATATTGGAGGATGCTTTGATGATACCAACACCGGTGGCCTCACCCTCATCCTTCTTATCATCAATAAATGATCATACCTTCCCCGCTACTCGACCACACATGAAAACCATGATCATCCCTACGCTCTATCCAATTGAAGATCCATATTCTCTAATCCATTCTCCACTGAGAGAAGAACTTGTCATTTCACCCACTTTGGTCGAGGAAGACCCAGTAACAATTTTCTCTTGCCTTTTGCTCGAGATCGCTACGTCTAACACATTTTTGCTCTCACAATCGCCTGAACCCTCACAAGCATCCACCATGCCGAAACAAGATAAATCTCTCAGCATTCACCCTATATCAAACCTCACTCACCCACAAGTGAAGGTAGACTTGAACCTCGCCCTGCACCATAGTAGTCCTCGCACCATGCAAAAGAAGGCTACTAAACCACGTCAGAGAACTCCTCCCCCACCATCACCATTGCCCTCTATTTTGGGCCCACATCCATCCACCTTGTTCCCTACTCCAGCACCATACAAAAACAAATCACGTCCATTACTACCTTTATCTGGAAAAATCATACACCCTCTAAAACATACAACACCTCTCACCAAAAAAGTGTCATCTACATGTGTGGTCACACCTCCAAACAAAAAGATGGTACAAAAAACTCCCCCTAAAACTCCTAAATAGAAGTTGTCTCCTCCTATAACTCTTAAACAGAAGTTGTCAACCCCTATTGCAACAAAATGTGTAGACTCATTAGTGGGTTCCTATGCTTTGATGTTACACTAATTGTTATAGTCTTCTCGCATCAGTCTCCCACCTCTTAAACCATTCCAACCTCTCAGACCAAAACCATCTTAGTTTGATGACACTAAAATCTGTGCATATCATTGTACACCTGGACATGACACTGAGCGTTGTTGCGCTCTTAAAGTTATCATTCATCAACACCTAAAAAAGGATACCCTTTTCACTAAGGATCCTCTTGACCACCCTTTCAATAAACCATCAACACCATCCCATACCTCTCAAACATCCTCACCGAAATCAAGATCCTATCATCAGACTATGGTCTCTCTACCACTTTCTCCCCCTTTGTTCAAAATCAACACTATCAATGTGGCCACCAGGTCACAAACTATAAAGGATAAAGGAAAAGAGAAAGTTTCTATCCCTTGGACTTATCCATTCGTCAAGCCTCCTCAACCACCAAAACCCAAGACTTCAATCTTGGGCACATCCCATCCAACATCTTTGAAGCCAATTCGTGACTCGATGGTGAAACAACTTCACCAAACTCATGTGAAGATGTCTTTATATGACCTCATTTAAAGCTCTCCACAACATCACCAAACCTTGATCAAGGCCTTACAAGTAGTGGAGGTTCAACCTGAAGACCCCCAACCATTGGATACTTTGGTCAAATCATTACCTACCATTGCCTCCGTCACCTTCAGTGATTCTGAGATTTCAGAGTACAACCTGGAGGATCAAGATCCTGCCCTCTCAAAATAAGCATGCCAGAAAAAAAGCTTCATAGGATACATCCTCATGTCGCACTCCTTGTCAAAGAGGAGCTTCATCATCTTCTCTCTATCTCATTTATCCAACTCATTGATTATCTGTAATGGGTGTCAAACATTGTCCCTGTCATAAGCAACTGGGGGAATTCGAATTTATACTAACTATCATGACATCGACCAAACATCAACTAACCAAGCATCGACCAACACATGACCAATATGGAAAGAAGCAAATAGGGCAAGTTTGCTCCTAATTGGCTCGGACCTTACATCATAATGCACACGCATGGATAAGGATTTATCGTCTGTCTTCTCTTGAAGGCTGGCCAGAACCTGAGCCCCTTAATGCCTTACATCTGTGACCATTCTACTATTAATCAAGTAATCATTCACTTGACATTTAACTTGAGCTCATCCCTTGAGCAACCCTCGTTATCCTCATCCCTATTCCTTTTAACCCTTTTTTTTTCTGACAAACATTAGTCAACCCTTTTTTTCAAGCATTGATGCTTGGTCCTAATAAAAGGGAAACCCTTAAACCTCTATAGTCTTGTCCATGACTAAAAATTCAATCAACAAAAACATAAAAATTGGGATACCTATTAAAAGGTCATAAACTATAAATGTAAACTGCTCCCTTGAAGGACAGCTGCATAATTGCTGTAATTAATAGATTGCTCCCTTGAAGGATAGCTATTCAAAGCTATCAAAACATACAAAGTAGAATATAGACCACTCCCTTGAAGGATGGCTATGCCCAACTTTTGCTACATACACAACACCCTCTCAAAAGCTTTTTGCATCAATCAACTTTAACATGACCATAAAACAAAACAACATCCCCATGTAGACTTCCCACATTGATCAGTCTACCCAAAAAAAAAAAAAAAGACTGACAAACTATTAAGTCATGGACTTGCTTATAGTCATTCTCAGGGTCACCTATAAAAGGGGCAAAGTTTTCCCTGCTAAAAAGGGTTACCCTATCCTGACATATCACCTAATCACACCTATTACCCCAACATACTCAAGGGATTTTGAGCTAACTTAACGTCAAGTGATTTGACTACTTCTCTAACATAAATCAATGATCAATGACATAATGCATAATCGAAGCTTTTGTTTACAAAACCCCTATCTATGTTATCATTATGGTCCTTGTCAATGAAAGAGCAACGCACCTTTCACTTCTTACTTGACTTTGTCACATGCCCATAACATGACAACCAAAACATTTTTCAAACTTCTAACATAACATCATGATTTATTTAAAGCAAATACTAATTTGTGTTATATAAATTACCATAGCTCATCCACACTAGTTTCTATGGAAAGCAATACACATGGAAACTACCAACCAAACACAATTTATGTCAAGCACATACCATCAACAATATGGAAACCTACTAAAGCATAAATAATCTCATTTCATTTTTGGCATACACCATCACTAATATGGAAAATTGCTAGGGATGAAAAACCATATAACCAATGTTACAGAATACACCACACAATATGGAAAAGGCTATAACACCATCATATTCATTTCATTTTTAGCATACACCATCACAAATATGGAAAATTGCTAGGGATGAAAAACCACATAACCAATGTTACAGAATACACCATCACATAATATGGAAAAGGCTATAACATCATCATACACCCACATAACCAATGTTATAGAATACACCATCACACAATATGGAACAGGCTATAACATCATTATTCATTTTATTCTTAGCATACACCATCACTAATATGAAAAATTGATATGGATGAAAAGCCACATCACCAATGTTACAAAATACACCATCACATAATATGGAAAAGGCTGTAACATCATCATACATTCATCATTTCAAGCATGTACCATCACACATATAGGAAATGCTAAAAACCCTAACCTGACCAAACCAACCAACAACCTCTTTGACTCTTCCTCCCTTTTGGGGAGAACTACATTGACCTAAGGCCCTTAACATAAGGGCTATGTAGGCAGCACTCAGTTGACATGGAATCTTCTAGGGTTAGCTCGGCCATTTGCCCGTTCGTCTCCCTACGGACGTCAGCCATTCATTCGTTCATCTACTTGATGGACCAACCATATAACCTTTAACCATGACCTAACCTAGTCAAAACCAATCCATAACCTACCCTCTTCTTCCCTTTTGGGGAGAACTACATTGGCCTAAGGCTCTTAAAATATGGGCTATGTAGGCAGCACTCAGTTGACATGAGGTCTTTTAAGGTCAGCTCAGCCATCCATTCATTCATTCATCTACCTGATGGAGGAACTATCTATATTAACTCAAAATCATGACCAAACAATTAGCCCTAACACTACAGAAGTCATCTTAGACTCCTCTTGGGGCACACTAGAGATCACATACATCTTCCTTACCACAACACACAATAATTGAGATCACTTATATCTCAGCCCGACTTGACCAATGACCTTGGAGATCGCGACTATCTCCTCAGACCATGACCACTTTTGAGACAACTTTGCCTTAGTTGTTTTTATTGCATGTTTGCTACCTCATGAATAGTTAGCAAATTGTACACAACCCATATTATGACCCTCACACGTATTGTCAGATCATGACCAAGTTGATCCCCAATACTTGTGACATTTTTGTGTTTTTTGGGAGCACTTCCTAGCCTAGGATACCTGAAACACGATGACCATTGGAGCTACAGCTTGGATCGATTAACCCAATCAGCTATGACTAAAATCTGGGGCCTGGTTACTTTAATTTTAACACTCCTCAACCTTGACTATGACAATTTGACCTACCTATCACGTGAAGTGGTACACACACAATCTCAACTATTGCAGCGTTCACACTCTAACTTCACCATACTCATCTACTATTTATCAAATTGGCAACCGATTTCAGGTTCCCTTCCCTTGACTCCCGCTTTGAGGAGGAATACCTCATCCCATACTTGGGGCAACTTACTCCTTATTTTTGTCTTGCAGTTCGTCAAGAACAACCAACAAGACAAAAAGGGGCAAATGTAGACACCAAAATTGTGTCGACTCCCCTTGGTCCCTTACACACTTATTAATTTAAAATAAACCATTTATTTTAAATTAATGACATCACCTTGACACCTCACCTAGGACACCTCACCTAGGACACCTCACCTTGGACACCTCACCACTAAGACCATTTCCTACCCCATGACTCATCCCAAGACTAAGTCCATATCATAACTACCTAAGACCCATTCCAACTGCCTAACCAACACTCGTGCATAATAACCCCATCCTTCGACCGTTCTCCAATGGCAAATGCAATTGGCAAATGGAGAATGGGTGAAGGGATAAAAATAGCCCCTTTTACCCATTCTCTGGCTGCTGACGTCGATCAACTGTCAGCTGATGCCAGCGAGATCACTGACGTCAGTTTCTTAAACCAAGTTCTAACCTTGATCCAGGACTCTAATCTAGAATCTCTAATGACTCTCTCTCTCAAATTCTTCCTCTCAAACTCTGAGACATCGATGGGCACACTCTAAGACCAAGCATCAACTTCAACCAATGCTCACCTGGCTTTTGCATAAGTCACTCCAGATTGGATTGGAACATTGCACAGAGTCCTCGATATAAGCCACAATAGGAATAAGCATTTTCACACCCTTGGTTCTTCATCAATCAGAGCTAAGTATTCTTCTATTTCATTTTAGTATTTAGAATCCATTAGTAATTAGTTTCTATTTACTATTTCTAAATACAATCAACCTGACCTAACTTTCTTCCTGGAAAGGCTGAAAAGCCTTCCTCCTATTCTTATCCATTTACATACCAACCCTTTGCATTTTGCCCCCTCTCAGACCCTATTTACTATCTTGCAACCCTGCACAGACCCTTAAATTCCCAGACTACTCCTCTGTTGACCACAGACATAACCCTAAAACTCGTCTAAGGCCCATTGCCCCTACCGACATTGGCAACATAACCAATGTCAGGATATTGACCAATCGACTCTGTAATAATATCAACGTCAGTGACTATGACAGACTGTTTGCAGAGAATAGGTTCGCATTATCTACTTTCTCTTTCTTAGTCTTTCACTATTTCTCTTTATATGATAATCTTTTTATCAAATAGTGGACTGTCATCCCCCAAGGATGTTTCTACACTTCTGGGATCGAGCATATTGCTTGGCAGTCCACCATATCCATCTCTAACACTCTTTTTGTTTGAGTTTCTTTCTTATCTACATGTGTCTTCCTCCACAACCAAAGAGGAGCTCTTATAATGTCTGGATATGATGCGCAACTTAATCTGGGTAACGTACAAACCCCTGACCATTAACCTTAGTTTCTTTCTTCTTCTGAATGTAAAAAGCAAAAAATGAGTAGAAACACCTATTTCACCAAACAATCACTCCAATCTTTAGTTCCACCTATCATCCATCCATTACATCAATTATGTTAGCCAAGAATTGATAATTTGAGTGCATATTTTAGTTGTGTTATTCACAGACATAAAATATCCAAATTTGGATTTTGGGGATGAATACAATCACATTTTTAAAAATCTCAACTATCATATGAAAGAATAAAAAATATTGCATTTCCAATAGCCAAAAACAAACTCATAACCATAAATCATTTTTAAAGTTTATGGATCTTACTATTTCAAATCAAACCTTTTCATCATGGGGATAGAAAAAACTATCCATATATATATATATATTTGAAGTCCTTAGTAAAAAAAGTGTATTATTTTTAATAGCAAAAATGAGATAAAAAATGTTCTTTATGCATGTACATAATTTCCAACCCATGGCATAAGGCAAGATACTTATTGGAGGGGATGTTTTCACCAGCTATCATTGATTAGGAGCTTTGCCTTGTCATCATCACCAATGCCAAGGGACCTTGGAGTTATATTTATGCTTATTGGATGATCTTAACAAGTAACATGATGTAATGGAACTCTTTTGGTTCTATCATGATCATCCCTTGAAAATTATTATTCTAAATCCTATTCCACCAAACAATCACTCCAATCCTTAGTTCCACCCATCATCCATCCACTACATCAATTATCTCAATCAAGCCTTGAGAGGTTAAGTGCACAGTTTAGTTGGGATATTCACGTGCATTAAGGATCCAAATTTGGATTTTAGGGATGAATACAATTTCATAATTTTTTTATCTCAACTATCATATTAAATAATAAAAATATTACATTTCCAATATCCAATAAACAAAATCATAAATAGAAATCATTTTTGAAGTTTATGGTTCTTACTGTTTCAAAATGAACCTTTTCATCATGGGGATAGAAAAAACTATGCATAGATATTTTTCACTAAAGTCCTTGTTGAAAAAAGAGTATCATTTTCAACAATAAAAATGAGATAAAAAAATATTCTTTCTACATTTTCAAAATTTTTAGCCCATGGCATAGGGCAAGATACTTGTTCAAAAGGTTGTTTTCACTAGCTAGCCACGATGTGGGAGATACAAGATGGTTAGTGGTTAATAAATCAAAGGCATGATGTAGGTATCTTTTTCCACGTTGTTAAGTTTATTTTACATATATTAATCATTTTTTTTCATTCCCATTAGTATTTTTCATGTTAGATTTTAATGTACATGTAAGGATGCAAAGGCTTATTTGATGTTTTATTAACCTCATCTAATATTTCCAATTATGGTAGTATGCAAAAGGTTAATCTATATATGAACTCATCATCTATGAGTTTGAGTTTAATAAGTCATTTTGGATATTTAGTGGGACAATACAATATTAGTATTTTTATAACTTAATGCACATGGATTATATATTAGGAATGGAATCTTTTCTAGGTGAGTTACACCCGTATCGATGTTTATGCATGAATTTGGCAAGCATATTTTTTTATCTCAATTTTATTGCTAACATTTATGTTTTTTTTAAAACAATACATTTCTTCATGTCATAAATTTTTGTACATGTTTATAGGGTCATCATTTTTTTTCTTTTCAAATCATTATCAATGTTCCACATTATAATTTTGAAAATGAATACAACCACATCCCACTAATAATGCATGGAAACCTATTCTACAATAATATTTTTTTTATTTCAATTTTATTACTGACACTTATATCAAATTTTTTTAATCAATTTATCTCTTCTTCCTATAAAATTTTGTACTCATTTGCATGGTTGTGAATTCCTTTAATTGGTTCCCAGTTGTACACCTCTAGGATTCAAGCTTGCATACTTAAAAATATGGAAAACAAAGATGATAAATTTGAATTATGTCATTATAGTTAGGGAAGGGTTTAACACCTAGATGGATTGAATATAGATAATGATTGGAAGACACTAACATAAGGTATGGTTAGTTCCCTGCTACTTCTAGATCTGCCTAAACCAAGGTGAGAGGACCTATGGGGTAGCTTGATCATGAAGAGGGACATAAAATTCAATCTCCAAAGAATTATTGTCACACACAAATTTGACCAAAGTATAATGAAAATTGCACAGTCCACTCGAGAAGAGTTGTCACACAAACTGGACAAATACTTTTAAAATCAAATAAAATATACTATAGATAGATAAGAGGGTGATTGAAACCTTCATTTCTAAAGAAACTTTTGACAACTAAGTTCCAAAATGGAAGATCACAATGCTCAACTTTAAGGACTAATTACATACACATTCTAGATTTACAATATTCATGTATCTATAAGTATATAACACTTAAAATATTCAATGACATATATCATTTGAAGGGGTAAGACATGTAGGATGAGTTAGGTATATTAAAGTGAGTTGTGGTGGATTTCAACAGTAGGAATTCCTTTAACTTCCATGATCTCATTCATTTCAAAATGCAAAATACTAAAAGACAAGGTAAAGAAAACTATCAAGAATGGTTTTCATTCATTGATGCCAATCCAATAAAAACATTCAAATGACCCTTGAAACCTAAAGCATACACTAAAAATAAATCTTCAAGCACCTTCTCTTATCAATTTCATAAGTCCAGGGTATCCTTAAAAGACTATCAATAAAATATTCCCAAATCATAGTATAAAAAGGAATTTACAATTTAAGTCTATGCCTAGAATGACTACCATTAAGTGACTTAAATCTAGATACCCAATCAAAAATGCATGAAAAATCTATCATTTCACTTCATTGATAAGAAAGAGCATAAATCATAGATGTTTTTCATTATTCTTAAAAGTAAATCTACATACATCAATGTTCAAAATGTTGACATGGGGAAATGCATAATGGATTTGCTTTGAAATAGGAAAGACATATACATGCTCTTAGAGTTCTCTAATGGATGTACAAATGCAATCACCTTAGCAACAAAAATAAAAAACACATCAAGAATCCTAAAAAATCCAACCAAACCCTATAAAGAGGACAATCCCTCTTTATTTATACAAATCTATCACCCAAAATATTCCTATAAGATTTTCCATCTAGAAGATGCTTTTAAACACATTTGGTTACTCTCATGCTTTGCAAAGTGATCATTCTGGTAACTTGGTTATCCATGTCATGAAGTTTGATATGCCCATCTAGATATTTGATGTAGTTGAGATTTTAGGGAGAATATTCCTCCTTAGTGCAAAACAAACTCTTATCTTCTTGGCTAACTATTTTTCTCTATTCTCTAACTAATCATTTCCCACTTAGGCTAACTAAATATCTGATTACCTCTTTCAACTTTTTCAAATAATAAATAATGAAAGGGTGGAAGGAAGAATCGAATATATAAAAAACTACTATATTCTAGCTGATCATTTCTGAATGGAAATTCCATAATGGTTGCCTTCCTCTTATGTTGCAACAAACTAAGGTTTTCATCGCATAGTTTAGTCACATATATACTTGTAGCACTAAACTCACCTTCCTGAGCTCTATCAAAATCCTTTTCTTTATCTTTGCTTTTGCCCTTGCCCATTTGCATTTTATTTTTTCCTTTTCCCACCAAACCTAATAATGATATGTGCATATTTTGCCTTCATTTTGACTTGGTAGGTTTTCAAAATGCAACTATAATTTTACACCTTTTTATTCTTGGTAGGATTTCGGACCTCAGATGCACATTTGCACATGGTGGGGTTTTAGGATTCAAGTGCACATTTATAATTTATAAATGTGTATAAAATCCTTGAGTCTCCACCTCTCTTATTTTCACATATTCCAAGCCAAAAACTTTTGGTTATAATTTGCATATTAAAGTTGTTTTTCCCTAGAACTTCCCACTTTGCTATTCTTTTTCAATTACCCACTGCAATTTAACCATGGAATTCCATGTGAACGATTGACATGGAATTTGTAGTACATCTATTTTGGATTATTACAATGTTTCATCATCCCACCATGCCCAACACCACCACTTAAAATCTTACTTTTATCCACAACTCCTCTGCAACCTAGCCCAAATGTAGTTATTAGAACATCTCTATTCATTGTTACTATGTGTGCTTGATTAATCATGAATAAAACTTACTTTAACAAATCCATTTATATTAATATCTTTCAATTGAAAAATATGAAGTGTGAAAGTTAAAGAGTTGTTCTCATTACAATCTTTAGGAGGATGAAGAAGCTCCATAGGATAAGATGGACTTTCATAATTGAGTTTAGGTGTCAAATATGCTTTTGACACATCATCTAAGGGTGCTTGTAATGTAAATCCAAGACCAAATGGACCTATTATCTTTGGATATGATATCAATATTTAAAACTGATTTAAGTAATCAATTAATAAAGGTACGGGTTTTTTGTTTTGGGATACTCTTCTACAATGCATGTCTTTATTATTGCACTTCATGGCTAAAAATATTTCTTGTGGTTCCTTTAATTGGCATTTTCATATGTTGAGAAATACTTAACTGGAAGCTTAAGCTTATGTTTCTAAAATCATTGATAGATTGTATCCCTATAAATTATTTTTAGAATATGACATGTTATAAGATATCTCACATAGATAGTCGAACAACTAACCAATAATAGAGATCGATTAGAAATTGATCTCATTGATACAAGCTTTGATGAATGGAAGATCTGTAGTTCATATGATTCAAATCTAAAGATGGGCTAAGAGATAGTTGCAGAGAGGCCCCTTCATGAGCACTCCAACTGGTAGTTCTAAACATGCCTTATTTTGAAAAGAACCCACTTAGTCTTGGAAAAACACAGACTTTTTCTTTGGTGGGATTTAAAACTTTATGTTTATATTTGCACTTTGAAGGTTTCAGACATCCAAGTAGAGTTTGTAAATTACAAAATAAAACTTTGTATTATGAAATTGCTTTCTCACTTGAAATCTCTGTCGACTTCCACACTTGCATTAACTTTTAAAATTTTTGATGTACTCTTTTTTGTTGATACATTGTGTCAAACTTCAGCATTTGATTTTCAAAAAGTAAATTAAAATTTAAAATTAGAAACATTGTGTTGCAGTTTTACTTAAAATTTCCATATACTTACTTTGAAATTTTCCATTGTACTTAACTGTAGACCTCCATGTGAGCTTCAACACAAGATTTTATATGGACTTGAAATGTCCATGTCTTTCCTTCAATGACATGTGTTGTGGACTTTGTTAGGCACATCAACCTAAGACATTAACATCTGCTTCAAGACATTTATGTGGGTTTTCTTCACTGACACCTATGTTACATGATTAGAACACTAGAATGAAATTTATAAATTACAAATTTATAAGTTAAAACAATAATGGAATATTGTTTTATCCACCCAAATCTCCACTTTGCTTTTTGATTTTAACTTTGCAATTGACCTGAGATATGAAGGCTGTAGGGCTTTGATTGCACATTAAAATTTGTAAGTTAAGAGTTGAAAATCATTGTTGCACCCCCACTTAGAATATCTACCTTTCCTTTTGTTTGAAAACTTCCACTTACCTTTGATTATGTGAATGTGGACACTAATATAATCCATGGGATATAAAACATTTGCATGGATTTTATAACTTTCCATGTGGACATTAAAACCCCATGTGGAATTTCATTTGCATAATGTAATTTGCTTGAATGAGTTGCATTGGAGTATTATAATCCCCACTACAACTTCTTTTGAATTGACATTAGCATACACGCTACAGGCTTTAGGGTTTCATTAGCATTTTACATTTAACAAGCAAAAATTGTAATGTGATATTATGTTTCCCACCTCAAATCTTTGAGAACTTTTCCCTTTACAAACTAAATATTTAGACTTAGTATTTTCATACTTAGTCACATTTAAATTTCTTCCCAGCTTGATTACACCACATACCCTATAAATACCACATTAAAAACATGAAAATGATTACACATTAGTTGAAACCAAATCTCATGGGGTTTTCATAACATGGTTGTAGAAGTAGAGTTTTTATTTTTGATGAACACTTGTAGAGTTCCTATATAAGGGCAATAATTATACCTTCAGACACTTACTTCTTAGTAAGGGAACAAATTATTCAAGTAGATTTGGGCACTACATTAGTTTTCACTTGAGGATGTACACCCTTTGTGGGTGTGTGAAGAACCTCTAAAAATAAGACCAAGTGATAATCCCTTTGGCCACAGAGTCATAATTTTGAAAATTTCTTAACAAAAACCTTTGGAAACTCAACAAAATAAGGTCAGACCAACAAAAATAGATCAATAGCATCTGAGAATGAACACACAATAAAAACCAATGAAATAACTATACAAACAAATCCCAATGCAGAAGGGTAAAAAAATGATAAGACTATACACTATACATTAGTATACATAATCATGGACTTAGTCAAAGAAGTGCTTCAGATGTTTTCCATTAACTGGTAGTTCTAGTATCTCACCATCTAGGTCTCTTAAGAAGAAAGTGTGTTCCCCAATTCTACAGTCAATGGAATAAGGGTCCATACACAAGGCATCAAATTTTCCACATTTGCCTTTTTCTTGATGTCTACTATCCCAAAGTAAAACTAGAACTCTTACTTGAAAAATTCTTGGAGTAACCTTTTTGTCAAATATTCTTTTGATTCTTTCTTGAACTTTATGTGTCTTTCATGATCTTGTCTTCTAGTTTCATCAAGCTCAACAATCTAGTTTATTCTGCTTTTATAGTGGTTAATTTCATCTTCTTCTTCTTAATGTTATATGAATTGATAGGTTGGAAAGTGTAGATTCAT
Source organism: Torreya grandis (assembly GCA_037957365.1). Lineage (NCBI taxonomy): Eukaryota > Viridiplantae > Streptophyta > Pinopsida > Cupressales > Taxaceae > Torreya > Torreya grandis. Next base: position 813,429 of record JARHVA010000959.1, on the reverse strand, counting down.
AGGTAAAATAACTTAAGCTCCATAAATAAGCTCAAAAGATATCTTACCTATAGTTCTCTTAGCTATGATCCTATCAGCCCACAAGGCACATTTTATTTGTTCACCCCGCTTCTTCTTGTTAGCTTCTAAAGTCCTAATAATTTTGATAAAGTTTTTATTATTGGATTACACTTTCCCATTCCCTTGAGGGTTATAATTAAAAGCATAAGTTAATGTGATCCCATATTCTTTACATAATGTCACCAAAGGTTTAGCTCTAAAACTCATGGCATTGTTAGTAATTATCTTGATAGGCACACCAAATCTACAAATAATGTGATTCAATAGAAAGTCCATGATCACCTGATGTATGGCCTTCTTTGTAGGAAATGTCTCAACCCATTTCATAAAGTAGTTAGTTGCAACCAATATCCACATATGCCTAGTGATTGATGTATCAATGATCTCCCTAATGAAATCCATTCCCCATTGTCTAAATGGGCCTTCAACTGACATAGGTTTTAGGGGAGAGAACTAAAATATTTTAACCTTACAATAAAGCACTAACATTTATCACATTTTCTTACTTTTGGTGCAACATACTTGAATAGTGATGGCCACCAATAACTATCTATTAGAATCTTATGAGTTATGACTTTAGGTGCAAAGTGACCACCACATATCCTATTATGAAAGTCTTTAATTAAATCAATAGTTTCTTCTTCTACTAGGCATCTTAGTTGAATCCCATATAGATTCTTCCATGTCAGTCCATTATAATTCAAGAGATACTTTTTAGATACAAGTTTAAGAGTTTTCCTTTGATTCTTATCCAAGTCAGGGGGACAATTCAAACTTTGTAAGTAGTAAATAATGTCCTTATACCATAAATATATTCTAATTTGACTAAAATAATAATAAATATTTTAAATAGTAGTGTTTACTTCAACAACTTACAAATTTGTCTCAATCATGAGCTTGGCTAAGCCCATCCCTCTCACCAACTTGGTGGTCTAGATATCCATGTCATACTCTTACAACTTATTGACCCACTGTACCTATTTCTTGATACTTCAATCTGAGTCAAGATGTCTTTGACCATTGTATGAGCAATGTATGCAATAATATTTAAACTTATAATGTAGGGTCTAAACATTTTCATAGATTTCAAGAGGGAAAAATCTTGCTTTTCCATGATATTGTAGTTTAGTTCAGACCCCTACATAGCTTTACTAAAGAAAGCTATGGGTTGTTCAAGACCATCATCATTATTTTGAAATAGAACAATTACTATAATACTATGTGATGAAAAATAGAATATTTGAAACTCCTTAGTGTATTCAAGACTGGCCAAGACAAGGGCAAACTTCAAGGCTCCCTTGATGTCATTGAAAGCTTTTATGGCCTTCTCATCCCACTTGATGGTTTGGTCCTTATTTAACATGGAAGTAATAGGAAAACAAATCTATAAAAATTTAGAAAAAAACCTTATTACATAATTGATTTATCTAAAGAAAGATTGAATTCCCTTCTTAGACTGTGGGATAGGCACTTTGTCAATGGCTTCCACTCCCTCAAGATAAATCATAACACCATCATTAGACACTATGTGTCCCATAAACTTGGATTTTTGTACTCTATAGTGACATTTATTTTTATCAAGGGAAATAGCAAATTCCCTTCATCTAAGGAACACTTTTTCTATATGCTCTACATGCTCTTTTTTGTTTTTAGAGTATAGTATAATGTCATCCTAATACACAGTTATAAGCTTGTTAATTACCCATGCAAAATCAACATTAATAGCTCTTTGAAATGTTGTACCAACATTTATTAACCCAAAATGCATTTTAATATAGACATAATTTCCCCAAGGCATGGTAAATGCAGTCTTAGGTCTCTCACATTCTTTTACCATAACTTGATTATAGCCTAAGAAACCATCTAATATGGACAACATCTCTGATTCTGTAACACTCTACAATAGGTTATCCATATTAGGTAAGGGTTAATTATCCTTTAGATAATATTTATTCAAATTTAAAAAATACACACACAAGTGGATGCTAACACTCTTCTTCCTTACAAGGATTAATTTTTCCACCCATGATGAATACCTGATGTGTTAAATAATCCCACCATCCCTTAATTTATTAAAATTGTCCTGCATCTTGGTGGCTAAGATAGGGTTAATAGGTCTCTAATTCTACCTAAAAGGTTTGTTTTTAGGTTGTAATGGGATGATGTGTTGAAACAAATCCCTTTTTTATGCTTTCAATTTAGAATAAGACCAAGCCAAGTAGTCTTGATACTTCTTTAACAATTACATGTAGGCTTACTTATATTCTGCACTCAAGTGAATACTAAGCCAAACCTTTCTTGTATTTTATTTAAAATCCAAATTGCATTCAATCAAATCTTTTGAGATAAAGAGATCTCTAGTTTTAGTTTTATTTGTTGCATCAAAAGATGCCTCTAAACTCACCAATCCTCTTGGGATGGTGTTTGTATTCAACTAAATGATGTATTTCCCAGAAAAGGTTTCTTTATCGTAATAGGTCTATATCATGAATTCCAAATATATAATCTAATCTTGAAATTATTCTTCATAATTGAGAAACCTTTTGATTTGATCATCATAAAAAAGTTTCCAATGATGAATATTGTCTAGGACTGAAGGTCTAACAAGTACCTCCACTTGATACTAATAATGAGGGTTCATATTTTCACTTTCAAACTAAGCACTCAACCCTACAAGTCTTTCATCTTCCTCATTGAAACTTATATCATGATAACAAATATTGAAAGCATGAAATAATTCTAAAAAATCCCATACAACATTTATATATTGTTTCAACCTTTTATTTTTGGTAGCATAAGCATTTTGGACCTACTTAACCACTAGCTTAGAATTACCCTTTACAATCAAACTTTTAATTCTATGTTCTCAAGAAATTCTCAAACCAAACAAAGAGTGCTTCATATTATACAATGTTGTTAGCGCAATCAAAAGATAGGTTGAAAGAAAACTTAAAATATTTCCTATTGGGGGCATAAAAAACAACCCTAGTTCCATTTCCAAGATTGGAACAAGCCCCATCAAAAGACATTCTTCAAACATCATCCCTTCCATGTTTAGGTCCAACATCAAGAATAATATATTTTTCAACATAATCAATGTTTCCAATAAATTTACCCAGCTCCACATCAATGTACAAAATCTCAATTAGAGCATATTTTAGATCTTCAAGTACATGTAACATTTTAGGCTCTCTATGAAGTTTCACCATCTTACCCTCCAAAGTAATGGTGTCATAAGAAAGATCAATTTAAATAATGCCACCCATGTTGGCAACCCATCTTATTGATAATAGCATCCCCCACTTGGGAGGATAATCCACAACTACCACATACATATTCAAAAACTTACCTAGATAAACCACCAATTGCACTACCAATCCTTTAAATTGTCCAACAACTGACACCTCTCTTGAATATATGGCATAGAACTTGCCAAATTTAGATGTTATTTTTACTCTAATCTCATTGAAGACACTTAGGGGCATCACATTGCATGAGGCTCTAGAATCAAACATGCAATTGTGAATAATTAAACCCTTAATTAGCAAGGTAGTGTAAAAAGGGTCAACGTCCAACTAACTCTCTATCAATACAGTCCCCAAATAAACATCTAAGGCTGGTTGAATAAGTTCATCTATCTCTTCATTACCATCTAGGAGTATTTGGGGTAAAGTAATCTCATTAGAAATTATATTCTCATTAAACTCTAAATATTCAAATGCTCTCCTTCTATGTTCTAGTGTTTATAGCAATTTAACAAGTGAGACAGTGACTTTTAATTGACTCAATACTTGGGCCATATCACATACACTATACTGAGAACAAGGAGTACTTGGAGGAAGGGTGATAACACATTCAATTAGAATACAGTCATTTCAATTTAGATGTGTAATAGGATGGGATGAAGCAACATTCCTAACTAAATTTTTAAAGGGTGGATTTATTCTAACATCATTTGCATCCTTAAGAATACTAGATAACAAAGGTTCTCTATTCTTGGTTAGATCACCTTTCTGTTTGATAGTTAGGGAAATACGTGCTAGTTTAGAAAAACCAGGGACTTCTTTGGTCTTCTTAAATCTTCTTTACTAGTTTGGAAAAACCAAGGACTTCTTTGGTCTTCTTAACTTCTTTACTTTTATCCCCTGCCCTTGGATTTTTAGAGGTAGTCTCTTGAAGAGAATCACTTTGTTGCTTACTTCTCATATTGTATTCTTTGTCTTGGGTAACTGCAACATTAGTTAACAATTGTTTGTCCTCAACTAAAGGAATTACACCATCATACTTTTTAATCATCGTAGATATTAAAAACTCAAAGTCATGATTTGGAAACCCATATTATTGTGTCATGTTTATATCATAAACAATTTCAAGAGAGGGGACACATACCTCTTTCACTGCACTCCAAAATTGATCAACTGTAGTAGCACTTCTATGGAGGCAAACACTTTACTTCAAGGGATTTGACAATCAAAAATCATAATCTCATCATTTTTAGATGCAAACTTAGGTTCCTCTACATCTTCAACTATTATTTGAGTATTATCACAAGGAGGATGGGGAGGAAGCATTTATCACACCAATCAAATTCAAGATTATAGCCTATAAAATTAACCTTGGTGTTTAATGGATAAAGAACCTCCTTCCTAACTCCTCTATTATGATTTCTATCATTTATTTCATCATAGGTAGGTCTCTTCCCTATATCATTATCTCTAATGTGGAAAGAGGATCTCCCTTGTGATTGATTCTAGTTTTGAGCTCTCTCCTAACTAGAATATCCATGAGGAATCCGCTTCTTAGTTCTAGCCAGCTTATATGACATCTCCTTAATAGCAGTAACTAAGGTCTTCATAATTTCCTCAAGGTTGGTAGTTTTTTTGGACCGAGTCTTCTTAGGATTGGTTAGCTTCACATCAACCATCTTATTCAAAGGCTTCCCAATAAACTTTATATTATTTTCAATTTGGATGGCCATGTTGAATGCAAACCTCATATTTGTAGGAGCCTTATCTCTCAAGTAATAGGGTGCCTTCTTGTCAAATGTATCATAATATTTTATCAAGTAATTAGTATCACTTAGTCTAATATCATCAAAAAACCTCATCATAGTCTTATTAAATGTTGTATTGAAGTCCTACTCATACTCATTAGGTTTTTTATTTATGTTTTCAAATTTTGCAAGAAGGAACCTAGGATCAACTCTATCACTGTATTATATTTTGAAAACATTATTACTTTCTTCCCATGAATAAATGCATCTATGGGGAAGAGAATTGAACCATTCATGTGCATCTTCTTCAAGCATGTGCACAAAAATATTAATACATACATCCTCATGCTCAACCTTAAATTTTATTCTCCACTCATTGCATGATTCCTTTGAAACTTTGGGAGTTTATTCCTTACCTCATTTTTAACCTCATTGGGGTAACCCTCCATTTCATTAAAATTAATAGGTCTAAATCTAGGAATCCTGAATGTTAGATGTTCATTTTCATGATGATCTTTATGTATCATGATTAGTTATATAGTAAGCTCTATATCTGATGGTAAAGGGATATGAAGGGGTGAGTGAGGTGGACTTAGGGGATCAAACATAGGAGGATATTTAAATTTTTGAGAAGGTTTTGGGTAATAAATAGGACTATAAGGCTCTAAGTGATCAGGAGAGTTATGATAATCTTCAATCAAAGGAATTTCAACAAAAATAAGTTTAGTTGGACCAAAATTATGATGGTCTCCTTTATTATAGAAATTTGTCTTTCAATTGGCTTCTAAACTTGTCTCCTTATTTTATGATGAACACTTAACTCAAAGATAAGCTATTTTGATGAGTCACCTTTGAAGGAGGATCTCAGTCCTTCCAGTTTTGAAAATAAGAGAACACTCAAAACTTAATTAATTAAAGTGGGCACTAATCTTTTAAAAACTAGATAAAATGTTAGAGTCACCATGAGATTAACTATGCTAGGATAGAATAGATCACAAAAAGCTAGTGATACATTATGAAATTATACTTTTTTGTAATTAGTGATGAGATAGAGAAACACATACATTGAAAAATTTAGATTCATGTTCAAAAGGGGAAATCACTTTAAAACACAAATAAATAATCAGTTATCTATAATAATTTATGGCAACATAAGTGCCAAGGATCTTTTCCTCAAAAATGGTGCTAATGTAGCATTACATAGTTGATGGCCCAAAGTGATAAATCAAACTCAAACAACCTCAAATTTTAAACACACAAGATAATATGAGTAAACACTACTTGAAACTACTCATCATAGGTCAATTGATCAAATATTTTGACCTTGACAATACAAGTTAGAAGGATATTATCCCCAACAATGGTGCCAATCAAGTTACGTGGTTGACATCCAAAATAACAAATAATTAAAAAAAATTAGATAGAGAACTTGAGAATATTAAAAAATAACAGCTCTATGCAAGAGTCCCTAGCAAACACCAGTGCCAAGGATTGTCCTTGATAATGGCACCAATCGGGTGTTGGTTCCTAGTTATACACCTCTAAGATTTAGCCTTGGATACTTGAAAAGATGTAAAACAAAGATGATAAACCTAAATTATGTCATTATATCTAGGGAAGGGTTTAACATCTAGATGGAATAAATGTAGACAATGATTGGAAAACCCTGATAAAGGGTATGGTTAGTTTCTTGCTACTTCTAGATCTACTTGAACTAAGGTGAGAGGACCTACAAGGTAGCTTGATCATGAGGAGGGATAATACAGTTCAATCTAATTCCCATTATTATTTATTGTGAAGTTGTGGATTAAATAATGTGAATAAATGTATAATGATGCCTTTTTTTAGGTGATACAATATGTTGTTCATTGTATCACTCCAAAAGAGTCAATAGATATTTTTCAAAATTTACAAATGGGTTTAATTGGACTTGAATATGCATTTTCAATTGCCAAAATACTTTGTATTTAATGAGACATGATTAGTGCAATCAATTGCTTATTTACAACATTGGAAACAAATATTTATCCATAATTTTGTTAAAATAGGGCACTATGAAAAAACAATATGTTAATAACAAGAAAATTAAAAATTTGGCAACATTTTTTTTAGTGACATCTAGAAATTTTCAATCGTATAAAAATAATACAAATTTAAAGGAAGAACAACAAACAAATGCCATTAGTATTAAAATTCAATAATCATTAAATTAGAAACCAACATTGTGATGTTTTCGTAGGTACGCCTACATTCATAAGGTAAAGAGAATGCCAAAGGATTAACTATCAATTTATTACTTATTCTAATTTTAATTTACATATATGGCCTTAATAATTATGTCACATTGGTGTGCTTAATATTTAATTATTATAGAATGTTACTAGGAATTTGAAATCGTCAAAAGTTATTTTTTATATTGAAAATCCTCAAGCATGTCACTATTTCTTTAGATGCATTTTTTCAATGTCCTTGCCTCCACTATATTTTATTACGTATGATTTTTTGGTAACTATTATAACTTTTGGTTTATCTAATTTCAATATTTATATAAAACATTCTATTAGAACAATGTTTCATCAAACCCTTCAAATAATTCTTGTTGCATTATGAATGACATTTATCCAAGTTGGCAATTCGATATTAGGGTAATGTCCAAATTACATGCAATTAATGCAAGTGCTTATAAATTAGTTTATCAAAGATACCAACTCAAGAATTTAAAATAGCATGTGTTCATAATTTTGAACCACTTTGTGTTGATAAAGGCATTTCCACATTCACATTCCAAATGTACAATTGACATATTTGCCTACAAAATAGGCAGAATTATTATGTTGTATGTTATCTCCATGTTTTTTAATAGTAATTTTAGATTGACGATTTAAAAATTAATGCTATTAAAAATATGGAGGGAATACCCTAGGCATGTCTACTTTTTCTCTATGAATTTATAGAAAAAATTATCTGAAAAGCTTTGCAAACATGTGACAAACTTTGAACATATATTAAATAATTGTAATAAGAAGGTATAAGATTACAAGTTAATTTAACATGAAGCTAAAATATAAATTTATAATTAATATTTAAGCTATAAGTTTGTATAAATTGGATATTAAAATGGAAAATTTTAATTATTTTAATAAGGGGTTTAACTATTAAAATTTAAACATCAATCAAAAATTAATTTTAAGAAATTTATGCATATAACAATGTATGGTTGTTTATTAGGACTATTAATTAACTTACATATCTTATTTGATGATATTTTTTGTTGACAATTATATTAATTATTATTTTGAATAATAATTAAATAAATTTTACTAAAATTATACTTATGATTCTATATCATTAAGTGTGAAATTGTTAATATTTTTCTATTAAGGTTAAAGTTTTTTTGTAAAACTAGGGACCCCAATCCCTACAAGAAGAACCAATACAGAAAGAGTCCAAAAGTCTCACCAAGCCCAAAATATCATACAATACAAAGCAAGCTCATAACAATTTAAAACAAAGAAAATACAATTAGAATACATTTGAAATAACATGATATAACCAAAACATATCTGCAAGATCTCCAAACAACCTCTAACTACCAGAACTCCCTACCACATCTTCCCAACAAATTTTCATGCATTTTATATTAATCTATTTGATGGATCATTTATTAATTATCTATATCTTTGGGACATTCAATACATTTAAGTTTATTACCTAGAGACGTATTATTAAGAATTAAAAGGCCCTCCAAATGTAACCTTAATTTTTCCAAATTTTGAATGCTCTCATTCATGGCCGCTTTGTTATAGTTAACCAAGTAATTGATGTTAACCATGAGATTATCATTATCAAACTCTAATTCCCCAAACCTATCCTTGAGTCTTTGAATTTGGTTTTTCCAGTCCTTTTTTATATCTCTTTGACTCAGGAGCTCATTGTCTTGTTGGAAGATTTTGACTTTCCCTTTCATCTATGTAATCTCCCTCATGAATCATCTCATGAGAGATTTTTGAAAGTCCATCTCCTTTATCTTAACTATATTTTTTTGACCAATTAAAGAGCTAATAATAGTGTTTAAAATAACATTCAAGTTATTCCTTTGAGTCCTCAAATATTCCACAATAGCCTCCTTTTATTTATCAACTACTTTCCTCTTTCCCTTGTCTGCCTTGTCAAAAAAATAATTCTTCTTCTCCCTTTCAGCCTCATCATGGGGTTTTGACCCCTCCCTATCCACTGAAGCTCCATATAAGGATATAAGATGCCCATTAGAGGTCCCTACCTCATATAGGGTGATTGACTTCCCCCCAACCACCAGAGTAACCTTAGAAGCATTTCTCAAGTAGTTCTTGATGTTTGCACCTTGAGCTTTAGTAGTGGGATTATTGATAGCATGAGTTTTGGGGGAAGGGATGCTAGATATATAATTGATCCAAACCCTCTAAACCTTAAAATTTTCATTAGTATCTTTGTATGATTTGGGCATATTGGGAGTCATCTAGTTCATTCATTTGAACTACTTATGAATCAGGTAGATGACACCTTGGTGCCAAGGCAAAAAATATCTACCCATTTTGATCTTGTCAATAGAGATTTCCAAAAATTGAAGGATATAAAAAGGCAGGATTAATGAAATGAAATGCTAAAAATAATTTAATAAAATAAAGTGTGACCAATGCACAACATTACACCTAGCTTCCAGTATAATATATTGCATGATATACTAATCCACATCCCCAAAGGGGTTAGGGAGAGAATTTATATCAAATCTATTATGTAATTCCTTGAGTGTTTCTCCTTCCATTAGAAATTTCTTTATTTTTTTAAATCTCTACCTATCTTATAAACTTTTATCACCTTCATGGCCAACCCAATAACATGAGAAATCAAATCTTTAGTTACATCAATCAAGACTCAATTGATATTCAACATTCTATCAACCCAAGAATTGCCAAAAAGGGTCAAAACATGCTTTTCATGGCCCTCAATCCTCTGCATAAATATTTTCATACCTTTAGTTTATAAATTCTACCAGACCTTCTTATTATCCTTCACTTCTTCAGGCATATTGGGATCAATTATTTTTATGAACCCATGATATCTCTTCTCTTTAATTTATTCATTTACTAGTTTCTATGGACACATATGCTTTGTAAGTTGTCCCATGAGCATTTTTTTTTATCCCACATTCATGGGAAGTAGTAGTTTCTTAGATTATAATTCATATATAAGTGTTAAGGCCATTGAAGGCATCCATGAATTATTTGCATTGAGTTTTATCAAAGGAGATTACCCCCTCAAAGTGGTCTACAATCAATATAATCCATTCAATGCTTATGCTCATTTTATAATTTTGCTATTTCATACATTTTTGTTGACTTGTTGAAGGAGGATCCTCTCATCTGGTATCAAAGCACTTTTTAGGGCCACAATTTTTTTCTAGAAAGTTTAAAATCTATTTTTCTACATAATTTTTTTACAGTATTTTTCTTAAAAATTCTTAAGTCTATTCTACTACATAACTCTATTCTGCATCACAATAATCTTTTTCAGATTAGGGTAAAACTGCATAACTATGGGAAGTGCTTGGGTGAAATCCATAAACTCATTGTGAGGAGTACCATAGGAACCCCAAATTAGTTGGCCCATTAAGAGGACTTGATAGTAAAATGAGCAATGACCCCTACCTAATTGAGTAGTTCCCATCCATGAGGAAAACCAAGCACTATCATTGAGAGATAAATCTGTGGCCAAATGTTTTTTGGAGAGTGGTACTTTCTTAGATGGCATTGGTGGCCAGAGTGATATATTTAAACCCTTAGGAAACCATTGAAACTTGGGGTCCATTTCTATTAGTTTCATAATATTACTAGTAGAGTATCAAAAATACTAGCAGAGTATCAAAAAATTGCCATAGTACATCTACAGACTTTTTTCAACATATTCCCTATAGACGTGTTTTCTAGAGTATAGTAACAAAAAATAGAAACAAAAATAGAACATGATTTTTTTTCAATATCTCTCCATATATAGCCTTGTTTATCCTCAAAATTACCTGGACACCTAAAATTCCATTCCCTACATTTTCTTCCTTGAGGTCCCATATCCCAATTCCACTCCTAATTCCCATAAATTACAAATTTCCTTTTTTTTGGGTTTTGCCATAACTTCTATTTTTGTCCATTTACCTTGAAAATTTTACACTGTGTTCATCATCTCATCCTACTCCTTTGTCCCTCTTTGACCAATTTTCCAATTTTTCCATTTTCACTCCTAAAATTTCCCTCGCCTTCATCAATCATACTCCCATTATGAAAATTTTAAATTAAAATCCCCTTTACCCCTTCCATTTTTTCCCAAATTAAAAACCTTCCTTATTAAACATTTGTTACTTCTAGTTTTCATATCCATTGGAAAAATAAAATATATCATTCAGGTCATGGTAGTAACCCAAACAAGAGAAAAAACCATGGAGTATGAAATTGTTGCCCTCAAGACCCACATCAAAGATCTTGATGAAAAAATTCTCGGCCTCAGTGTTCAACATACCACCATGAACAATAGACAACATACAAAGTCTTCTTAAGACAATGAATTTTCTTCTTCCAAAAATTATTATGGGTTGAAGCTTAATTTTCCTTGATTTAATGATGCAGATCCAACTATATGGATCTATCAAGCAGGACAATATTTTAGTCTGCATAATACTTTTGATGACAACAAGGTTCTACTTATATATTTTCATTTGGAACTTGAAGCCCTTCAATGTTATCGTTGGTATACCAAGGCTCATGATGAACCCATATGGACCAAGTTTTTCACCCTCATTTTGAAATAGTTTGTCCCTACTACTTTTGATGACTTCATTAGATCATTCACTAAAATTCTCCAAATAGGAATAGTGAGAGAATATCAAACTAAATTTGAAAAACTAGACAATAATATAGAGGGATTGTTTGATGAATTCTTTAGGAGTTACTTTGTCAGTGGATTAAAAGATGCAATTTGATTTGGGGTTAAAATGTTTTGACCCAACATGATGATGGAAGCCTTAGGGTTGGATATGTTGGTAGAGGACAAGATCAAAACTCATCAATGATTTAAATCTAATTTTATTCCATTCAAAAATACAAATCCACAATGATCTCAAACAATACTAACATCTAGAACCACTCTTATCAAGTGTTTGATTGAAGCAAAGATGCAAGCCCATAGAGAAAAATGACTATGTTATAACTATGATGATAAATTCACTTGGGTACATCAATGTGTTGAGCAAAATATCTACCTATTAGATGTGAACTCTCCACCTAAAACTAAATATTGGGAAGATGTTCATGATACAATAGATGATCCAAAAGAATCTCAACTGATTATGAAACTTACTTCTCAAGAAGACCAAATAGAGATCTCTCTCCATGCCTTAGTAGGAGTCACTACCCCATAAACCATGTGGGTTAGGGGTTACTTTAAAAATTTCCCTCTCACAATACTCATTGATTTGGGTAACACTCATAACTTCATTGACCCTCAGATCACCAAACAAATTGATTATTTCATCCATCATTGTTCCAACTTTGAAGTCATAATTGCCAATGGGTCACATTACCTTGCAAAGGGAAGTGTCACAATGTGTGTATCTCCATTGGAGATTATACCTTGCACTTTAACATGTTTTCCTTGCCCTTAGGTGGATGTGATGTTGTTTTAGGAGCCCAGTGGTTATGCACACTTGGACCCATCTTATGGGATTTTGCTAAACTTTGGATGTAGTTTTTAGATAATGGGAAAAAACACACACTAAAAGTCTTACAACCTAGATCTCTTAGAATCATAAGTTCACATTTCATGGAAGATATTCTTAAGAAGAATTCACATGGTGTCATCACCCAGCTCCATTCCATTCAAATGCAACCCTCAATAGTCTCTACTACTCCTTCTAACCTCCAATCCATTCTGTAGAGGTATGCATGTGTCTTTGCCAAAGCAATAAGATTACCAACTTCATAGCTAAAGGACCACCATATTCAGATCCTTATAGGAATCATTCCTCCTAACATCAAGCCTTATTATTACCCATTTTATCAAAATATTGAGATTGAGTTGCTCATTTGAGACTTACTGTAGCAAGGCATTATTCACCCCAGTATCAACCCATATTCTCCCCTAGTTCTCCTTGTCCAAAAAAAAGATGGGTTATGGTGCCTCTACATTTATTTTTGTACACTTAGTCACCTCACAATCATGGATAAGTTCTTGATCCCTATTATTGATGATCTTCTTGATGAAATTCATGACGCTCATTTTTTCTCCAAGTTGGATCTCCACTCTAGATATCACTAGATCTCACTTTATGAGGATGATATCCTTAAGATAATGTTTTGCATACATGATGGACACTATGATTTCTTAGTCATGCCCTTTGGCCTCACTAATGCTCCTTCAACATTCTAGGCATTGATGAATAAAATAGTCCAACCCTACCATAAGAAATTTATTTTTGTCTTCTTTGATGACATCCTCATCTATATTAAAACATGGTCTGAGTATCTCCAACATTTCCAACTCACATTGCAAATTCTCTCTAACCATCATCTTTGTGCAAAATAGTTTAAATATAATTTTGGTCAGGATGAAATGGAGTATCTTGGGCATATTGTTTCAGTGTAAGGGTTCAGGTGGATCCTAAAAAAATAACTGCTATGACAAATTGGCCACATCCTCAGACACTAAAGAGCCTCCATAGTTTTTTGGGGCTAACTAGATACTATCACAAGTTTGTCAAGGATTATGGGAAGATTGTAGCTCTACTAAAAACTATGTTGAAAAAGGATGATTTTAATTGGAGACAAGTTTCTGAGTGTACCCCAGTATCAACCCATATTCTCCCCTAGTTCTCCTTGTCCAAAAAGAAGATGGGTTATGGTGCCTCTACATTTATTTTTGTGCACTTAGTCACCTCAAAATCATGGATAAGTTCTTGATCCCTATTATTGATGATCTTCTTGATGAACTTCATGACACTCATTTTTTCTCCAAGTTGGATCTCCACTCTAGATATCACTAGATCTCACTTTATGAGGATGATATCCTTAAGATAATGTTTTGCATACATGATGGACACTATGAGTTCTTAGTCATTCCATTTGGCCTCACTAATGCTCCTTCAACATTCTAGGCATTGATGAATAAAACAGTCCAACCCTACCATAATAAATTTATTTTGGTCTTCTTTGATGACATCCTCATCTATATTAAACATGGTCTGAGTATCTCCAACATTTCCAGCTCACATTGCAAATTCTCTCTAACCATCATCTTTATGAAACATAGTTTAAATATAATTTTGGTCAGGATGAAATGGAGTATCTTGGGCATATTGTTTCAGCATAAGGGTTCAGGTGGATCCTAAAAAAATAACTGCTATGACAAATTAGCCACATCCTCAGACACTAAAGAGCCTCCATAGTTTTTTGGGGCTAACTAGATACTATCACAAGTTTGTCAAGGATTATGGGAAGATTGTAGCTCCACTAAAAACTATGTTGAAAATGGATGATTTTACTTGGAGACAAGTTTCTGAGTGTGCATTTGAAGCATTGAAACAAACTATGTATACTAAAATTATTCTAACTATGCTAGATTTTAAAAAGACCTTCACTATTGAGAGTGATGCTTGTGGCAATAGAATGGGTGATGTTCTCCTCCAAGAATGATGACCCATTACATTCATCATCAAATACCTTTCCATAAATAATTTAATGCTCTCTACTTATGAGAAGGAAATGATGGCCATTTTACATGTAGTATAGAAGTGGTAGCCATACCTATTGGGTAATCATTTTTGCATAAAAAATGATCACCAAAGTCTAAAACATTTCTTGGAATAATGGGTCTTTACCCCAACACAACATAAATGGGTCAAAAAACTCATGGGTTATGATTATGAGATAAGTTATAAGAAAGGTAAAGATAATATTGTGGTTGATGCTCTGTCTTACACATTTGTGGATCAAGCTTCCCTTTCGGCTATTTCCATGCCTATTTTGAATTGGTTGGACACTATATAGTATTGGTATGTCAATGATTCCTCATTAGCTCAAATCATTAAATATTTTCCCACTAACCCCTTGACTATACCACATTATTCTTGGGATGGTGCTTCTCTACAATACAAGGGTCATCTGGTGCTTCCCTAGATCACATATTTGCATCAAGCTCTATTATATGAACTCCATACTTCTCCATCTATAGGGCATTCAGGTTTTCTCAAAACTTATGAGTGAACATAATGTAACTTATTTTGGAAGGTAATGAAAAAGGAAATTCAATAGAAAGTGGCTGAATGTGATACTTGTCAATGCAACAAGGGTGAAATAACACTCATTCTTGGGTTGCTCAAACCCTTACCCACCCTTGCCAAGATTTGGACATATATTTCTAAGGATTTCATTGAAGGGCTCCCTAAATTTAGAGGTAAAATGGTGATCTTGGTTGTGGTTAATCTCCTCTCCAAATATAAGCATTTTTATGCCCTCAGCCATCCTTATACCACCTCCACAATTGCAGAAATTTTCCTGGACTAGATTTTTTGTCTTCATGGCATTCCTTCATCCATTATCTTAGATCATGATGTAACCGCCACCAACCATTTTTGGATAGAACTATTTTGGCGTATCGACACTCGACTGAAGATGAGTTCTGGATATCATCCACAAATAGATGGCTAGTCTAAAATTGTCAATAAATGTTTAGAAACATTCCTCTATTGATTCACCTTAGAAAAACAACATCAATGGGAAAAGTGGCTCCCTCTTGCCAAATGGTGGTACAATACCTCCTACCACACTTCAACAAAAATGACTCCATATAAAGTAGTCTATGGTCAAGCACCACCAATTCTCCTTTTATAAAACCCTAATAGTTCATCAGTCTAAGTAGTCAACATGATTCTTTGAACCTAATATCTAATCCTTAGTATCCTAGAGGAAAATCTTCATATGGCACAAAATTGAATGAAACAATAGATAAATTAACAACATTTTGAGTGCACTTTTCAAGTAGGTGATATGGTTTTTATTCACCTACACCCTTACAAGCAATCTTCCCTAAAACTCAAAGGGAATCATAATCTATCTCACAAGTTCTATGGGCCCTATAAGGTTCTTTAGAAGATTGGGTCCATTTTTTATAAGTTGGAGCTCCCACCTTCTTCTCAAGTTTACCCAATATTTTATGTCTCTTGCTTGAAGAAAGTTCTTGGCACAAAAATTAGAGTGTAGACTATTTTACCTAAACTTGATAATGAAAGATCATTCTTCTTAAGATGGAGCCAATCCTAGATAGGCACACATGCCAACTCATTCCTTCTCCATCACCAAGGTTTTAATTTAATAAAGTGGAATGCAACCAAAGGATGCAACATGGGAACCATTATTTTAGATTCAACACCAATTCCCACATCTGAAGCTTTAAGGAAAAAGCTTTTTCTAAGAGGGAGGGATGTTATGAACCCATGATATCTCTTCTCTTTACTTTATTCATTTAGTATTTGCTATGGATGCATATGCTTTGTAAGTCATCCCATGAGCATTTTTTTTTTAATCTCACATTCATGGGAAGTAGTAGTTTATTAGATTATAATCTATATATAAGTGTTGAGGCCATTGAAGGCATCCATAAATTATTTGTATTGAGTTTTATCAAAGGAGGTTTCCCCCTTGAAGTGGTCTGTGATCAATATAATCAATTTAGTGCTTCTACTCATTTTATAATTTCGTTATTTCATGCATTTTTGTTGACTTGTTACAAGAGGATCCTCTCAATTTGTTAGGAATCCCCATGAAAAAAGCTTGAATTAAATTATAAAAGTTCCACACAAAGAATGGGATTTTGAAAAGCCACAAATGCATAATTGGATTCTTTAACACACTAAACTACCTCATGTTGATCCACTTAAAACCATCATTATAATTTTAGTGGAAGGAAGCGTCCAATATTGGTGTTAGCTAATAAGATTTTCATTTCCATTTTGGAAAAATTTAGAGTGTTAATTTTATGAAAAGGGAAAGATTTTAATTTAAGTGAAAAATAAGTGGCCATCAATTAGAAAATTAGCTCCCTCGGCATTGGAAGTGTTGATCCAAGAGATGAAGTTAGAAAGTAGACAAAATGGAAAGTTCCTTCTTTAGGATGGCTAAAATTGAACTTTGATGGAACCTTCAAGAAAATCCAAGTGCCCTTGGGAGGAGGAGGAATTATGAGAAATGATCAAGGGGATTTTGTAGATGCTTATGCCAGTGATATGGGGGTAATATCTAATAACTAGGAGAAATATCTTACTTCCCTTTATGGTTTAAGATTGGCCAAAGAGATAGGGGTTTAATGTCTAATCATTGAGGGGGATTCTATCAACATAATAAGTTGTATGAATAATAATTTTTTTTTAGCTAGACCATAATTTTTTTTGGATGAAGCTCTATCTCTTATGAAGTCTTTCCAAGTGATGATCATCCAACATGTTTATTATGAAGGTAATAGTGTTGTTGATTGGTTTTCTAACCATGGAGTTGTTTCAATAGGTTTTAAATTCTAGATTAATAGAGAGGATTTTCCTAAAGCTATCTCCCCAGAAGATAAATGATGAATCTCCTAATCTTAATGATCTCATATAAATGGTCTACAATATTTACACTAGGATTGGGACCTTCATCAAATATAAGGTTCATGTTTATTGTAGGAATGGATTAATGCACTCCATTATGTGTATTTCATGTTTTAAAATTATTTAAATATATATAATAAGGGGAATTTGTATACAATGGAAAGTGAATTTTATCTACAAATCAATCCTAGCTTAGAGAAGATAAATCACACTTACCCTTCTACTAGTTAGTACATTTAGACAATCAAGGTTATGACCAAGATAGATATGCTATACCTAACTACGGGGTCTCTTACCATAATAATATCACTAGAGAGTATTCAAAGCCTTTAGTCAAGAAATACCATGCAATAACCCTAACTAGGTCCTATGTTTTTATTATTCATAAAATAAATGAGAAATTAAATTAAAATCTAACCTAGTGCTCACTAAGGCATGTGGCACAAAATGGGGGTAATGATCATGAAAGTAAACATGCATAGAAGATCTCTACTCAAGTCAATGTAGAAGAAATCCTAATGCATGGAGAGATAAACATATAAGCTAACAAATCCAAATCTATCTACTTTAACAAGGAGGAACAAGAATTAGGAATACTTACCTCTGAATACAAACCTATCGAGCCTTAATCTCACCGTTGGCCAAGGTGCTTCACAAGAGGTTATTGTGGTTTGTAAGGATAAAAAAGATAGGTAAGCTCTAGGCTACATGACTTCTACTATGCATGTAAAATACTTCTCCATAAGATAAGATTCATATCTCCAAATGTAGTATTGAACCCTATACAATGATCCTCAAGTAGAATGGTAGATAAGTAGATGCACAAATAATGATTTACTCCATGCCTCTCTATGAAAAGGTGGAAATGGATATGTATATATAGATGGATATAATACTAAACCCTTATAAAATTTTAGTTGACAAAGTCAACCCAATCAATGCTATATCATTAATTAATAAAAATAATTATGTCCTGGATTAGGTCGGTCGAGGCCGACCTAGTCCCATAACATGCTCATATATTTTAAGTATAGGTTAGGCCCAAGTTAACTTTGTTTAGTAAATGTTAAAAAGAGTTTTTAACTTATGTAGGGTTGTTTGAAGTGGTGAATTGCTTGGAGAAGTGTGTAAGGGAGATTTCAAATCTTAGGGAAGTGTGTAGGAGAAGTTTATATTGGTTACAAGTGGTGGTATAAGGGAAAATAATCTTGTGAAGAACCAATGGTCTGCCCAACCTTTCCTAGTGCACCCTTTAAGGTATGCATTTAGAGATATTGAGACTCAATGAGTTCTTGCAAGAGAGAAAGCATCATTAATTAATAAAGTTTGAAAATATTATGTGTATACATATGCCCCACTCAAATCTCATCATGTCTCATGTAGGTATAATATGGGATGGTGCTTTGGGAAAAGAACATAGCAACACACAATGCTGAAATAAATAAATTGTAGTAAGAAGCAAATAAAATAAATGAAAGGGCATAATTAATTTAAAAAAATAAAAATAAAAATTATATATATATACTTACTTTAGTGCTATAGAAAAGGAAGTAACTAATAGAAATGTGGTGTCTTATGTAGGGAATATTAGGCAAACCTATACAAATAAATGAAAATTGAAATTTTTGCAAAATATACATGTAATATGTCAAAAGATTCTCTACGATGTTAGGATTCAAGAACATCTTTCAGTTCAGAAAAAGAACTAGTAGAAACAAAGTTATGGTTAAAAAATAGAATTTAGTTATAAATACTTGATAGGTAAATAATTTTGAATAGTAAATATAAATAGGGTGAAATTTAATTCATTTGTTATTTTTACTATTCTGAGAAAATATTGCTCTGAGAGACCTAATTGAGTCTATAAATTGACCATGGTGAGGAGATGATGACTACGACGTGGAGGATGCCTAATAGTTATATTGAGTGAAATTCAGATAAGTGAAACATTAATTTCAATTTTTTGAGTAATTGTAATTGAAATTAAGCTAAATATAGAACATTAGATGTTAGGAAAATTCTAGATACCAAAAAGGACAATAGGAATTTTTAGGTAGACTAGGAGTATAATGGGGTACTGGACAGGAAAAGATTAGACCAATAAATGCCTAAGGAATTTATGGTAAATGGTCAAAAAGTTACCATAAACTAAGAACAAAGATGACCCTATCAACTTAGATTGTAAGGCAAGAGAAATCTAGAGGGTCAACTGTGTAGTAGTGGGCCAATGTAGTATCACTGGAGGTGGTCGATATAATTTGTTGAATGAGTTTGAGCACATGGTAAAGGGATGATGTAGTATTATATACATAGGAAAGAGCTGATTTAGTATCATAGGCTAATTATGTCTATAAGACTGGGCCAAATTTGTAACAAAAGGCTGATGCAGTATGGTAAATAAGTGATAGGGCTAATTTAATATCAAATACACTGATTGTGTTGGCAAAAGGTGAGAAATAGAAAAATAGGCCAGAAAAGCTAATGAAGTAGTTAATTTATAGTTTTTTTTAGAATATTTAAGAGTGTATTTTATTGTTATGACATTGAGATCTAATAAATTCACTATTGTTTGATATTTTAGATAGGCGATGGAGATTTTAGCATCTAGTTGATGCATCCCAACTACTAGATTTTTTGGATTATTTATCAAACATGGATCAAGCTCAGCTAGTTACTTTCAATTTTGGAGGCATCATGGAGATGAGATGGATCCTATTAAGTGTTGATCTCATTGTCATGTTCCTAAGAGCATGGAAATTATTGACCAACACTTTATGATGGGAGGTAGAGGGGTAAACTATAGAGGTGGATACCATCTTGGAGGATATCCATGCCTTTATTGGACTTCTTATCATTGGGACATCGATGATATGTGATACATTAGAGCCAAAGGATAAGAGACAAAACTTAGCCTAGTGGGTGACAAGATTTTTATATTGTGACCATTCTAGGTGTTTAAAAGGCCTTAATAGGGCTTGTGATAGCATGAGTATTGTGTCACAAGTAAAATCAGAAGGTACCACTTTATATGATAGTCTTGTGTCACTCCATCCTATATCAGGTTGTGTTGTATGATCTTGGTTCTATCATTTGGGTATAGTTCATGCATGATATGCATGGAATGCTTACTCAATGGTAGAAGATAATGGGCCACATCATTATATTAAGTACATGGATCATGTAAGATATTTCTTATGTATTGGATGGTTGGGTTACCCCATACAATTTATGATAAGTTACCTTAGGTTATACAATAGAGTTAGGATCATGTAGTGCATGTCATGCCCTATGTTTTAACTTTATCGATTGTTACATAAGGGCAAATAGTATGGTAACCTTACACTAACATTACTACCATATGGCTAAGTTGGGTGACTATTGCTACTAGTTTGGTGTGTGTTCAGATCATGCACCGCTATAATTCATAGGTGGAGCCACATGTAGTGGATCATGTACCTGGATAGTTAGGGATACCACATCCAATGGTCCCTATAGTAGTGCCTACTTATTGGGCATGACATGTAGAGATCTGAGAGGGAGAGGAGGCTCAAAGGTGTCAATTGAGATACCTATTATTAGGCCTTGATGAGTAAGACCATGGGTAGGTCAAGCATGACAGTAGGAGATAACAAGGTCTATAGGAGATTATACTATGGATGTGGATGAAAAAGATGTAAGATCAAGATTGGGACCATTACAGGGGAAATAAAATCCACTAAGAGATCAACTAAGATAGAGACATCATTGATGAAAGGAGACACAAGAATTGGTAGTCACATAGGGTGATCTTATAATGGCTATAGGACATAGTCAGTCAATAGAGAGGCCACTAAGGTTGGATTCATGATAGTCTTGGGTGGTGACTCCCATTTTTACATTTGTGCAAAGGTAATAAATAGAAGAGGTGATCAATGGGTGAGTGGGTAGGGAGATTGTGATCAACAATACCAACACTAGTGAGAATTTTTTTGATTTGTTTTAAGTTTTTGACATAGATCACTAATTACAACATTTTTTATGATAGATACATGGTTTGAGATATATATACTTGAGACTTGATGTATATTTGGTTTTTGGTTTTATAGATACTAATGTAGAGGAGATCAAATGAGGAGCTCTGATTATGGCTACACACCATGGATATTTTAGATGGGGTGCTATCATATTATGAGCATTACACTTTGGTAGATCTTATGGTACCATTTACCTCAACTTATGCTACCTAATTTAGACTAGTGGGAATGGTTGCTTGATGGTTGCATGCATGAGGAGATGGTTCACAACCACATGTAGGGTAAGAGATGGAGAAGCTCAAGCTTGGCAAGCGTTGGCATAAGAATGTGTTGCTCAAATGGATACCACTATATAACTTGGATAGGTATATGCATAATTATCTAATCTATAGGGTTAGATCGATGTCTTGAAATTTAGACTGCCTCCTTAAAACAAACTATTCATAAGGGTCAGCTAAAAGCATCCATGGGTAACGTGGTTATGCCATAGGATAGGCATGATTGGGCACAACACAACCTTAAAGTTGTAGCTATTGTATTTTATACTTGTATTGTATCAAACTCATGATATGTGTGTGTGTGTGTGTGTAAATTTCATTGGTCTATGATTTATAATTGTATGTGGATGAGTGTATGGATCTATTTCCTTTGTAGCACATGTATTTTGCTTTTGTTGTATATGCTATAGAAAATATGTGATGTATGTTTTCTTTTTTAGCATTATGTGATACACATGCATGGTTCAAAATGAAAAGAAAATGATTTTAAAAAAGTATAAATAATTATAATATGTAATGCACACTAAATCATGATGGAAAATGTGTAAAAAAAATATATGAATATATATAATAAACTAAAATGGTAAAGTAAAAGGGTAAGAAATGTTTTTGAACTATGTAAAAATATTTGCACCAAATTAAAACAAAATAAAAGTCATACTATATTATGTTGGGAAATATGAAAATCTATAATAAAATGGAAGACACATGAAAACTAATGGTATAAAAACAAACAAACAATAAAGTTAATAAATCATATTAAATCAAAATGAGAAGTATGAAAATAAAAAGCAAAATTTAAGTGTAAATCAAATTAATCATACTAAATCAAGATGGAAATTATGAGAAATTCAATAAAATGGTAGAAAACATACATGCAATTGGAAATTAAGAAGATAAAAGTGGAGTGATTATGAAGTAAGCATAAAATATACTAAATCAAGATGAAAATTATGTTAATAATGCGTAAATCATAATGTAACACAAATTATATCAAATTTTAATCATGTAATTTTATTGTGAGTTGGTTATAGTATGAACTAGGTATTGGGATATTTTATGAGGAGGGCCTGGTAATATCCAATGTCTT
Organism: Torreya grandis; assembly: GCA_037957365.1. NCBI lineage: Eukaryota > Viridiplantae > Streptophyta > Pinopsida > Cupressales > Taxaceae > Torreya > Torreya grandis. The sequence continues at coordinate 790,334 of JARHVA010000959.1, read as the reverse complement.
ATATTGTAACTCATAAAGGGAACACCAATGAGGTGGAAAAACATGTGGGAATAGTTTAAGATAGTTTAATGTGGTAATTTATGAGGAGAGCCTGGTCCTATCCATAGTCTTACACTACAATTCACAAGGTGAACACCAATGAGGTGGATGGTAATAAGGGTAAAAGTAAAGAAGTGTTTTATTGTGGTAATTTGTGAGGAGAACTTGTTCCTATCCATGGTATTACACTATAACTCACAAAGGGAACCCTAGGGGTAATGATCAGTTAACAAAATAATAGTCCTCATGGGAAAATATTAGGATTGTTTTAATGAAATAAAGAATGTAAAAAGCATGATATAGGCATATATAATAAAACCTTAGGAAATATGAGGCATACTAGGTATGAAGGAGAGACACTAAGAGTCTAGTGACCATCAACATACAAAGGATACATGCTCACAATAATCACAAAGTTGTATAGAGGTGAGATACTAAGATCAACTCATGAGGGGTTATATGAACAAGAAAAATAAAATTAACCTACCTTACCATAGCATATTTTCCATTCCTCAGGACCTCATAAAGATTCATCGGTCTATTGTAAATATTGGGTACTTAAGTGAGAAAGTAGCTAGCACTTATAATTTTTTTATTCTCCTATCTCAATATACTAGCCTACTACACCCCAATGGACCTTAACAATATCATGAGGCTAATTGTGGAGTTTAAGCTTTGATTAAAAATAGGAAAAGTTCTATGAATCATGTATTTTAGTGTTATTAGACCTTTGAATTATATATTGCCTTTTTAAATCATTACAATTTGTTTTAATGATTTATATTTTAATTTTTTTTACATGGATTTTGTGATTCCTCCTCCATACGGATTTGGAATAGCCAACTTGAGTGATAGAAATGATACACATGAATGAGCTTTAGAATTTGATTTAAAGGAGACTAAGAAATTAGAGATATGATTGACTAAACACTTAGACTTACCTATGAACTAATATGTGATCTCAAGTTTCAACCATATGTGTGCTTAATATGTGAAAGGAAGATGAGGGAAGAAAGGAGATCCAAAATAGATCGGTATATGGTAGTAATGAAATGAGAAGTCTTGTTTTCTAATTGATCATATGGTAGAGATATAATACTAAGGGAATCAAGGTTGTATAAGCAATTCACAGTAATAATTATATGATTTTTGAGTGTAATAAGATAGTAAACAATCATTATAATAAGGAAAATAAAAGAATCCATGAAAGAATTAAATTCATGATCATAAGTGTGCATGTATTAAAATAATGATAATATGCCATAAGAAAAGGTGAAAGATAATGAAAACCATATAAAGCACATAAAGCATAATATAATGATCCATGCAAAATAGATAAGTGAAATCTAATTTGACACATAGTCAAGTGTTTAAGAGATATAAATATGGATTACAAATCCAATCCAACTCATAAAGTATAACAATGTGATATAACATCATGTCATGTTCAAAAATACTAATATATTTGACCACACATATTATCCATAACATCTAAAACATATCTATGAATTTGAATTCTGACGCTAGTTAGAGTCTCATCAATCTTCAAAAAAAATTATGAAAAAATTTCTTTTTTTATCATCTCAACTAAAAAGGTAAGTGTATTTGATAAAGATTAATACTCATGTGGGATATTATGAATATGATAATCAATGTGAGGAATGCATATCTCAATGGGAATAGTATATGTGGGGCGAGAAGGAGGTACAACATGTGGAGAAGGAGGAGCCTTCTTACATGGGTGACCTATAGAAAGAGGAATGACAGGTGCTGGTGTCGACTATGGGAAGTCATGAAGATGTTGATAAAGAACTCAAAAATGATTAGTATGATGTGTAACACATTGGTGCCATAAATAATATACTTCTCTATATTTAAGGATATACTCTAGTAATAGCTTGGGAACAAGTATGGCCTTATCTTTTGGCCAAGTAGTAGCTAGGTGTAGTGCGTTTATGTATTGCTTAAGTTTTTTTAAATGGATAGAAGAGTGATTATTTTTCCTATAAAAGTAATAAATACATCTATTAATATACTATGGGGGTATACTAGTTGAAGGGGTGGAAGGAGAAGTTTGGACGATTGAGATATATGACAATCTTTAGTTCAATGACCAAAAAATATATGAATATCACAATAAAGGTGATCTACCCATTATATGGGAAAGGGATCAAACTATGGTAAGGAAAGAAGGCCATAACCAAGGAAGGGTGGGGTTAGAGAAGAAATCAAACTAGGATCATTAGTAAGGTTGGCTATGTTGATGTAGGTTTTATGTACACCATAGATAATGAGGTAGCCTCTAACATTTTAGGATCTCAATGGAGAATAAATCCACTCTAGGGCACAATTTTTAGGTATGTGATCTTTGACAACTTATTGATGGAATAGCTAGTAGGGCATGTAGGTTGTTGACAAGGGTTTTGGATGGAGGTGTGGCCTCTAAAGGATAGTGAATCTCTATGTGAATTGGATGGGTGGATGATTTATAATCTAAAGTGGGTATACCTCAAAAAAAAATTCAAAAGGAGGGAAGTAAGGCAGAAAAGAAGACTTTGTAGTTTTAGGAATCACTTCCTTGGTTGATTTCTAAAAGGACAAGTGCTCTCAGAACCTTTGCTTGTAGCTAGAAACAATTGCACACACACAATCAAAAATGGATAAGAAGTCTAAGGATATAATGATGCATGAAATTCATAGGCCTTAGACAAAGGTTTCTCCTTTTAAAGTAGTTGTTACACACTCTTACTCAGGAGATTATGGCTCAAACTAGTACAGTATTTGAGGAAGCTATTGCACACACACAAAAAACTACATCAAAGAAAACACTCATACACATTTAGAATTATGAATAAATTAACTTAATTGAATTAATCCATATAATTCACCAATGTTTGAAAAACTATTTCACAACTAAGATTGGTACATAAATCAAGATAATCAAGAATCTATTTACAGCTATTACACACTAAAGATTATTAAAACATATAACCAAAAAAGTAATAACTAATTACATAGATAATGGAAAGAAAATAGTAAAACACATGAAGTTGAAAATCAAAATTTCTTCACTCATCGGTATCCAAAATCTTTTGATAAATCCAAACTATGGATTGTAATTATTTATATAGACTTGGGGAAGGGGGTCATCTCATCCTCCAAGTACATGCAAAGTCATTACATGTGATAGTCAAAACTTGAGTTCTAACTATGGTAAAAAACACATATGAGTACACTTATAGTTATCAATTTAATTTAGCCTTTTCAAAATCTATGCAACCTATGCATGTGTATAAAGATAAAGGTAACTTTTACAATAATAGCTTGAACTACATGCAAACTACAAATACATGATAATACTTTATTTTATAAGTTAGGATAACAACCTATTAGATATTTTAAGTTTATCCATTTTTAAATGTAACTTAGACATGCATGAAGGATAAGTATCCATTTACCAATGCCTCAAAACTAGTGACACTATTTAACTATGACTAATCTAACATAACTATGCATTGCATGTTGCCTGTGCCTTTACATGATGAATATTCCTTTTCAAAATGTTATACAAGCTTAGTTACCAAAGTAATATTCCTTATCTAACTTAACTATGAGACCTGATGGTTTTGTTTACTAACTTTTGAAATGTGACTATTATCCTAAGACACGTATCAACACCTCATTGAGTCTGGATCTTTGAAAAGTCCACCTAAGACTCATACCATCAAATCCTATTACATGATGGAATATAAATGTGCCACTTGGTAGTTCCTCAAGGTTATCTATGTACCTTATAGTCCATCACTTAAAACCTTTTCAGTATGTGTTGTATTCTTGCTAGTTTTGGGACCTTTGAAAAGTCTCCATCAATCTCACATCATTAATTCTCATTTGCATGGATCAACATGGTTCATTGATCTCTATGTACTAGGGTCCTATGATGTTTCCACTTCTCTCCATTTTGTCCATTTTTGTGGGCATAAAATCTTAGTTAATACTAAGTAAATATTTCAACTTTTATTTGGCTAAGTATGGTAAGTGCTAATATTATTCTAGGAGTAGGGTATTTAGGTTTATGTTGGGGACCGGTCTTTACAAAAGACCTATAACAAAAATCTTGAATACCTAATTTTCCTCAGATAAAATGTTTGTGGCACAAAGCCCACAACATGTATATATAGTCCTTAGGGTTTATCAAACAAAATGCCCATGATAAAAATCCTGAAGACCTATTTTTTTTGAACAAAATGTTTGAATACCTATTTCCATTAGACAAAATGGTTGAATACCTATTTCTGTTAGACAAAATGTCCATGTAAAAAGTATAAATAATTAAAATGTTTTGAGGAAATTGTTTTGGGAATTTTTTTATAGAATTATAATGTTTCAGGGAAATAGTTTCAAGAAAAAACTCTGATACAAAGATAAGTTTGATAAAATTTAGTTACTTTAGGGAAATTATTTCATACAAAATGTCTGAAACAATTATCCTGACATAGATAAGTCTAATAAAATTTAGTCAAAAAGTCTGAAACAAAGATAAATATGATAAAATTTAATTGCTTTGAGGAAATGTTTCAAAAAAAAAAATGAAATAATTACCCTAATAAAGATAAGTCTGATAAAATTTAGTTACTTTAGGGAAACTATTTCTAACAAAATATTGACAACAATAACCCCGAAGACTAATTCATTCGAAACAAAAACTTTGAAGATAAAATTCTCACAAAATAAAAGTTTTGCAGACCAAATGTTCAGATGAAAATAAATGACAAAAACCTAAAACTCGACAAGTTACTAGACAAAATATCTAAAACATAAAACCTAAATATCAAACCTATATGATAAAAACCTTTGAATGAAATGCCCAAACAAAAAGCCCAACAAGATAAAATCTCCAAATAAATTCATCTAAATTGCATAAGTCCTAAAAACCTATATAGTTAAAAACTCCCAAATGGTATTAATAAAGTTAGTCTATGAAAACATAATACTAATACCATTTTTCCAAAGTATGAAAGGCTGATAATCTATCTTTTCCCAAAATTTGCATAATCATATCGAAGAGATGCTCAAAATCAAGGCCACAATCTAAAAAAAGTGGGTCCCCATTTATATTCAAAAATGGGGGTGTGTTGGGTACAATAGGTTGTGTAGTAGGTTTAAGTACAATGGCTAACATCTTTGGATAAAGTAGAGTATAAGGGTCATGGTATCAGGCAAAGTGATAAGGTCATGTCATGGCATGATCTATGAGCATACTCTTGAGGGGATTTACTATGACTAGAGGTGTATCATGTGAGTGATCCATATCTACATTGAGAAAAATACTAAAAAGACTAATATTAGATGTTATAAAGGAAGAAATTCTAAAATAAAAATGAAAATACTCAAATATATAAGAGTAATATTAAAGAACTCCATTTCTAGCTTAGATGAATCCAAATAAAAATGAGTCATCTAAAGAATAACCATCATCATAATTGGGGGTATGCAAGTTAATGGTACATGTAGGAATGCCTTTGTCATCATAAGAAGCATGATGGATAAAGTGTCTAGTTTTGGATAAGATAACATGTATGTTGTTAGATGGTGGCTAATGGGATCAAAATTGTAAAGAAGGAAGAAGTTGTGTGATGATGTGAGGGGAAAGATTGGAGGCTTTGATTTTGAGGCATATCTCATCTAACTCATCATCATTAGAGTCTAATAGGTTAGGTGGAATGTTCCCAATTAATTTAGGGTGACCATTCTAACCTTAAGTGGAGTTGATTGGATAGTTGAAGAGTTGGGATTCTTGAAATAGGACACTAGGAAGGGGTTCAATTGTCAATTTTTAAAAACACCATGTTCTTAGAATTGTTTAAAATTACAAGGGTTCACATCTTCTTGAATCTGATAGATATCTCCATTATGAGGGAGTTTGATGCATTGGCATGTGGATGAGGTGACTGATCTCATACGATGAGTCTAAGGTCTATTGAGTAAGATGTTGTAAGAAAGTGTAAAGTTAAAGATCATAAATTTCACACAAATGATGATATGAATAATGGTAATGGGAATCCAAACATAACCTAGAGGAAACATTTGCCTTCTATTATATCCTTGACATGTAATACATGTAGATTTAAGGTTTAATTTGGAATATATAAGTGTCTTAATTAAGTCAAAGGAGGAAACACAAGTGCCTAAACCTTTGTCAATTAAAGCATGCTTAACTTGGATATCACCAATTTAGATGCTAATTAATAAAAGAAGATCATCTGCATGAAGAAGTATCTCATCAATAATCATAGAAGTGATAGGGAACTTAAGTGAGAGAGAAATGTCCACAATTTCATCAACATGGATGGACATCTCCTTACATTGTTGAAGTATACTATCTTTTAATCGATATAAGGTAGCTTCATATCCTACAGGAGGAGGACAAGGGATGTTTATTTTGAACAATAATTATATTAGGTGGTTTTGATGATGGGGAGAAGTTATTATTATTTATAATAAGGGTATTCAAGATGGGAGATGCGAAATTTTTACAATGGGATCCCATTCATCATAACCTATGGGAGGATTTTTAGATATAGGTGCATAGTGTTATAAGAGCTCTTGGGAAGGAGGGTTGGAGGTGTAATTAAATTTGTGTTGATAGGGTATGGCCAATTTAGGTTGATTACAAATGGGTTTAGTTACTTTAGGTGATGTGGTGGTTGGCTGAATTATTTATTTTGGTTGGGTAGAATAAATACTATTGTAAGTTTAGGGTATGTTATCTTGTTGTGTGGATGTTGGGGGAAGAGTAAAAATGGTATGAGAGGTATAATAAAGTTGTGTGGTTGGAAGTGATGCTTGTATGGTTATAGGTTCTTCTTCCCCAATTTCAATAGATGAGATGCTGAAGCATCCTAAATGACATAGAATGGTTGAGGTGTGATGTATAGGTTTTGGATTTGAGTCAATAAAAACAACTAATCTTCTCATGTTAGTCAAATTAACCATGTTTTCATCATTGGTATTAAGGTCTATAAGACTTTAAACAATGTTAGTATTAGGAGTAGGTTTTTGATGTTATCTTGGTGGTTAAGAATAGGATATTTGTAGAATAGCAAGATGAACATTAGTTTAGTTTATATTTTGTGTTTCATGAGCTTTAAAAGTTATGTCATAAGCTTGTTAACACTTTTGAATAAGGGTTTCATGATAAAAGTTAGAACCAATAATAAAATCCATAGAATAATTGCGTAATGGTCTACATGTGTCATGAGATTTCCTTAACTTGCATGAAACCAACAATTTTTTTTAGATCATACCATGATTTCATAGGATGAGTGGGGTCAATAACTCATGGTAGAGGTCTTGGAAGATGTTGTTGAAGTTCTGATATAGATAGTGTTTTATGTACATTAGTGTGGTTGGGTTGAGAAAATGTGGTATTAGGCATGTTATTAGTAGGGGAGCATACATTATGCCATTATTTGGAGTATGTATTTTCTTGGATTGTATGTATAGTGTTGATAACACCATCATTGGTTACATGACAATTTTTATTTTTGATGAGCATGGGAGTACATGTTGTAAGTTGAGGTGGTTCAAATTGATGCATGAGGAAATATTATCATTTGGCTTGGTCAAGAGCTTCTTCCAAGGTTTTTAGAGAGATGTTCCTAACACATATTATAATTTTGGATATAGAGCATTAGTAAATAGGTTGTCATCTGACATATTATGCTCACATTTTTTAGACAAGTTTCTCCATAATTTGATGAAGGCTTGTGCCATTTTATTTTTGAGTTGTTTGTAATTTATAAAGTGGGCTATGTTATTCTCAAAAAGATCACTAATTTGGAATTCTTGTACTAGTGATCAAATCTTCTAGGCTAGTGATAGAGTGGGTTTTTAATTGATTGTACCAATCTAAAGCATATTTTGAGAGTGTTTTAGCTAATAGTTTGGTAACGGTGAAGGTGTTAAGCTTAACTCAATGTGTTCCTCATGAAAATTGGTGAAGTTGGTTTTGGATATGAATGAGATGATTTTAATTTGCATCATCTGATTTGCATTATTGGTTTGAAAGGTATGCATTTGGTTAAGTTTTTGTAATAGGATTTGGTTAGTTTGAGTACAATTTAAACTAGTGGATATAGCATGTGATGCATTAGTGTTAGTATTAATAGCTTGAGTTACACTGAGAGTGTGGGATGAAGTAGTAACATGGACTATATTAGTGTTGAAAGAAGTAGCAGTGGCATGAAATACACTAGTAGCATGGTTAAGGATGTGCATGTTTTAAAGATGCACAATAGAAGTTGAACCTACCATGTTAGTATAAATACTTGGCATGAAGGTTGGAGAAGACGTAAAGGATGATGTCATGTGTGGGAAGGATACATTATAGAGGGGAGAGATTGAGATGAAAATAAAGGGTTTACCCCAAATCCATGGGAAAAGGTAGGGGAGGGTGAATGGGGTTCTCCTATATGAGGCCCCATCATGAGATTATAAATGGTTGTAGGATATTTTCCTCTATGTTAAGGGTTTTAATTGATGAAAAAGAGAATTTTAGTTATGTAGTATAAATCATGCTCATCTTGTAATGAGAACAAAGGGTTAAGTGTCAAGGATGAATGGGTAGGAGTCCCATAGTTGGTAGTGCAAGTGGTAATAAAATATTGGTTTGATCTGTGGTGGGTGCCACAAGATGTGTATTATAAGCCCTATTGGTATTGGTGAAAATCATCATGTTTATTTGATTAGATTATGTATTTTCATCAAATAGGAAATTCATGATGAATGAGAGAGACTAAAAAACTTATGTAGAAATAAGGATCAACAAGTAAGATATAGAGTCAAACCAATCAACAATATATTTTATGATAGTAAACAGAACAAGCTAGTACTCTAAATCATGCTCATCTTGTAATGAGAACAAAGGGTTAAGTGTCGAGGATGAATGGGTAGGAGTCCCATAGTTAGTAGCATAAGTGGTAACAAGAGATTGATTTGATCCATGGTGGGTGACACAAGATGTGTATTATAATCCCTATTGGTATTGGTGAAAATCATCATGTTTATTTTATTAAATTATGTATTGTCATGAAATAGAAAATTCATGATGAATGAAAGAGACTAAAAAACTTGTGTAGAAATAAGGATCAACAGGTAAGATATAGAGTCAAACCAATCGACAATATATTTTAAGATAGTAAATAGAATAAGCTATAAAGGATATAGTCGAATTGGTCAATTATGTGATGTCAATGGATAAGTTTAAGGAGTTTGAAAGACACACAATTAGATAGGTTGAATATGTACTGAAGATAAATATAAAAAGTAGCCTATAAGAGACTGAGTCGATGGGGTTCATTGTGTTATGAAGATAGGATTTTTTTTCCAATATTATAACTAATAAAATTCAATTGAGAACACAAACAATTAGATTAAATGTCTTTGATCTAATTGTAGAACATAACACAAATATTGTACCAACATTAGCTATTATAAGTTTTAAAATACAACAAATACTTTGTAAAGCTCAAGCAAATGAAATGGAATTTAAATGCTAATCTAATAAGTGAACATTCATAGTATGTTATTAGATAATAACTTTTAGAAATAAATGTGATAGGGAGTTGGCCATAAGATGGAACTAGAAAATAAATATGAGGATAATTCTAGGTAGTTGAGGTTAAAAGGGATCTATATTGGTGATAGTATTAGCTTGGTATTAGGGCCTAACCCTTATATGCAATTAAAAATGCATCATGTCTATAAATTAATCTTGGCTCATAGAAGATAAAACATACCTACACTTCCAATTGGGAATACATTTGTTAAGTGGGAGCATGACCAATATGGGGATCCACTAGGACTGATTAGGGGATCACTTGCCATAATACACCATGCTAGGAAAGGTTCCAAAGCTTACAATCTAACACAATCACACAACCCTAATAGAGTCCTAGGTTTTTTATTTCACTTATGTCTAATAAACAAGAAAGTAAATCTAATCTAGTGCTCACCAAAACTTGTGGCATAAAGTGGGGGTTAGAAACAAAACATAAATTAAACATGCATAGAAGACATATAATCATGTCAATGTATACAAAATTCTAATACATGGGAGAGAAGCACAAATGCATTATCTATCTACTCGTATAAAGGAGAAATAAAGTTAGGAATACTCACCTTGAAGATGAACCCACCGAGCCTCAATATCTCTATTGGATAAGGTGATTCATAAGAGATTGTTGCGGTATGTACGAATAACAAAGACAAATCAACTCTAGGCTATACAACCTATCTATGCATCCAAAATACTTCTCCACAATACAAGATCCATATCTCTAAAGAAAGTATGGAACCCTAAGCTTTATTCCTCAAGTATAATGGTCAATAAGCAGATGTTCATTCAAACTTATTGTATTTTGCTTCTCTATTCTCAAATGGTTGGAAATGAAATTATATATAGGTAGATATTACCCTATATCCTTTCAAATATGTCAACTGTATGGGGTTAACCCAGTTGAACCTTTATGTTTTTAGGGGATAAATCACTAGGTCCCAAGCTAGGTTGGCTAAAGGGATAACAAAAATCTAAAGTGAAAAATACCCTAAAATAGTACAAGGTCAACCCAGTCGACCTTGTATAGTAATCAAAGGCTAAAAACTATACTAGGTTGACCCAATCGACCTAGCATAATAAATTGGAAAAAGGGTGTCAAGGAAAGAAAAAGGAGGGTAATGATTTGACAAATGGATATAATATGTAAAACTAAGAAAAATAAGCTTAGGGAAAATGGTTTTAGGAGACAAGTGCATAGATGGAAAGTGGAAGAAGGGACATCAATCTTACGAAGCACTAATGGTCTACCCACTCCTTTATTGATGTACATCTTAGGGCATGTACTTAGAGAGATTGAAACTTGATGGGTTCATACAAGATATAAGTTGTTAGGAAGTGATAAAAGTTTGAAAATATTATGCATATACATATGCCCCAGTCTAAGCTCATCACATGTCACGTTAGGGTAACATGGGATGGTGCTTCGGGAATAGAACATGATAACACACAATGTTGATTCAAAGTAAAGTGTAGTAAATAGAAAATAAGATAAATGAATGAAAAATATTGAAAAAAACTTACCTTTACTTACCTTAGTGCTATATAAAATAAGTAGACTACAAGCTATGTGAAGGTGTCCAATGTGAAGAACACTAGGCGAACCTGTAGAAGTTAGTGCAAAAAATAGCCAAAAATCATTTTTTAAATAAAATAGGCATATAATAGTGGAAACTATTCTCTATATCATCATTAATCCAATGCATTTTATGGTTTAAAAAACATATGAGTAGAAACAAAGATATAGACAAAACAAAGAATCTGCTTGAAAATATTTGAAGAATTTTAATTTATGAAAAGTGTTTTTAAATAGGGGAAAGATAAGTCATTTGTTATTTTAACTTTTAAAGGAGAAAAAAATATCTCTAGATACCAAACGATATATGATGGTGAGGAGATGACAAGCTAGATGAGGGGGAGCTCCAAGAGCGATAAGAGGTGCACTATAGGTATGCAACTATGGATCTCAAACTAGTTTTTGAGTATGTTAATGAATTAAGTGTATTTTTAGAAAAATAATTTTTAGCATTTATAGATGTTAGAATAAACCAAATTTGATTATATATATGGAAAATAATAAGGCAAAAAATGGGTTTGAAGGAATTAGGTAGAAAACTGCTAGAAGGCACCTTTTTAGGAAAATACAAGGGTTTGATAGTAAAAAGCAACTGGGTCGACCCAATCAACCCAGTAGGCTAAGAAAGGGAAAAATACACACTACCGACCCAGTAGGTATGTGTTGACCTTTTATTTTTTATATATTTTTGGTCTAGTACAATTTTTCCAACTAATCCAAAAAGTCCAAAATGACAACTCAATACTAGGGAGGGGAAAATAAAAGGGTTGACTTAGATTAAGTCAACCAAGTCAAAAATAGAGGAATTTTGGTCAAACTATTTTGAACAAGGAATAAAAATGGTATGTAAAATCATTCAAAAAGATGAAAGATGGATAAAATCACTTGAAAAGACCAAATGAAGGCAAAAAGGACTGGGTAGGCTAAAAATAGGTTAAAACTGAATAAATTAAAGTGGTTTAAACTTTTTTTTAATTAAAATTTTGAAAAAGAATGTATTTTGATTATACATGACATAGATGATCTAATACATCTTTTATTGTTTCTTTATTGCAAGGCTGATAAAGGTTTTAGTGATTGGTGGATGCTTCATAGTTACCATATTTATTGGATCGCTTGTCGATTGGAGATAAAGCTAGAGTAGTATTTATAGGCCTATGAGGGATAATTAATATGTGTAGGATTCCCTTGAGTGTAGATATATTAGTCATGTTCCTAAGATGTTGGGAATGATTTACTAACACCTTTAGATGGGAGGTGGATGGGGATATGATAGAGGTGGATATCACTCTGGAGGATGTACATGCCATCTTAGAGCTGTTGATATCAAAAACATCAATGACTATATGGATAATAGATAGCATGGAGGACAGGAGAGCCTTATCCATGTTGGATATAAGATCTAAGATGATACTAGTAGGGTAAAGAGTCAACATGTTCAACATATATATAACATAAATTTTGAATATCCAAAAAGCTATGATAAGGCTTTTGACATAGTGAGTGTTATGTCAAAAGTTGGATGGAAAAGTACCACTATTCATGGTAGCCTTGATCAAGATGATCTTAGAGGAAGGAGTAATATATGATCTTAGTTATATCATCTGGATCCAACTTGTACATAGTTTGTATGAAGTGCTAGTCAGAGGGCAAAAGTTGATAGGACCGATCATATTATTGATGGCTTAGATATATGAGAGGTTTTTGATGTATCAGTCGACTACTTTACCCCATATGGTCAATGATAGGTCACCTCAATTGTAGAGATGGAGAGAGGACCCAAGTAGTGTGGGACATGCCCCATGTACTAGCATTGTAAATAGTGAGATGCACATAGTTTGGAAACAATTACATGGCTGAGTTGGGACATAGTTACACTAGCTAAAGTGAGGATAGAGGTAGTAGGGCACTACACCTGGTGGAGGGAAACATATATGGTGATATGAGTACCAGGACATATGGGCTTTCCCCATCTAAAAACATCAATATTGATGCCTAAATAATGGGCTCAACATGTGGGAGAGCTACAAAAGAAGAGGGGAATAGGGACACCAATGGTGAGGTCAATGTTCAGGCTATGCCATGAGCTACCATGGATTGGTTAAGCATGACAAGGAGTAGAGAAGGAGGAGAGGGGTGTAAAAGTAGTGGTACTAGAGATATCCCCATTGAATTTATAACAAGATGGGTAGTGACCATCAAGGACATGGCATCAATGGAGGTAGGAGGATCAGGAGAGATCAAAGACTATTACCATCTTAGATGACCCAATAGGTGAGCCAAGGGAGAGATGGATGATAGAGAGGCCACATAGGCATAGGCTAAGGTAGACTTGAGCCATAATAACTAGAGTTATACTAAGGAGGTGACATACAAAGGAAGTGTTAGGAGGTTGTGTGGATGGAGAGAGTGTGATTAGAGGTTGTGTAGATGGTGAGACCATAGTGGTCGAGACATAGGTAAGAAAAATGGGAAAATTATTTCTTAATTTTTTATTTTGAAGTAGAGATAGATAGATATTTTGAGATATAACAGTGATCTAATATCTATTTGGTGTGGTTTTGTAGGCATAATAGAGGATGAGGAAGAGAGATGGGGGTCCCTTATGAGGGGATCACTCCATGCCATCCTAGATGAGTCATTACAGCTGTATGACCCTACTATAGTAGAGGACCTTAGTGTACCATCTACCCTAGCTTAGGTGAGCTAGTTTAGATTAGCTGGAGAGGTTGTGAGGCTGATACGAGCATAGAGAGAGGATATAGCCACTAATAAAGAATAGTGAAGTTGAGATACAAGAATGGAAAGCCCTAACAGAGAAGAGATCTACACATCTAGTTATAGTGATGCAGATGACATAAGCACATTTAATAACCTTGATCTAATTAACACAGGCATAGGCACAAGTAGCACACCTATAGGGATAGGTGGAGGGACTAAGATCTTGGATGACCTCTTTATAGTGTACTATTTAGAGGAGTCAGACTGAGGCCTTGATAGGTAGTGTGGTTAGGCTATGAGATAGATAGGATGAGGTCTAACTATAAATTTGAAGCATTGTATTATGGTTGTAGTTGTATTAAAAACTCATGATATATATGTATGTGTGTGTGTGTGTATGTGTGTGTGTGCGTGCGTGGATTATTTTGGCATATTGATGTTGATTGTGTAAATTGTCATGCTGGTTGTGGTTTTGGATGTTTTTTAGCACACATATTTAGATTTTTTTTGTATATGTCATAGAAAATATATGAGTTGTGGTTCTTTTCTAGCATTATGTAGGACACATGAATGGTAAAAATAGAAAGAGGTAAAAAGGACTTGGTAAAATATAATTAATTAAAAATTTACTACACACTATTTCAAGTTGGGAAATATGTAATAACAAGAAATGACTAAGTATAAAGAACCAAAAGGTGGTAAAACAAGATGACAAAAATAAATTTGTTTTTAAACCAACGTGAAAGATTTTTGCACCAAATTAAAATAAGTAAAATCACACTAAATCAAGTTGGGAATTATGAAAATAATGTAATAAAATGGAAGGTATGTAAAAGGACATAAATGGTATTAAAAAAAATCAATTAAGTCAATAAATTATACTAAATCATGTTGGGAAGTATAAAATAAAAACAAAATTGGCAAAAATTGGTCTTAAATTTATCACACTAAGTCAAGCTAGGAAGTATGAAAAATTCAATAAATGGTTGTATTCTTACATGCACTCAAAAAATAAGGAGATAAGAGAGAAAGAGAAATGAATTAAGCATAAAACATAATAAATCAAGCTAGGAAGCATGTCAATTATGTGTAACTTCATAATTGATCACATCTTATCTCATATTTGACACTTGTAATTTTGTTTGTGACTTATATTATTGGAGAATTTTGTGAGGAATATTGGTTCCTATCCATGGTCTTACAAATAAAATCACAAAGAGAACACCACTAGGGTGGAATAAACATGAAAAATTAGGTAATAAAGGATGTGGGTAATAGGAAGGAAAAGGTGGTAATTTGTGAGAAACATTGGGTCCTATCCATGGTCTTGCAAAGCAACTCACAAATGAAATCCAAAGGGGAGTGATCAGTAGACAAAATAATATTTCTCAAGAGGATATGTGAGGAATATAGGGAATTAAAAAGGGAGTGTAAAAATGATGAATTAGGCATCTTATGAGAAGACTTGAGGAGGCAAGAGGCATACTAAGGACATGAGAAGACACTAAGTGACTAGTGACCATCAATGTACAAAGGAAACCTATTCACTATAGACAAAAATCTTTGTAGGAAAATAAGCATGATACTAAGATCAACTCATGAAGTTATATTAGTAAAATAAAATTAAAATGGACCTACCTTCTCATGACATGTTCCCCATTCCCCAGGACCCCTTATAGAGTCATTGGTCTACTGTGAAGATTGGGTACTTATGTGAGAAAGTGGGTAACCCTATTTTTTTTTTAAAGTTTCCTCTTCTAATCTACTAGCCTACTACACCCCAATGGACCTCATCTCTATGGTGAGGCCAACAATGGAGTTTGAGCTTCAACTAGAATAAGGATATGTGCTTTGAATCACGTCTTTTAGTGTGATTTGACTTTTAAGAATATTGGAATATTTTTGCCTTTTGATATCATTACCTGTTGTAAAATGATTTGGATTTCTAATGGTTTTTAAGGATTTTTAAGATTCCTCCTCCATATAGACTTGGAATGAACAATCATGAGATATGTAGTGATACACATGAATGAGTTGTAGGCTAAGGCTAAAGGAAGTTAAGTAATCATAGACAAACACTGACTAGGTCACTTAGGCTTAACAATGAACCAACATGTGATCTCAAGTCTCAACTGTGTATATTATTAGTTTAGAAAAAAGGAAGAAGGGAAAAAGGAGATCCAAAGGTGGACCAGTGAAAGGAGATTAAAATAAGATGAATTGTTTGCTAACTGATCACATGGTAATGGGAGACAATGACCAAAGGGAACAATATTTGTATAACCGTGTCATAATGGCAATTATATGTTTAAAAAAAGTTAAGAAAGCAAAAAAACATGAAAATACAAGAAGGGAGTTTTTATAAAAACTCAAGAAAGGAAAATAGAAAGAAATAATAACAAAACACAATCATATGCAAATATAAGTAACAATGTAAGAAAAAAATAGTACAATAGGTAAAATCACCCAATAAAATATGAATTTGACATAGTGTCAAATGATATAATAGATAGATAAAAGATAATATTAGAGCACACATCCAATCCAAATTTAAATGTAAAATCACTATGCATGTGCTCATAAATACTAATAAATCTACCCACACACATTATCCAAGACATTGAATATATCTCTATGAAGCTAGATATGAATTGTTGCTAATGTCTCATCAATATTCAATGAATACTAGGAAAATATATCTCTTCTAATCTCCTCAACTAAAAAAGTAGGAATACTCAATGGATCATGTTGAAGATGAAAATTAGGCAAGGGATAATTGGAAGAATGTATGGAAGTAGGCTCTATGGGAGATGTAGGAATCACCAATGGGGATTGATCCATGAGTTAGGGAAGGTCCATAGGTGAAGGAATCATAGGTAGAGGCACAAAAGGTGATGAAGGGACCATATGAATGGATGGAACCACTAGAGGTGGGACCATGGGAGAAGAAGGAGGAGCCTTTTTATAAGGACAAACTGTGGGAGGAGTGGAAGAGGTTTGGGAATGGCTATAAGATGATCCTTTAGGTATTGTTGGATGATATAGAATGATTAGTGTGATGGGTGCCACATTGATACCACAGAAAATACACCTCACCATAATTAGTAATGTATTTAGGTAATACCTTCAAGGGAGGCACACCTTTGTTTGAGTAAGGAGAAGGATGCAAAGTATCACAACTTACAACAATGGGTGGAAGAATGATTATTTATTTGATAGAAGCAATAAATATTCTTGTGAGTGATCTTAATATAAGCACTCACAAAAATAGGTGTAATAAGAGTGTGAGAAGCTGGAGAGTACTCATCAACGCATTTGGTGGGAAAAGGATCCATGTAAAGCAAAAGAGGTAAACCATCACCAAGAGAAGGTGGTGATGGAGAAGAAACATAACTATGCTCAATAGAAGTAACAATGGGATGAGAAGCAAGGATAGGATCAATGATATTAGGAGCATGAATGGGCTCAACTATAATAGGAGTGGCAATGGGCTCTAATAAGGGATCTACTAAGGGAGGAGTGGAATCTACAGAAGGTCTAAGGAGGGTTTCACTAATCTTAGGAGTAAACCAACTACGGTGATCAAGGTACTTAGAAAAGTGGCAAGGCCCAGTCATAGTACGATCTATGAACATAGTCCTATGTGGCTCCTAAAAAAATTTAGGTGTTGGTGCCATATCTACCCTACAATAAAGGGTAAAAATACTAAAATTAGGAATTGTAAATGAAGGAATATGGGAAGATACATGAAATGATGTAAATAAAGAAAAATGATAATGGACAATCTCGACATCATGGGCCTGTATAAAAACACCTAAGAATGGATCATCTAAGGAATAAACATCATCATAATCTAGGGTGTGAAGGTTAATGATGCAAGTAGGGATGACTTTATCATCTAAGGAAGTGTGGTGAGTAGAATGTTGATTCTTATTCAAGACCATGGGAATGTCATCGTAAGGAGACTTTCAAGAATGAGGCTACAAGGAAGTAGGAAGATAAAAGATGAGGTGAGGTGAGAGATAAAAAGTTTTGATCTTTAGGTTAATCTCATTAGGCTCAACATCATCTAAATCTAATAGGTTAGGGGGAATGTTCTTGATGAGTTTGGGATGTCTGTTATAACCTCAGGTTGAATTAATGAGAAAGTTAAGACATTGAGACTCACAAAATGGAATGCTAAGCAAAGGTTCAAGAGTAGTAATCTTGAAGACACCACAATATTGGAATTATTTAAAATTTTAAGGGTTAGTGTCACATTAAATCCTATAAATGGCTCCATTATGAGGAATTTAACACATTAGTAGGTGGAAGAAGTGACATCTCTCATATGGTGAGTCAACGGTCTACCAAGCAAAATTTTATAAGAAAGAAGAAAGTTAAATGTCATCACCTTCACCCAAACGGTGATAGGTGGGATAATAATGGGAATCTACACACAACCTAGAGGAGGATTTTTCCTTTTATCATATCCTTGGAAGGTGTTTTGTGTGGATTTTATATTGCATTTTGAATATCCAAGGGTCTTAATGAAATCAAGAGAAGCAAAAAAGGTGCTAGAACCCTCATCAATTAATGCATGCTTAACTTGGATATCACCTATTTGGACACTAATGGATAAAGGAGGATCATCCAAATGAAGTATAATATTTTTAGGAATCATAAAAGTGATAAAAAAAATTTAAGGAAAGATAAGTGTCTATAGTTTTGTCAACATTGATAGACATCTCTTCTAATTGTTATAATATACTATCCTATGATTGAGATAAAGTTATCTCTCATTCTTCTAGGGGAGGATGAGGGACATTCATCTTGAATAATAGCTACATAAGATGGTTTATATGAAATGGAGAAGTCTCATAATATCAAGGAAAGGAATCTGGGATGGGAAATTAGTGAGCTCTGCTATGGGATCGCATTCATTATAACCCATAAGAATGTTTTTAGATATAGGTTAATAATGATTAAGGAGGTCCTTAGAAGGAGGAGCCGAAGTGCATTGAAATTTATGTTAATAGGAATGAGAAGGTTTGTAACAAGGTTTTAAATCATGTTGTGATGAAGTAGTTGATTCAAGTTGATTTTGAGAAATGGTAGAAGAAATGTTAGTAGAAGCTTGATTATCATTAGTATTGGAATATGATGAAATAATGGAAGAAATAGAATGGGAAATGTTACCCAAGGGAGTATCAGAAATTGGATCGTAAAAAGTTATAAGATCATTTTTCCCCAACTCATTAAATTGAGTTAGAGAAGAATCCTAGATAACACGATGTGTTTGAGATGAAAGAGGAGTGTAGATAGGTTGTGAATCAATATAATATGCCACCATTCACATATTAATCATGCTAACCACATTCTCTTTAGAAGTGGGGTCAACAGGACTTTCTATATTATTGGTGGAAGAGGTGGGCTTGTCTTGGTTGTCTTGAATAGGTTTATGATTAGGAAGAGGGTCTTTGTAGATATTCAAATGAGCATTATCTTGATTTAAGGCTTGAGTTTTGTCATGTGATTTATAATCCTTAAAAGTAATCTCATAGGCTTGTTGATGCTTGTAGATGATGGAATCATGATCAAAATTAGGACCAAGATTAAATTCCATAGCTAAATTATGAAGTTGTCTATAGGGCTCATGAGAATGACCCCAACTAGCATGAAACCAAAAAAACTTGTTGGGATCATACTGGGATTTCATAGGACGGGTAGGGTCAAGTTCTCATGAGAGAGGCATAGGTATACACTTAATCAATTCAGCTAAGGATAGAAGTTTGTGAACATTAATATTATTTTGTGAAGATAAGTGAGGATTGGTATATTTTTGAAAAGGGGGATCAGGGTCTGATGATTGGTTAGGAATGATAACTTGAACATTGTGAATGGTGTCATAAAAATCCATGACACCATCATTGGTGACATTTTGGTTTTTGTTCTTAAGTAAGAGATGAGGACCCATAAAAGGTTAGGGTGGATCAAATTGATGCATAAGGAAATCCTAAAATTTAACTTGGTTAATAGCCTCCTCCAAAGTATGTGAAGAGAGAGTGTAGAATTGATATTGTAATTTAGGAAAGAGAACATTAGTAAAGAGATGAAAAATATTTTCATCAACCATGTTATGTTCCCACTTGTTTGATAAAATCTTCCATATTTTAACAAAGGCCTGAGCAGTTTCATTTTTGAGTTGTTTTCAATTTATGAAGTGGGCCAAATTGCTTTTGAGAAGTTCACTAGTTTATAATTCTTTCACTAAAGCATTCACTAAATCCTCCAAACTAGTAATGGAATGAGTTTTAAGTTGATTGTACCAATCCAAGGCATCACCTAAGAGGGTTTTGGAGAGGATCTTGGTAGTGTCAAAGGTGTTCAGTTTAACCCAATCCTTATATATATTTTTAAATGTTTTAATATGAAGAGTAGGATTAGTTGATCCATTATAAGAAATTATAGGTGTGATACCCCCTATGTCAATATTAACAATTTGAGTAGAAAGAGGATCATTTTGAAGATGCTTAATAGTTTTGTTGACTAAAAGAGGTTAAGGGATGAGATTTCCTTGAGAATATCAAAATGAAGGAAGGGGAACATTATGGTTATGTGTGCTCCAAGCCATTCGTTGAGGATGAGTTTGAAGATGGAGAAGGTGGTTTTGCATTCTCATCATTTGATTTGTATTATGAGCTTGAAAGGTATTCATTTGATTAAGAGTTTGTAACAATAGTTTATGCATTTGATTAGCATTATTATAATCATTAGGGTTGGTATTAGTGGCTTGGATATCATTATTGGTATTGATAGGAGCTTGAGAGTAATTATGATAATGTGAAGAACTAGTGGTAAAATTTGCTTCTGTAGAAAAATATGGACTAGTAAAGGGTTGAGAAGAGGAAAAACTAGAAGCATGATTAACTTAGGTAGTAAATGAAGCACTAGTGGAAGGATTAAGGATAGTGGATCTTATGAGAGGCCCATTAGATGTATAACTTGCCATGTTAGTGGATATACTAGGCATAAAGGTAGAAGTTAGAGAAGGAGAGGTCATTATATGAGAAGGGGTCATAATCAAAGGAAGAGATTGAGAATCAAAGAAAGTGGTACCCCCAAATCCATTTGAGAGTGTAGGAGTAGGTGAATGAGGCTCCTTAGATTAACCACTAATCATAAGATTGTAAATGGTAGGGGTATCCTTTCCTCAATGTTGAGGAAATTTAGAGATAAAGAAGAACATTTCAAGGGTATACTCTAATTCAAGTTGGTTTTCTAATGAGAAGGGAGGATTATATTAATAATACGTATTAGGAGAGGTCCCATAGTTCATTATGTAAGTGGAATATGAAAATTACTAGCATCCAAGAGAGGAACCCTACTTTGTCTATGGGAAACCCTATGAGGGTTGGTAAAGTTCATCATGTTTGTTGACTGCAACTCAGTGTTTTCCTCAAATAGAAAGTTCATGATGAAGGGAAAATAAGAGTGATGAGAAAGCAAAGAAATAGGAAGTGATAGAAATAGTAAAAGGTCAACTGGGTCGATCCAACATAGTAAACAAAGGTTGGAAAAAGAGTGAATAGGTCTACAAATAGTATAGGGTCAACTGGGTTGATCTAATATAGCAAACAAAAGTTGAAAAAATGTACAGGGTTGAATGGGTCAACCCAATACAAAAAATAGAAAAAATTAAGGAATCTATAACATATTGTGAATTGAAACAAGATAATTTTTTCAAGTAATTTGAAAAGTTAGAATATAATGAAAACAAACAATCAATTGGATCAACACTGGCTAATATAATTAATGCTCACATCACAAAACCTTACACTAATGCCAGCTAGTGAAATATTTTTAAATATAAAATACAATTGAGAAAATAGTAAAAAATAAACTTGGAAAGTAGAAGATAGCTAATTGGTCAACCTAAGTGTTTATTAGATTATTAAGAATATTATTTTAAATGTGATGGTAAGTTGGCTATAAGCAAGGAACTATAAATCAATTTAAGGATAGTTTCAATTAGTTTGGGCTGAAATGGATCTAAAGTGGTAATGATATAGGCTAGTTATTGGGGACTATCCCCTCACTTCACACACTATAATAATAAGGGCAACAGGTGCTTATTTAAAATATTACATTAGCCATGCTTTATACTTGACCAAAACATCAAGTTGACTTCCCCCTTGGTGATGAAATCCAAATAGGTTGGCCTTGGGAAGTCAAATGTTAAAGTGCTTATTTATATTTTATGATTTAGTTATGTGTGCATAAAATATAAAATAGTTAAACTAAATAGTTAATTAAAAACCCCATAATTAGACTATGTGATCTATTGTAAGAATGCAAGCAACAAGAAATGAAAGTGTGATCTAATTACTTGTATATAAGGTAAATTCTAACTTTGAAATAAGGTATAATGTCATTTTAAATCATAATTTATGTAGAAAATATAGAATAGGGTTGATAGGGTTGATCATATGCTATGGAAGTAAGGTTTGAAAATGAACAGGGTCGGTAGAGTCAACCTAGTTATCTAGATAGCACATAAAACACATAATTGGGTTGACAGGATCAATCTAGTTGACTATGTAGGGGTAGTTTTAAAGATCACAAAGTTTGAAAGGAAAGATTGTAAATAAAGAGACAAATAAGTAGAAAGGAACCTTGGTGGATCATATATGTAGAGAATGAAGATTTCTATTTAAGAGCTTTGATATAAGCTTGAAAACTCTATTAACTGGGTTGACTGGGTTGATCTAGCTTTGTAAAAACTTGTTGTTGAGTACCTGGAATGTATAAGGTTGATTGTGTTTACCTAATATGCTAAACCTAATGTCTAAAAAATTACATGGTCAACTAGGTTGACCTAGTAGTCTAAATTGGATGTCTAAAAAGTTAAAAACCTATACTAGGTCATCTGGGTCGATCTAGTAGACTGTATCTAAGAAACTCCACACAAAAATTAGAGTTGGATCAATGTATTCGACCTAATATGGAAAATATATGATAAAAATGATGATGAAAAATAATGAAATAAATTGAACAAATCTTGCAAGGGTTAGTTCACATCAGGTTCACTAGAATGTATGCAATAAAAAATGCATCAAGTTTATAAATCAATCCTATCTTAGAGAAGATAAAACATACCTACACTTCCAATTGGGAATACATTTGTTAAGTGGAAACATGAACAATATGGGGATCTAATAGACCTAATTAAGGGATCACTTATCACGATACACCATACTAGGAAGGGTTCTAAAGCCTACAGTCTAACAAAATCATGTAACAACCCTAAAAGAGTCCTAGGTTTGTTATTTCACTTATGTCTAATAAATAATAAAGTAAATCTAATCTAGTTCAAACTAAAGCTTGTGGCACCAAGTGGGGGTTATAAATAAAACAAAAACTAAACATTCATAGAATATATATACTTATGTCAACGTATACATAACTATAATACATGTGAGAGAAGCAAAATTGCATTATCTATCTACTCTTACAAAGGAGAAATAAAGTTAGGAATACTTACCTTGAAGATGAACCCATCGAGCATCAATATTTCTCTTGGACAAAGTGTTTTGTAAGGGATTATTGTGGTATGTAAGGATAACAAAGACAAATCAGCTCTAGGCTAAACAACCTATCTATATATCCAAAATGCTTCTCCACAAGACAAGATCTATATCCCCAAAGAAAGTATGGAACCCTAAGCTTTATTCCTCATGTAAAATTGTCAACAAGTATATGTTCATTCACCCTTATTCTTATTTTCTTCTCTACTCTCAAATGGTTGGAAATGAACTTGTATATATAGATATATCTTACCCTAAATCCTTTCGAATATGACAGTCGTATAAGGTTGACCCAGTTGACCTTATATGTTTTCAAGAGATAAATCACTAGGTCCTAAGTTAGGTTAGCTGAAGGGATAAAAAAACTCCAAAGTGAAAAATACCCTAAAATAGTATAGGGTGGAACTAGTCGACCCTATATAGTAATTAGAGGTTGAAAACTATACATGGTTGAACTAGTCGACCTAGTACAGTCAACTAGAATTAGGGTGTCAAGGCAAGCAAAAGGAGGGTAATGATGTGATAAATGGATAAAATGGGTATAATTGAGAAGAATAATCTTAGGGAAAATGGTTTTAGGAGAAAAGTGTGTAGATTGAAAGTGGGAAAAGGGATAATAATCTTATGAAGAACCAATGGTCTTCCCACCCCTTTCTTGGTACACCCCTTAGGGAATACACTCAAAGAGATTGAGAATCAATGGGTTTTTGTAAGATAAAAAGTGTCAGCAAGTGATATAAGTTTAAAAATATTATCTGTCTATGACCCTCAATTCATAATCCTACAATGATAAGGGTTCAGGTGCTTTGTATAGACATCTAAAACTAGCCACAACTGGCCTTCAAATAGACTTTAGATTGATTACTACTAACCATTGTCAACTAAGCCTATGAATTTTTAAATGTCTTATAGTTGCTTATACATCATTCATCAAATCTCAGAATCATGTTGAGACATCCCTAATTAGAGTATTTTATCATATGTAATATTAACCTCTCACAGATTCATCTCTAATCACCTTATAACATAACAACTATCAATTTGGCCTATGGACCTATTAAGTGGGGTACTTGCACACTTAAATAAATTTTGAAATAGATAAAAGGATAATCAAAATAAATTAAAAAGTTAAAAAAGATTAAAATACTAGTTGAATTATCCATTTTAAATTTATGAATATCTAAAAAAATAAAATTTAAAAACTCAAAATATCCTAGCCTTTCATCATTGCCTTTATGATTTATTAAGCTCTTTGAAAATATCCTAAAATATCTTATTATGAGAGTCATGCCTAGTAATTTCAAATCATAATTACTTGATAACTATTAACTCAATTGGAGTTATTTTTAACTCACCTAAGTTTAGTTTGAATCAATTCCAAGCCTTAACTCAACCCTAACTCACCTTGGGTGATAGTCAATTCCTAAGTCTATAAATACAAAGCCATACCTCTTCATTTTAAAGCTTAGCTATTGTAGATTTATTATGTAGGATTTGCTCCATGACACTCATACCAATAGTGTTATAATGCCAAAATATTAAGCCAAAAAACATTAAAATCCATGGTTCGAAGGAGAGAAGGAGCCACACAACCTCCATTGTCAAAAACTTCTTGATGCACAAGCCGAGCAAGCCATTCAACAAAGCTATTTGGAGACCATAAGGAAGGTAAAAGAGTTATTATCTTTTATGTTTTTATTGTGATTTTATTTAGTGTTTGTTACTAATCTCTCCCTAGTATCTAAGCTATGAGTTTAATTGTTAGTATGTTTATTTGAGTTGTATTTCTTGAACAAACACTATACTAACCTCCCTTCTTGGATTCCTATGATAAAAAATGACACGTCTGGTGGGACGAGCTACCCCAAAAAGTTATCCTTAATATATTTATGATCATTATAATAATGATTTTATTATAAAAATTTGAGCTTATTGATCAAAATAGGTGAAAATTGAAGGCTAAGATACATTTTTATGGAATTTGTGAACTTGCCCTATGTAGTCATGGTTTTGATCTCTAGAGTCATGATATTGCAGTAATATCACAACTCACATAATTGTAGTTTTGCCTCTATTTCTATAATTTTACATCTAAATTTTAATTATTCTACTAACCATATTTCTACCTAAAGGGGAATTTATGATATTACAATATCATGACTCTGACAGTCACGATATTGTAATACCATGACTTTGCAAGTTGTGACATCAACAAATAATCTATGATATCACATTTTAGCCACTAGTAGTCTATGATAACTTTCTAGGTTAAGTTGCAATACTGTGACTCTTAGAATATTTATATTTCCCTATTTTTAATGATTTTACACTTACAGTAGTGATTCTGCATTTTGTACTCTATTTACCCACAAGTTGTGGTATTGTGCTGATAGTTACATTTTTGTAAAGTGAGTTACATATTTAATCTATGTTCTATAATTTTGCACTATGTGTAAACTTGAGAGAAAGAATTGGGAAGTGATTTGTTCATTCATGAAGTGATTCTAAGCACAAATAATATATAACACATTTTTTAGGACCTAAAGGCCACAAGGAGACATTTGGAAACACTTTTAACTTGCAAATTTCAAATTTCAAATTGGTGTCTTAATAATATTTTTGTTTAAATAATTTTAATTTTGTTTCAATATTTCAACAAAAAATGTCAAGGGGCAAAAAATTTCACAACACATCTCATTTTGGGGTAATAAAATGAAACTTCACGCTTAGTTACATACTCCTAAGAGTTTTCATTTTACGCTTGTTTGTTAAAAAGTTATTTGTTTTTTAGAAAAATGATTGATGCATGTATGCTCTCCCCTGTCCCCTTTAGGGAACTTAGGTGACCAAAAGTTCTAATTATTTGCCTTCATTTTTAATTCCAAAAGCATGAAAACAATGCCATTAAGTCCCTCCTCAAATACATATGGTTTGGGTGATTCAAATGCGACCTTAAAGTCTTTTTACTTGTCTTTTATTTTCTTGCATTTTGGCTTGTGAACGGGAGTTCATTGCCTCCTCATGAGTAATATAAGGAAGTTTTGACCTAGGAATTTATCTCTCAACATCATTTCAACCCCAATTTATGGTGGGCTATATAAATTGAGGGTGAAACATTAGGACTCTTATTTGAGTGATTAAATAAGCTTCATTAGTGGTACTCCACCTCAGACCGTAGGGGCAACTTAGACATCACACTACACTAAGCAAGTGATGGATGTAGTGGTTGTGAAAATGATAAAGCCTTTTCAAAATAAGTCATTTGACATAGATCCAATTTATGTGAGCATCTCTTATGTTAGCCATACTTGAGACCATCTAGAAATGTGTGATAATTAATAGATTAGAACAAACCCACTTACCGTAGACATATTGTTGATGTAGGGTGAGTAGCATGAAGTTTCATGTAATAGAACAAACTCCTAGGAGAAGAAGGGGCCTAAAAACCCTAATTTTCACATTCTTTTATTTTTGGATTAACACTTAAAATCCTCCCAAGAGAGAGTATATTGATATAATTTGATAGTATTATGCAACCTTGTTAGTTTTAGAATTTAAGATGTTACACTTAGGTGTTTATTGTTAGGGTGTGGAGCTAAAAGCTTCACTAAGGAGTAGACTTTATCAGTTTTGGGTCTACACAGACACTGGCATCGGTCAGGAGCAACCGACATCAGTCAGTTGCAGTTGCAGAGGTGCCGACATCGGTAGTGGGTCGGCCGACGACGGTCACAGGCGAACAGGCAGGAACCGACGTCGGTTACCTGTGTGTCCAGAAAGCTATTTTCGAGGACAGAAGCGAGTGTTTGCATGATGAGTTTGAGTTGTAGTCTCAAGCTCGCGTCTCTATTATTAGAAATATTATTTTTAGAGCCCTTGTTCAAGTGGCTTAACTGTTTGTTGTAAGTGCATGCTCAAGTTTCCTATTTATATATGTAGGAAATATCTTCTTAGCTTAATTAAGAGTTGAATTGTATGAGTAGAACATTGTGAATGTTTGAAGGACAGTATAGAGTTGAATCAATCCAGGTTGTTGGAATTGATTATACTTGAGAGAGAGAGCTCTTGAGGAATAGAGATCTAGTGACAGGTCTTGTGCATCTGAGAGAGATGTGGAAGAAATAAGTTTCTTCAATTGTATTCCTTTTATAAAGAGTTTTAATACAAGTTTTCAGGGTGGTTTCTTGTATCTCTTGTTCTGTGCTATTTATCATTCTAGTTACTTATCTATTTGATTTATTTCCACATTTATTACTTTCACAAGTGTAATCATTGTTGGTTGATCCCCAACAAGTGGTATCAGAGCTCAGGTTCACTAACAGGTGGTTCAGATCTGTGTAGTGTGTGTTGATTACAGGTTGCTCACAGAGGTTTCTGTAGGGATTTCTGTTTGAGTGGGAGAAGTAATGGCAGAAGAAAGTAAATTGAGAATGGAAAAGTTTAATGGCAAGAACTATCAACATTAGAGAATGCAGATAGAGGACTATCTGTATCAGAAAGATCTTTACTTACCATTAGGTGGGATTGCAAAGAAGCCCAAGGACATGGAGGATGAAGAATGGGAAGTTCTTGACAGAAAGGCTCTGGGGTCTATAATACTGAGTCTAGCATCCACTGAGATATCCAATTTATCATAGGCAAAAACAATGGTAGAGTTAATGACTACGTTAGCAAATTTGTATGAAAAACCCTCAGCTTCCAATAAGGTATATCTTATGAAGCAGTTATTTAATTTGCATATGCAAGAAGGTGGATCTGTTTCTAATCACCTGAATGATTTCCATGGAATTGTTAATTAATTGAGTTCAGTCAATATTGTATTTGATGATGAAATAAAAGCTCTTTTAATATTATGTTCTTTGCCTAAAAGCTGGCATGGCTTGGTAATGGCAGTTTCTAATACTGCATCTGCTTCGAATATTTTAAAAGTAGAGGATGTTGTTAGTGTTATCTTGAATGAGGAAATTCGCAGGAAAAGCACAGAGGAAACATCAGGGAATGCTTTAAATCTCGAGAGCAGGGGAAGGCAAAAAGAGAAGAGCAAGAGGAGATCAAGATCTAAGTCTAAGGGAAGAGGCAGATCCAAATCCAAAAATGGTAGAAGGCCACAATGCTGGAATTGTGGAAAGTTGGGGCACATAAGCAGAGATTGTTGGTCAAAGCCTAAGGAGGACAATCAGCATGAAATAAAGGAAGAGACAAAGGTTGCAAGTATTGCACAAGATGCTCTAATTTTCTCTTTGCAAAATAATATAGAATCTTGGGTATTAGATTCTAGTGCATCTTTCCATGCTACCCCTAACAGAGAATATTTTAGTGACTATATCCATGGAGATTTTGGAATAGTGTACTTAGGGGATGATGAACCTTGTAAGATTATTGGCAAAGGTAAAGTGCAGCTAAAGATGTAGAATGGCAACACATGGGTGTTGAGAGATGTGATGCATGTTCCTAGCTTGAAGAGAAATTTGATTTCTGCAGGAAAGTTAGGGGATGAGGGTTGTACAGTAACTCTCACAGTAGATTCTTAGAAGGTGACCAAGGGTGCACTTGTTATGGCCAGAGGTAAGAGAGAAGGTACTCTATATTTGTGTAATTGTGTTACTAACAAATCTCCTTCTGTATTATCTACTTCAGATGTGGACGCTAAATTGTGGCACTCAAGGCTTGGCCACATGAGTGAGAAGGGGATGTCAATTCTTAAGTCCAAAGGTAAGCTTTCAGATTTGAAAAGTATGGATCTAGAATTTTGTGAGCATTGTGTATTTGGAAAATAGAAAAGGGTTAGTTTTCTCAAGACTGGGTCTACTAAGAAAAGGCATAAGTGTCAGCTTGTTCACACAGATGTGTGGGGACCGGCTCAAGTAGCCTCTATTGGAGGATCACGGTACTATGTTACATTCATAGATGATGCTACAAGGAAGGTATGGATCTACTGTATTAAAAAGAAATCTGATGTTTTTGAGACTTTTAAGATTTGGAAAGCTATGGTTGAGAATGAAATAGGCAGAAGATTAAAGTGCTTGAGATCTGATAATGGCGGTGAGTTCTGCAGCCTTAAGTTCAACTGGTATTGTTATACACATGGAATCCGTAGGCAAAGGACGGTTCCAAGGACACCTCAGCAGAATGGAATTACTAAAAGGATGAACAGAACAATTATGGAGTGTGCAAGATGTATGAGATTGCATGCTGGGTTGCCCTTAGAGTTTTGGGCAGAAGTAGTTGACACTGCAGTGTACTTGATTAACAGAGGACCCTCTACAGCTCTGGATGGTGGAATTCTAGAAGAGGCATGGACAGGTAAAAAGGTAGATCTCTCATATCTCAAAGTTTTTGGTTGTGAAGCCTTTGTGCACGTAGATAAGGAAAATAGAAAGAAGCTTGATGCTAAGTCTATGAGGTGCACGTTTATTGGCTATGGCTAAGATGATTTTGGTTTTAGATTTTGGAATCTAGGAACTAACAAGGTAATTAGGAGCCGTGATGTTGTTTTCAATGAAAGAGTGATGTACAGTGATCAGATGAGGAAGTTGAATCAATCTGGGTAGATCAATGGAGAATTGGACGAAGTTATGGTCCAAAATGAGCTCGCGGGAAAAAGAAATAATCACTTGCAGGAAAACATAGAGACCGACGTCGATAGGTTAGGAACCGGCGTCGGCAGTATAGAAACCGATGTCGGTCATACAGAGACCGACGTCGGCAGAACAGGCACCGACGTCGGCCAGGAAGAACCAGTGTCGGCCAGTAACAGGTCTACAGGTGGCCGAGGTCGGTCACTGTCAGAAAATTTGGGTGGACAACGTGTTGAGAACGAGTCTAAGACACCCATCAGGAGGTCAGAAAGGGTAAGTAAACCTCCAATCAGATATTCTCCTTCTTTATATTATTTATTGCTAACTGATGGTGGAGAACCAGAGAGTTTTGAAGAAGCATTACAGGTGGAGTCCAGAAGTAAGTGGGAGCGTGGCATGGTTGAGGAGATGGAGTCCTTAAGAGAGAACCAAACATGGGATTTGGTTGAATTGCCAGTTGGTAAGAGAACACTGAAGAACAGATGGACCTACAGGTTGAAAGAAGGTGAGGATGGACAGATGAGATATAAGGCCAGATTGGTAGTGAAAGGATTTGCACAAAAGCCAGGTATTGATTTTGGTGAGATTTTTTCTCCTGTTGTGAAAATGACTTCTATAAGGGTTGTATTGTCTTTGGTTGCTTTTGAGGATTTGCATCTTGAGCAGCTAGATGTTAAGACATCGTTTCTTCATGGAGATTTGGATGAAGAAATATACATGGAACAACCAGAAGGATTTGAGGTCAAGGGTAAGGAGAAGTTAGTGTGCAGGTTGAAGAAAAGCTTGTATGGCCTCAAGCAAGCTCCCAGGCAATGGTATTTGAAATTTGACAGGTTTATGACTGAGCATGGCTACAGTAGATGTCAATCTGACCATTATGTATATTTTAAGAGATTTGATAATGGTAGATATATTATTCTATTGTTGTATGTAGATGATATGCTGGTTTTAGGATCTCACATGCAGGAAATCTCTGAGCTTAAGGTGAAATTAGCTCAAACGTTTGCTATGAAGGATTTGGGAGCAGCAAAGAAAATCCTTGGCATGAGTATTAAGAGAGACAGGAAAAATCATAGGTTGATATTGTCTCAAGAAGATTATGTGGACAAGGTGTTGAAATGGTTCAATATATAGGATGCTAAACCGATAAGCACACCTTTGGCTGGACATTTTAAGTTGAGTAAAGAATAATGTCCTAATTCACATGATGAGGTAGAGTACATGAGTAAGGTTCCATATTCTTCCGCAGTAGGGAGTTTGATGTATGCAATGGTGTGTACTAGACCAGATATTGCCCAAGCAGTGGGAGTAGTAAGTAAGTATATGGCCAATCCAGGGAAGGAACATTGGAAAGCAGTTCAATGGATCCTTAGATATTTGAGAGGAACCAGCAGTAGACACTTGTGCTATGGAGGTTCAGATACTTCTCTACATGGTTATGTAGATTCAGATATGGCAGGTGATTTGGATGGCAGGAGGAGCACCACAGGTTATGTTTTTACTGTAGGTGGAACGGCGGTTAGCTGGATATCAAAGTTGCAGAAGGTTGTTGCCTTGTCAACTACAGAAGTAGAGTACATTGCAGCTACAGAAGCTAGCAAGGAGATGATATGGATGACACGGTTCATGGAAGAGCTTGGAAGGGAGCATGGAAGTTGCAAATTGTACAATGATAGTCAGAGTGCAATCCATTTGGCTAAGAATTCAGCTTTTCACTCAAGAACCAAGCACATACAGCTAAGGTACCACTTCATACGGCAGGTATTGGAAGATGGTGAGTTGAAGCTGGAGAAGATCCATACAGATAGGAATCCTGCTGATATGTTAACCAAGCCGGTTACTAAGGAGAAGTTGATTCTTCATTCAACTTCTATTGGTCTTCATGATTGAGTTGAAGATGGAGGAGCTAGAAGATGTTGCTGTACAGGTACTGGTGCAGCTATTTATCTCCAAGTGGGAGATTGTTAGGGTGTGGAGCTAAAAGCTTCACCAAGGAGAAGACTTTATCAGTTTTGGGTCTACACAAACACCGACGTTAGTCAGGAGCGACTGACATCAGTCAGTTGTAGTTGCAGAGGTGCCGACGTCGGTAGTGGGTCAGCCGGCGATGGTCACAGGCAAACAGGCAGGAACTGACGTCGGTTACCTGTGTGTCTAGAAAGCTATTTCCGAGGACAGAAGCGAGTGTTTTCATGATGAGTTTGAGTTGTAGTCTCAAGCTCGCGTCTCTATTATTAGCAATATTATTTTTAGAGCCCTTGTTTAAGTGGCTTAACTGTTTGTTGTAAGTGCATGCTCAAGTTTCCTATTTCTATATGTAGGAAAGATCTTCTTAGCTTAGTTAAGAGTTGAATTGTATGAGTAGAACATTGTGAATGTTTGAAGGACAGTACAGAGTTGAATCAATCCAGGTTGTTGGAATTGATTGTACTTGAGAGAGAGAGCTCTTGAGGAATAGAGATCTAGTGAGAGGTCTTGTGCATCTGAGAGAGATGTGGAAGAAATAAGTTTCTTCAATTGTATTCCTTTTGTAAAGAGTTTTAATACAAGTTTTCAGGGTGGTTTCTTGTATCTCTTGTTCTGTGCTATTTATCATTCTAGTTACTTATCTATCTGATTTATTTCCACATTTATTGCTTTCACAAGTGTAATCATTGTTGGTTGATCCCCAACATTTATGTCATATTTATCCTTTATTTCATGGTTTTTGAGTCAAACTATCTATTTTTGTCTATTTTACCATGTCAACAATGAGTTTTGTTTATACATTACTCCTTTATTTGAAGATGCATTACGTTGGACATTTGATACCATACATGTGCCTTAGTCTTGTTATCAACCTTTATGTGTGTCATTTGATTGAGAAAGGTGTCATTATGCTGCCTAATTCATTTAAGATATTATGCCTTTAAGTCTTGAAACAAACCATTTATCACATCTTTAGAGTGAGATAATATCATTACATTTCTCAAAATCATTTCAACTACTTATTTTCCTTATGTACAAATTCCATTTCAAAACCAAGCCACATGTGCCTTTGAGGTCTTTACCTAGTGTCGTTATACTGTCCATTCTTGCCTAGCTTGTTATTTGTCTAAAGAAGCGTAGTTTTCTACATTGAGTTCAAAATTAGCATTTCCAAGTTTAAATCCAAACATCTATTGATTGTTTCCTATGCCTTATGTAATTTTGGCTTATACATCGATCTTTCTCATTTGGCTTGTGAAACTTAGGTTAATTTTTTATTCAATTTGAAAAATATTATTTTTTCTTAGATTTGGGAGAAATAACCTATCTTCTATGTGCATATTGTTTTATGCCTTATACCAATTGACCAAGTTCATGTTTAAATCTGAATGCCTGGTTTATGCCAAAGTGTTTCAAATTTTTTAGATTAAATATCATACCTTATTTTATTTAAAGTCTAGCTTTTGTGCCTTTTTCAAAAGACCTAGCACATGCTTATTTTGAGCCTTCTTCGAAAGACCTAACAACTTTTATTTTATTTAGATTAGACTTGTTTGAAATAATTTGAACCTAGAGTTTGGCATGTTGGTTCTTATTCATCTACTTGACCATTTTTTTAATACACTTGACATTTGACGTTAGAATATTTTTACCAAGTTTTTACACAAATCATTTTAGAGATACAACTCCACTTTTAGACCAAGTTAGACTATGTTTGTACCATTTGTCCTTTGGACCTTGTTTTTTAGAGTTTGTAAAACTCTAGAATTTTTTTTGAAATGTTTAACATTGATTTAGATATGTCTCATTACATTCATATTTTAGCCATGTATAATCCAAGTTATGATAACATGGTCACATATGATGAATTTATTCAAGACCCTTACTAGGATGATGTTGTTTATGTGATGGATCCTTATCTTCCTTATAATACTCAATTTGAGGAACAAAACCAAGATCCTCAAGATTAGTATGTGATGATACCTTCTGTTGGTCAATTAACAAACTAATTTTTCCCTTTCATGCCTAATAGCACCCAATCCCCTACCTATACCATTCACCCTCCTTCAGATTATGTGAGCAACCAAAATGCACAACATCCAAGGATTACCATTCCAAGACCTCATCTTTTGGCTTATGTAATAAACTAGGCTCCACAACACCCTAACATTACCATTAAAGACCCTTCCAATTATGAAAGCTCATTATTGTAATAAATTTGTGTAAATACAAGTAGATGGGTCATAGTAACCATCCTAAGCCATAAACCAACTTTTGTTAAGCCCATCATAAATGATCCCATTACATTATCTAATCATTGACCATTCTTCATTCATTTACAATTATCCCCCACTTTATAAAACTCATGCCAATCATTGAGCCATAACTGAGCCAATCAATTTCTTTCCAATTGAGCCACTCATTTGAAGACCAATATGTATTAAAAACTAGTATTCTACAACTTATTATAAACCAAGGCCAAGAGAACCAACCAAGCCATGATGTTTTTATTGAACCACCTATTTGTGACAATTCAACCTGTGATGAATCACCTTTATATCCTTTACCCATTGTTGAAGAGTCTCACTCTAATAAGCCAATCTTTGTTGAGTCACTTCTTAATGATTATAAACACTTTTGGGAAAATCATTACCTTGATCATTATCCTATTTTTAAATTCCTCCCATTGATAAGCAAGTCTATGTGGAGTTGTATCTTAACCCTTTTCCCCTCATTGAGGAGTCTCACTTTGACAAATCGGTCTCTATGGAGCCCATTATGCCATCACATACCATTACTTGTCCAATACCAAACATTTAACTAGACATTATTATGGCATCATCCTCACTAGATGAAGAATAAACATTGAAGTTAGGTTCTATTCTTGAACTAACATTTGATTAAGCATCAGGAGAAGAATCAATGTCAATCTCAACATTGGATTTAAAGTCCCTTAAAATAGACTCAACTTCAGAATCAGAATATGTTTGTGGTTACTACAATATTGGTTACACATGCCTTACATATCAATTTGAATATATTTGTGATCCTTCCATGTTTTTTAAGGATGATCACTTTAGCATCGTCACAAGTTATCCAAGTATATTTTACGAGGATTGTGCTACCTCTTTCCATTTCATTACCATTCCACATGCCATTAACACCAACCAACATAGCCATTATATTAACCTTCCACCTCTCATGAGTGTTGATTGGGACTGGAAGAATCACACTTTATTAAAATACATCCATGGTGGTATATAAATTATATAATATAAGGGGGTCAATACCACATTCATGTAGAAGAAGAACAATCTCCTAGTGAAACCTTTTCAAAGGCACTAGGGGAAAATCAAATTCCAAACTCAACATCTTTGATTGAAACCTTTTCAAAGGTGTTAAAAGACAATCAAAGTCAAAATTCAATATTCCTTAGTGAAACCTTCTTAGAGGTGTTATGGGAAAATCAAGACAACTTCATTGGTGAAAACCTCATCAAGGTACTAATAGTTGAGCACAATATTTATTCACTACTTGATGAAGACATTATCAAAGATGAAATCAATATATCTTCCAATTTACACCATGATCAAATGGTATCTACTCTCAAGCCCAAAAAACATAGAAATCTAGTGGTCCTATTAAGAGCATATTCAAAAGTATTTAGCCCTATCACAACCAAATTTATGTTAAATCTAGAATCAACAACATTGGGTGTGCCTAAAAACTCTAATCTTCATTTATTGCCCAAATATTATACATTCCATTATGTTCCATCTCTCCATTACCAAATCAAACCTATCATCTAATATTTATTTGTATTTACCATCCTTGGCCATACTTTCCTTTGTAGAGGCTATAAATACATCTTGTCTCGATGTTTGAAGGAAATAGAATCAATGACTAACGATGATAAAAAAAACATTCTTGGAGTCCAAATCTATAGTAGGTTCTTGATGGAGTAAGTATTTAGAAGAGGTGTGGGCTAGAAATTTACATGATTGATTATTATAGTTGTATCATATGTTGATCAGGTCATGCATTTCCACACAAGTAGGAATAACAAAATCATTTACCCTTGCCTTTTCCATTTACCATTTACCTTGCCATTTTTGTTTGCCATTCCTATTGCCAATATTTCATGCCCTACCATTTACCTTGTCATTGTAATTTTCCATTACTCTTTCAATTGTTTCATACCCTACCATTTACCTTTGCCATTGTCATTTTCCATTCCTCTTTCCATTATTTCATACCCTACCATTTACCTTACCTTGTCACTTGGGGCCAACCCTATTACCATTATATCCAATTGCCATCTTGTCATCTTCTTTGTGTTTGTAATATCCCCAACCAATTGGGATATATGAAAGACACAAAACTCTGATACCAAAGACCAAAGCTCTGATACCACTGTAATATCCCCAACCAATTGGGATATATGAAAGACACAAAACTCTGATACCAAAGACCAAAGCTCTGATACCACTGTAATGTCCCTTTCTTAGGGGCTCTCTTATCTGCACAAAAAACTGATACCAAAGACCAAAGCTCTGATACCACTGTAATGTCCCCTTCTAAACAGGAAATATAGCAACACAAAAAATCTGAACCAAGATATAATCGCTGTTGAATAAATTCAGAAAGATCACAATAATATAGTCTTCTAATAACAAATTACAGATTGTATCACTTGTCCTTGTAAATTATTACAATTGCAGTCCTCTAATATGCATATAAAAATGAAATACAGTCTTGAAAACCCTGGCTTTGAAAAACTGGAAGTGCAAATTGAGTTCTGGAAAGTCTCGGCCCTTCTGTGTCGACACACAGTCGCCGTCGTCGGTCGATATATCGCCGACGTCGGTCTCTGCCGGTCGGATTTCTGCCGACGTCGGTCTTCAGTAGACCGATGTCGGTCACTGAAACCCTCTGTCTGCCGATGTCGGTTCTTGCACTGATCTGTACGAACCCGTACGGATTCTGTACGGCCGCAAATTAAGCACCACTTCCCTGTCTTCAACCCCTGATCTGAAATATATATGTCTCTAGCACAGTAGATCTCTAGCTGTATAATTTATTGAATCAAAACATAAAGCAATAAATACCTGGAATATCTGTGATAACTTCTGTGTGAAGTTATCTCTCAAACCTGAAATTCTGTGATAACTTCTGGATGAAGCTATCTCTCACTTTGGCAATAGATCAGCTGATATTTCACAGCCTCTTAATTGCACACACTGAAGAGGGAACGTTCTCCAATGCAAATGGAATCCTTGAACCCTAGGCTCAGTCTTCACAGAAGAAATTCTTCAATTTTCAATAATCAATAATCAATAGCATAATGAACAATGGCCTCCATGAGAAACCCTTATACCCTCAAAAGATATTCTTGCCCTAATTAGGGTTTTCTTAAATTAGCATTAGGGTTTCTAATTTAAAATTAGAGCAAATAATTAATAATTAATAATTAATTATTAATGAGACCAAATAATTAATATTTGATTAAATCAATCAAATATTAATATCTCCCTCAATATACGTCGGATCCTCAAACCGATCGAAGCAGGTGAATCAGGGAGTGATTCCGCATATGACCATACCAAAATAAAGGTGCTCCACTGCATATCAAATATCCCTAAAAAGTAGGAGCTCAGGCTCAATGCATCTGAAATACCCTGAATGAAAACCAAATGTAGAAATTCTGTGAATCAAAGTCAAGCCAAGCTCCATTATGACCCTCTATCCATCCTATTAGCCTACGAAGGTCGTGTAATAAGCTAATCATCAAAACTGTCAATGTCCCAGAAAAAGGGGACATGACAATCCGCCCCTCCAGAAATTGCTTGTCCCCAAGCAATCTCGAAATAATGAACTACTCAATCCACCTGGATCCCAAGGAAACAATTGTGTAACATTCATCATGTCACCAATCAACCTATGTGAATAAATCATCAACAGCAATAGCATCAACAGTATCAAAATCAGCAACTGATAAACTGCACTCGACACCCAACCAACTATCTGAAAACCAACTGTAGATGCCGGTGGAAGAAACCACACTGTGGAACTCAAGCCAACTAAAACATCCACTCTGTCAAAATTCAAGTCCCTGTCTAACTGATACCCACACCCAACTGGACCGTGGATATGACAATCATGGGTCCCTGAGTCACTGACACCAAAACTAATCTCTAAATGTAAAGAAAAATAAGGAGCATACCTCACCGTATGATGCTGGTAAGAACCCCCAAACTCTGCTACTGGCACACTATTGCCAAACTGGGACTCAATGGATGGCTCCAATCTCGGCTCAACAAACAATACCTCAACATCCCTGTAAGGTAACATAGTAGAAAGGGTTCGTAAAATCCCCTCACCCAATCTGCTAATAGGACTAGAACCTCGGATCAGAACACCTTCTGTCATCTTATGTGAATCCTGACGAACACCTACACTATCCAATAAATACTCCATGAATGGTTCAGTGCAGTAGAAATTATATGTGGAAGCATCAACATATTCCCCCACACACCCCAACTGATCTCTCTGTAAAGGCGGCACAACCAACTGTACCACACTGTCATCTGTGTGAGAAGAATCAATCTGGAGACTCGACTCCACTGGTATCTCTCACGCATCAGAATCAGGTACTCCCAAATCCTGAATACGTGTATCAGCCTCAACAACATGCTCATCAGCAACAACTGCAGGAATGTACTCATCACCAACCACCTCAATATACAAATGATCAATGTCAAAGCTCATATGAACAGATGGAGTATCAACAACTATAGCATCACTGTCTAACTCTTCCATACAGAAAGAAACAACCGGTGAAACTAAGTCCTCAAAACTGTCCACTACATTCTCCTGAGTATCATCTGCAATAATAGGATCCTGGGACTCTGCTACAATCTCTGCCATAGTTGAGAGATCATCAACCCTCAGTGCACTAACATCTGAGCCCACCTGTACACTCTGAGTGCAAGCATCTAACTCATCATCATCTTCACTATCTCCTATCTCATAATCGTAATAATCATGGGACATGCTACTCTTTCGTCGAAGTGATCTGTAGTGCTCTCTCCTATGCTTAACAAAGCGATCAAAAGGCAACAACTTCTGAATTCGAGGTGGTACTAACTCCCACTCCTCCTTCGCTGTCATATACCGTGCGGGTTTGTTTGTGGATGTAGGATATGAAAGAATTTCATTCATCCTCTTCTGAGTTTCATCCAGTTGCTTCAAACTATGTTCCAGCTTCTTCATATCATTGTCCCACTGTTTCTGAGTATATGAAGGCATCATGATCCTTCGCTGATTCAATCTACCCAAACTACCCAATAGTATGGCAAGAATTTAGCTCTGATGTGCCCAACAGGATGGCAGGAATTTAGCTCTGATACCACTGTAATATCCCCAACCAATTGGGATATATGAAAGACACAAAACTCTGATACCAAAGACCAAAGCTCTGATACCACTGTAATATCCCCAACCAATTGGGATATATGAAAGACACAAAACTCTGATACCAAAGACCAAAGCTCTGATACCACTGTAATGTCCCTTTCTTAGGGGCTCTCTTATCTGCACAAAAAACTGATACCAAAGACCAAAGCTCTGATACCACTGTAATGTCCCCTTCTAAACAGGAAATATAGCAACACAAAAAATCTGAACCAAGATATAATCGCTGTTGAATAAATTCAGAAAGATCACAATAATATAGTCTTCTAATAACAAATTACAGATTGTATCACTTGTCCTTGTAAATTATTACAATTGCAATCCTCTAATATGCATATAAAAATGAAATACAGTCTTGAAAACCCTGGCTTTGAAAAACTGGAAGTGCAAATCGAGTTCTGGAAAGTCTCGGCCCTTCTGTGTCGACACACAGTCGCCGTCGTCGGTCGATATATCGCCGACGTCGGT
The DNA here is from genome assembly GCA_037957365.1 of Torreya grandis. Lineage (NCBI taxonomy): Eukaryota > Viridiplantae > Streptophyta > Pinopsida > Cupressales > Taxaceae > Torreya > Torreya grandis. The sequence goes on along the minus strand of JARHVA010000959.1, from coordinate 750,329 downwards.
CTCTACCGGTCGGATTTCTGCCGACGTCGGTCTTTAGTAGACCGATGTCAGTCACTGAAACCCTCTGTCTGTCGATGTCGGTTCCTGCACTGATCTGTACGAACCCGTACGGATTCTGTACGGCCGCAAATTAAGCACCACTTCCCTGTCTTCAACCCCTGATCTGAAATATATATGTCTCTAGCACAGTAGATCTCTAGCTGTATAATTTATTGAATCAAAACATAAAGCAATAAATACCTGGAATATCTGTGATAACTTCTGTGTGAAGTTATCTCTCAAACCTGAAATTCTGTGATAACTTCTGGATGAAGCTATCTCTCACTTTGGCAATAGATCAGCTGATATTTCACAGCCTCTTAATTGCACACACTGAAGAGGGAACGTTCTCCAATGCAAATGGAATCCTTGAACCCTAGGCTCAGTCTTCACAGAAGAAATTCTTCAATTTTCAATAATCAATAATCAATAGCATAATGAACAATGGCCTCCATGAGAAACCCTTATACCCTCAAAAGATATTCTTGCCCTAATTAGGGTTTTCTTAAATTAGCATTAGGGTTTCTAATTTAAAATTAGAGCAAATAATTAATAATTAATAATTAATTATTAATGAGACCAAATAATTAATATTTGATTAAATCAATCAAATATTAATATCTCCCTCAATATACGTCGGATCCTCAAACCGATCGAAGCAGGTGAATCAGGGAGTGATTCCGCATATGACCATACCAAAATAAAGGTGCTCCACTGCATATCAAATATCCCTAAAAAGTAGGAGCTCAGGCTCAATGCATCTGAAATACCCTGAATGAAAACCAAATGTAGAAATTCTGTGAATCAAAGTCAAGCCAAGCTCCATTATGACCCTCTATCCATCCTATTAGCCTACGAAGGTCGTGTAATAAGCTAATCATCAAAACTGTCAATGTCCCAGAAAAAGGGGACATGACAGTGTTGTACCATATGCCATCCCATAATACCCATGACTATTAGACCAAAGATTATTTTAACCTAACCTACTTAACCATTTTGATCTTGGTTCCTTTAGTTATTCCCACATTTTCCATAAGGGGATTCTAATCCAATTTTAGTGGTTTAAAAAATCCATGTTTAAATGATAATCTATGAAAGAAGTGTCATAGTGGATATGGCAAGTTATCTTTCATTTACATTTGATTAGTTCCACTAATTATAACCACCTTTAGGAAAATTAGTGTCCCACCTTATCTTACTAATTATAACCACCTATGGGAAAATTAATATCTCTGATCTATGTCATTATATCCTAATTATAACCACATATGGGATGATTAGGAACAATACCTTTACCATGCATTAGCACAACACCTTGCCATTACTATTCTCATTTACCTTTCCATTTGAATCAAATTTTGAGGTTTTTATTACCTAGTTGGATCTCTCCACCTTTTGTGTTGGCAGAACTATATTGACTTGAGGTCTTCATGGGACTATGTAGGCAGCGATTGATTCATGTTGTGATTAACTCAGTCCCCCTTTTTCCATATGCTCTAACCATTTTTCAAGAAACCTAAGGCAATTCTCTTTCCATTTTGTGAGTTGGACTATTCTATGTCACAAAATTCTCAATCAAGTTTAGAAACTTAGAAAATTCCAAAAACATTCAAAATTTTCAAAAAAAAAGATTTGTCTTATTTAAAATTCATCAGCCATCCTCAATCTGCCCTACTAGGGAAAATCCATTATTTGTTCTAAACCATTACACTACCATTGGGGGTGTGACATTCCATTTTCATAAAACCTTTCTTATGGGCACCACCTATTTGTCATTCCATTGAGCCTCCATGCATAAATATTGACTTGGTTGATAACATGATGTTTTCTGTTGCTTTTACTTTTAATTTAACCATGTGTTTATTTTTTTGCCTATTTGTTTGCTTTGGTTATTATTCCTTGACTCAGTCTATATATGTTCATTGGGTTATTCCTTGCACATTATTATTTAGTCTATCCAAATTCATATGTCAACATTATCATCATGGTTTTTATCATTGGTGCATTATTTTCAATTATTTATTAGATTAGGAATCGGTCTTTATGCATATTTTTGGATATGTTATCATGGTATTTTATATCATGATGCAAATAATCATGTGTTACATCAAAACTCATCTTAGAAAATATTACAAGCAATGGAGCTACATAAACTTCTCCTTGTTAACCTTGGCAAAGTCTTCCCACCCTTTATGATCAAATTAACATATTAACCATTTCTAATTGTATTAATGATAATAAGGACAAACATATGTGCATTGGTAGATACAACTAAATCATTCACATTGACAAATTCCTTTATTGTTCTAATCATCTCTTTCATCACTTTGTGCATCCTCATGTTCATGGTTGTTTGTGTGGCTTCTTTAGTCATTAGACTATTGCATCTATGTTTGTACCCACTCATATTTAATCTGTATGATGGGTTATATCCTTGAGTTATGTTTTCATAATCTAACCTACCAGGGAACAACCAAAATATCATAATTCAATCTAGGTCATCTTAATTATTATAACCAACTATGGGAAAATCATTATTTCAACTCATCCACCCTACTGGGGCATATGCATATGTTATTGATTATAAATGCTTTTAGGTAAATTAGTGTTTCAACCTTTGTTATTGATTATAAACACCTGTTAGAAAATTAGTATTTTTTAAATCAATGCATGCAATCATTATCTCAATTGGATTAATCTTACCCATAGGTTAATTTAATTCTTTTTCTTATTTCTTTTTTAAGGACCATCCATCAATCATATGTGTCAGCCATTCCCTCTAGGGGGCATCATTATAGGCTTCCCAAATGTTTTTTGGAGCTTATTATTCAATCATTACCTACTTCATTTCTTAATGGATTTTTTCATTTTATGAGAAGACGTTACTGTGCCTATAGCTTTCAACATCTTCCCAAACAAGGGCAAACTTTAGACACCAAAAATTGGTCACAACTAGCCTTCGAACAAACTTCATATTGAGTCCTACCAACCATTGCAAATTAAGCCTAGAAATCATTGAACATCCCAAATTTACTTGTGCATAATTAATCAAAGATTAGAATCATGTTGAGATATCCCTAATTGGGTATCTTATCATATGCGATAGTAACCTCTCATGGATTCATCCCTAATCACCTTGTGGCATAACAACTATAAATTTGGCCTATGACCTATTAAGTGGGGCACTTTCACACTTAAATAAATTTTACAAGAGATAAAAGGCTAATCAAAATCAATTAACAAGTTAAAAAATATTAAATGCCTAGTTGAATTATCCATTTGAAATTAATGAATATCTGAAAAAGGAAATTCAAAAATTCAAAATGTCCTAGCGTTCAATGATTGCCTTTATGATTTATCAATCTCTTTAAAATTATCCTAAAATATCTAATTGTGAGATCCATGCCTAGTAATTACAAATCATAATTAATTGACAACTATTAACTCAACTAGAGTTAGTTTTAACTCACCTAGATTTAGTTTAAACCCATTCCAAGCCTTAACTCAACCCTAACTCACCTTAGGTTAGAGTTAATACTTAAGGCTATAAATATAAGGCCACACATCTTCATTTCAAATCTTGGATATTTTATATTTATTATGTATGATTTACTCCATGAAACTCATACCAATAGTGTTATAATGCCAAAATCTTAAGCCAAAAAACATTAAAATCCATGGTGCCAAGGAGAGAAGGAGCCACACAGCCTCCATTGTCAAAGACTTCTTGATGCACAAGCCAAGAAAGCAACTCAAAAAATCTATTTGGAGCTCCCAAGGAAGGTAAAAGAGTTATTGTATTTTAATTTTTTGTTTTTCTTTTATTTAGTGTTTGTTACTAAGTTATCCCTAGTATCATACTATGAGTGTAAGTGTTAGTGTGTTTATTTGAGTTATATTGCTTGAACTAACACTAAACCAACCTATCTTCTTGGATTCCTATAATCACACTTTTCCAATATATACCATCAACCATACATTTATACTTAGCCAGAAAAACAAGTTGGATTCTCCTTTGGTTATGAAATCCAAGTAGGTAGACCTTGGGAAGAAATTGTTTAATGTTTTTTGGTGTTATGTGATTTGGAAGTATGTGAAAAAAATAAACATAGTGTGATAAAATAGATAAATAAAAAACATTTTATTTATTTTATGTTTATTACTCTAAGAAATCAAGTGACAAAAGTGAAAAGTGAATGAATTACTAAAAAGATTGGTTAATTCCTTTATTTTTAAAGAGTACAAAGTCAGTTTAGGCAATACTATATGTAAATAATATAGAATAGAGTCGATAGGGTCAATATTTTTTGTGGAAGCAAGATCTAAAAGAACACAATCAAACAAGTCGATTGAGTCTTCCAGATAGGAAAACAAGCTACAAAACTATGTCAATCTAGTCAACCCAATTTATTGTAGGGTTACAATTTTATAGACTACAAACCATAAAAATTAGGACTATAAATGAAGAAAGAAATCACTAAGAAGGTAAGAATGAAACTGATAATTTTGAAGATGATAAATTTGATATTTTTTATACTAAAAATTTGCTAATAGAGTCGACTGTGTCAACTATGTATGAAAACCTACTAACATAGTTGATTGTGTTTGAAAACTTACTAATAGAGTCTATTGTGTCGACTGTGTTTGAAAAACTACTAATAAAGTTGGCTATGTTGATTGTGTTTGAAAACCTATAATTAGAAATAAAAATGAGTCGATTGAGCCAATCTAGTTACCTATGGTTGAAGATGACCTACACAAATAAAAACATAGTCAATCTAATCGACTATGTGTTAAATATATGCATAAAGTGTTAGACTAAGAAAATTTACAAGGGTTATTTCACATTGGGTTCACCAGAATGCATATAAGGGAAAGTGAAGTTGATCTACAAATCAATCCTAACTCAAAGAATATAAATCACAATTACCCTTAAATTTGTTGGTACATTTAGACAATAGGGGTCATGACCAAGATGGATCTGCTAGACCTAACCAAGGGGTCCCTTATCATAATAGTATCACTAAAGAGGTTTCCAAAGCCTCTATTGAAGAAACACTATGAAATAACCCTAACTAGATCTTATGGTTTTCTTATTCACAAAGTAAATGAAAAATTAAAGTAAAATCTAACCTAGTTCTCACCAAAGCATGTGGCACAAAATAGGGGTAATGAACATGAAAATAAACATGCATCAAAGATCTCTACTCAATTAAATGTAGAGGAAATCCTAATGCATGGAGAAGGAAGTATATAAACTAACACATGTAAATATATCTACTTTAATAAGGAGGAACAAGATTTAGGAATACTTACCTTTGAAGATGAACCCGTCAAGCCCTTAATCTCTCCCTTGGCTAAGATAATTTACAAGAGGTTGTTGTGATTTGGAAGGATAATAAATATAGGTCAGTTTTAGGCTACACAACTTCTCCTATGAATCTAAAAGACTTCTCCATAAGATAATATTTTTACCTCCAAATGTAGTATTAAAACCCTAAGTAATGATCCTCAAGTAGAATGGTGGATAAGTAGATGCAAAAATAATTATTTACTTCATGTCTCTCTATAAAATGGTAGAAATAGATGTGCATATATATCCAGATCTAAACCTAAACCCTTTCTAAAGTTTAGCCAATAGTGTCAGCCTAATCGACCCTGTATCATTAATTAATAAAATTAGTTAGGTCTTGAATTGGGTCAGCTAAGGATGACCAAGTCCTATAATGTACTCATACATTTTAAGTACATGGTTAGCCTAGGCTAAATTTGTTTGATAAATGTCAAAAAGAGTTTTTGGCTTAGGTAGGGGTTGTTTGAGGTGGTGAATTACTTGGAGGAGTGTGTAAGGGAGGTTTAAATGCGTAGGCAACTATATAAGAGAGGTTTATGTCAATTACAAGTGGTGGTATAGGGGAAAACAATCTTACAAAGCACTAATGGTCTACCCAACCCTTTCCCAATGTACCCTTTAATACATTCACTTAGAGCGATTGAGACTCAACGGGTTCCTAAATGAGAGAAAGCATTAGTAATTGATAAAGTTTGAAAATATTATGTGTATACAAAATTTACTTAGGCATAAGGTTCTTGATGGTCTTGGATGGAGATATCAAATATTAGAGCCTTTTCTTGATTTAATAAAGTGAAATTGTCAATATTAAATATATATTGATGTGAAAGTATTTTATATATGAAGACTAATATTGTACTTGTAATTATAATAATTATGTGTATTAATACATCTTTAGATGGTCCCTAAAACATCTAACTAAAAGAATAAATTTTCTCATTTACAACATCAATTCTTCATGATAATAAACATTATATGAAAATGGAAAATTTGTTAGTTGTATTATAACTATGCTCTACCAATCTAGTAAAGGCATTGATTTAAAAAACTTAGAAAATTGGAATATAATAGGAATTGGTCTCCCTAAACTCAAGAGCCTATTAGTCTTCTCTTTATAACAATTTTCGATCAATATAATAGATATTTATTTATTTAAGCAACTTAATAAGATGGAATATAATATGAATTGGTCTTCCTAGACTCAAGAGCCTATTAGCCTTATCTTTGTATGTTAGTCTTCCTTATTTATATATATATATATATATATATGTATATATGTATGTATGTATGTATATATGTATATATATGTAATGTTCATTCAACATAATAAAATAAAATTAATGATAGCTAATTAATTAATTAGAATTAAAAGGAAAAGAAATGAGAAGTAGGTAAATATGTGATTACTTAGTAGTAACATGTGATTTGTAGTTAGTCTAGAACAATTTGGTTTTGAGAGACCTAAAGATGAAAGGATAAATAAGGTTGATGCCAAACATGTAATATATTCTAAAATCGAACTTTTCATCAATGATTTAAACAAATTATATTCATTACACTTGATAGATCTTACAAACCAATAAATATGCTTATCTAAAGGATGTTAAAATTTGTCATTATTGATATTTATTTCCATTGATTAATTTTTTTAATCAAATAATGAAATTAATAATTAAAATATAATTTCACTAGAATTTCATAAAATTTCAAATTTTTAACTATAAAAATATAATCACAAATAAGATGGAGATAAAAAAATACAACTCAAAAAGATTTGGCCTGGTAATTTTCAAATTATTGTCTTTCCCAAGGATTTCGCTGTGGTATCCTTTTCTTGTCTGGAACATAGAAATCATATTTTGAAACATATACATAGGTAATTATAGGGACATACAAGTATTTTCATTGGGCCAAATACTTTTGGTTTCAACCCACATACTAAAAATACATACTTCATTCTTGTGTGGGTCAATCTCTACACCCTCCCTATTGAGTTTTGAGGATTTTTTTGCAAAAATAGGGGACTCCATTGGTCAATCCCTATACATGGATGATAAAATAGAAAGGATCCTAAAAATAAGATTGACATGACTAAATTTATAATAAGGGTCTTGATGAATGTTTCAGTCCTTGGACTAGAAAGTTTATTCCTTTAATTGAGCAAGGGAGTTTGAAACCAATCAATTAATTATGAGAGTTTTAGATTTTGATGATTTGGATGCTAGCAAACATGGAACTTAAAGAGGAAGAGCTTGAATGACAACATCAACAAAGAATCAATATATAGTCCTAGTGATCTTATTGTATAATTAATGCATTTAGAATAAATAAAGATTTCTTGTTGGTCTCTCAAGTCAATAGAAGATCCATCTTCCTTCTAAATGTACCTAAAATTCATGTTTAACTAAGGATACCTCCCAAGATGGATTGGGATGCCTCCAAAGATTCACTTGGTTATGAATACAAGTAATTTTTGTTGGAGTGAACATATGAGAATAACCTTAGTGATTATGATCAAATTGAAGATTGCAGAAAGTCATTGGAAGAACTACAAAATATTGAAACTTTAAGAAACTATTTTTAGATCATGAAATGAAAAAAATTTCTTTTCTAACTTGGCGTATCTTAAAAAAGAATAGCTATATCTTAACATGTGAAGTAATCATAAGAATCATAAAGTGTAAATCTTTATCATTTTATTATTGTCGTGGTTTAATTAGTTGTTTATGAGATTTTTGTTTGGCCCAATTGTTTTATTGGGATTGATTTATAATCATTTAGTGTTTGAGTTGTATTGTAGTATCCCTGAGATTGTGTAAAAGGTTATGGGTTCCTTTGAAAACCCTCTTTTATTCTTATAAAAAAATATGAAGATAATGCACCATCAAATCATCAAATTAAAAAGAGATAAAATAAGAATACATTCTAAACCATTCAAGTTCTTAAATTTTTGATTTAATAGGTCCTTCATGTATACTTCACCAAATTTACAGTTGTTACAATCTACAACATTGTCAATGCAAACTCAATACCAAGTGGAGGAAATGTGTTAGTAGTTATACACCCTAAGTTATTAGTGTAATGATATGGATAGAGAGAGTACTTAGGATAAGATTTTAGCCTATAGTTGCATTTCATCCTCATGTATTACCATGTGTAAAAGGTAATATACTTTTGCACTTATTAATTAGTTGTAGACAGGCTCTCATAGATATTTCTTTGGGTTTTCCTTATTCTTAAGGAATGTATTATTTTATTTCATGTCTCACACTTGTTTTCTCAACAAAGGGATAAGTGGGACCTTCTAGATTTTAGGGCTTGAACTTATCTTTTAAAGGCCTATTTGAAGGCACTCATTTGTAAAAATAGAACAGTTAGAATATTTATAATATACTTATTAATTTAATCTTGTGGTTTGTGAGGTAAGAAGAAGTAAGTTACACATTCACATGTAGACCCTTGAAGGGAAAATATCTCACAATTGCTACACATAGACCCTTGTTCATTATGTGACTTAAATTTGAAAGGATCAACATCATAATTTGTATTCTTATATGTATTACCATGTGTAAAAGGTGTACATATACTTTTACACATAGTGGTTAGTTATAGATAAGCTCTTATGGAGATTTATTAGGAATTTACCTATTCATTAAGGATGTACCATTATATTTCATGTCTCAAGTTTTATCCAACAAAGGGATAAGTCAGATCTAATCTAGATTTTAAGGCTTATACTTATCTTGTTAAGGCCTATTTAAAGGCTCTCATTTTTCATTATTACTTAGTTGTAATATTTCACCAATATACTTTTGCATTCAAGCATGTGGTTTATGAGGCTAGGAGAAGTGAGTCACACATCCTCATGTAGACCCCTAAAGGGGGAATACTTCACACTTGATATGTATAGACCCATATTCATAGTGTGATTTTTTAATTTGGGGGTTGATCTTCATCATTAATATCCTTATATGTATTATCATGTATAAAAAGTGTACATATATTTTTTACACTTAGTGTTGGAGATAAGATCTCATAGAGAGTTATTAGGAGTTTTTATATTCATTAGGTATGTATTATTTTATTTCATGACTCACTATTATTTTTAAAATAAATAGATAAGTGAGATCTTCTATATTTTAAGGCTCATACTTATCTTGTAAAGGCTAATTTAAAGGCATTCATTTATGAATACAACTCAATTAGAATCTTGTTACTCTAATTTCACATTCAAGCACATGTTTTTTGAGGCAGGGATAAGTAAGTTGCATACCTTCATGAAATTAAAAAGTCACATATTTCATTTGAGATGATAAACCTTGTTGATCTTCATCATTGGTATTTGTGTTAGAATAAACCAATGATATACACTTTCATGAGTTGTTTCCAATTGTAATCTACACATATGCACTCATCAGTTCTTCTACACATGATTGTGTTCCACATGTGTAATTGACTCTATCAAAACCATGCATTCAATCCCATGAGTCCATCACTAACATCATTTCATTCATCTACAACATTAATGTATTCATTCAGCTATATAAGCTTTTTACTAAGGTTTTTGTTTTATTATACAATTATATATATTTTTAAATAATTTAAAAACAAAAAAATTATTATTATTTTATAATAATAAAAATTTATATAATAAGAAATAAAAGTAAAATAAATTAAAAATTAACTTTTGAAAAGAGAAACATGAGAGAAAGTGGATTTTACTTATAAGTCATCTTGAAAGTATGAGATTGACCCCCTTTATCGGTTATAGCACAAACTAGCCTCCTTTTTTTAATTTTCCAATCTGTATCACAAAAAATAACTAACACTTTGTTTAATTTACAAGAAAACTTCATGATTTATTCAACATCCTTCTAGTGTTCACATTCAAGCTGGTAGCTATGTTAGTATGGATAATATTAATGCACTCTGTGTAGACACCCTAACCATTTTGTAGAGATATTTGTTTTGAAATTTGTATATAACTTTGACTATAGCTCCACATGTTGATATTTTCATTTATTTCATTGATCACTTGTAGTTATTGCAACACATTTTATTTGACTCCTTTGGCACACCAACTATTATTCATAGCTATTGCATTCTTCTCATCAAGCCTCATGATTTCCTCATTGTAGAGGGTTGTTATAACAATTCATGTAGACCCTTTAAAAATTGCAAATAATTATTGCCACACTTTATGTAGACCCTTTGACTATTGTATAAGAATGTTGTAAAATTAGATCCTCTAACTTGAATTATTGGTTAGGGGAATCCTAGTGATATATATTTCACTTCATTGCTATAATTGTTGACAGGTTCTTTTCTTCAATAATTCAACTCAACTTGACACCACTCTACTCTCATTTCTCTATTGGTTTTTTTAATACATTGTATTCTTTGTAGGTCAAAGCTATTATTTTGGGAGGGATGATATAAATAGTGAGGGTACTTAGTATAGAATTTTATCCTATAGTTTCAATTAATCTTTATATGTACTACTATGTATAAAAAGTGTATACATACTCTTACTTTTAGTGGTTAATTATAGATAGGCTCATATGGAGAGTTATTAGGAGTTTCCCTATTCATTGGGGAAGTATTATTCTATTTCATGTCTCATGTTTGTTTCCCCAACAAGGGGATAGATTATAGAGCTTGTATTGATATTGCAAAGGCCTATATAAAGGCACTCACTTGTGAATACAACTCAATTAGAAACTTTCTATTCCACTTCTGTATTTAAGCATGTGGTTTGTGAGGCAAGGAGAAGTAAGTCATATACCCTCATATAAACCCATTAAGGGATAATATGTCACAATCACTATATGTAGATCCTTGTCCTTTATGTGACTTGTTCATTTGAGAGGATCAATCATGTCAATCTTAATTAGATAATAAATATACTGTATAAGTATTAATTTATGTACACATAATATCCATTTAAAATTTTTAACATTTTTTTAATATATATATTTTATTTAGTATGTTTAAAAGGAAAGAAATTCATAGTTTGAATTGATTTAAAATAAGAAGTTAAAATGTATTAAAAAAGGTTGATTCAATAGTTTTAGTGTGTTATATAATGGTTATTTAGTATTTTAAAATATTATATGTCATGATGTGATTGGCTACTTTACACTACTATTACGTAAAAATTGGATAATTATTGAGTAATTATAAGTATGTATGGTGATGTACCATGAAAAATATTAGGTATTTTATAATCATGTATTATATTAACTATTGAACCCTTTTTATCTATTGAATACTTTTAATTATAGACCTTTGGTTCATAAGTTAATATTAAGATGATGAAGATAAGGGATGTTAACTATGACAAATATGAGGCATTGTATAATCATGTACTATATAAACTATCAAACCCTTTTTATAGATCTATTGGCTCCTTTTCCCTATAAACCTTTGGATCAAAAGATAATTTAACATTTAAGATAATTAAGTGAAGTGATGTAAATTAAAATATAGAGATGGTATAGAGTAGAGATAGACCCCTTTGACTTATTGGATCCTTTCCCCTTTAGTTCACTAGATAATATTAAGATGATGAAGGGTATCGATGTAAATTAGAATTATAATATATAAATTGTAGAAAATAGAAATACATTATAAATTCAAATTGACATATGTATTAGATTGGTTGATTAACGACTACCAAACATGAAATATAAATGAAGTTAGATTGATTTTCAGAGGACCTACTTAACATTTATTATTTATAGTAGGGGAATAACACATAAAGACATTAATTATAGTTTATGCTTCTCACCCTTTAGCCTCATTATTTATTGGAAAAGATTTTGAAACATATAATTCCTTAAAAATCACCCTTAAATATTAATACTTATTAATGTGAGATTAACCTTATCCCCACAACCCTATTGTGTCATATGTCATAATTTTGAAAATTATAAATACCTTTAGAGGTACTCATAGAAATTTAGAAATGATAAATTTGCATGTTAAAGTTTATAAAAAAACCTCTCAAAGTTTATAATTTTGTGCATGCTTCTTTGTTTTAATTTCCTTGTTATAATTTTGTGAAGATTTTGATAGGTTTGCTTATCTGTACTTGTGACTTTTGAATGTCTAGAGCCAACAAATTGACTAAGACTAACAATTTTGACACATTTTGTTTTAGGGAGTGAAAGAAATATTAATTTTATTTGAACAAGAAAATTAGACCTTCTTTTAATGAATGATAAAATAATGAAATCACTCCTAGAGTATATAGACATAGACATAAGATGTAGTGCAATGCATTGGATTTAATTCTGCTACAATAAGTAGTTATTTCTTAACATATTTAAATTCTAAATGATTCAAACATGCCAAAAAATGAAACATTGAAAAAGATAAATTTAAGTATGAAAGAATACACATCACTTTTGGCATAAATAGTAGGTAAAAGATAAGGTTAGTGAAATCCAAATGATTTTAAAAGATAAAATTTATAGAAATCCACCTTTGGCATAGTAAGGATTACAACTATCAAGAAACACTCACACACCTATCATATTACAACATCTACATTAATTTTGACATAGGTCATATAGGTCAAAATTTACATGGATTTTAACATCAATATACATCATATATGTTAATATCTACATGGATTGTGACATAGGTCATATACATCAAAATTTAGGTCTATTTTAGACATAAATATTTGTTTCTTCTCTTTAAAGTATTGGATACATAAATAGTGTTCAGTCATCATAGGGGTGATTGGGGTTAACTTAGCCTATTAAACTCCTTCATTCTCATTTTTTAAGTTTTCAATCATTACAGACCTTATTAGGGTTTCAACCTTAAAGAAGTTATTTGTAGGTCTTCTGCACACCTCTAAAGGTCAAATCTTTGCACAAAAATCTAATTTAAGTAGTCACAAATGATTGTGTCCTAAGTTTTCTATTTTTGGGTCAAGATCAACCAGTTCAAGTTAGTGGTGGCAGTTAATCTTGACCCCAATTAGATGATTCTGACCTTTATTGATTTTAGTTTTATTTTCTAGGTACTTGAAGAACTAGTTCCTATTTGTTAGTTTCAGTCTTTTATCAAATTTACATAATCAAATATTAGATAGACATAACTAAGTTTGTCATTTCATTTGTAATTTTGTCTTATTTCATTCATTTGTACTTTGTTGAATTTAGTCCTATGATTTCATTTTACTTGTCGAAAGTTCATTTACAACATTTTGTTATATTATACTCAATTTAATTTAATTATGATTAATTCAAATATTAAATCCAAATTATGATAAAATAATTTCATGTCTCACCTTTATTTTCTAAACAAAGTGATAAGTGAGATCTCTTAGATTTTAAGGCTTGTACTTATCTTTTAAATGCCTATTTAAATGCAATCATTTGTGAATATAACTCAATTAGAATCTTGCTAACCTACTTCCATATTAAAGCACATGGTTTGTGAGGTAGAGAGAAGTAAATTTCACATATTCATGTAGACATTTTACGGGATAATATGTTACACTAGCTACATGTAGACTCCTTTCCATTGCATGACTTATTCTTTTGAGATGATCAACCCTATATATCCTCATCATTAGTCTTCTTGTTAGCATAATGTCATCAATTTGCATTTTCACAAGTTATTGATGGTATTTTTATACACACTCATTAGTTATCATACACGTGACTGCACTCCATGTATACATCTGACTCAAAAAAAATCAAACATTAAATCTCATAGGTCCATTTGTAAAGTCATTCACTTCATCTACTATGTCAAAATCTTTATTCAGAGGTATAATATTTTTAGTAAGGTTTAGTTTAATTAAAAAAAATTATAAATAGTTTTAATATAGGGTTTTTATATATAATAAATTTTTATTATTTTAATGTTACTATTAAAATAATAATAAAAAACATATACTTTTTATTATAATAATAATTTTTATTTAATAAAAAATAAAAAATTTCAAAAATTTAATTCTAATTTAAATAAAAAGATGAGAAAATGGGATTTTGCTTGTATGTCATGCTAAAATATGAGATAGACCCCCTTTTCTAGTTTTGGCACAAACTAGCCTCTTTATTTCCTTTTCTAGATTGGAAACACAAATAGCAACTAACACTTCTATTTCATTTGTAAGTAGCCTTCATGATCTATTCAATATCCATCCATTATTCACATTCAAGTTAGTAGCTATACTGGTAGAGATAATATTATTACACTTCATGTAGACACCCTAACCATTCTGTAGATATATTTATCCTAAAATTTGTGTAGACATTTTACTGTAGCTCTGCATATTGATATGTTCATTGATTATACTAATCACTTGTAGCTGATACCATACATCTTATTCAATTCCTTTGGAAAAACAACTAAAATTCATAGATATCACATTTTGCTCATCAAGTTTTGTGATTTTTTCATTTTTGAGGATTGTCGTCGCTCTTCATGTAGACCCTTTGATAATTACAAATTATTTTTTTCACACTATGTATAGACCCTCTAAATATTGTATAAGATTGTTTATCACAATGTGTATACTCTCTAATTATAATTATTGAGTAGCTAAATCTTGGTAATGGATATTTCACTTCATTTCTACTATTGTTAAATAATTTCTCTACCTACACGAGTTGACTTAGCCATGACACTACTCTACACTCATTTCTCTTCTAGTATTTTTACACATTGTATGTTGTGGAGGTTAAATCTATTAATGTGGGGATAGATGGTATGGATAGTGAAGTTGTTTATGATAGGATTTTATCATATAGTTTCATTTCACTATTATATGTATTACATTGTAAAAATTAAAATGCAACTAGAGGCTAAAATATACATGACCTGTTTGAGAATTTGAATTTTTACACATGATAATACATGAATCTTATTCACCATTCATATAATACATTCATCTATATATGGGTTCAACCCTTTTTTATCATCATTATTACATATAAATTTCCAAGTCGAATGCTCAAACAATTTTATCTTACCCTTAGACTATCTTTAGTTAAGACATTTGTCTTTAATTTTGTAGGATAGGTCCATTGTTGTGAACTTATCCACTTAGAGTGACTACATCCCACATAAAATAATGGATAATTTCCAAATTTAAAAATATTATTTTGGGTCTTCTTTCATTTTTTATTAGGTCAGCTAAAGGAATTTATGAAAATATTTCACTATATAATGAAATCAAACCATCATTTCAAATACACTTGGTTCCTAACATGGCACTATCTACTAAACACTTTTACATTATTGAACATTGAGAAAATATGCCACATTCTTCTCAAATTCAATATTATTCATAAGGATCAGCCATGATCCAAGTCTAAAACATCCCAAAGCAAGTCAAGAGCTATCATTGTCAACTATCAAAGCCATATTTTTATCTGCATACATATAGTCAAAGAGCACAATGAAGAAATCACTTTAGGTGGGATAAATACATGTGGTTATATTTCCATCTTTAAATTATAAAGATATGTAGGAAACATTAAATCATCAAGGGGGTAATTGGGTTAAACTCATCCCATTACACTTTCTCTCCCCTATTTTGGTAGGTTTCTAACTCTCATGAAGACCCCTAGGGTTTAAAAGTAAATATTAAGAAAGAAAAACATTCATGCAGCATAATTTTGAATCAAAACAGCTTAGCCTACTCAATAAACATAGGTGCACAAGGTATAACAATTATATTTTTGTCACAATCAATGTAGATAAATCTGTAGTCAAAGAACATGATCGACTTGTGATGTTATCTAGGAAACACATTCTTGTCAAATAATATTTTTAGATTATATTTTAGATCTTGCATTGAAAGACATCTATTTTATATAATTTTTATCGTCAAACCATAGTCATATTCAACTGGGATGATTCCATGGTCAACAAACACAACTGCCTTACATTATTGTCTAGGGAAAGTGGATATGTTCAAAGACAATTTCATATTATATTCCTAATTTTGAGCATACACAATCTAGTATTTTGTTAATTTATAATCTCAAATATCCAAAATAGTCAATCATAAACTAGATCTAAGCTAAGTAAATTCCTTCTTAGTATTTCAAAAAATAACATATTTTGATATTTTAAAAGTTTCAAATTAGAATTTTTAATAATTGCATATCTTTAATATTGTGACATTTATATATTTTTACACCTATTTGCACAAAAATTCAATTGTGAAATAAAAAATAGGGTAAAATAGGGAATTATTATTCTATTCCATGTCTCACATTTATCTACCAAACAAAGAGATAAGTGAAACTTTTTAAATTCTAGGGTTGCACTTATCTTTAAAGGCCTATTTAAAGGTACTCATTTGTGTATACAACTCAATTAGAATCTTACTAATCCACTTATACATTCAAGTAAATGGTTTGTGAGGCAGGAAGAAGTAAGTCACACATCTTCATATAGATCCATACAAGGAGAATACGTTACACTCATTAGGAGTAGAACCATATCTACAATGTGACTTGTTAATTTGAGAGGATCAACCTTGTTGATCCTCTTCAAATAATAAATATATTATATAAATTTTAATTGATGTAAAAATAATATCTTTCTAAAAGTTTAATATATTTTCAATACACACACACATACATGTACATATACATATGTATGTGTATGTGTATATGTATATGTGTGTGTTTACACACACATATCCATATCCATATCCCCTATCCATATCCCCCCCCCCCCCCCCCCCCCCCACACACACACACTCACACTCACTCACTCACTCATTCACACTCACTCACTCACACACACACACACGCACACACACACACACACGCACACACACGCACACACGCACACACACACACACTATATGTGTCTATATAGTATAGATACAAATATGTATATGTGTGTGTACTCATACACATATTATTTGGTATATTTAAGTGGATGGAAAGTCATATTTTGAATTGATTTAAAATAAGAAGTTAAAAATATCTGTAAAAAATATTGATTTAATAGTTTTAGTGTGTTACAAATGCATTGTACATTAGATATATTGTAGTTGTAAATCTCACATGTCATGGTACAAATGGTTACTTTAAATTGTATTAGGTTAAAAATAGACAACTATTGACTATTTGGGAAACATGTATAGTGATGTACTATGAAAAATATAGGACATTGGGTAGTTATGTACTATATCAACTATTGAACCCCTTTTATCTATTGTCTCCATTTATTTAAAGACCTTTGGTTTACAATATATTGTTAAGTTGATGAAGTGAAGGGATGTTATTTATGACAAATATGGGGCACTGTGTAATCATGTATTAAATCAAATATTGGACTCATTTTATCTATTCACTCCCTTGCCTTATATACATTTGGTTCATAAGATAATATTAAGATGATGAAGTGAAGGGTTGTTATCTGTGACAAATATGGAACATTGTGTAATCATTGACTATATTAGCAATTTGACCCCTTTCATCTATTGGCTCTTTTTCCTTATAAAATTTTGGTTCACAATAACAATATTAAAATGATGAAGTGAAGGTATGTTAATTAAAATATAGAGATGGTATAAAGTAGAGATAGACTTCAATTTATTGGCTCATTTCCCCTTTAGTTCACTAGATAATATTAAGGTGATGAAGGTCATATATGTAAATTAGAATTAAAATATAGATATGGTATAAAGTAAAGAAGTAAATTATAATTTAAAATTGGCACATGTATTATATTGGTTGATTATGAAGTATCAAACATGAAATATAAATGAAGTTAGATTGATTGACAAAAGAACTAATTAACATTTTTTAGTAGTAGGGGAATAACACCTAAGCACACTTTATGTTTCTCACCCTTTAGTATCATTTGTCATCAACACATTTTTTGAAACATATAATTCTTTAGAAATCACCCTTATCTCATAATTATTATTAATACAAGATTAACCCAATAATATCCCATAACCCAATAAGCACTCCACTCCACCCCCAACACACACACATGACATAATTTCAAAAACTATAGATACATTTAGATATAGAGCTATATACCCACCAAAATGCTCATGGAAAATTTAGAAATGAAAAATTTGCATGGTGAGTTTTATAAAACAAACCTTTCAAAGTTTATAATTTTTTCCATGATTCTATATTTTAGTTTTTTTGTGACAATTTTGTGAAGATTTTGATAGGTTTGATTATTTGTACTTGCAAATTTTGAATGTATAGAGCCAACAAGTTGGTTGAGACTAACCATTTTGATACTTTTTGTTCTAGAGAGTGAAATATATACTACTTTTCTTTGAACAAGAAAATTAAACCTTCAAGTGAAATGAACAATAAAATAATGAACACCCTCATAAAGCACATAAACATAAATACATGATGTAATGCAATACATTGGATTCAATTTTGTTAAAATATGTAGTTATTTCTTAACATATTTGAATTCTGAATGATTCAAACATGCCCAAAAAAATAACATTGGAAAAAAGAAATTTAAATATGAAGGAATACATAATTTTTTGGCATAAATAGTGGGTAAAAGATCAAGTTAGTGAATTCCAAATAGTTATAAAAGATAAAATTTATTAAAATCCACCTTTGGAGTAGTAAGGACTACAAATATCAAGGAATAATTATGATTGTAGAGTTTACAATCCAAAAGTGCATTCTCTATGCCAAAGGCAACACCCATGCACCTATCACATTACAACATCTACAATTATTTATACATAAGTAATATACATCAAAATTTATATGGATTTTAACATCAATATACAATGTGTTAGTGACATCTCATAGGTATTCCTATCTACTATCATTAAAATAATGACATTATCCAATGCATTAGGCCAAGTAACAACCTCCTTCCCATCTTCACATGTCCTTTATGACACTAAAATGGGAAATAACACTTAAAACAACACTAAAAAACACTTAAACAATAGAAAATTCCACCAAATATGCCAACTTGGTTGGAATTTCTCTAATCTTATGCCTTTAAATGGCCATGAAACACAACAAAATATGATAAAACTAGACACAATAGGTTCATCTATCCCACAATGCCTACATTAGTCAATACAATTTCCAAGGTAACAATAGCTAATTCCAATACAACACCACATAAGTTAACCATTCCATCCATCAAAAGGTGACCACACAACATCATGAGTATACCGTGTCCCAAAACATGATAATAAACACAAACCTTAACAAGCTTCCTTGCAAGGGTACTAACAACACTCCCAAGTAGGAAAATACAACTAAGGGACCACAAGTCAAAAAATAATGTCTAAACCAAATCAATGATCTAAATATGTAACTTTACTCAGGTCAAAGTCACTTGTGTCAACATATACAGACCTATAACATAAGGTAAATAATCATCAAAATATGTAATCCCATAGGATTGTAACTAGAATCTAATTAGAAGTGGAAATTCTCCCACTAAATCATTATGCCACATGCAAAATCCTAAGAACATTCATCACAGAGTGTCATATCACAATGGTAGTAATCCATACTAATATGGTTACTCTATTACATCATCAACCATTTATGGTTTAGTGCAGCATCCCACACCAACCATGTTGAACCATGGAGAAGCCATACCAATCATCACATGCAACTTAAAGGCTTACATCATGTTCTCCATCACATATGTGAGATTGCACAATGGTTACATGGATTAGAATCCCACCATCTCACTTGACTTACCTCATGATAGCATATAAAAATAATAAAATCCATCTGATTAAGACTTAACATTGCTCCACCTGAGCATAATATCAGTATGCATTTTAGCCATGCTTAAACAATCAAAAATATGTATATTTCTGAAAAACAATATCAGGTATATATACACTAATAACTCATACACAACATGGTTTCACTTACCATTCAAAACATGTCAACAACTTAGAATATTCATAAAGAATATTCTTTTCAAGTAATTCAACCATCACCTCAAGAATAACATGCTTGACTTTACAAGTCAACTCATACTTATTTTTCAACAAGTTTAGTCTTGTTGATTTTCATAAAAGTCCCATTTCCAATACCAAATAGATATTTTACAAAGCTACATAGAAAAATTTCACAAGGTTATTTTTTACAACAACCTCAAAGAGGTGATTAAAGGAACACTTAATCCAAGAGGTGATCATTATGCATAAATATCCCATGGCCATCTTGTGGTACTCATGGTGCACAATTTGAATAAATTAGGTGGATACTTCATGCAAAGGGGAGAAGTGAGTCTTTAGCCTATGTGAGACTTCACTGCCTAACCCAAACCCGGTCTCCTCATCTTATATATAGTGTTCACTTCACCCTAAACCTCTTACTTGCATCAAAACTCAATGCTAGAACAATGATGCATAATCACACACCATAGTACAACATTGTACCTTGGCAATTTCAAACATATAAAAGTTGGTTTCAAGGGGGAAAACACATAACATGAGTAAGGTACATCCATGTTACCACATACTAAATATGTTAACAACCCAAATCATATTTATCCCAAGATATGTACACAAAATATTCCAACAATAATTTTAAAAAAACATAGATCAAGTAAGGTTTACATGATTGATTTCAAAAGGGTGAGGTCACTTTACATAGGTAATTTGACATTATTCACACATTTAATATCTAACAACATACAACTATGAATGTAAAATTCTCATATAAAAATGTTAATACCAAGAGGATAAAGTGAAAAACCACAAGGTTATTACATACACAGTGTGTGTAAAAGATACCAATTTACATGATTTTATATAATCAACAAAATGTAAAATTCCACACAATAATATTGGTATCAAAATGGGCATGTAAATGTCCACAAGGTCAACCATATACACAAGTATAATAAAGGCACAATTTTACCTAATTTAGCAAGATCAACGAAAATTAATAATTACACAACACATAACAGTTTTACACACAAGGGGGAATCACATGAAAGAGACCACACATATGTGACTCAGGTGTTCAAACAATTATGCCAAGGTACTTTCAGATCATAACAATCAATACACATGGTAGTGAAGCACAAGGGTCCATGACTCCCATCGGGTCACTTGATCACTAGATGTCGTCCAATGACACCAAATATATATCATATAATACACATAATCAGTCCCATAAATCTCAAATCATGATCACTTTCCTTCTTAGAAGGTTGTATTCCAACAAAGCCTAAAATCTATCTCCATGAGTTTTGAAACATTTAACAACAATGTTTGTATGTCATGGATATATGGATCATGCTAATTGATAGTAATAAGATATCCTCAAAACTCCCTAACTTGCTTAAGCAAGTTAGCCACACTCACCCGTTAGACCCTCTAGGCTCAAGTCATACCTTAGACATCCCAAGATATTATACTTCAACATCATTGGATAGCTCACCCATGCAACTATCAAAGGCTACTAAGGTGTTTATCTTATGATTCCATCAACAAAATTACATCACCTATTCTTCTAGTTGGCTTAATCTAACAAGTCAAAGGCTAAATAGTAATGTTTGCTTAGACGTAACCTCACTTTTGGGAAAGGGTGGACTTAGCCAAGGATTGGGGTGAATGTTATAAAACTACCATGGAAATTACAATTTTCCATAATCAACAAGTTCAACTAAACTCACAATAACATCCTCATGGATGCAAGGCATATCTATATCACAATAGACATCACAAACGTGTCAAAACATAGCTAGGCTTCCAATTAAGCATCCTCATGGATTCATAACTCAGCCAGAATTAGATTAACATCCCCATGGATATAACACATCCATGGTCAACATGACAACCTCATGGAAATCAACCTATCCATGGTCAAATAACAATCACTAGTGTAAACACATCTATGGTCAAAACAACCCAAAGATGTCAAATAAGAAATAAACATCCCTACACACTTATTTATTTCAGCCCTTTGAAGTTAAGAAGCCACATGTTCCTATATCTAATTCAAAGAGATCAAATACACAAATAACATCTAGCTCCTCATACAACTCAAGATGTTCCCCTAAACCAGAGATCCCAAGCCTTACTGATTTATCCAAATAAATCTAACACCCTCACCCTATGCAACTCTCTAGGTTTGAGCTCAACCCTTGGTCTTCCCAAGGGTAGGATGTTCTAATCATCTACTGATGACTTACCCCTACAAGTAAATAATAGATATTAAACATCATTTCCTCAATTCTAAGGTGAAGCGATGATCACCAGTCTCCCATCAACTTGCCCATACAAGTTAATGATTGACTATTAATGCTTGCCCTAAATGAAACCAATGAGGGAATGGTTTGCCCAACCAAAGCCCTGAGTATTCATTACAAGATTACCTATAGAAATTCATTGATTTATGCATACACAAATATACAATCCAAAACATAGGAACTTTACAGCACTTTAGGCTTGTATAAAAAATCATTAATCAACTCATCTAAGAGGTTAAGTGACTTTATAAGGGTCACAACATAGCCTCCTCAATCAATTAAGGCATATATGAGTCCAAAAATGGCATACATATCTAGCCATGTTTCAATATGCACATTAACATATATGGTTTCAATTCAATCTTAAAAAGATAATATAGACATATAGGTGGTAATCAATGATCAAAAGGCATATGCATACATGCTGGTAAAATAAGCCTCCATAAGGTGATTTATATCTACACTAGGTGTATCGACAGCCACCCAAGTACATTATACAACACAATCCATTGCAAGGGTATACAAAAACACACAAAATCTCAACTATCTTTTCAAGCACATGTCAAAAATCAATGTAGTGAGTCCAAACTCATCCAAAACCTCTAAAGCATAGGCTCTAATACCAAATGAAACAACCCCAAAAATATTTTTGATCAAAGTACACAACAAAACATCCAAAAGGTCTCACTGCAAAAAAAATTAATGTAGTGTAATTCCATTCAACAACTCTACGAAGTATTAACACCCACTACCGACATCCCTACTGACTCAAGTGGATAAGGTTAGAGATCATCTAGAATGGATTTGAGCATGTCCTAGAATGATTAGTTACCCATATGCTAAATAAGCAAATAATATATGGTATAAGGGAAATACCTAAGCATAGGGTAAATTTCATCCCACATGTGAGCATCCCAATGATTATACATATAATTGGCCTTAAGAGATAAATACTTCTCATGCTATAGGATCACTCATCATGCTGCAAGATCACCATCCCATGAGCCAACACTAGGGGTCTCACACCTAAATATTTATTACTTATCCCTTAGATAACATATCCTATTAATATGAAAACATAGGCATTCACACCATCTAATTAGCCTATATATGGCCATACAAATGTTCATTACTTAAATAGTCTTAGGCATTATCTTAGGTGTTCATTAAGGAGGATTTTGATTTAGTAATTCATTGTCAAAGTTGACTAATTTAATCATGTATCCAAGTGTTAACATTAGGGTTTCCATATATTACTAATTCTCATCCTCATTCTAGGATTATTTGCTAATTACAAGGATTATTTGCATCTTAAAAATCACAACACAAGGAATACCAAGGATTTAAATGATAAGGTACCCTTATATAATTAAGCACACACATCTACTAAACTGATGACTATCAATTCTCATAAAAACATTAATGACAATATAACCAATGTCCATTAACAAAGCATTTTCATTATAATGTCTAAAATTACTAGACTTTTAGAAACATGTCAAATATCCAAATCTCTATAACACCATTAATGGCATAACCCATAATCCATAATGTGGGTCCACATATGAATAACATTAATATAGCTTACTTCATTTCTTAATAAATATAAGTAAGCTCTCTTAAGTGATAATACTACCTCTAAACATTCATTTCCATAGTATAATAATGAAACATATTGCTTAAATATACAAGAACTATTTGCATAACTATTGCAACATCCCAATTTTAGAAAGATTATAAACATGATAATATCATGTGTTTAGTAACACGCTACCAAAAAGGAATGTCTTATATCACCATGGCAAAAACCAATTAAATAATCAAGTACAACTATTTATTTCAACTAAGGTTATAAACCATACAACCATAAACTCATAAATTGTTATCATAAAATAAAATCAAAGGATATGCCTTTTGATCATACAATAGGTTGTGTACTTGTCTAATACTAATAGTTTAATCCCAAGTCCAACCCATTACCAACATATACCAAAATAATAGTTCCTCTCAATATAGATAGCTATCATCATGATACTATCTAATCCAGGCAATAATTCAGGTGACAATTCGGGTAACGGTTCTACCCTAATTGATGATGGAACTTTTGGGAACCATAACTTTTGCACCATAGCTCCAATTGACTCCCAATTTGAACCATTATAAATATAATAATGAAGAGAACATGGTAAGATGGCACCAAGATTTTATTAGTGGTTTTTGACCCTTGAAAACCCAATAGAAGTGCCCTAAATTTTAATTTTAGTAGTGTAGTCTAAAAATAGTAGTTTCTAAAAATAGTAATTCCTCAGATTCTATATTGTTTTAAATCATGGAAGTCAAGCCACTTAATCTCCCTTGATATTGGTGACCTTCCACATCCTACTCTTACTTTTACAATGTGTATAAATGAAGATGTAATTTGAAATAGAAATCAGACATCTCTTCGCAGAGATAAACATATAGTTGTATTGCAATCCAACTATAAGCAATATAGGTATAATAATGAAGAAATATGAACACGAAGAGAGGAAACCCCTCATAAATATCCATATGAGACAACCATCGGTGGCCCTTACCATTACAACCATCAGCTTGGTGGAAGGTTTTGGAAACTAGGTACTTAGGTAAGGTAAGAGTGTGCACGCATAATACTAAGCCACTAGTAAGGAATTACAAAACCATCCACAAGGACAAAGGGGGAAATGAAAATTACATAAGATCACAACACTCATCCAAACCGTATTAGTCTCATCCAAACATAAATAAACAACACAAGGGGATCAACCTATAACAGTCATATAAAATCAATCGAGTGAAAAAGGAAAGGCATAACATTCATTATAGAAGATGAACTTGGTTTGGTTTGTAAATGACCAATTATGACCCACTATTATTCTCAAAATTAATCCAACCATTCAAAATCAAGTAATAATGTGACTTCATTCAATCAAAATAAATAACATAATAAATAGTCTATGACTAGTACTTTCAACTCGATAAATTGAAAAATAACCCACTCCAACATCAAGAGTAAAAATAGGGGTTTACCTAAAGCATGGAAAATTTATATTACATGTCAATATTAAATTTTAAATGGATGTATGTGTAGCATAGGATTTGATTTCAAGGTCTCAATATACCCATCCTTACATATGTACGATGTCTAATCCACAAGAAAATGCCCAATGGGGTATTTGCAGAAAATCAATTGTTTTAGAGACCTTATTAAGGGTAGTTTTATCAAATTTTCTAATGCTTACTATAGGTATTATAAACATTTAAGTGGCTACCACTCACATGGTGAAATAATTTTTGAGTTCATTGATTAATTCAAATTTATCCACATTAAATAATATTTAATCTTATGAATTAATTTCATTATTATTTGATAGCCATAAAATCATGGTTTCACAACAATGATACTAAATATTCCAATAAGAATAAAATGAATCTTAAATAATCTAGGCCCTTAAAATATTTTTAGGGGAATCTCATGACTTCCCCATGAATTTGGAATGCTCCCCATGAATTCTATTATGAAAAAATTATTGAAGGACCACATTCTGATTTATAAAATTTAATGTAAAAACATACCATGAAAGAAAATGGGGTTGCCATATACCCTTCTACACAGAGTAATAAGAGATATGAACAAGTATAATGTAATACATAGTCCAAGAAAAAATAAGGTTTGATCCAAAATCTATCTCGTACTAAGGAGGAACTAGATTCCTTCAATTGACCCAACACCTAGCAAGATAAAACCCACCACCAACTTTTGTTCTCACACAGTATAAGAGATCCAAACCACAACATCGTATAACAAGGCCGAGTCAAAGACCTAGTTCAAGTCATCATTTTTGATCTAGCATTAAATAAGATATGAAAATTCCTTCATACATTTGCTATTCATTTCTGAACTTGAGTATGTCGAGCAATTTCAGTGTTGTTTTTAGATCTTGGGGAAGCTACAATGTTTCCTTTATTTTAACTCATTTTCTAGCATAGGTGTTTAATGCACCCACTTTTCAATTCATATGCCCAATAGTAGATGAGGATGCCATGTCTAGCATACTACACAGATTATCAAAAATTCAAACCAACCGAATGTAATACCAAAGGAAACAACCATGAGTTTGTAGCAGATGAGTACAACATGCTTTACAAAAATAAAACATAAAATGGAAATCGCTACCCCCTAACTGGTCAATACACTCCCTAAAACTAAAACTCCCATTCTCTTTTTATTCCACTCCCCTATCATTCTCTTATTATTCCATGCTTTCTACCTCTCTTTCTTCATTACGCCATACCTTCTTGCTCAAACCATGATTTGTTCCTCTATCTACCACACTGTCCTCCCTCATACACGTATCTCCAGCCCATGCCATAATGGCATCTCTCTTATATCCCATGATACATTCATTTTATTTCCCTCACCTGCTATACCATTCTCCCTTGCATGCTACCCATACCATCACCATTATTCCTTTACTTCGTGTCCCCTCCCTTGCCTAGTTAATGCTTTGATTTGCATGCATCGATAACCAAACAAAATAGATTTTTTTTTGTGTGTGTGTCTTTAATTTCAAACAATATATTATATATATATATATATTTGAAAAATAAAATAAATACAAAATAATAAACCATTATGCCATAATAAAATAATATATATAAATAAAATAAGATAAAAGAGAAAATAAACACACACACACACACACACACACACACACACACACACACACACACACACACACACACACACACACACACACGCACGCACACACACACACACACACACACACACACACACACACACACACACACACACACACACACACACACACACACACACACACACACACACACACACACACACATATATTTGAAAAATAAAAGAAATACAAAATAATAAACCATTATGCCATAATAAAATAATATATATAAATAAAATAGGATAAAAGAGAAAATAAATACACACACACACACACACACACACATGTTCCTTTCTTAATTCAAGCCACCGAAAATGAATGAATGTATATAAAATATAATATAATATAAAAATAATAATAAACCTCCAATAAATTAATAAAATCAATAAACACATTTAAATCAATAAGAGTTAATAAATAATCCATTAAACACAATCCTTAAATCCCAAAATAAGGTGACAAAACATTATACAAGTAATAACAATAATGTTATTAAATAAATCTAAATTGATGGAATCATTAAAATAATCAATTAACACAACATAATTGATTATAAAATAATAACAATTAAATCATTAATAATTAAGAGTTAGTAAAATGCTGAAGCTAATATCATAATAAAAATAGTAACCAGATCTTATACATCTGCCCAAGATCAAAAGGTTACCAATATGTCCTTCAAGGTCCAAAGGCCCATACAATATAGTTAAACCTAACCAACTGGGTTAGAAAGGATGAGACACTCATAAGGTGAAAACACATGTCTACAACACCCAGGGAGGTTAAACAAACCTAACGATAAAACCTCAAGCACACAAGGATGGGCCAGAGGAATAGCTATACCAAAATCTAATAATCCTAATAGGAGACAAGAACAAAACATGCATGCTCAAAATGTGGCAAGACCAAAATGATGAAAAGCAATAAAATCAAGGGATACAACAATGATGGCTTAGTGATATAAAATACATGTTATAACTATTGGAGTGATATTCTGACTACTCAATCAGTCATGATATCCCTGAGATGTCCAAACCTAGTGCTGAGCCTAGCTCATGGTCTGGTGACTCCATCCACCAAATAAGACATCAGTAGTGCTTGAATGATATCAATATGAATAAAACCATAATGAATTTAAAATGAATCAAAATAAGTATCTATAACTGAAAAGGGGCAAGAGTTAGTCCTGATAACCATGACCCAAATATGTCCTATGAATATAATCAATAGCTTTAAAAGTCACCAAGTCAATCCACATCAGTGAAACATGATAAAGAAATATTATAAAATAAAGTAACTAAGATAAAACAACATATACATAAAATAGGATAAGGTGAATCCAGTGTAAGCAATATGCATATCAAAATATACTAAATCCAATGTCAGCATCAACTGTGACATAACTTGTCACATCAGCTATCTAAGCTACCTGCATCACAACCATCTAAAAGAAAAACCAACATCAACTATCCATATTTAAAGTTCTATTGTAAGCATGCTAAGTAATCCATAATCTAGAATCTGCAAGGGGCCTCATGGTCGATTCGTGACACTCATCATCATCATTCTCTAAAATTAGGACCATTAAATAAAATTGATAATCTACTCACCTAAAGTGATATTATTTAATAATTATTAAAATATTTCAAATTCAATTCTTATTAAATATTTGATTATAATTAAACATTAAATTATTACTAAATAGTAAATAATGATATCGTATTAGCACAAACCCCATAGAATGTGCCCACTCATTAAATATATTAGTGTTCCATCCAAGGGAAAATAATAATTCTGACACTTGTTTAGTGGCTTTAAAGTCATTTAACTTCTCCTATAAAAATAATTAAATGTCAAAAACAATGAGATATGAATTAAAAGCTTTAAAAAAAATTATTTAAATAAACTTAAGAATCTGTAAGCAGTATATTCTACACTTAATTTTTTAAAGTGATGAGTCACTAACTTCCCCTGACTCATTCTGGTTTTGTGGTCTTTGTCATAGATATTTTAAACCCTTGTATTAATATGAAGATATAAAAAAAGTATATAATGAATATAAAGAAATAAATAAAAAAAAATCATTCAATGATTTTGTTTTTTGAAATTACCAGAAACCCATTCTACATCCTATATGTGGCACTTAGTATTATATTCTCCACATAAATACTAGCTACCTATAAGTTAGTGAGATATTATATCCTCATGTGTATTACACTTGTAAATATCACATACATTAAAATTTCATAAATTGATATAAACATATAAATAAATACACAATATTATTCAAATTAATTTTGTTATCATACCCATATATATCACTTCATCCTCCCAAGTGCCTCTGCCAAATTTTTTCCATTAATTATTACATCATAGTAGGTGTGACAAAATAATTTTTGAATACATGAAACCAAATCAATTTTATTCTTAATTGGTTAAAATTTGAAGTCTGTATGGTAATTTACTTAAATTACTTTTTCGGCTCACAATTTTTTAAAGTACATGAAACACAATAATGAAATTAAAGTATTTTTTTTAATTTTTTTGGGGTAACTATAAACACTAAATTTTAATTATATATCACCTTAGTCTTGTACATTTGAAAAATACCTATCATGGTAGTACCCTTCAGTTTTTAGACCTTCGCATTATTGAAGGGCTCACATTCACTATTTCTTTGTGCTAAATTACTTATCTCTTAGTTCAACCACTATTATTCTAATGACCAAGGTTTCTATACTATGTAAAATTATATAAACCTGATCATTATCCTTTTCTTACAATTTTAAACTTGTACCTATTTTCTAGTTTCTTGGATACTTGTGTCCTATCCAGACACCTACATTAACATAGGTGTCCATTTTCAAACTAAGTATTTAGTGACAAAAAAAATCCAATTTATAAATTAAATGTGTCCTTATAGTCAACCTAAATAATTTAGTGCAAGACATTTCTAAAAGGGATTGGAATATATATAAGATCAACCCTCATTCATTCCTTACCTAGTAAAATATTGGGAACTCACAAGACAACTTACTAAAAAGCACTCAACCAAACATTGAAGTGAGAAAACTTTCCCTATTCATCCCTATTTACATATCAGCCATAGGAGAAATATACCCACATGTTTGAAGTTCTGAAGGAACATCCCATGAGCCATATTTTCTAAGTTACAAGCTAGGTCATTATATGTACTTGCTTATCACACATTGCATCTTTATGCACACATAAACTAACATGTAATAAATAACTACATAAGTTTGATGCCCTCTTTAGAGTATTCGCTAGGTAGGTAATGCCTATTAATAGAGGAGTCCTTTGGGGTAACTCAACATTATGTGCCCATTAACCCATTTTTACCGTAGTCAATCTCAGGGTGAAGAAGTTAGGGTTTGATCATTTGATGAAGAGAGGCAACTTGTGCATGTGATATGAAGATATTAAAGGAAATGTGATAGAAAACATATAAGGCTCTAGCTATTCACACCCATATCTAATCACTATTATGTATAGGACATTTATGTCCAGTTCAGACACTAGTGTCAATGCAACTATCTAGATCAGATGTAAACATCTGAGGCCATGAAGTGAAAAATTATAGAACTTGATGATTGTTCTAGGATCCAGATCTAATCCACTTCCAACTTGTTTTAGCCCAGGTCTACATGCACATGGTAAACCAAAAAAGTATTCTTATTTTTAATTTATCACAATATCGATCAATAATTATACTTTCTATTTTTGGCATATATCAATATTTAAATTTAGAATATTGTTTATTTGAGTTTACAAATTATTTTTCCTATTATAGATCTGTTTATCACTTTTGTGATTATTAATTAATTTATTATTAACCATTGATAAACCCTGTTATCAAGTTAAGGTTAAATAATAACATATAAAATTAATAAATTTAAATAATTGATTAAATTAAAAAAGAAAATTATATTAATACTTACCTATCCTGAGCATATTATCATTTATTCATATCATCATTGACATACATCTCACCTTGGCACTCCCCCACACTTGATACTTATACTCATCTAGTGTTAGATGATATGGTTGATCATCATCAAAATTTGGTGGAAAATTTGTATCCCCCCTCAATGTTTTAGGAAACACATCCTCAAGGATTATGGATGGTCTCATGTCATTTATATTGGCAAGCATGAGTTGTATGATGTTGCAAGGAAGTCAGCATGGAAAGGAGGATCTCTAATTATAAAATAAGGTTAAAAACCAATAAATTAGAAAATAAATTAATAAACTCAACATAAATGATAAAATAAAATAAAATATTTACTTCTTTGGCTCTTTTGAAGTAGATGAAATATGATGGGTTGTTTCAGGATATTCACCACCTATAGACTATCAAAGCACCTTAGGGATGTGATACACATTTAAATCATGACATACATTTGACCATAGAGGCACACAATAGGTGTGGTATTAATGGGTATGATAGTCATCCATATCTCGTGAGGTGGCTTCACAAACACTGGTTCTAACACACCCCACACTATTCAATGCCCTTTAAAAAAGTTAAACTATGATCATGAGGTTTTTTACATGCTTAATAATTTTTTCAAAAATGTTTTTTATATTTAATATATTTCATAAATTTAAGACACCTAAATAATGAAAAATTAATAAATATGAAAAAATAATAGTTCATTTTTTCTCTTTCCATACATTCAAGAATTTTGGCATCATATTTTTTGTAAGGTTTCTACTTATTATTTTTGGTATAATATATGCTTTCTATTTTTTTGTAGAGTTTTCTTAAATTTATATACATATATTGTTTTTAATATATTTTTAAGATTTAGGATTTCTACCCACTATTTTTTCTTTGTTATTTTTCCACTAAAAAAAAAGGTTTGTGTGTCATTTTTGGTAAGGTTTATACTGGCTATTTTTTCCTAAGATTTAAGGGTTTTGGATTTATACCAAATGTTTTTTCTAGGGTTTTTATTTTTATTTTTTATAAGTTTTGTGATTTTTCTTTTTGTTAGGGTTTAGACATGTTGTCTTTTCTATTGTTCTTACTTATTGTTACGTGTACAAAAATTTGTAAGGTTTCCTAATATTATTCTATGAAATAAATATGTTTTATCTATAAAAAGAATTAATATAAAAACCATTTACACACCTTTATTATTTTGTCTTTGAAGTTTTCTTAGTCTTCCTTATCCTCCTCATGGGTTGTACATATTTTTCTCTCCTTCTATGTCTGGAATCCTCCTCCTACTTATCATTATACATAGCTATTCTCTCCATATCCTTGTTCCTCTTCCATATTTTTATTGCTAAACAAACTCTTCCCTTTATCTTTCCCTCCTCTAAATTTGAACCTTAACATTATTAATTTCTCTCTAAAGCTATCCTTTCTCTGTCACACTATCTTTTTTATTATCTGTTCGCACCAAAAAAAGTAAAAAATGAAACATGGGAGGTATATGGGCCCTTCCATTTTAATTTTGATTTTAGTGGGTAGGGTAATGTAAAGGTGGCACAAGTGGGGCTAATTTGTGCCAACTTTGCATCACCCTAACTATTTAAATATATATTAAAAAATATATATATAACTATGTATATATATTTTTTAAATGTAAAGTAAACCTATTAAATTAAATTAAATTTTTTATTAAATAAAGTAATTGATATA
This sequence comes from Torreya grandis, assembly GCA_037957365.1. Classification (NCBI taxonomy): domain Eukaryota; kingdom Viridiplantae; phylum Streptophyta; class Pinopsida; order Cupressales; family Taxaceae; genus Torreya; species Torreya grandis. The sequence goes on along the minus strand of JARHVA010000959.1, from coordinate 717,325 downwards.
AAATTAAATAATAATAATAATAAATAATTAATCAAATACTTATTCATGCTTATCAATTAATTAAAAAATAATACATATTTTACTAATTTCATTAAAACATAAGTTGACATTTTAAAATAATATTAATAATCAAATGTTTCATTGAAATAAGAAAATGGAGATATTCATCCAAATGAGGTGGAGGTGGTTGCATGCCTTCATCTTTTTCTTTGTCTAACTCATCCCATGATTGTCCTATTCTAGGGATAAACTTAATAAAATGATCCAACATATGAAAAGGCAGTGTACAAGATGTCGAAGGACACCTTGCAAATGAATGTCTCAAAGGAGTGTAAGTGGATGGTTGAACATGTTCATTTCTTATTAGATTGGATATTATATGAGGTTTTCATGTGTAAGGGGAGGTGATGGTGTGGATGATGAAATATGAGTCTTTGTGAGATGCACATCATAATGAAAAGACATTGATGATGCACCACAATAAAAAAATCTTCTAATTAAAAAAAATCACTATGTTCATCAAATTCATATACAAATAATTATAAAATTAATTTGTAAAAATAATAATAATAATCTACTATGAAATAAACTAAATTTTATAAAACATAAAAAAAATCATAGCATTAGATTATTTTAAAAATACTACAGAGAATTAGATTATTTTCAAAATGGGTTACAAAAAACTAGAGATACATACATCACCATGTCAATTACATTTTTTTCTTAATCTTACTAGTATTACCTTTCTTATAAATTGATTTTCAATAAGAATTTCTTCACCAGGTTTTATATTTACAATTACTTCCACCATGGAAGAATGAGGTAAAATTATAGGCATGCCATTCTCTTTGTTGTTATCACACGTTATGTATTGATAATTGTGATATGCATAATGCATACACCCATGGGTAATATTGATTAAAACAATAATATTTTTAAATGCATAAGTATGCTTGTCAATGTAGGTATGATCATGTATACGTTGGGTTTACTTAAGGGTTGTAAAAATCTTCTCTTCCATTGTCTTTGAATTAGAAAACATTTCATAAGTTGACATACTAAACTTGTATCTCACCATATAAATCTAATATGTGAAATTGTACATTTCTCTATAAAGAGGTAATATCAACACACCTTATCTACATCAAGTATTACAACCAATATTAATTGTTGATAATGTGAAGTCCCAAACCTACATTAGGAAATAATTGAGGGCTATATAATATAACTTTTCCTTCAAAATGAAAATACCACATAAGGTGTTAGGAGTAGCTTATGAATTGGCCATTATCCAAATTGGGGAAATCAGTTTTTTATTTTGGTAACACCTCATTAAGAAGGTTCAAATCACCTCTAGAGTCTTCTTCATAAATTTTAATCTTTACCTTCCCATTTCTACACACAATTTATTCAAAATTGTTGACATCTTACTTTTTATTTTTGCACCAATGTAATTCCTTTAGACCTCTTCCTCTTTAACATATTTTCTCTTGTCATATTTAATATTTTACATATTGTCTCCATATTCATATGTACATGATAATGGAGGTGAAGTATAAGAAATTAAAATTTAAGAGCTTATTTCAGAGCTTGACATATCTATAATAATAATAATAATAATAATAATAATAATAATAATAATAATAATAATAATAATAATAATAATAATAATAATAATTTTTTAAAGATAAAAATAATAAATATATCAAATGAAAAATGTAAATGTTTACTAATTTATATAAATTTTCCAAGTTTCACTAATTTTTATTATAATTCTTAATTCTCCTAATTTTGTAATTTCCTGTATTTGTCACTAATTTTGTAATTTTGGCATAATTTCATCAAATCCTGCTGAATTTTACTAAGTTTTGCCAAATTTTACTTAGCTTTACCAAATTTTACTAGAGTTTCCCTAATTTTCCCAATTACCACTTATTTTTGTAAATTTTCCAAAATTTTCTAGTTTATCTATTTTTTCTTATTTGTCACTAATTTCATCAATTTTATCCTAATTTTACTCTAATTTTATCCTAATTTACTCTATTTTCCACAATTTGGCAAAGTACCCCAATTTTTATAATATATCCTATTTATCACTAATTTTTTTAAGTTAGGCATAATTTCATCAAGTTTGGCCTTATTTTACTAATTTTAAAAAAAAATCACTCTAATTTTCACAAGTTTCACTAGTTTTTCATATTTTTCCAATTTATGTAATTTTTTTTCATCACTAATTTTCCTAATTTCGTAAGTTTGGCCTACTTTCACCTAAATTTACTCTAAATTCCATTATTTATAAAATTTTGTATAATTCCCCTATTCATCACTTATTTCCCTAATTTTGTAAGTTTCATATAATTTCACCAAGTTTGGCCTAATTTTATTAAGTTTTACCATAATTTACTCTAATTTCTCTAATTTCCCCAAGTTTCACTATTTTATTTGATTTTACCTAATCTATCCTATTTTTTCACTATTTTTGTCAATTTGGCCTAATTTTACTAATTTTCATCAAAATTTACTCTAATTTTCTTAATTTCCCCAAGTTTCACTAATTTCCATAAATTTTTCAAATTCTATAATATTCCCTATTGATCATTAATTTACCCTAGTTGTCACTAATTTCATATGCTTGGCCTAATTTTAATCTTATTTTATGCTAATTTTTGTAATTTGGCATAATTCTCTCAATTTTTTAATTTTATCTATTTGTCACTAATTTCCCTAATTTCCCCAAGTTTCACCAATTTCTATAATTTTCCCTATTTCTCACTAGTTTTTTCAAGTTTGGCTTAATTTTACTAAGTTTTGTTAAATTTTACTCTAAATTTTCTATTTTTTGCAAATTTCACTAATTTTCATTATTTTCCCTAATCTCCCCTATTTTTAAATTTTTCCTCATTTCTCACTAATTTCATCAATTTAAGGTTAATTTTACTTTAATTTTATCCTAATTCACTCTAATTTCCCTATTTTTTGCAATTTGGCATAATTCCTCTAATTTTTTTAATTTCCCCAATTTGTCACTAATTTCATATGTGTGGCATAATTTCATCTTATGGTCTAAGTTTTGTAAGTTTCACCAAATTTTACTCTCATTTCCATAAGTTACACTTGTAGACACTCCATTTTTACCACTTTCATGCCTAAATGGTTATTAAAATGATTTCTTACCAACAATGCAAATTAAGCCTAAAAATTACCGAACATCCCAATTTATTATACACATTGGACATAAACATTTTGAACTACACCAAGGTATCCATAATTGGGTAATTACATCATACACAATCATCACCTTCCTCTAATTGAACTCCATCAAATTATAACCTATAAAATTGACATTTTTGGCCTTTTGTGTGAAACAACTTATTAAACTCTAAAAATTAAAAAAAGGCTAATCAAGATTACTTAACTAAGTAAATCCAATCAAATGGTTAAATGCAAAATCCATAGCGATTGGATGATATATAAATTTGGCAATTCAATTTTTTTAAAAATATCAAAAAAGTGACATCATCAGTCATAAAATTCAAAAGTCTAAAATATCCACATAAATACAACAAATATCAAGAATGTTGAGCCATGCCTCATAAGTGTAATATTGATACCAAAATTAAATGCATTTGGCCCACCAAATTTGTCTAACACTGAGCCCTTAATTTTCATCTTGAGATTAATGGTTCTCATCATTTTACAAAGTCTATAAATTGAGGCCTTCACCTCCATTATAGAAAATCTTTTTAAAGTAAATTTATTATGCATAATTTTTTCAAGAAATTCAATAATTCTTCAACCATGCCAAGCCAAAAACTCAAGTGCACAAGAATAAATGTTGCCCATATGTGGAGCCACCATTTCTAAAGACCACTAGTTCATAAGATGAGCTCATGCATCTTTAAACTAATTAACAAGTGGGGTTTTCAAGGAAGGTAAATGTTTTTATTTATCTTCTATTTTATTCTTTGTTTGGTAATCTTAGCTCACCTTAGGGAATAGCCTTAGCATTTTGGTTCTTCATGTTATTTTTGGATTTCATTCACTAATAATTATCTAACCCTCATTGGATTCTTATTCTACATTTGGTATGTCTAGTAGGATTGACGCACCCCACAACCTTCCTAGGAACACTCTTAGACCTAAATTTGAAACTTTTTTTTGTTTCATTTCTTCTAACTTTTCTATGTTTTTTCACTATGTAATAGTGAATTCCAACTATAAAATGATGAATTTTCATAAGCAATCATGAAATCATCATTAGCAGTAACAAATTCATCATATAAAGTAGAAAATTTATTTTCTCTATTTCTATTTTTTCTACAATTTTGCATAACAATGAAATTTTCATCCATAGTATTGAATTGGTCATAAAAAATAAAATAACCTGAAATCATTTTCTCTTTCTATTTTTCTTACAAGTCTATGAAATGGCAAAATTATCATAAGAAATAATTAAATTGTGTTTGATAATAGCGAAATCATTTCCTACGTGTTTTTCCTACAAGTCTTATAATGAGGATTTTATCTAATAAAATAGTGAATTCATCTAACAGAATGATGAATTTTTTTGAAGGAACATCAAATTTGTTTTGTACATTGGCAAATTCATTCTATAAAGAACTACCCAACTTCTAAAGGTTTGTTCATAGTCATATGAACTACATTTTTTATGATTATTTAAAACTACATTTTTATCATTAATTTTCATATTATATAGTTATTTTGGATTAATTTTGCATGCATATATATATATATTTCATAAAATTAAAAGTGAAAGAGTGATAATTTATTTGCATATACGGTTTTTCCTACAAGTCTTATAACGAGGATACGTGAATTCATCGAAGACATTAAAAAGTCCTAAATTGTTACTTGTAGTTTTCACTAGCTAAAGAGTGGTTATTATTGACAAATAAAAAAAATTATTCATATTTAGATTTAGTGCTTAATAAAAGAACCAAAACTTTTTTTTAGTTCTTATAAAACACTTACTTTCATGTTATTTACTTAAGTATTGTTGCTTGCTTTCTTGTTTGTGTAAACTATTATGTCTATACTCTCCCCTTGCCCCCTTTAGAGAGCCTAGGTGACCAAAAAATGTGTAGCTTACTTGATTATTGTTTACCTAAAATATTTTTTGGAGTATACTCTTCCCTTTCCCATTTTTGGAGTTCCAAGAATAAAAAACAAACACTTCTTTCCTTTATTACTTTTAGACTAAGTGGGGTGGACTTCATAACCTTCTTGTAAGTTATTAGGGCATAGTGACTAGAATGTCATTACCCAACATATGTACTAACCTCACTTATCCAGATGGGTAGATAAATTAAGGATATAATAAATCAATTTTTGATTAAAATGTCTCTCAAATCTTGACTTTTTTAATATCACTTCATTAAAATCATATAGATGAAGTGGTCGTGCAGGGACTAGACCCTTTGATGAATGGATTATTAAGTTTTGATGTCCAATTGAAATATTTGAGCCCTTTGAGGACCATATATAAATACAAACAAAAAATTTATAATATAAGCCTCTTTTACCATGAAATTAAATTGATGTAGGCATGAAAAGGTATCAACCCCTGAAGATTGCCTTTATGCATGGACCTTTGAGAGAGGGGTAGATTAAAACACGACCATAATTGTATTTAATTACTTAATGAGTCATTAATATTTTAATCTTCTCAAAGGTGAATATATATAAGGATCAATGACTTTGCTATAATCATGTGCTAGTTCTTAAAACATATTCATAATAATTATGTGTTGATGCTTGATTGTTATGTCAAAACCCCATTTGTATTTAAAACCAAATCCAACAAACAAGTCAAGTCCAAATCCAAAGTACAAAACATGGTCCCTATCACACATATGAGATGAGGCATTACCTTACCTAATTTTAAAGCTATATTCATCCCATCTTAGCATTATGATGACTAATTGTACCATTAGGATGTTTGTGTGGCACATTTATACTATCTAATTAAAATCCATTCAAATCAGGTCCATTTGGGTTTAAATCTGGTTTGGAATCAATTGTTCACATTTGGGTCACTTTTGACCCCCTTCTTATACCAAGCCATTCCAAGCCAAATTTGGTTCATTTTGAACCATTCACTAATCCAATTGGATGTCAGATCAAGTTCATTTTGAACCATGTATCAAGACAATCAAAGCCAAAAATGGTTCATCTTGGACTAAGTCCCAAACCATTCCAATCCTATCAGGTTCATCTTGAACCAAGTTATAATTCTAATACTAAATTAGGTCAACTTTGATCAAAGTCAAATTCAAATCCAAATAATTAGAACAATGCCAAATCAAGTCTATTTCAACAAAATCCAATTATTATGAGCCCATCGTATGCCAATTCAAACCACTTTTTATCTTTCCATTCAATGTTTTACACCTATCAGTTGGAAAAAAAGTCATGTTATCCACCCTTTCTTTCATTTGAATCATTTCAAAGCCAATTCTACCCTCTTTGGTCCATTTCCATTTTAGACCAATCCCTTTACATGTATCCTTGTTTGGGGGCATTTTTTAATCTTTCATATTAATCCATGGCCTTTGAAATTAATTTGGATGACACCCTACTCAAGAAAGAAAAGGATGACATTATTTTGTGGATTATAGAAGAGGGAACTAAACTCCCACCTAAATTTCCTATGGACCAATTGCATAACTTTGTTAAAAAAGAGGAAATACCTATGTTGTAGAGGAAACTTGTAGACCCACACCAAAATAACCATGCCATTGATTCTCAAGTATAATAAGATGGTAATCTCTTCACTAGTGAGCTCATGATTACTTTAATTACCTCTTTATCTACTATTTTATTTGACATTTCCTTATCTACTTGTCTAATATCCAATATGATCTTATAAACACAACAAAGATAATCATTACCCCTCCAAGGGACATTATATATTAAAGATATAAGTACATCCAATTCTATTAAATACTCAAGTGAGATATGTCATGATCCCCTTCCCAAACATGATCAGATTCATACACTTCCAAAGTAATATTGAGATAGTCAAATAATCCTCAACATTTTTTTGAAAAATCACCCATCTTTAACCAAACCAAACTATTATTAGTCCACCTCTATTTGACCAATGACCTCTATTCGATGAAGGATCCATATTCAATGAGCCTATCTTTAAATATCCCATTATTGAACAACAACATATTATTCATCCATTTCCAAACATTCCCCATTTTAGAAAATTATTTTATCCCAAATCCTTCATTTATAAGCAAAAAGTGAGATAGGAACTTGTGGATAATGTAATTCAACATGTCATTTTTATAGACACATATACATTAAAAGTAGGTTCCCCTTTGGAACCAACATTGTTATCAATATCAATATCAACATCAACATCTACATCATAAATAATTTCTATTTTATAACAAACATTATTATCATCATCATCATTAGAATTAGGTTCTATCTTAGAATCAATGTCAAAATTGGGTTCTATTTTTGAACCAATATTAGATTTAGCATCAAAAGTAGAATCAATATCAATCTCAACATTGGATTTAAATCCCCTTGAGTTAGAATCAACTTTAGAATCAGAATATATTAGTGGGTATTATGGCATTGGCTATACACTTCTAATAGATCCACTTGAGTTTACTTCAACTTTAGAATCAACATACCTTAGTAAATGTTACAACATTGGCTACATGCTCCTTACAGATCAACTTGAAAACATTTGTGATCCTTTCATATATTTTGAGGAATTTTATTTTGACATTAGTGCAAGTTCTCATATTAGCCTCAATGAGGATTATGCTACCTTTTACCCTTTATTTGATATGATCCATGCCTTCAACATTACCCAGCCTAGCATTTATATTGATATCCATTATTGCACATCTATTGATAGGGACACATAGAATCATATGGTGTTGAACTTATTCCATGGAAACATATCAGTGGAATTTTTTTTTGGGGAGCCAAGACAACATTCAAGAGTAATAAAATCCTCCTAGTGAAACCTTTTTTAAGGTTCTAGTGGATAATAAAAGTCTAATCTCAATAGCTTCTAGTGAAACCTCATTTGAGGCATTAGAGAACAATTAGAATAGAAAATAGAATCCTTTAGTGAAACCTTGCTTAAGGAAATAAGGGGTGATAATAATGAATTATCAATGTCCCTTAGTGAAACCTTATTCAAGGTATTATTGGATATTCAAAATTAGAGCAATCAAGAAGAATTTTTTGGTGAAAAACTCTTTCAAGTACTAATAACTAAGCCAATTAGTTCCTCATTGCTTAATTATGACATTCTTGAAGTCAATACCAACCCTGACACAACCAAAATCATATCAAATACATAATCAACAAGAATGTGTGTGATTAAAAATCCTCATATTCATTTTTCCTCCAACCATTATACATTCCATTATGATCCTATCATTTATTTAAGACCTATATTCTATTACCAAATCGGATCATTTATCTGATGCCTATCCTTCTTTACTCTTCTTGGTAGCAATATTTTTCAAAAGTAACTACAAAGACATCTTGCTTAAAGGTTTGAAGGAAACAAAATTAATGACCAATGAAGATCACAATAATACGAGTGTAATCCAAATCAATAGTAGGTTCTTAATATAATATCTATTTAGAGTGGGCATGACTAGATATGAAAGGGTCAATATTATGCAACTCAAAATCCTCCATTGAGTTGAGATGATAAATAATAAAAAATAATATAATAATCAATTAAAAATAAAAATGAAAAGAGAAATAGAAAGAAGAATAGTTTGTCCAATGGTGAAAATCATGCTTATGGCACTTTGGACAAGTATCATGATGAAATCTAGGTTTCTAGCATCATGTGTAAATAATTTATTATTTGAGTACACCTAAGTTATCCTAATGGTGAAGAATATGTGTTCCCAAAAGGGAGGTCATGATTTCCAATCATATAGGGGATAAGGCATACACACCTTCATGGAAAGTATTCACATGCAATGGGCTAATTGACTCGGTGTTCAATGAGATGGGGGTTGGCACATGTCTTGAAACCTATATTCAATGTGGGTAATCAAGTCCATAATCCATGGACAGGGATACCATTCACCATTGGTTTAGACATTTTTATTACAAAAATGATGGTACCTGACATGAAATACCTAATAATGATAGCCTAACAATGAGTGAGTTGAGTGTTAGAAGTGGGAGGTCTTAAGGTCCATTCCATGGGATGACCACTCTCTAGCATCATTCTCATACTAAGCTATGGTAGGTTATTCATGAAAAACATCCACAATGTAATGGGATACTGACTCAATGTTCAATGTGATGGGGGTCAACATGTGGCTTTAAAACTATGTTCAACGCAATGAGGCAAGTCTACATTTCATGGATAGGGATACTATTCACCATTAGTTTGGACATTCTAGTTTTAAAAATGTCTATGGTTCTGGGTTAATTTCAAAAATCTTGATACCTCAAAATTTTACCCAATGGTGATAGCCTAGTGGTGAGTGAGTTGAGTGTTAGAAGTGGGAGGTCTCAGGGTCCATTCCCTAAGATGACCACTCTCTAGCATCATTCCCACACTAAGCTATGATAGGTTATTTGTGAAAGGTATCCATAATGCAATAGGCTACTGACTCAATGTTCAATGTGATAGGGATTGACATGTGGCTTAAACCTATGTTTAATACAACAAGGCAAGTCCATAGTTCATGGTTAGGGATATTATTCACCACTGGTTTGAGAATTTTGGTTATAAAATGTCTATACTTTTGGGTTTGTTTCAAAAATCCTAATGCCCCAAAATTTTACCCAATGATAATAGCCTAGCAGTGAGTGAGGTGAGTGTTATGAGTGAGATGTCTCAGGGTCAATTCCTTGGGATGACCACTCTCAAACATTGTTTGTACACTAAACTATGGCAAGTTATTCATGAAAATTATCCATAATGTAATGAGATATTGACTCGATGTTCAATACAATAGGGGTTAGCATGTGGCTTGAAACAAATTTCGATATGATGAGGCAAGTCTATAGTTCATGGCCAAAGATACTATTCACTATTGGTTTGGGTATTTTGGTTACAAAAATGTCTACAATTCTAGGTCCATTTAAAAAATCTTAATACCCAGAATTTGATTACCTAGTGATGATAACCTAGTGGTGAGTGAGCTGAGTATTCTAAGTGGGAAGTCTTAGGGTCCATTCCTTGGGATGACTACTCTCTATCATCATTCCCACACTAATATATGATAGGTTATTCATGAAAAGTATCCTTAATTCAATGGGATACTAGCTTAGTGTTCAATGTGATGGGGGTCAACATGTGGCTTGAAACCTATTTTTAATGTGATAAGGGAAGTCCACAGTTCATGGCTAGGGATACTATTCACCATTGGCTTGGGCATTCCATTTATAAAAATGTCTACAGTTCTAATTTCATTTAAAAAATCTTGATACCCCAAAATTTTAGGATAATATTCACCATTGGTTTGGGCATTCTAGTTATAAAAATGTCTACAATTATGGGTCCATTTCAAAAATATTGATACCCCAAAATTTTAAACTCAATGATGATAGCCAAGTAGTGAGTGAGTTGAGTGTTAGAAGTGGGATGTCTCAAGGTCCATTCCCTAGGATGACCACTCTCTAGCATCATTCCCACAGTAATTTATGGTGGGTTATTCATGAAAAGTATCCAAAATGCAATGGGATATAGAATTGATGTTCAATGCAATGAGGGTCATCATGAATCTTGAAACCTATGTTCAATGTGATGAGACAAGTACATAGTTCATGGCTAGGGATACTATTCACCACTGGTTTGGAAATTTTAAATATAGAAATGTCTGTGATTCTGGGTCTATTTCAAATATCCTAATACCCCAAAATTTTACTTTATAGTAAGTTCCTAGATAATACCATTATTGATACATAAATATAGAGGATTATTCACAATTTTTTCCTTGTTGTGTGATGTCCATATCATGAGATTTTATGTTTAAATGGTCTTCAAATAGGGCATGTGAGTGTGGGCAGATGCAAGGCATTGGGGATGGAAATTAGGCTAGGGTAGGTCAAGGGCTAAGTCTAGAGACATCGGTAGAGGACAAGGGTTACATGTCAAAAACACAATCATAGATTCTGATCTAAGCTACTAAAATCAAATTTTATGAGTCTATGGAAGGAGTAGGAGATTTTAAGGAGAGTGTGGGGGGCACATAGTCAACCCTAGCTAGGTCATAAATCCAAGTAGCTAGGGCATCTTTAGGTTTTGATTTCTCTCAATGAATTCCTAATCATCAATGGTTTTTACCCTAATCATTGATGGTTTACTAACCGTTGATGGTTACCCAACCACCAATGGTTTGACCCAACTATTGATGGTCTATGTTTATCATTTTAATATAACAAGCTTATTTGACCTATCAAACTCTAACCAAATCCCATTTTCTAAGTTTTTATCTTATCATAGAGGATCACTCAATCTTCTAAACCACATTTGATTCATTTAACATCGATATCTGATAATTTATTGCTATAATTAGTCAAAATCACTTCTTTCTTCCCACACACTTTTTGTATTTGATTTAATTATCTTTTGTCATTTATGCAAGTAATTCATCTTTAATTTTAAGAACTTAATTATTTAAAAGTGTAAATTGACAACCTCCAAGGAAGATTGTGCTTCTTGGATCTAGCTTGATAGGCAATCCATGCCACTATCTAACTAATCAATCATTTCTTTAGGGCTTTCTACAAGTCATCCTCCCAAGACAAAGAAGAGTATCTAAAATCATCTAGATCAACATGTGCAAACTAAATCTAGGTTATACTAGCCTCACCCTTCTTTCATGTTTTACATCTTTTTTCTTAGAAATAAAGAAAAATTTAAGTGAAAAATTTTGACATGCCTGGTGGGACCTTGTTATATCTAGATGCTTTTACTTCTTGATTTATGCTTATTTGAATGAAATCAAAATTTATTTTGGGCTTAAAACTAATTACATACATTTTTTTATTGAATTTATTAGCTCACATAACTTAGATTAAATCAAGTAAATTACTCATAGTCTCACTTCTCTCCACACACACAAGACCAAACCACACATCTAATTAAACATTAAAATATTGACATAAGGCTCGATTAGGATTTTATCACCTAGCAGTCACCTTTCTTTGATTATCCTACTTGGATTTCATTACCAAGGGGAGAACCAACTTAGTACACTGGCTGAGTATAATCTCTATTAACTTGTTATATCTTGGCTAAGCACCCAACACCCTTATCTCTATGGTGTGTGAAGTGAGGGGGTAGGCCCTAATATCAAGCCATGTACCAAGTTCTAGTATAAATATTGAGATTCTTTAACTACTTGAACCATCCTTAGATATCTTCTTCTAATACCTGCTCCACAAGCCTAAGTTGGTCTTTGTAACTTCTTTAAAATTGAGGCATAAGCCTAAAAAGAGATAATAAATTATCCTATGATTTTTTATGTACATTATTGTATGCATTATTTTCCTTGAGATATTTTTATTTTGATTTCTTCTCTTTTAAGTTGTGAGATTGCTTTTTATCTTCCTTTTCCCTTATTTTCATGGTTTTAACTACGCAAAAACTAAGAAACCAATAAAATTAAGATCCACCTCTTAATCACCCATCTTCCTCTTCTCCTTCATCCATGGAGTATGTCTCAGATGCAGAGAGTTATCCTCATCCTTATGGAAGTCCTAATATCCTCATATGGTTACCCAAGGTGATATGTATTTTTCCACCTTTCTGGATAATAACCCCACAACCCTCTAACATTACCTTAACACCATACCCCTACTTCAGTTTTGCCTATTGACCCACCCTATATCATGCCATCCCACCTTATAGGCAACACCTCTATTACCACTATTTATACCCAATCTTTAGTCACCCAAGCATATTATTGTACTAATAATCCCACCAATCCCACCATACAAAACCAACCCACCCAACCAACCAACACTCAAACACCTTCCACCCCAACCAACAACCCTTCTAGTATAGGAACAAATCAACCTTTGGGCATTGGTACTCTACTTACCATGGGAGTACCCTCTAATAGTGTTATCACCCTTCCTATTGTTTCCAACCCACCTACCTCCACTCCATTCTAGATTTTGGTGGTTCCCATACCTTATACCCTTTTACCCATTGGTACCAAGATTACTACCCATCCTCAATATATCAACCTAACCATACCTCTGACCATGTGTCAGCAAGTTCATATTACACCCAATCCTAGCTATATTCCAAACCCATGGGGGTATATGGATCCATCCTCTACCCAACCTCCTATGTCCACCTACGCATTCATGATGTCCTCCCAACCACCAATGTCCACACATCAATATGTGATAACCTCCCAACTGTCCACTAGTTATCCTTATACCATACCTACCCAAACCTAACATAATCTACCTTGCAAGTATGGGGGTGCACAACCACAAATGGGTCTTGTTAAGATGTTAATGGAAAAATGACTAATTTAGACTCATCTATTTTATGTTCCCATAACCTCTTATCATATGACCAAATACGTAATGAATTAATTGACCCATTTATCCCCATTCGACCTTACCATCCTTTATGGGAGCTTCTAAAATTTTCACAATTTTAGAAGAAGGAAGACCCTTAACAACATCTGAGAGTATTTAGACACTCTTTATATTTGATTGCCTATGATGATGCTCTCATTTTTTTCACCTTTCCCATTTCTATATTAGGTTTAACACTATATTGGTATAGTGTTATTACCAAGCACTCTCTCTTTTCTTTTGCCCAACTAGCTTAAACCTTCTTAGACCACTTTTCCATAAACATTCATAAGAAAATTTTCATCACTGATCTATACTCCACCTGGAAATTTGATAATGATTCCATTTCTAACTTCATAGCCCATTAATGAATCTTGATAAATCAACTCTCCTTCTCTTTACCCCAACCCATGTTGATTGAGCTCTTTATTCGGGCTTGTGCCAAACACATTTACTCCACTTTACAGGTTCAAACTTTTAGGACCTTTGATGAAGCTTTCACCATGGCACAAAAGTTAGACAATATATCCATTAATGAGGGGAATTTAAAATTGAGAAACAAGAATTCCACCTTTAAATTAAGTGAGACCTCCCCCTATAAACTTAAAAATGAAACCAACACTAACACTAAAACCAAGGGAACCATGAATGTGGTTGTCCTTAAAAAAACTCCTCCACCATTTTTTAACCATCCCAAATCTTCTAATTCCCTGATTAAAATACTAAAAACAAAAGTCACAATAACCAAAAAAAATTTACTTTGCTAGGTGAGTCATATTCTTTGGTTTTGGAAAAGTTGTTAAAAGAAAAAATCATACAACTCTCACCAATCAAACCTCCACAAAAATTTTATTCCTCTCATCCTATACTTGGTTGGTATATAGAGAATGAATTATGTGCTTTGCACTGTGTCATTGGGCATGATTCTAGTAGGTGTAATACTTTTTAAAATGTTATCCAAAGTTTGATTGATAAGGGGAAGCTTGTGTTGGATAACCTTAATGCACCCCCAAATCAATCACTTAACATCTTTAGACAACCATTCCCCAACCATGCCCCTTCCATGAATAATGAAAATAATAGAGTAGAATTCTCTCACAACCATAAGGTACATACCATTAATGTGGTTCTTAGTGAACTTATTGTTGAGGAAACTATTTCCCAAACCACCTTTCCTTTCCCTCTACTTATTGAGGTAGTGGAGTCACTTTCTATTCTTTTAGAAACTGAGACAAAAGAAATAACCATTCCATTTTCTCCACTTATCAAGGTGGTGGATCTACCAACCTCTCCTTTGGAAGACATACCAAAAGAAGTAGCCATTACCACCATATCCTTCTCTAATGTCATACAACAATCCACTCTTCCTTTGGAAATCATTCTTAAGGAAGAAGTCACACTACCTACCTCTTCTATAAAAGACTCACCTTCCCAAACCTTAGAGATTTTTATTGATAAAAATGATGAGGTAAGCATTCCCATCTATCCACCCATGTGTTTGTCCTTTTAGATCAATACCGAAGAGACTAAACCAATCTATAAACCTTTCTCTAGGATAGTTCAAAACTTGAAGTACCTATCCCAACCCAATGGAGATCATGCCACATTTTGGCACCATCTTGGGCTTCCTTACCCAACCAAGCAAGAGACCCCAACCACACCATTATTAACCCAACCTTCCACTTCCACTATTGAACCCACCATCATCTCAACTAAACCATTATAAACCTCTACCCCTCAAGCCATAGTTAAACTAACTAAACCAACTCCACTTGAAATAGTCCAAGCACCTTATTCTATCCTAGCCAAGCCCATCAAAAACCTAGATGTCTTACCTACTCAGAGCCTTACTCACCCTCCTTTAAAGTTAGATTTAGTACCACTTAACCCACCAAAGAAATCCCAAGTCAAGTTGACCAAGAAGGAGGATCCACCTAAGACCATGAAAGCTAGAACCTTGCCACTTATTTCTACCTTAACTTCCATTTTGGTACCACATCCTTATTCCATCATAGGGCCTTATCCTTTCGTTAAGAAAACATATCTCCTAAAGACAACACAAACCTAGCCTCATCTTCTATCTATGCCCCTACCTATCATCTTTGTGACCTAAACCTCTAAATCCTCCACTACTAAACATCCTACTTCTAAACCTTCTAGTTTTAAATCACCCACTACCAAGCCTACTACTTTTACAAACTCGGCCTCTAAAGCACCAACCACCAAAGAATACTCCACCACCTAAAACTCTTGATACTAAGTCAACTCCTAAGAAGGATTCCACTCTAATAATGAAAACCAAAACTCCAACATACTTGCCACCTTTACCTGAGTCTTATTCAACCCTCTTGTAGAGGTTATTGTAAGTTTTTTTCTTGACTTTGCCTCCCATCAAACCATTTGACCCCTATAGTCCTAATCCATCTTGGTTTGATGACAATCTGATCTGCTCATACCATATAATATCAAGACATGATACAAAGAACTATAAGGCTCTCCAAGTCCTAGTCCATTAGTTATATGCTAATGATGACCTATTATTAGAGGAATCATAGACCACTACCCCAAAATTACCTACTCCTACACTCCCATCCAAGAGTGAGGAAGAATTGAAGTAGTCCTCTAGCCCAAATCCTCCCCAAATCCATACCATCCATATGGTCACATGATCACAAGCCTAATAAAAGGATAAGGGGAAGGCAAAGGTGTCCATTCCATGGACATTCCCTTCTTCTACCACTCAACCACTCAACTAAACCTAAACATCCACACCTTCTCCCAAACCCAAGATATCCATCTTGGGTACCTCTCAATCCAACCCTTTTGAGTCAATCCAAAGAGTGGTTCTAAATCAACTTCACTAAACATTAGTGAAGATGAGTTTATATAAACTAATCAATACCTCACCACATCATCACCAGGCAATGATAGAAAATTTATAATACATAAAATCTCCAAATAGAATATCCATACCTCTAGCAACCTTTCTTACATCCCTCTAACTTTCTACCCTGGTTACCCTTAAAGATTCAGAAATACCCTTCATTCATCCCTAGGATCTGGATCTTCCCCTCTTCATCACTACATACATCAAACAAACCCACATTAAGTGAGTTATGATTGATGGGGGGATAACATTAACATTATCTCCTCCCATGCCTATAACCAATTAAAACTACTAAGGAATATTATGTTGAAAACCATAGTAGTAATCCATGCCTTTAATGACACTATGGCAACAACTCTAGGTACTATCATCCTCCACATTCATCTAGGACCTCACATGCTTCCAAAGATTTTATATGTAGTGGAAGGTGAATTCTAATATAATGTTCTACTTCGATGCCCTTGGATCCATTCCATGAATTATGTAGCATCCACCCTACATCAGTGCATCAAATTTGAGAATGATGGTTAGGTAGTTACCATACAAGCCAACCCAAGCCCTTTTACATCATGCAACATGATGTACCACCCAAATGATGTCTCCTCCTTCTCACCACCAAGTCTTCATCAACCAATGATAATTTCACCTCTTCTACCAACCAAGCCTCAACTATCTTATCCATTCTTTCTACCTAAATCCCCATAGGGGACCACTTAGAATCCACATTTTAACCTCTCTTGCTTGGGGAGTACCATCTCTTGGTATTATATGCCTTTCTTACTCCCTAAAAGTATGGGAACCTTGACCAAAACCCTAATTACAACCCCAATATTAGAACCACTATTTATTCTGGGCCTCCCAACCTCCAAACAAGTCTTATCTATGGGGGGATTACTCAACCACTTGCCTTTTCCTTGACCTCATCTTCTCTTCAGCCATTCATCACTGGTTTTTCCTACCTAAATAAACTAGAGTTCATCCAGGCATACCTCTATAGGTATGACTAGAAGGGATTCAATCTAGTACATTAAAATCATAGACCACATGAGTTGCCTCCATGTAAGACTCAAAAGTCTCATGAAATATTGGTTCTTAGTTTTGCTCCACCCAAAGGGCTAACAGACTCACCTCCCATTACCATCATTGATGAGGAAGTCCCATCCTCAGCATCCACTCCACCATCGACATCTAAGGATTTCAACATCATCCCCCCTGATTTTTTTTTCATCAACATGATTAGCCTTAGACCCATGATTTATCAAAAGTAGGGGGAGACCATAAGCATTCCTCTGACTCATCCTAAGATGGTTGAAGATGATTCTCTTACCATTAATATTGTTTGATGTCAGGATGATAATTCCATTATTTCTTATCTTGGTGCAGAAGATTCCTTTATGCACAAATCCCTTCTTCCTGAGACTTTAACCATGTTAAATGAGTTCACCATAGATATCAACTTGGGTATTTTGGATAACCCATGCATTATCAAAATTGGCCAATTGTTAAATTCTAAGAAGTTTTAGGATTTCCCCTCCTTCATGTGAGACTGTATCAAAGAATTTTTTTGGTCTTATAGTGATATGCTAAGAATAAACCTTTCCATCACCACTCATAATATAGTCATCAACTATGATGCCAAGCCAGTTAGGCAAAAACTTTGTTAGATGCACCCTCGCATAACCCTTATCATTAAAGAGGAACTTGAATGCCTCCTATCCATAAATTTCATTCAACCCATTGATTATCCCCAATGGGTCTTGAATTTCATCCCTATCACCAAATACATAGGGTGACTTCACATTTGTGTCAACTTTTATGACCTTAACCTTGCTTGCCCAAAGGATGATTTCCTTTGCCATACATTGACCAGCTTGTTGATCTTACAACCAACCATGAGATGTTATCTCTTATGCACAAGTTCTCAAGTTATAATAAGATATTGATTGCCCCTAAATATCAACACAAAACTACCTTTATCACCCCCTGGGGAACTTTCTACTATAGGGTCATGCTTTTTGATTTGAAGAATACTAGTACAACCTACCACCATGCTATGACCTACATCTTCCATGACCTTATTCACAAAATTTTAGAAGAATATGTTGATGACCTTATTAGGAAATCCAAATGTTGTAAATATCACTTGGATGTTCTTAATATTATATTCAAATGCCTTATTCATTACCATGTCCACCTTAACCCCAATAAGTGTATTTTTAGGGTCTTATCAAGCAAGCTCCTTAGATTTATCATATCCATTAGAGGAATTGAAGTTGATCCCACAAAAATCAAATAAATCCTTGACATGCCTCCTCCCACCCACCTCAAGCAACTATGTATCTTATAGGGGAAGCTCCAATCCATTTGTCACTTTTTCTCTTAGCTCTTTCATTGACGACAACCTTTCCACTAGCTTCTAAAAAAAGATGTATCTTTTAAGTGGAATAATGACTATCAAAAGGCCTTTGATTCACTTAAAGAGTACCTTATATCTCCATTCATCCTCATTCCTCCCAAGGAAGATCAACCTTTTTACCTTTATATTTCCACTAGTGGCCATTCCTTAGGGGGAATGCTAGCCCATCAAGATGAGAAACATAAAGAGAAATATGTCTACTACATAAGCTATATGCTTATAGAGTATGAGACTTGATACACCCATAATAATAAACTTTACTTCACACTGGTCTTCATCTCTTCCAAACTTCACACCTACCTTCTCAATCATAATACCTATGTCATAACCAATACTAACCCACTCAAGTATATGTACTCTAAGCCATACCAAAACTAGCATATGGCTAAGTGGCTCATGCTCTTAGCTGAGTTTAACCTTGATTTCTCTAGTGTAAGTTGATAAAAGGGCAAGTCATCATCAACCAATTAAATGAATAACCCTTAGTAGATAACCAATCATCCCCCTTGAGTTTTTAGATGAGTTTATCACCACCCTTTTGCAAGAGCACATCACCTATCAAATGACCATGTTATTTGATGGATCAAAATGTCAACATTGTGGGGGAGTATAGATCATATTTATTCCCTTTGTCTTTAAACCTCTTCCTTTATCCTTCAAACTTGACTTCGATTGTACCAATAATATGGCCAAGTATGAAGCCCTAGTGATAGGTCTCTAAACCATTTTAGCCTTGGGGGTCAAGATGATCATTATTTTTGGTGACTCCAAACTCATGGTCAACCAAATAAATGGGTCTTATCAATACAAGAATGATGTTTTTCAATATTAAAAACAACTAGTTGATGTACTCTTAGCATCATTCAAACACTACTGCATCCAAGCCACTATACAATCTACAAACAAGTTTATTGATAGATGGCTTCTCTCACTTCCCAAATCCCATTTTCACATCTACCTATAAAATATCTATCATTATCCATCATATTACCTAGCCTTCTTATATCAAATTAGAGTCTCCAACCATCTTTAATGTGGAGGAGGCCCAACCTAACCTTTGGTATAAGTATATCTTTAACTATCTCAACCTTTCCATCATCACCTATAATATTTATAGGAATGGATGAAGAGCATTCATTTAGGGTACTTCTCATTACACCATATTAGGGGGAATCCTTTACAAGCATGGCTTTGATGGATTTCTTTTTCACTACCTACGTAGCCACAAAATATATCATGTTATCAAGGAAACATATGATGAGATATATGGGGGAGACTTTAGTATTCTAACCATCATTAAACACATCCTTAACCTTGGTTATTATTGGCCCACCCTTAACCAAAATTAATGTGTTATGTGAAGAATTGTGTTAAATTTCAACAACATGCCAACTTACATCATTCACATAGCCATAGTCTCCAAGTATCTAAAGATTTCTTTCCCTTCTTGCAATGGGGTCTGGATCTTATTGGTGAAATTAACCCCCATTCTTCAAAATAACATCATTCTATCATCACTGCAACAAAATATTTCAAAAAATGGGTAGAGGCTATTCCTCTTATTGCAATCAAGGTTGAAAATATTATTGATTTGATCAACCATCACATTATCTGTCATTTTGGTGTTCTTCACAAAATTATCACTGATAATGGTAAGTCTTTTAAGAACAAACAATTCCAAAGTCTTTGTGATACATTTAATATCGAGCTAATTTTTTCTTCACCTTATCATCCACAAGCTAATGGACAAGTTAAAGCTTCTAAAACAACCATCAACAACATGCTAACTAAAATGGTTAATATATCTAGTTGAAATTGGCATTTACACATCCCCTTCACCTTATGGGCATATCATATGAGCATTCAAACCCCTATGAGTGCTACTCCTTTCTCTCTTGTGTTTGGATCAAAGACTATCTTACCTTTCAAAGTCCAAATACCCTCTCTTCACATATCCCTAAAAGATCTCATTTTTTAGGGTGATTGTCATCAAGAACATTTAGTCCAACTTGAGCTACTTGAGGAACTTCATTTATCCACACTTAGCCATCTTCATGTCTATCAAGAGTGAATCAAGCATGATTATAAAAATCACCTTATATTACATGAATTCAATATCAAAGATCTCATCTTAAAATAAAATCAACATGTCACTAATATGGAGAAAAGTAGGTGGGGCAAGTTTGCTTTTAATTAGCTTCGATCTTATATCATAACACACAAGTATGGATCAAGAGATTACTTTTTGTACTCTCTTGAAGGGAATCCAGAACCTGAGCCCCTTAATAATTTACATCTGCATCCTTTCTTTTGTTAAACAAGATCAACTCCATCTTTTGTCTAACTTAAGCTCATCCCTTGTTTTCACCCACATTCATCTCCTTATTTTAAGGACAACCAATTCTAGCTAAATCATGTGATTATCCATTATAGCCTTTGCCTAATCTTGAATATGGGTACCATGTCTCTACCCATAGCATAGTTCTCATGGTACTTTTGTCCCTTCTTAAGATGGATTACCATGGTTTTTTTTGCTTAAACCTCCTTTACCCATCATCAACCTTCTTGTATTTTAGTCTTACCTTCATGAAGGTAAATTTTTTGAGCCTATATAAGTAAATCCATGTCAATAGAAAAAGAAAAATAAACCAAAAAAAACACAAAAAAACAAAAAATCATATGTTCTATGGGTCATTCCAAGCATTCATAGATTGCTCCCTTAAAGGATAGCTATCAAAACCAATCCAAATTGCTCAATGTAAGGTAGATTACTCTGTTGAAGGAAAAATATAAAAAATCCTTAAATAAATCTCACAAACTAGTCCACTCCCTTGAAGGATGGATGAGTAAATCATTTATCAAAGCATAACAATTCATGGGAAGCTTCTCACATCGATCAGCTTCCCAATCAAATGACCCAATATCAAAATAATAAAAAGGTAAAAGTAATTCTAAAAGTTGCAATCAACTTTCATAAGTATATTTCCCTCATCGATCAGTCTACACCTTATATGACACGGACTTATTTATACTAGTTATTTATTAACCTACAGAAGAGGCATGCTCATCTCACAAAAAGGTTCTATTTTCATCCATCACCCGTTTATACCCTCTATAAACAAGGTATTCTTGAGCTTAATTGCCATTATGTGATCAAGAAACTGTTTAACTAACTAACAAATGCTAATGTGAAGCATTCAAAGGGCTTATGTTCATAAGCTGATTTGACTTCAGTTTGTTTTAGTCCTTGCCAAAGAAGAAGCATCATGACTTCTTCTTACTCTCTCATACTCACTTGTTGATATGTTCATTATGATGCTTATCTCTTGATTGTCTTCTCTCTCTTATCCTTTATCACATTTAGTTTTGTTATCCAACTTACTCTATGTGTTTTAAGATTGATTTACCTTAATCTAAATAAACGCAATTCATTACAAACATTTAATTTCCAATTATGTGTTTTATTTAGTGGTTTCCTTCTTACCTTATTCATTTAAGTATTGTTAATCATAAGAACATTTTAATGAATTAACCATCTCATACATAAAACATCATATAAATATCCCATCACATCAACTAATCACAATCCATCTATCATATCTATAACCATTTAATCATACATCAAAATGAATAAGTCACCCACATATGTTACCCACCACATGTCTAGTCTAAGTAAGGAAACATGGACTCATTAATTTAAAACATGAGCATCATCATCAATACCCATCACCATAACCATATCAACATCATAACATCATAAACATACTTATCATGAACATAAATTAAATGATCATATCCATCAAGAAAAACCAATAAACCATATCCACATCATGAATATAGTCATCAATGACCATGTCGATAATCATAAACATCATATCCATGTCTAATGAAACATAACATCATAAACATCATCACATCATGAACATAACAACATCCATACAATATCAAAATCTTCATGGAATCAACAAGCCATCCACGTATGTCATCCATCACATGCCTAGCTAGGTGAGTAAAACATAAATAATAACATGATAATCATAAGAAACATCATGATCATAACAATAAATAACATCTATAACCATAGATAAAATACATAAACCATAATCAAATATATATCTCATGAAATCATAATCAAAATAATCATCATATACATATTAATGTTTACAACTCTCAAACACATACATCTCACCATATCAGCTCATAGGCCAATATCAAAATCATATAGTACATTAATAATATAAGGTATCATATGAGTCTAAGACCCTAGATCACCACTACCTCATGGAGCCTTCCCACCTTTTAAACCTATAGATGCAACCCATTGACTTGGTGTCACACTGGTAGACCCTCTGGTGATATCTACTCAGTACTCACCCCATTTGGGCTCATCTAAAAGATATATAAAAACTAAGGCCTCATACTACATCATCTCCTTACGTTTCACCACATATCTCATCATAGAGATAGTCTCTGATGGTCATGTAGGTGCCAATACTCATGATCCTACCTATTTGAGAGCATCTCTCTCCCTTATAACCATGGCTAGCTAAGCTCTATCCTAATCTCTTTCCCTAGTAAGAGTGGCCACCTAGTGCCATGTCATGTCTCTCTCTTGGGTCACCACTACTAGGGCTCCTTATACTATAGCTAGTGCTACCCATGCTTGGTCTCTCTCTATGAGCAATGCCTATCTATTAAGGGCATGCACCTCTATCTAGTCCCCACCCCCTCCTCCATATACACATCTATGACCTACTAACTAACATGTACATCATCTCCTTCAAAAACTATCATGTCATAGTGTGCCATAAACCACATAAGATACTCCTATGTGACACCTGCATCATCAAATTTTGGCCTCACTAGTCAGCTCCTCCCAATCAAAATCAAACTCCTTCAAATGTGGTTTAGGTAGTGTAGACTCTGTATCCTCCCTTTGGTACTATGGGAAAGCACTTGGGATATCCTACACTAGCCCAAAATACATCCTCACCCTATCAAAAGGAATCAAATCTACCTAAGGGTCTCATCTTCCCTCAATCCACTTATATCTCTATAATGATAGGGTCTACCTAAAATGACTTGCCCATGTAGTAAATATAAAATATGACCTCTACATGACATCACCCTCAACCAATGTATCAAACCTATATCGATACCACTCTAGGTCATATGTCCCTCCCCCTATCCTGATGAGTACATAATCATGCCTCCAATGCATGAATCTAACTCTATAATCCATCTAAAAAAATCCATGCCATGGTAACCCACCTAGTCTAAGTACCCTAATGTGATCATACGCCCAACAGTGTATCATAAACCCAATACTGATGTCATACCTCTTGTGTGACCTGTAACCCTAGAGCTCTAAGTAGATCTATATAATTAGGATAGGTACCCACATATATACTATCTGATCCATCATTATGCCTACTATAACTCCTAACAACATTGAATGAAATCTACCACTACTCAAGTCTGGAGGTGCATAGCAAGTCATGGCCATTATCATCATCATCATCATGACCCATATCAATCCATTATCCCTATGATATAAGAGTGTATAATGGAGGGCTCTTGCATGCCACCTCATGTGCATTGATTCCTCCCTATGTAGCACATCTATGAGCTTATCTCTCTCCTCATTATTGATGTGCTCTATCAACTCCCCTCATATTGTTAGCCTCATGATGTATTATATGTCCTCTAATAGCATCATCATCTCTCTGATTGGTAGCAATAATGTGTTATTGGTCAATCCCATCTCTCAATGAGGGCCACCAATATAGCTACATCCTTGGGAATACACTAATAATATTAGATACCTTATAATCCCACTATTATCAAGTGATCCCACTCTTGGTCTATTATCATTTGATGGACCTCATCTAATAATTGCAGTAATCGATCATGTACCTATAACTGCTCCCTCACCCATAAGGTTGGACATGTTCCTTAGTACATTTTACCTCTCAAAATTCCACATATGAATATTACCCTAAACCTAACCTTACCCTTCACCTCATCTACATATACCCTCACCTAATTCATCCTCAACCACCTTACCTAGTTTACCCTACACCTATATTCCCTTTACCTTACCCTTCACCCATTCTTACACTATATTTTTACCTTATCCTAAACTACTGATGATCGAGTATCAAATGATGATAGTTACTTGTGGAACCATCACTAATCACCCTCTATCATTGATGGTTCAGTGGTAAACTACTAATAATCTACACATTGACCATTCTGATGGTCACCTATCGACCATCGATGATCACTATGTGGTGACTTTTAGTAATACACCAAGCCCCAGGGCTTCACTAAACTAACTAAAACTTTAACTAATCTTCCTAATTTTCACCTAACCTTACTCTACTTATCACCCCTACAAGTGACCACACAATACCTACCCACCCCATAGCCAATTTCATACCCATTCCTCAAAACCCACTAAATTCAAAATTCCTACCCCTACTCACCCATAATAAACTATAAAACCAATAAATTCAATAAAAATTTTAATTACAAAACTAACCTCATTCTATGACCACCATCATGGTGGCACTCTCACAATTGTGGTTACTCACCCCTGTGTTCTACCACTACCTCTTTACATCCTCACTGACTCAACTATGCTTTGGCCCATAGGATCACCCAATCAACTTTCATCCACCTCACCTAATCAAAAACTCCCTCATCTCACATGTGTCTCTAAACTATAGACATTTTTCACTCAAACAACATTGAAACATTGAGGGTCATGATTTATAAATGAGGAAATATAATCCTAATTTGACTTTTAACCCACACCCTTTTAGGGTTGACATCCAACCATCAATAGTCACTACACAACCACCGATGGTCAACCAAAATAAATTAATGGCATCAAAACTACACTTTTTACTCACTCTTCCCCATAACAACATTACCATTAGCCACACTTATTGATGATCACCTTCTCCATGAACCCACCAACCAAGCAAACCACCTAGATTTGGTCATTTTGGCCCAACTTTCACACTTTTTTACAACAACCATGCCTTGGTCATTTTTTGACCACTAAGACTCCTTTTATATATTTAAATAACTTTACCTTACTCTAATTTTTCATTCCAACCATTTAGGTATCTTGGATCATGACCCTTCATAGTCTCAATACCTATGACCCTTTTATATCTTCCTAAGATCACTTCCTACCTTGGATACCTATGAAAACATTGACCTTGCCTAGAAGACTTGAATTTACAAGTAAAACCATAACTTCTATTCCTAAATCTGGTCACTTGGTCCACTTGTCACTTGTCCTTCTAATACCTACCTTGTTTTACATACTACTTCACCTATGATAACAGAGTCTATGTATGATCTATGATATCACACTTAGTTATATTTTGTGTACATATTTATGCTCCATTGACCTACCTATCACTAAATTTATCACCCACTTAACCACTTTTCAAACCTATAACCAACTCTATTTTACCTTATCAATTTTTGATTTGAGGGAGAACACCTCCTCCCATACTCAGGGCATCTGACATTCGACCCACCATCTATTTTTTTATTTTACATCTTATAAATACAAACTACATAATAAAAAAAGGGAGAAATATAGACATTAAGAAACCATACACTACAATTATAGATCTTGCATTGACCCTTAAATCACCCTGGGCCCCCTTGGGACCATTTCATAATCTTTCAGCCACCAAACATAAATTACAATGGCTAATTCTACCATTTTAACTTTTCCCTCTCAACCACTGATGATCAACCTTTATCCATCGATGGTTAGCCTTGACCACTGATGGTTTTACCCTTAACCATCTCAAGGATTAACTTCAACTAAAAATCCATCTTGATTTTTTATTAATAGATGTTTAATCTACCATTTTGCATAATCAATGCATGCTGAGCTTAAAATGAGATAGCTTGTTAGACACCTTGTTAAACTTATTATTTCACCCCTCCCCTCTATATTAAGAGAGGGAAAGGAGGTGAAAGATCTCATCAACAAGCATTCTCATAACTTCTTATGCAAGATATTAGAGCTTCTTGTGTAGGTATTCTTTTAGCTTTCAATAGCCAGGATAAAGGTCAAAAGTGCTACTACAATTCATCAATCAATAGCCAAAGTACTATCACTCTACCAAAATTATTTTAAAATCCATAATAAGATTTCAGCTGACCCCAACATTCTTCAGATTAGTAATGATAAATATAAGTATATATTTGTTATCAATATTTAGTAATTAGTTTTGTTATTTCATTCCTTGTGTCACTTTCCCTCTGTCTCGTAACCAGTAGCCAAACCAAGTTCACCTTCCATAACCTCCCTACAAACTTATTAGCCAAAATTCTCTTCCTAAACTAGATCCCACAGTAACCATAAATGGTTTCCCAATCACCAATGAATTTTACCCGAACCGTTAATGATTTACTAACCATCAATGGTTACCCAACCATCGATAGTTTAACACAACTATTGATGGTCTCTATCTATAATTTTCAAATACCAAGCTTAATTGACCTATCAAGCCCTAACCAAATCCCATTTTTTGAGTTTCTATCTTATCACAAAGGATCACTCAATCTTATAAACCATTTTTGATTCATTTATCATAGATATCTAATCATTTATTGCTATAATTAGTCAAACGTACTTATTTCTTCTCAAGCATTTATTTTATTTGATTTTAGTATCTTCTATCATTTATGCAAGAAATTCATATTTCATTTTAAAAACTTAATTATTTAAAATTATGGATTGACAACCTCCAAAGAAGCTTGTGCTTCTTAGATATAGCTTGCTAGGCATTTCGCCCTACTATCCAACTAATCAACCATTTATTTAGTGGTTTCTTATCTATAGATCATCCTCCTAAGATAAAGAGTAGTATCTACAACTATCTAGATCAATGTGCACAAACCAAACCTAGGTTTTACTAACTTCACCCTTCTTTCAAGTTTTACATCTTTCTTATTAGAAATAAAGCAAAATTTAAGTGAAATAGATATGCCTTGATGGATAATTCATTGAGCCAGGCTACTTTTGATTTTTAGAATGATATGTTATTTGGGATGGGACCCATTTAACCTTAATATCTAGATTAAAAAAATTATTATCTACAAGTACCTAGGCACTTGGGGAGCCTCATTTTCATCATGGACCATTCCATATCATTCAAGTCATTTTTACATTTAATCCTTTTCATCCTAGCCCATCTTATTGTTACTATTAGTCTTCCTATCTTAACCTTGTTACATAAGTGGAAGGTATATTTAGACCTATTTGGGAATTTTTTTTGTATATTATCCACATGAAACTTTGATGACTAGACACATTTGGTTCTCACATTACATGATCTTTGGAAACTCCTAGTCCTTTACTTCAAGCCATTATAGGATTAACTATAATGGCTTGAAGTTTGTTTAGACTATGTAGGTGGCACTCAATTTTTGACATTAATTTGACCACCCTTATTCCATGATCTCACCATTTTATGATAATTTTAAGCCTACACTCTCACCATTTTTTGAGAATCCTAAGCCATGCTCTTTCCATTTTATGAGCATTTTAGGCTATGATCTTATCATTTTGTGAGTTAATCAATTCTGCATATCATAATAATCCATTTATTTGAGATGCCAAAAACCCAAAAACATTCAAAACAATTCAAAAATACTATAAAAATGGAAAAATATTAAAATCTCCACAAGAGATATAAAGCCACAAAATTCAAAAACTTTTGTCTTGTCCTAAATCCACTCATTATCCTTGATTTATCATTGAGCCACTCATGTTAGCAACCATTGGAATGTGTCCTTCCAAAATTCACCCTATTGGGGTAGTTTCATTATTGGCTCTAATAATTTTGGCCACCTTGGGATGTGTCCTTCCCTTACATGTATCCTTTCTTTGGGTCACCATCCCATTATCATTATCATTGATCCTATCAAGTGGATTTTGTCTAGGTTAAACAACGAGATGTTTTCTATTGATTTTTTTTTGGTTTGTGTTTGTTTTCTTGTTTTATTTGTTATTTTTTTCATATTTATATTATTTCCTTAAATAATTCCATTATGATAATGAGTTCATTAACATGGTGCTCCTTGTCAATCACTTGTACTCATGTCCATCCATTATCATACGCCAAGATTATCATCACAGTTTTTCATATAGCTTATGTGTTATTGTCATTTGTCTATTATATTGAGAAGAATTCCTTACATGAACTATGATAAAACATCATGGTGTATTATATCATGATGCATACCATTTTGTGCTATATCAAAATTCAAGTATTGGAGGTCTATTCTATAATGTTGTAGCAATAAATCTCCTTGTCTATTACCTATAACACAACCAATTGACCAAAATTTTGGCTATGTATATGCTCATAAAGATGTGTATCTATAAATGATCATATAAAAAAATTCATAAACATCTTATCATCATCCTCCAATCTAACATTTCCATATTCTCTCCTATTTTTAGGAGAATTGCATCAGCCTGAGTTCCATTTGGACTATGTAGGCAACACTTAATTACATTTAGTTTCTAAGATTAGATAATCCACACTTATTTATTTCTTATTAACATTCATATTATTTCACCATTATCTCATTATTATTCAAACTTTATTGTGTTCTTATATTCATCTATTCATTACCTTTGAGCATTATAATGTGCCTAGTTTTTATGGCTTCTTCATTATTTGAAAAGTCATTATACCATTGCACTTATGTTTGCATCATTAATATCATATTTAATTTATGAAATAGGCTAAATCCTTGAGCTATTATTGTTTATCAATCAATGAATCAATTTAATTATACTAATCAATGATCAAAACTACCTTGCTAGGGCAAATTACTTTGTCAATGATCAAATCTTTCTTGTTGGGGAAAATCATTAGTTAATCGGTCTATATTTCTTGTAACTCCAAGCTATGTAGTTTTCATCCTATTTCAAAAAATTCAAAGTGTAAAGCTTTTTTTGGGATAAATAAATCCCCTAAGACCACAACTTTCTCCCTATTTTTGGTATGTTAAAGTGTGTCGTTTATCTTGGGATGAACGGTCCTCACCTAATTTGACTAATCTGAGGCCCTTAATTCTCATCTTGAGATGAATGGTCCTCATCATTTTATCAAGTTTATAAATTGAGACCTTCACCTTCATTATAGATAAGATTTTGAAATTAAAATTATTATGCATAATTTTATTAAGAGCTTCAACCATTCTCTAACCATTTGAAGCCAAAACCTCAAGTGAATAAGGAGAAATGATGTTCATATGTGGAACCACCATTGCTAAATACTACTAGTTCATAAGCTGAGCTCATGCCTCTTTAACCAGATTAACAAGTGGGGTATTCAAGGAAGATAAATGATTTTGTATATATTCTATTTGATTATTCATTTGGTCATCTTAGCTCACCCTAGGGAATAGGCCTAGAGTGTTAGTTATTCAAGTTATTTTTGGATTTCATTCACTATTAATTGGCTAACCCCATTTGGATTATTATTCTACATTTAGCACACTTTGTGAGACCAACACACCCCACAACATTCTTGGGAAAACTCTTGGACCTTATAAATTTGAAAAATATAAATTTTGACCTTGTTACATTTTATTTCTTGTAACTTTTCTAGTTTTTTTAGTACATAATAACAAATTTAGACTGTGAAATGATGAATTTGCATAGGAAAATCATAAAATTGTCACTAAGAATATAAAATTCATCCTATAAAGAAGCAAATTTGTTTTCTCCATTTCTATTTTTTTACAGGTCTACATAAAAGAGAAATCATCATCTACAATATCGAATTCATCATCCATAATAGTGAATTCATCATTAAAAAAATCATTTTCTCTATCTATTTTTCTTACAAGTCTATAGAACCATGAAATCATCATAAGAAATAATAAAATCATGTTTGATAGTAGAAAAATAACTTTCTTTGTGTTTTTCTTAAAATTATAAGAAAAATGATTTCATCTAATGGAACAACAAATTCATCTGATGAAATAATTAATTTATCTAATAGAATAATGAATTCATCTAAAAATCAACCTACTTAATTTTTAGGCTATTTTTAGCTCATCTTAATGTTATGCTAATTAATTTCACTATTACGTTATTTCTATAGTACAGTTATACTATCCAATAAAAATCCATTAAAGTCATGTCTATTTGGGTCCAAATCTAGTTTGGAATAAATTATTCACATTTAGGTCACTTTTGAATCCATTCTTATACCAATCCATTTAAAGCCAAATTTGGTTTATCTTGAACCACATACCAATCCAATTCCATACCATAATAGGTTTGTTTTGAACCATGTACCAAGCTAATCAAAGCCAAATCTAGTTCATCTTGAGCCACATCCCAAACCATTCCAATCCAATCAGGTTCATCTTGAACCAAGTTCAAATTCTAATTAATTTAGGTTAACTTTGACCAAAGTTAGCTTCAAAGCCAAATAACTGGAATAATTTCAAATCAGGTCTATTTTGACCCAATCTAATTATTCTAAGTCCATCACATGCCAATTCAAGCCATTTTTTATCTTTATATTCAATCTCCTA
Organism: Torreya grandis; assembly: GCA_037957365.1. NCBI lineage: Eukaryota > Viridiplantae > Streptophyta > Pinopsida > Cupressales > Taxaceae > Torreya > Torreya grandis. Next base: position 685,844 of record JARHVA010000959.1, on the reverse strand, counting down.
CACCTTTCAGTTTGGAATGATGAAGACATGCTGTCCATCATTTATTTCATTTGAAACATTTTAAATCCTATTCTTCCTTCTTTGGGTCAATTCCATTCTAGACTGATCCCCTTGCATGTGTCCTTGCTTGAGGGCATTTTTTCTTCCATTTTGATACATGGCATTCAAAACCAATTTGGATGACACCCTATTCAAGTAATACAAGGACACTATTATTTTGTGGATTATAAAAGAGGGAGACAAACTCTAACCTAAATTTCCTATGGATTGATTGCATAACTTTTTTTCAAAATAGGAAATACCTATGTTGAAGAGGAAACTTATAGACCCACACTAACATAACCATTTCATTGATTTTTAAGTACAACATGAAAGTCATATCTTCGCTAATCATCTCATGATTACTTTAACAACCTCTCTACATGCTACTTTATTTGATAATTCCTTGTCTACTTGTCTAATATAAATTCTAGTCTTAGAACTAAAATAAACCCAATCATTTCCCCTTCAAGGGCCATTATCTATTGAAGATACAAGTGCATTCAAGTATGATAACTACTCATTTAGGATATGTCATGATCCTCTTCCCAAACATAATTATATTTGTCTACTTCCAAAGAAAGAGTAGGATAGTCAACTAATCCTTGATATTTTTGTAGAATCACCCATATTTGACCAAATTTAGACCATTGTTAGTCCACCTCTATTTGACTAGGAACATATATTTGATGAAGGATCCATCTTGGATGATCCTCTATTTGAATATCTAATTGTTGAGTAATAACCTATTATTCAATCATTGCCAAGCATTACACATTTAAAAAAATATTGTCTCAAATCATTCATTTCCAAGCAAAAAATGAGAAATTTACTTGTGGACAATGCAATTCAAGATGCCATTTTTGTAGACACATTTACATCAATAAGTTTCCCTTTAGAACCAAAATTATTATTAGTATCAACATCAACATCTACATTAGAAATAGGTTTCATTTTATAACCAATATTATTATAAGCATCAATATCATAATCAAGTTCTATCTTAAAACTAATGTTAGAATTAGGATCCATTCTAAAACCAATATCAAATTTAGCATTAAAATTAGAATCAATGTTAGCTTTAACATTGGATTTAGATCCCCTTGAGTTATAATTAACTTCCGAATTAGAATATATTAGTAGGTATTATGACATCAGCTATACATTTATACTAGATCCACTTGAGTTTGCATAAACTTCATAATCAACATACCTTAGTAAATGTTACAACATCAACTACACACTCCTTGTTTATTAGATTGAAAACATTTATGATCTTTCCACAATTTTTGAGGATGCTTCCTTCTAAATTGATCAAAGTTCTCATAGTAGCCTATGTGAGGACTATGCTACCTTTTACCCTTAAATTAATATTACACATGCCTTAAAAATTAACTATTCTAGACATTATATTGACATCCATCCTCACACATCTATTGATTGGGACAAACAAAGTCATAAAATGTTGAAATTATTCTATGGTGACATATCAGTGACATAATTTTGGGGGGACCAAGATAACATTTAAGAGGAAAAATATTCTCCTAGTGAAACACTGTTTAAGGAACTAGGGAAAAATCAAAGTCTAAAATCAACAACTTCTAGTGAAACCTCATTTAAGGTACTAAAGTACAATCAAAATTCTTTAGTGAAACTTTTTTTAAGGCACTAAGGGATAATAAAAATGAATTATCAATGTCCCTTCATGAAACTTTATTCAAGGCACTATTTGATAATCCAAATTAGAGCAATAAGGAAGATTTCATTGGTGAAAACATCTTCAAGGTGCTAATAGTTGATCCAATTAGTTCTTCATTACTTGATAAAGACATTATTGAAGTCAATATCGACCCCACCACAACTAAAATCATGTTGAATATAGAATCCATGATAATGTGTGTGACAAAAATTCTCCATCTTCATTTGTCCTTCAACCATTATACATTCCATTGTGATCCTATCATTCATTCAAGACCTATTTTCCATTACCATATCAAATCATTTATCCAATGCCTATCCTTCTTTACCCTTCTTGGTAGTACTCTTTTCAAAGAGACTAAAAAGACATCTTTTTTAGAGGTTTAAAGGAAACAAAATCAATGTCCAATGGAGATCATAATAGAAATGGTGTAGTCCAAATTAGAAATAGGTTCTTAACATAGCAACTATTTAGAATGGGTATTGGTTAGATAGGAAAGGGTCAACATTATGCATCTCATAATCCTCCATTGAGTTGAGATGCCAAACAATCAAAAAAATTATAAAAAATCAATTGAAAATCAAAATCAAAATAGAAATAGAAACAAAAATATTTCATCTAATAGTGAAAACCATGTTTATGCTATCTTGGACAAGTACCATGATGAAAACTAGGTTTATGGCATCATGCATAAATAATTTGTTGTTTTCAAGGAACTTGGAACTTGGGGGCAACCTCATTTACATTATGGACCATTCCATACCATTCAAGTCATTTTGGCCATTTAATCCTATTCAATCCAACCCATCTTATTGTGACTATTAGTCTTCCTATCTTAACCTTGTTATAGAAATGGAAGGTATATTGAGACCTATTTTGAAAACATTCAGGTCTATTATCTGTATGACACTTTGATAACTAGACACTTTTAATTTTCATGTGAAATGGTCCTTGGAGACTCCTAGTCCTTTCCCTCATTTCCATCTATTATTATCCTACATTATCCATTTTTAATTCATTCATTATTATCTTTCATTATACAGTGAACTATAGTAGCTTGAGGTCTGTTTAGACTATGTAGGAAATGCTCAGTTTCTAAGGTTAACTCAACCACCCTTATTTGATACTATCACCATTTTGAAATTATTTTATGCCTATGCTCTCACCATTTTGAGATCATCCAAAGCCACACTCTCACTATTTTATAAGTATTTTAGGCCCTGTTCTCACCATTTTATGAGTTAATCCATTTTGCATCTCATAATCCTCCATTGAGTTGAGATGTCAAAAACCCAAAAACATTTAAAATAGTCCAAAAATATTAAAAAATGGAAAAGTCTTCAAATATCCATGACAGATATAAATCAACAAAATTTAAAAATATGTGTTGTTCTAAATCCATCCATTATCTTTAATTTATCATTGAGTCACTCATGTTAGTAACCATTGGAATGTGTCTGTTAGGAACCCATGTCCTACCCTTCTCTTTGCATTATTAGTATATTAGTCACTATGGATGCATATGCTTTATAATTCATTCTTCGAGCATATTTGAATTATCCCACATACATGGGAAGTAGTAGTTATTATAATGATATATTATTTAAGTGTGTTAAGGATCAATGAAGGCATCCACATATATTATTGTATTGAGCTTACTCAAAGGAGGTTACTTCCTCAAAGTGGCCTATGATCTAAAGGTTAGTTTGGGTTGTTTTCCAAAGTTCATTTGATTATTCATTTATTTTTTCTAGTTCATAAATCTGTGTAGAAGGATCCTCACATTTGGTATCAGAGCACTTTTTTGACCTACAGGTAGATTTTAGAGTATTTTTTTTCAACAGTGGCTTTCTAGGAGCTATGCCATTTATAGAAATATTTTTCCTTACCTCTATTTTCTACATATTCATTGCAAGTTTAGATAAGGGTAAATACCCCTCCACATAACTATGGGAAGTACTTGGGCATAAGCCCTAAAGCTCATTGACGATTACCATAGGATTCTTAAATTAGATGGCCCATTGAGAGGACCTACCAGAAAAAAGAGAAATGACCCCATCCCGATTGACTACTTTACACCCATGAGGTAAACCAAGAGTTGTTATTTAGGGTAAATCTATGTCCATAAATTTTTTGGAGCAATACTCATTCAGACAACATTGGTGTCCAGAGAGACTCTTTAAAACCCTTAAGGAATCAAATACACTTGGGGAACATACCCAACATAATGGTTTCATAAGACCAAAAATATAGTGATCACAGTTGAGAATAGTTGGTCACCATGTACTTGTAGATAGGTTTTTGGTAGGAGCAACCAAGTGGTAATCAATTTTTCAAAAAAGAGAAAAAAAGTTGTATTTTTCAACATATCTCTCCCTTTATAGTTCCTTTGAATCTCAAAATTTATTTGAACACTTTAAATTCCATTCTAATTTTTTTATTTGAGGTTCCATATCCAAATTCCACTTCTATTAGCCAAAAATCTCAATTTTTGATTTTTTAGCTTTTATCATAAATTCTTTAGTTTTTTCCCTCTTGATGTAGACACTATAATTTCATATGTTATATATAATTTATTAGGTGTCATAATGAATTTATTATTATTTTATTATCCTAAATATCCCTTTCCTTAAGTTTAAATTATTCATCATTAATAACCTAGTAATTTGTTTTTACAAATTACCATTTTACCTCCCTAACCACCTAAATCTATTTACAATCTATGGAATCCTAACCCTTTAACCAACCAACCCACATATAACCCCGTCCTTAACAACCCAATATATATAACAATAAAAATTCCTATAGTTAGAACAAACCAATGTGGATAAAACCATCTATAGCTAAAAAGGGTAAATCATTACTGATTCTCCCATGATCGATGTCGATTCTCCTGATCGGAATCGATCTATTTATACTCAACCATCCATTTGGCTCAAAGACCATGAATTTTAATTCTTGGAACACTACTTATAATTTTTTAAGAGAGTTAAGGAGAACTTTAGCATTACTCTATTGAAGGATTACTTATACTTGTGGGAAAAATACATTCTTCTTGTATTTCGGTTCAAGGTAAGTATTTATTATGTTTATTTCATTTCTTTTTATACTCATATGTCTTCTTAATTATATTTAACTTATAACACATTAGATCTCTCTATTTTCCATATCATTATCCTCTTTCACCTTGTAAATATCTACTTTTAATTAAGTATAGTTTGAATAGAATCGACATTGATTCATCTAAATTGACACTGATTCTACAGAATCAACATTGATCCACTACACTTTGTTTTTAAATTGAGCCTTTTAATCCTAAGAAATTTATCTTCAATATATTCTAATTCTCTATCTTTTTAAACATGGCATTATTGTGTAAATGACTACCCAAAATTTGGTATGATGTCATTCATATTACTAATCTACCCATTGTATCTCAACCTTAGTTTACTGACCAGAGTGACATAAACTTTGAGTTATCACTTTGTGCCATTATTTACTCTCCCTCAGTTGAATCCACTTTTGACCAACTTGATTTTATATAAGAGGATGTGAATTTTTCTATAGCCTGTTGGGATGAATATTTTTCTTACATTGATAGTTTAAATGAAGATTAATTCATAATCATTATTTTTATCACATCTTATCACATATTTATCTTTTGTAATTTTAGTGATTATTTATCCACTTAATTATGAAAATAGTGAGTTGACATCTACTTGAGGAAGTTCATAACTTTTTAGGACTGGTTCCTAACCAGGAAGCTTATCTATTAATCTATTTTCTCCAAGTTATCTCTTTTTATATAAGTTATTCTTCCAAGCCAAAAAGAAGTTACTCATCATTGGATTTAAGTGGTGCACAACAATCTTCCTATCTCTAAGTATTATTCATAAACCCTACCTTTCATTTCATTTTTCATAATTTAATTAAATTAAAAGGAAAAAGATGAAAAACTATTATAATATTTTGGCATGCCTGGTGGGACCCCTAAGGTATCATTTTTAATATTATAATTCATTGTGAATTTATTCATTTAACTCCTTTTCTCTTGATTGTTGTTTTCATTCAAAATGAAAATCCAAATTTTTTACTTATCTTTTTAAAGGTTAAAAATAATTGCATCTATTTTTTGCTTCCTTAGGTAATTCATATAGATTAATCTAAGCAGTTAAATTATCATAGTAGTCACTTCTTTTCACACACATACCAAACCACTTACATAATAATTTCATCAAACATTGACATAATGGAATCGATTGGGATTTCATCACCTAGCAAGAACCTTCATCCTATCTATCCTACTTGAATTTCACTAATAGGGGAGAACCAACTCAATATGATGACTGAGTATCAACTCTAGTTATTAGATATATAATGGTTAAGCACCTAACACCCTTATGTTATGATGTGTGAAGTGAGGGTGTAAGACCCAATACCAAGCCATGTATCAATTCTAGTAAAGAGATCTTTTGAGATTAAATAAACCTGAAACCATCTCTAAATTTTCATTTCTTAGTACCTTCATTAACTTTTTTCTTATCACACTAACATTAATTTTTTTTAAAGTAAAATCTTTTTAGGTATATCTTGTAGTGTGTACCTTTATTTTTCACTAAAATGAGATAATAAGAAAAAACATTGTGTCTTTTTTTTCTTTTCTCAATTTTGCTTCATCGTTACATGGTTTGGATGCATCATCAATCATTAAAGGAAACTAAATCCCTAGCTTCATCCTCATCCATGGAGAACTCCCTGAGTCCTCCTACCTCCCCTAAGTCCATGGGGGAAGATATTCCCTAGTATTATACTCAGGGAGATCCTGAATTCACCACCATATTGGATAGTAATCCAATCATGCTTAACCATTTCATTATCACTCAAGCTATTCACATTCCACTTTCCCCTCATATACAATTTTTTTGGGAATGATTTTGGCATGCCTCTAGAGGAAAATGAAGGATTTACTACAACTATTGTGTCCTCCCCCAATAAGTTTTGATACTAACACTATGTAACATTTAAATAATCTACCTCCAATAACATATAGTGGTTCATCCTTAACTAGTACCCAAGATCAAAATATCACCACACCTCAATAATTGTCTACTCTACCTCTTACCACAACACCTCAAAATTTAGTTATCTTAATCCTAAAATATCTCTCACCTATCCAAATTAGCGTAGCTTTAAATCCCCAAACTCAACCTTTGCAACAAGCCCCTGTGAGTCAACCTCCTCAAAAATATGTCTCACTAACTACCCAATACATATCTCCTTTAATATCTTGGGTCCATATATATCCCCTTGCAAGACCCATAGTATATGGAAACATCTTAATCAATTATGACCACCTCAGTTGGTTACCCTTTATCATATCCCTTTTTTACTTTATTTCTTACCTATTAGCATCCATAATAGAATGTCTTGGGGGGTATTCCTCAATATTATACCTGACTAGACATCATGAGTATCTTTATAAATAGGATGGCCAATTTTTAAGCTTATGCCTTTGTATACAAAAATATGTTCACTTATGATTAAATCTATACCGAACCTATTAACCCAACTTTTCCCATTAGACCACACCCTTTATAGTGGGAGCTTTCAAAATTTATGAAGTTTCAAAATAAGGAGGATCCTTAGTAGCAAATTCAAGCATTCAGAGATGCTTAATATCTTACAGCTCATGATGACGCTCTTCTCCTTAAAACCTTTCCCATGTCACTAGTTAGACTAGCCTTAGACTAGTACAGTTTGATCCCTCAGCATTCCCTATTCTCTTTTGGGTAGCTAACCCAAATCATTTTAGAGAACTTATCTATCAACATCACAAAAAAGTGACTATCATAGACCTCTACACCATCCTATAATTCAATGATAAATCTATCATTGATTTCATGGCTAGATGGAGGAGTCTTATAAATCAACTCACCTTTTCCCTCCCTCAACCTGAACTAATTGAATTATTTTTGAGATCATGTGCTAAACATATCTCTTCAACATTATGGGAGTAATCCTTCAAAACTTTTGATGAGGCCTTTTCGATCACCCATAAACTATAAATTTGAGCTTTATAAGAAGGCAATGTGAAATTACGTAGTAAAAACTTCAAACTTGATCCCTCTAAAGAGACTATCTAAAACAAAACCAAAAGATTTTCTAATTCCATAGTCTTAAAATCAACACGCCCATAAACAAAAATCCAATCTAAATCATCTACCTCTTAAGCAAAATCCTAAAAACCATTAACACATTTTATTCCACTATAGTATAAACCTTTAGGATAATCTTACACATTTATATTAGATAATATCTTAAATAAATCTATCATCAAAATCCCTTTGGTGAGACCTCTTGATGACTCTCGTCCTAAGCCTAGATGGTTCAAGGAAAATGAATTTTGCAACTAACACCATGTAATAGGCCATAACATGAATAGGTGTCGTTATTTCAAGGGTCTAGTATGAAATATTATTGATCAAGGGAGTTACAATTAGATAAACTTAATGCTCCCCCTAATCAATCTATATACATATTTAGGTAGCCATTCCCTAACCATGCTTCTACATCTAATTCCATACATGCTAATTCAAGATCCACCTCAGACCACGAGAACCATGTGATCAATCCATGATCAACTTTTGACTAAAGAGGTTGGTGGTGCTTATGTACCTGATCTCCTTATAGTAGATGCCTTTAAACCATTTGAATTAAGTAAAATTATCCCAAAAACTTACTAAAACTTTTTGGATCTCATTATTTGGGATCCACTTGAGGAAACATTATATGAAAACATTTAAGATGATCAATTAGAAACAAAATATGTAATAGATATCAAATAAAAGGCTTATTTAAACATTCCATAATATATGCATACCACTCCTTATGTCATCTCAATACTTTCATGTAACATACCCATCCCCTCTAGCTTACTTCCCCCTAAGGAGATGTTACGTTATCTCAAACAAACCCAAGACTAGCTCCCCTCATAAGAGCTAAATCTTAGAGAATTTAAGGGGAAGAATATAGGTATCAAAAACAAAAATCTTAGGGCATCATGAGGAAATTCCTTGCAACATCCTCCCATTAGGATTAAACTCCCCATAGAGGATATCCCCATTACCCCTAATCAGGTTCAAAAATGGAAGGTGCCTCTGCCACCTATTCAAATAAAAGCATTTATATTGGGACCTCATCCTTTAACAAGAATAAATGCCACTATTATAGATTCCTCTTCCAAAGAGCATGTGCCATCACAAAGGGATCTTCCCACTATGATAATGACAATACATAACCCACTGAACCCCTAATATCCACAAGGCTTAAGTGTAATGTCCTATCTTAAGCACGAATTACCTACTATAAGGAATATTCCAACAATTAGTTCAAAAGATCAAGGTTAAAAAAAATGCAACTTCCATACCAATGCCTTTGAGGATCATAAAACTAGTCAACATACATTGAAGGGGTATTATTCTAAAATCCTCAATCAACTTCTCCAAACCTCCCTTATCACTCTATCACCCATAAAACCCATTGACCCTCATATTCAAAGACTAGTGTGGTATCGAGAAAGGAAGAAATATGTGTATCATATAATAGCAGGACCTGATACTGAGAATTATAATGTGCTAAAGTTGTGGTATAAAACTTATTAGAAGAAGTTGATCTTTTAATGGAAAATTTATGTCATAACTATCCCCATAGTCAAACCACTAGGGTCACATCTACCTCAAAAATTAGAATATTACCAACAATATAGAAATGGGCTTTAAAGGAAGATAAAATCTATAATATATCTCAATATCAACCCCTCCTAAACCCTCTAAATGTGGATGCATCTAAAAATATGACAAATCTACCTTTGTTTCAGATAGACATAATTTGCATAGTTACGTGATCCTAAACCCAGGCTCATAAGTCCCATAATCATGATAAATCAAAATTGACTATTACAAAATATCTTACCATAAATAGTCCTATAATGCCCACCCCAAAACCTGAATTTTCCATTTTAGGAAAAGCAAAAAATAATAATGCTTCAAAATTGATATAGATATCCATCCTAAAGTAGATTCATCAGATACTGGTCAAGATGTATTTATATGAACTTGTCAAAAAATCTTTGTAACATCATGAGGCTATGATAGTAGCCTTGCAAGCCATTGAAATACAAGCTAATGAACCCTAGCCTCTATTAACTTTTATTGCATCACTTCAAAAGCTGTTATCCATAACATTCCATGATTTAGAAATATCACTATTATAACCTGATGACCAAGATCTTCCACTATTTATCACTATCCAAATTGATCAGATTCAAATCAAACAAGTAATGATTGTTAATAGAGTAAGTATAAATATTATCTCCTCTCATGTATTTAAGCAACTACAGTTATCTAAAACTATTGTAGCATAATCCTAGCCAACTTATGAGCATTCAATTATATTGTGGCCCCTATATTATGAACAATCATCCTTCCCATTCAAGTAGGAATACATACTTTACCCAAAATATTTTACATAATATAAGGAGACTTTCACTACAACATACTACTAGGACATCATTGGATATGCTCCATGCATTTCATACCCTCCACCTTGTACTAATGCATTAAATTTGAGCATGAGGGAAAGATCCATAATGTCCCAACTGATTCCTATCCATTTAAAAATTATAACCTTAGATTCACACTAAATGAAATTTTAATTCCATTACAAAATGTGACCCCATCATCATCCAATGAGTTTTCATCTAGTACGATAATCCCTGCATCAAGGATTGGCAAGGATTCCATTAATTCCATGTTTCAACAACTATTGATTAGAGATTATCATTTACTAACACTCAATACTCTTCCCACTCCCCAAGCATATGGGCATCGAGAAAAATAACATACATATTGTCCTAATCTAGGAGAGATTATTCCCTTTGGTCCACCTTTCCTTCAAACTGATTTGATCTATGGGGGGATCGATCATATTTATTCATTTCTTGCTAACCAACCCCATTCTAAACCATTCACTTCAAACTTTTCATTCCTAGATAAACCCAACTTTGCAAAAACATACCTACAATGGTGTTCTTGGAAGGGTTTCAACATAGGATGCTATAAATAAGGGTTGCATGATGTCATGTTAGGATATTTTAGGAAACCCCATGAAAGTCATGGCCTTGGTTTTAACAAATATCCCAAAACTACCCCAAAAGTTACTCTTCTACCTATTCTTGAAGAGGACACATCATCCTCACCATCCAACACCCCTTCTATGATAGATGACATCATATCCATTCCCCTAAATTTTTTTAAGTCAATGCCATCACTATAGATCCTCTCATCTATTGTCATGATGGGGAGGTCAAAGTCATTCTTTGATCCTACCTAAACATGATAGGGTAGGGTTATCCCACCATCCTTATTTTCTTTAGTGTTAGGATGATGAGATAATCTTAACTCATTTAGGTGTAGAGAAATCCCATCTACGTAACTCCCTTCTATCTAAAACCTATAGTCTATTAAATGAGGCCACCATTGACATTAACATAGGATCTTATGAAACTCCATGAATTATTTAGGTCATAAAATCCTTAGATCCTTAAGAGCACTAGGATTTTTCTACATTTTTGACATATCATAATGAAGCATTCGTTTGGTCCTATAGTGACATGCCTGGCATAAACCCTACTATTGTCATTCATAACATTTTCACATTCCATGATGCCAAGTCTATAAATCAAAAACTTTAAAATGTGTACCCTCATGTTGAACTCTTAGTCAAGGAAGAGTTATAACATCTCTTATCCATCAAATTTATCTAGCCTATTGATTACCCTAAATGGGTATTTAATATCATCCCTATCACAAAGCCCATAGGAAGAGTTATAACATCTCTTATCCATCAAATTTATCTAGCCTATTGATTACCCTAAATGGGTATTTAATATCATCCCTATCACAAAGCCCATAGGAAGAGTTATAACATCTCTTATCCATCAAATTTATCTAGCCTACCCTAAATGGGTATTTAATATCATCCCTATCACAAAGCCCATAGGGGGACTGCACCTTTGTACTAACTTTCATGACCTTAATCTCATTTATCTTAAGGATGATTTCCATTTCCCTAATATTGACCAATTAGTGGATTTAACAACTGGTCACAAAATGTTATCACTTATGGATGGTTTCTATAGATATAATCAAATCCTTATCACACTAAAATATCAACATAAGACCTCATGTATTACTCCCTAGGGGACCTTCTACTACTGGGTTATGCCTTTTAGCTTAAAAAATGTTGGGGCCACCTATTAAAGACACATGAATTATATCTTCCATGATATAATCATAAAATCATTGAATATTATGTGGATGATCTCCTAGGTAAGTCAAAACTACAAAAAGACCATCTTTCATTAATCTTCACTTGTTTAATCTAGTTTTATGTTCATCTCAATTCTAAAAAATGCATTTTTAGTGTTTTAACAGGTAAGCTTTTAGGTTTTATCATCTCTATTTGAGGGATAGAAGTTGACCCCACTAAGATCAAAGCCATTTTATAAATGTCACTCCCATATAGTCTTAAGTAACTACGTATTTTTCAATAAAAATTGTAGTTCATTTATCATTTTATCTTCTAGTTATCCAATCAATGTCAACCATTCCATCACCTCTTAAGGAAGGATACCCATTTTAATTGGTACTTTTTCTATTAGGAGGCCTTCAATTCTCTTAAGAGCTACCTTCTTTCACCACTAGTTCTCATTCCTCTGAAGGAAGGGCAACCTTTCTTCTTATATAGTTTAACCACATATCATGTCTTAGGAGCCATGCTTGCCCATTGTGATGAGCAACATAAAGATCAGGCAATTTATTACATCGAACACAAACTTTGTAAATATGAGGCATGTTATTTGCAAAAAAAAAAATTATGCTTGGCTCTGGTCTTTGTAGCTTATAATCTTCACCATTATCTATTCAATCACAAAAATTATGTGATCACAAATTTTGATCCCCTAAAATTATGTATTTAAAGCCTTATCAAAATTAGCAAATGTCCAAATGGCTTATGTTTTTGTAGAATTCGATCTCAATTTTATCCATCAAAAACTAGTTAAAGGTTAAATTATTATTGATCATCTTGTTGAGGCATATCTTTCTAATAATCAACTAATTAATTATGAATTCTCAAATGAATCCATCGCTTCCATGTCTTAAGTAGATCCATAATATCAAATGACTCTATTCTTTAATTGATCCTAGTGCGAGCATGGTGAGGGAGTTGGAATTATCCTAATCCCTCTTAGGGGACACCTATACCTTTATCTTTTAAGCTTGATTTGGATTGTACAAATAATATGGTAGAATATGAGGCTTTGATCATAGGTCTCCAAACCACTTTAGCTTTAGGTATTAAAACACTTAATATCTACGGTGATTCATAACTTGTGGTCAATCAGATAAAGGACATATATCAATGTAAAATGATACCTTTTATAAATATAAGAGCTTGGTTGATCAGTTATTGGCTACTTTCAAGCATTATACTATCCAAGCCACTCCACGATCAACTAACAAGTTTGTGGATACCATGGCTTCTTTGGCCTCATTTATCCCATATTCCTTTTAGGTGTCTAAGTTATTTGTCCTTATCCATAAGGTTAATAAACCTTATTTTACCAAAATTAATCTTCCTTCCATCCACAGTGTAGAGGAAAATCCATTAGATCTTTTGTATGCACAAATATTTGATTATTTATCAGGGGGGATTATTCCTCCAAATTTATCTATAATTGGTAAGCAAGATTTTTATCATTACATAATGAATTTTTTCATACTAGGGGTGTTATCTATAAGTATGGTTTTGATGGCATCCTTCTTCATTATCTCCAAAATCATGAAGCTACCCTCACTATCAAAGAAGCTCATGATGGGTTGTGTGGTGGACATTTTAGTGGTAGCACTTTCATTAAGATAATCTTATGATTAGGCATTATTGGCCCACTTTAAATGAAGTTTCATTATGATTTGGAATGATTCACTCCTAGGTTATGGCTTTTCATTATGGCCAAATACAACATTCAGAATGGTGTACTCCCATAAGAAAATGTCAAGTGTGTGTTTTCCTTTAAAGAATGCTTTTGTTTAGTCTCCTTGTAAGCATTATTTCTTTTAATAGGGTTTTACTTTGGGTTTTCTTCCAAGTCTCAAAGGAATTTGCCACTTTATTTTCTCAAAGAACTTGGTCCTTTTTTACTTTGCTGAAGGGTCTCTTTCTCAAGGAAATTGTGCACTTCAACATTTTTGAGGGGCAGTTCCATCTTTCTAAAGGGCAGTTCCACTTTTTTAAAGGGCAATTTTTAGGTAGGTGGACCATTTCAACATTTATAAAGGGACATTTTCCTCAAAGAAGGGTATAGGTCCATTTTTTTGAAGGGAATTCCACTTTTACGAAGGGTTCATTCTTTGGGTTTGTTTTTTATTTCGGACCTTTTGTCCGAAACAAAACGTTTGAAAGAATTGATATTTGCAAATTTTTTGAAGGAATTATTTCAGACTTCTTGTTCAAAAAAATATTTATAAAGGGTATATTTCAAATTGCCAAAGGGTCTTTTTCTTGAAAGTGTCCTTTAGAAAAAGTCTGAAGGGACACTTTTAAAAAGCCCAAAGGGCCTTTTCCTCAAAGAAGGGTCCACTTTCATTCTTCTAAAGGGCATATTTCAAGGAAGGGTACAGTTCAAAGGTTTTGAAGGGAATCTCTTTCAAGAAAGTGGTCACTTGAAAAAATTCCAAAAGGGCAATTCCATTCTTTTGAAAGGTACTTCAAGTTTCAAGAGGATCTTTTCACTTGCAAAGTGCCCTACACGAAAGTCTGAAGGGTCTTTTACCTTTAAAAGTATCATTTGAAAACGTGTTATTGGTCTACTTCCAAAGTTTCAAAGGGACACTCAGGTAAATTTTGAAGGGTATAAAAGTCATGTAGAGTCCGTAGAAGGATTGCTAAATGGAATTTTAAAGAAGTCCAAAGGGACACTTTTATAAAGCCCATTGAAAAACACCTATAAAGTCCATAGAAAGGGCATGTTTGAGAAATCCAAAGGGTATTGAAAAGAGAATATAAGGGATTCCATAGAAATATAGTTACATGAACATCAAACTTCTACCTCAGCAAATAGCTATTGGGATTGAAAACCCTAAATACTTAAGGGTCTAAAAGCTTGAAGACATCGAGCTTAGAAAGCCTGAAGTAGGTGAGCTCCAATAGCCTAAATTAATCTAGCTTGAAGACTCTAAAGTAAGTGAGATTGAATAACCAAAATTATTCTACATAGTGTAAATCAAGATTCTCCAAGGGCTTAACTTATAAAGACTTTATAAGTTAAGTAGTCATGAAAACCTGAATTACACTACAAAGTGTAAATCGGGTTTTCGGTCTACTCAACTTATAAAACTTGATCCAATGACTAACCCATGATTCTAAAGATTAAAAGTGGGAATTATATGAATGAGAAGCTACCATGTGGCATAAGCTATGGTAAAGATGGCTTTTCAAAGGTAGATGGAGGATGATTTGTAAGCATTCACGCCAGACAGATCAATGGTAAAAATCAATGATCCTTGTCATTTTTTGATGACTAATCAAAAGGCATAGGGCTAACGGAATACACATAGGTTTTGGTGGTTTTTCATCTCTAAGGCTAAAAAAATTGAAATCAACTCCCCTCCATGACATTACACATCTTGATAAGATGAGGTGAAGTTGTTAAGCATCAAGACAAAATTACAACAAGTGGATCCATTGGTAGCAACTGTATTGATGTCATTAGTCAATATCTTGTTTCTGCTTGGTAACCATTGGAGAAGAATATTCAAGAGGGTAGGCCAAGGGAATTAAAGGGGGTGACATGGATCAATTAGATGGACCGAATGAGAATCATTAGAAAAATTAGTTATAGCTGAAGATGAAGACTTCTAAAAAAATCAATCCCTCTCCTTAGTGTCAAAGGCCTTCTCCTCTCACTTATTTTTTTATATAAATATATCCCTTGGTTTAGGTTAAAAAAAGACCACACAGTGTATGAAGCCCTACTATAATTATATCACATTTTGCCTTTAAGCATTAAGTACTAGTCTATTTCTTTTGAAGTTTTGAACAATTGTCTGAGTGTGTAAGAGATGTATAGTGATATCAAGTGATGGTTTTTATCCTTATATCCTTTTTAATTCATGCTTGAGTAATATTTTTAGATCTAACTAGTCATATAGAGTGTGTCTAAGTGTATTAAATTTCTTCATGTGTGGTACTATTTTGAATTGTGCAAAGTTTGCCTTTCAATTCATTTGCTTTGTGTCATTTTACACATCTCACCTCTGTGTTGAAATAATTGTGTTAGAATCCTTAGATCTTGGGAATGGTTTGTATGTTTTATTATATTGTGCACTAGAATATGACATTCACATGGAAGATAATCTTGGTGTATCACCATTCTTAGAGTAGGTTTTCCCTTTTTGTAATTTCTAACTCTTTTCCCTTCAAGAAAGTTGGTTTAGACATAAGTGGTTTTGCAAAGAAACATTTAGGGAGATATCCCTTTCAAATCTAGATTTTTATTTCCCCTATAGGCACACCCATATGCCTGAAAATGTCCCAACATTGCCCAAATCTAGAAGAGGCCTGAACACCCCCTTCCAGGGTGCAAAAATTAGAGATAATGGTTTTGGCATTCCTGATGAGACCCCAATTCCTAGTTGGCTACATGTCAAGGTGAATGTTAGTCTTGATAAACCTAAGTTTATACTCTTAATACAACATTTAGTGACTCTAAAGGGTAAGAATCCTTGGTTATAGATTAAGTTTTCCAAGTTTTACTTTATGGTCCTCACTTGGTCATCTAAGATTCTTGACCAAACCCCTTTAGTTGAAATTCTTCTTGAAGAGAAAATCCCTAAACCTTTCTTTCCACTTAGAGATCCTAGAAAAGGAAATTTTGAAGAAGAAGAAGAAGTTGAGGAGATCAAAGAAGTAGATCAAGAGGAAAAAAGAGAAATGGATAGACAATAGCCTTTCCTAGCCTTTAACACACAAAATCTAATTGACCTTCCTACATATGAACCTATCCCTCTAAATGCTACTAAGAATCTCCCTAGTTTCAATGGGGAAGGTTATATTATCCCATATGAACATATTAGGGACATATCAAATTTTTTTAACTTTCACAATGTCACCTAAGCCAATATAGCCATTAGGTTACTTTTCATGTCTCTAAAAGGCAAGGCACTTGACTAGTATAGGACATTGGAAGGGGGTTACATTACAAGTTGGGATGGATTTAGAGAGTTATCGGTAAAAATATTTAAAAATAAGAGTGACCATGCCTCACTAATACATTAGTTGAAAGTAATAAAGAGAGGTGCCAATGAATCTATGGGGGATTTCAATGAAAGGTTTCAAAGGAGATGGCATAGTTTACTACCTCTCACGAGACCTCCTCCAAGATTTGTGTTCACCACCTATCTCAAAGGTATTGGTATTGATGTAGCAGTGATGTTACAATCTATGGAAGGATTCACTTTGTCTGATGCATATGAATTACTTATTGAATCTAAAAATAGCTTGATACAAGATGGAAGACTCCCTCCAAGACTTTCCATGTCATTGTTATCTCATAGTTTAGTTAAAGCTCTAATCATAGCTCAAATTCCTAACGCCAATGTCAAGCCAATATTCTTCCCCAAGAAAGTGGATAGTGTTGTGGATAAAGATGATGAAATCTAGTCATTACATGCTCATCTCAAGCAATCTCAGTTCTAGACAAGTGTTCCTCCTAATCCACAATATTATCCTCAATAAGGATATATATATCCACCATAATACAATTACCAAGGGAGAGGATAAGGTTATAAAGGTTTCAATAGGCAACCCAATGCCTATAATCCTAATACCACTCCTCCTAAGGCAGTTGTTCTAGTACATGCTAACCTGGTCTAAGGGGAGGATCATTTGGACTAATGGGGACAACCTCAAGGTCATTTTATGCATGATTTTGGAGAAGAAAACCAAGCTTTGGTGGCACAAGAAGAAGCTAATCCTTACATGACATTAGAAGAAGTGAATCATAGTCAAAGGAATATCCATGGAGAAGGTAGAAACCAAAGTGCAGGCATGATGAACTTTCAAGTATCAAATGACTATGTGTTCAATCAAAGCACATCAGTTGTGGCCAACACAATAGATAATAAGAGAGTGTTGGGAGAAGATAAATAAGAATGAGTAAATCTAAGATGTTCCTCTCCAAGGCCACTAGATGTGGATCCTAGTGCAATTCTTACTACGAGTTATGCCCCTTAATAAAATCAAAATTTTAGTTGGGTTGTCAAGCCTACAACACAACAATTTTAGACTCCTTATCTACATTCAAAGGTCCAAGAAAAGGTAAATTCTCCCTCTCTAAAAATTATTTATTATTTAAAGAGTTCTAAGACAAGCATATATCTTTGAGAAGTCTTTCACATGCCTGGTCAAAAGGAGCTCTTGCAAGAACAGCTTGCAAACTTTCATGTAGCCCCTCAAACTTCAAATAATAATAGTGTAGCCCTTAAAAATCATCTAACTCCTATCTTAGATCCCTCCACCAAGTATAAAAATCATCCACCCTTCTATCTCACCCTCATTATGGGAGACAAGTTGGTCCATAATTGCATTATGGATAGTAAAGCTAGTATGATTATTATGCCTAAAGTGGTGGCTGATAAGTTGGGATTAAAATATGAGCCACATAACAAGGGTGTATTATAGCTTGATGGGACTCAAAAAAAAATATTTGGATTGGTTAGAGGTCTAAAATTATTCCTACATGATTTCCCAAGTTTCCCCATTTTACAAGACATTGTGGTGGTAGACCTTCCAGCTCATTTTGTTATCTACTTGTCAAGAGACTTCATGGTTAAGATAGGAGGGTAACTTTCTACTGATTGGTCTTTCCTAGATTTTAAAACAAGATATGGAACCAAGGTGACCATAAGGACTCAACCATTATCAAGGTTCCATATCAAGCCATAAATGGAGACAAACTCAAATGAGAATTACCTAATTACCAAAGATTATGGATAGTAAAGCTAGTACGATTGTTATGCCTAAAGTGGTGGCTGATAAGTTGGGATTAAAATATGAGCCACATAACAAGGGTGTATTGTAGCTTTATGGGACTCCAAATAAGATATTGGGATTGGTTATAGGTCTAAAATTCTTCCTACATGATTTCCCAAGTTTCCCCATTTTACAAAACGTTGTGGTGGTAGACCTTCTAGCTCATTTTGTTATCTACTTGTCAAGAGACTTCATGGTTAAGATAGGAGGGTAAATTTATACTGATTGGTCTTTCCTAGATTTTAAAACAAGATATGGAACCAAGGTGACCATAAGGACTCAACCATTATCAAGGTTCCATATCAAGCCATAAATGGAGACAAACTCAAATTAGAATTGCCTAATTACCAAAGAGCAAGAAGGTGCCATGGATAGTGAAGCATCCTCCCCCCTTGAAGGTATTTTTGATCTTTTCCTTAATAAGTAAAACACTAAAATATATGGAATAGATCCATATAATTTCATTGAAGATACTAATTTAGTATTTTATTATATGCGTGAAGGGGATGTTCTAATCCCTTCACTCACTATTAAAGACCATGAGCTTGAAGGAATTTGGGAAATGTTTTTTGATGGCTCAAGAATCAAAGTAGGTACAAGAGCTAACATTATGTTAGTTTCTCCATAAAATAATAATTATTACTCCTCATATAGATTACACTTAAATTTCACTTGTACTGTGGTAGAATATGAAGGCCTAGTCCATGATCTCCAATGGGCAAAGAAGATAGGAATCAAGAATATAAAAGTTTATGGAGATAGTGAGTTGGTCATCTACCAAGTAAGAAGTTAGGCTACAACCAAGAATAGCTTGCTTAAATCCTACAAGCATAGTGTATAGGACCTACTTGAAGACTTTGATGCCTTCAACATACAACCCATATCAAGGGATTTCAACAAACTTGTTGATAGATTGGCTACCATAGGGGCACAGTTTGATTCAACTGTTGATGTGGGATAAGAGAAAAATCAATCTCATATCAAGATCATTATGAGACCCTCTATTCTAGATAATGAAGTGTCATGGCAAGTGTGTGAAATTGATGAACTCATTGCACACTTCTTGTAAAATGATGTAGGTTTCTCTTCAAGAAAACAAAAGAGACTACATGATCAATATGAAGAGCAAATCATTTAGCTGAAGACAAACAAGGTACCTAAGGGGATAATTACCTTAGAGAGTGTTTTCAATGAGGATTATTAGAAGTAGAAATAAAGAGTGAGAATGTTAACAAAGGAAGAGAACTATGGAAGAGTCCTAATTTTCAAGGACAAACTTTTGAAAATTGGAAAGGTATGTTCTCAGCCTGAGAGGTAGGCTTTTATTGAATTGTGCAAAGAGTTTCATGACATCTTTGCTTGGGAGTATAAAGACTTGAAAGGGTTTGATCCAAGTGTAGCTTATCATACCATCAATTTAGAACCTAGAGTTAAACCATTTAGGCAAAATCAAAGGCATATCAATCCCAAGATACAGGAACTCATGAAGAAAGTGCTGACCAAGCTGATTGAGTGTATGATTATCTTTCCTATCAAACTCTCAACTTGGGTGGCTAATATTTTACCTATCTAAAATAACAATGGAGAGATTAGAGTGTGTGTGGATTTTTGAGGTCTTAACAAAGTGTCTTTCAAGGATCATTATCCACTACCCTACATGGAGTAAATTCTATAGTTTGTTTCAGGTTCTCAACACTTCTCTCTTCTTGATGGTTATTCAAGCTACAACCAAATATTGGTAAATGAGGAGGATCAGTTCAAGACAGACTTCAATATAAAGTGGGGAACCTTTGCCTATAAGAAGATGAATTTTGGTTTGTCTAATGTTGGAGCCACTTTTCAAAGGGAAATGGACATGGTTTTTAAGGTTTTAATCAATAAGTATATACTTGTGTACCTAGATGATGTAACTATTTTTTCAAAAGATGTTGTTGATCATATGAAACATCTAAGGTAGGTGTTTGAGAAATGAAGGGAGTATGGCATATCCGTTAATCCAAAAAAGTGCATCTTTATTGTTCATGAAGGTAAAATTTTGGGGGACATTGTTTCAAAAGGAGGCTTGTCTATTGACCCCAAAAGGATTGAGGCTATCTGAGGCTTGTCCTTGCCTCAACATAAGAAGAGACTGAAAAGCTTCTTGGGGAAAATAATTTTTTTTATAAGGTTTATTCCAAAATTTGTAGCTGTGTTAAAGCCTATCATAGCCATGCTAAAAAAGAACTAAGTTTTTACTTAGACAAAAGAGGGAAAGAACAATTTTGAAATAATCAAACAAGCGATTGCAAAAACCCCTACTCTCTTAAACCCAAACTTTTCCAAGGATTTCATACTCTATACCTTTGCCAACCTTGATACCATCTCATCCATGCTTATGCAAAATAATGATTAAAAGATAGAGTAACCAATTACATTCTTTAGCTAAGGATTAGAGGATTATGAAGTCAAATATATATTTGTTGAGAAGCAAGCTTTAACAGTGATAAGGGGATTGAAAAAAATTTAGGCACATGGTCTCAAACAATAAGATACATGTCATGGTTTCTCATCCCATCACCAAAGAGTTTCTCCTAAGTAAGGACCTTAATGAAAAGAGAGTTGGCTAGATCAAAAAGGTGATGGAGTATGACATAGATATCAAGGTGACAAACTTGGTGAGAGGACAAGGATTATGCTAGAATTTAGCTTCAGATCTGCAAGATCTAAAAGAAGAGGTCTTGAACAACCAAGTTCACCCCCAACCAGCTGATCACATACCAATTCAAAGCTGGACACAAGACATCATCAGTTTTCTTCAAAATGGTGAGTGTCCCAATGATTTGAGCATGTCTCAAAGGAGATACTTTAGATTGCAGACCATTCCCTATTGCCTTGTTGATAATGTTATTTTTAGAAAGGACACAAATGGTGTGTTGTTGAGATGTGTTGACAGTGGTCAATTTGACATGATATTGGAAAGTTTTCACAATGGTATAGATGGAGGTCATTTCTCTCCTAGAACTATAATTGCAAAGATAATGAGGGCTAGTTACTATTGGCTTAGTATTTTTAAGGATTGTTATCATTGGGCTAAGGTGTGTCCTCAATATGACTTGTTTATAGGCAAATAGAAACTTGTATCCCTTTCATTGAATCATATATAAGTGGACCAGCCTTTCATGCAATGGGGCCTTGATTTCATTGTTATGATCAACCCTCCATCAAGTGATGGACACAAATGGATATTGACTACTACTGACTACTTCACAGGGTGGGTAAAAGTCATTGCTTTGAAAGAGGCAAATGAAAATGCTATATTAGAGTTCTATGAGAGCATTATAACAAGGTTTGGAGTTCCTCATGTCATCATTTATGATAATGCACTTGCTTTCATAATTGCCAAAACTTTTGATTGGGTAGGTGAGAATGGAGTTCACTTGAGTACCTCCTCTAATTATTACTTTCAAGGTAATGGATTGGTTGAGTCTACTAATAAGAACCTCATCAAGATCATAAAGAGAACATTAGAGAAAAATCAAAGAGCCTAGCACAATAAGTTGAAAATAGCTTTATGGGCAGACAAGATTACTCCTAAGAAATCAATTGGTAACTCTCCCTTTGTACTTATTTATGGGAAAGAAGATAGGTTATCCATATCCTAAGAACTCCCTAACCTAGAACTTGTAAAATAGCTAGAATTATTTTAAAACACTCCAATAGAAGTCAGGTTGATAGAACTAATACAATTGCAAGAGGCAAGGGATGATACACACAAGGCTATGGAGCACCAATGAGTACTCATGAAGAAGTCCTTTGATAAAAGAGCAAGTGCAAGAGTGTTCAAGGATGGTGACTTGGTCTTGAAATGGGATGAAGATAGAGAAAATCCAAGTAGACATAAAGTTTGACACTTTGTGGAGTGGCCCTTACATCATCATCAAGTGCAAGTAAAGCAATTCCTTTCAGCTGTCCAAGATGAATGGAGAAGAGTTTCCTATCCCTATGAATGGGATACACTTGAAATTTTTATATTAGTCCTTGAAAACCATGTTTTGTAAATAATAGCTTAGATGTGTTTTTCTTTTTAGTTTGATATTGTGTTCTCTAAGTGCCTTGTAGCATAGTGTGTTTCCTTCCTTGTGTTGGTGTGTGTCTTTGCCCTCATGTGTACGAATCATCTAGCTTATGTGTTTTTAGCCAAGGAGTTTATTCAAGTTCTTTTGAGTGCCTTATGCATGACTCCATGCCTAATGGAAGGATTTAGGCAATTGGTCTTTGGCATAGTAGGCATGCCACCCCCCAAAATCACTAAGAATGTCGGCCAAAATTCACTCTCAGGTTCTACCTTTTCATTATGGCCAAATAGAACATTAAGAATGGTGTACTCCCATAGCAAAATGTCAAGTGTGTGTTTTCCTTCAGAGAATGCTTTTGTTTAGTCTCCTTACAAGTGTTATCTATTTTGGTAGGGTTTTCTTTTGGGTTTTTTGCCCAAGTCTCAAAGGAATTGGCCACTTGCTTTTCTCAAAAAACTTGGTCCTTTTTACTTTGTCAAAGGGTCTCTTTCTCAAGGAATTGGTGTAATTCAATCTTTTTGAGGGGTAGTTCCATCTTTTTGAAGGGTAGTTCCACATTTTTGAAGGGCACTTTTTAGGTAGGTGGATCATTTCAACATTTTTGAAGGGACATTTTCCTTAAATAAGGGTATAGCTCTATTCTTTTGAAGGGCAATTCCACTTTTCCGAAGGGTTCATTCTTTAGGTTTGTTCTTTCTTTCAAACTTTTTGTTTGAAACAAAAATCTTGAAAGAATTATCCTTTGTGACTTTTTTGAAAGAATTCTTCTTTGTAACTCTTTAAAGGAATTCTTTCAGCTCTTTGTTTCGAACAAAAAGTCCAAAAGAATTGATCTTTGCAACTTTTTCAAAGGCATTGTTTTAGCTTTTTGTCTGAAACAATATTTTCGAAGGGTATATTGAAAATTTTTGAAGGGTATTTTTCTTCAAAGTGTCCTTCAAAAAAAGTTTGAAGGGACACGTTCAAAAATCTAGAAATGCCTATTCCTTAAAGAAGGGTCCACTTTCATTCTTTCAAAGGGAATATTCCAAGGAAGGGTATAGTTCAAAGGTTTTGAAGGGTCTCTCTTTCAAGAAAGTGATCACGTGCAAAACTTCTAAAAGGGAAATTTCATTCTTTCAAAAGGCACTTCAATTTTTGAGAGGATCTTTTCACTTACAAAGTGCCATACACAAAAGTTTGAAGGGTCTTTTGCCTTCAAAAGTGTCCTTCAGAAAAGTGTAATTGTTCCACTTCCAAAGGTCTGAAGGGACACTCAAGAAATTTAGAAGGGTATAAAAGTCATGTAGAGTCTATAGAAGGATTACTAAAGGGCATGTTTAAGAAGTTCAATTGGACACTTTTAGAAAACCCATTG
Organism: Torreya grandis; assembly: GCA_037957365.1. Lineage (NCBI taxonomy): Eukaryota > Viridiplantae > Streptophyta > Pinopsida > Cupressales > Taxaceae > Torreya > Torreya grandis. The sequence goes on along the minus strand of JARHVA010000959.1, from coordinate 661,543 downwards.
AAAGACACTTGCAGAGTCCATAGAAAGGGCATGTTTGAGCAATCTAAATGGTATAGACAAGAGAATAGAATGGAGTCCATAGAAATATAGTTTCATAAATGTCAAACTTATACCTTAGTAAATAGCCATTAGGAATTAATCAGTCTTGAAAATCTTAAAGACTTAAGGCTCCAAAATTTTGAAGATGTCAAGATTATAAATTCCAAAGTAGGTGAGTTCCAAAATCCTAAAGTATTATAGCTTGAAGACTCTAAATTAAATGAGCTTGAATAACCCAAATTACTTTGCATAGTGTAAATCAAGATTCTCTAAGGACTTAATTTCTAAAGACTTTATAATTTAAGTAGTCATGAAAACCTAAATTACACTATGAAGTTCAAATTAGGTTTTCAGGACTACTCAACTTATAAAACTTGATCTAATAGCTAACCCATGATTCCAAAGATTGACAATGGGAATCAGATGAATGAGAAGCTACCACATGGTGTAAACTAGGGCAAAGATGGATTTTCAAAGGTAGATGGAGGATGATTTGCAATCATCCATGCTAGATATATTGATGGTGCAAATCAATGATCCTTTTCATTTTTTGATGACCAATCAAAAGGTGTGAGGCTGAGGGACTCCATGTAGGTTTTGGTAATTTTTCATCTCCAAGGCTAAACAAACTACAATCAACTCCCTTCCATGAAATTATACATCTTGATGAGTGGAAGAGAATATATTAAGCATCAAGATAAAATTTTAATAGGTGGATCCATTGGCATCAATCATATTGATGCCATGACTCAATATCTTGTTTCCACTTGGAAACTATTAGAGAAGCATCTTCAAGAGGGTAGGCCATGGGTGTTCAAAGGGGTGACATGGATCAATCAAATGGCTTGAATGAGCATCATTGGAAAAATTAGTTGCAACTAAAGATAGATACTTCTAACAAAATCAATCCCTCTCTTTGGTTCCAAAGGCCTCCTCCTCTCACTTCTTTTTGCTATAAATACAGTCCTTGGGCTAGGTTAAAAAAAGACCACATAGTGTATGGTGAATCCCTACTAGAATGATATCACATTTTTAATTTACACATTAAGTACTAGTCTATTTCCTTTGAAATTCTGAGCAATTGTCTAAGTGTGTAAGAGATGTATAGTGACAAGTGATGTTTTTCATCCTTCTATCCTTTGTCCTTTATGCCTGAGTAAGAGTTTTGGATCTAACTGGTCATACACTACATAGTGTGTCTAAGTGTATTAAATTTTTTCATGTGTATTACTATTTTTAAATGTGAAAAATTTACCTTTCAGTTCATTTGCCTTGTGTCATTTTACACATCTCACCTCTATGTTGAAACACTTGTGTTAGAATCCTTAGATCTTGGGATGGTCTATGTGTTTCGATGTATTATACACTAGAATATGACAGTTATGTGAAAGATAATCTTGGTGTATCACCATTCTTAGAGTAGGTTTTCCTTTTATATAATTTCTAACTCTTTTCACCTCAAGAAAGTTGGTTTAGACATAAGTGGTTTTGCAGAGACACATTTAGGGAGCTAACCCTTTCAAATCTAGAGGTTCATTTCCCCTATAGGCCCACCCACATGCTTAGAAATGTCCCAACATTTCCCAAATCTAGAAGAGGCCTAAACACCCCCTTCTAGGATACAAGATTTGGAGACAATAGTTCCTTTGATCAAGAAGAAATTGAATATTTAGGACACATTGTTTCATCCAATAGGGTACACATGGATCTATAAAAAATCAATGCCATGTAGCATTGGCTATGAACAACAACCATCAAGAGCCTTCATGGCTTCCTAGGTCTTATATGATACTACCAAAAGTTATTCAAGTATTATGGAAATATCTCATCTCCCTTGACTTGCTTATTGAATAAAAATGCATTCACATGGGATGTTATAGCTGACCAGGCATTCATGGCATTCAAACAGGCTATGTGTATCATACCATTATTGGCCATGCCTAACTTAACCAAAAATTTCACCATTGAAATTGATTATTATGGTCATGACCTAGGTATTATTCTTCTCCAAGAGGTTTATTCCATTACTTTCACTAGTAAATATCCTTTTGGATGAAATTTGTCTTTGTCTACATATGAAAAAGAAATGATGGTAATTCTACATAAAGCATAAAAATGATAGCCGTAGTTACCTAAAAATCATTTTTACATCATAACTAATCACCAGAGATTGAAATATTTCCTAGAATAATGGGTCTCATCACCAGCACAACATAAATGAGTCAATAAACTCATGGGTTATGATTATGATATCACTTACAAGAAGGGTACAAATAATGTCATGACAGATGTTCTCTCACACACATTTGAGGGATATGAACTAATTGGAATGTGTATACCAAGGGTATGAAAATGTTCCCTCTTTATACCACCTCATTAAATAATTGGCCACTAACCCCTCTGTAGTACCACATTATTCATAGGATGGTGCTTCTTTATGATACAAGTCCATCTAGTGTTTCCCCATAACACAGACCTTCATCAAGTCATATTCTATGAAATCCATGCTTCTCCATCAGTTGGACACTCAATATTTCTAAAAACATATGAGTGGTCATGTTGAAACTTATTTTGGAAGGGGATGAAAGGAGAGATTAAATAGATGATGGCTTAATGTGATACTTTCTAAGGTAACAAAGGTGAAACAACAGTGATTCCTAGTTTGCTTGAGCCCTTGCCTATTCCTACTAGGATATGGACATATATTTATATAGATTTCATTAATGGGATCCTAATTTTGGAGGAAAATAATGATCCTAATCTTGGTAGATTTCCTCTCTATATATAGTCATTTTTGTGCCCTCAGCCATCCTTATATAGCATCCATAGTCACACAAGTTTTCTTGGACCAGATCTTTTATCTTCATGGCATCCCTTTTTTAATCATATTTGATCATGATGCAACTTTCACCAGCCATCTTTGGATGGATATATTATAATGCACAAGCACATAACTAATGATGACCTTTGATTTTAACCCCCAAATGGATTGCTAGACAAAAATTATCAATAAATACTTGAAAACATTCCTTTGTTACTTTGATTTAGAATAATAGCAACAATGGGCAAAGTGGCTTCCCCTCGCATAATAGTGGTACAAGAATTCCGAATAAATTTATACTAAAATGACACAATATGAAGTGATTTATGGTAAAGTTCCCTCATCACTTATCTTATATACCCCTAACAGTTCACTAGTTTAGGTGGTCGACACTACTCTCTAACATTAAGATCAAATTCTTAGCACCTTATGGGGTAATATCCATCTAGCACATAACTAAATGAAGTAGCATATTCATCAACACTAATCTAATTACACTTTCAACCCGAATATATGTTTTTTATTCATTTGTATCTATACAAGACATCATACCTAAAACTAAATGGGTGTCATAAGCTTGATCTGAATTTTTATGGGCCATATAAGTTTCTCCAGTAGATTAGGTTTGTTGTTAATAAGTTGGATTTTCCACCTTCCTCATGATTTTACCCATTATTTCATGTCTCCTATTTAAAGAAAGTTCTTAGAACCACCATCATAGTGAAAATAGTTTTACCAAAACTTTATAAAGAAGGCTCCATACTTATTTAATTAGAAGCAATCTTAGACAAGCACACCTAGCAAATTTGCTCCTACTCAATCACAAAAGTCTTATTCAGTGGCGTGGATGCAACCATAATATGCAACATGATAACCACTATTCCAAATTCAACAACGATTCCCACATCTAAATCTTTGAGGATAAATATTTTTCTAAAGGGGAGGGGATGTTAGGAACTCGTGTCCTACCTTCTCTTTGCATTATTAATGTATTAATTGTTATGGATGCATATGTTTTGTAAGTCATCCCTTGAGCATATTTGAATTATTCCACATACATGAGAAGTAGTAGTTGTTATAATATATTTAGTATTTAATTTTTATTGTTCAATGAAAACATCCACAAATATTATTGTATTAATCTTGATCAAAGGAGGTTTCCCCCTTGAAGTGGTATGTGTTCTAAAACTTATTTTGCAATATTTTCCAAAGTTCATTTCATTGTTCATTTATTTTCTATAGTTCATAAATTTGTGCAGAAGAATCCTCATAATATCCTTCCCAAATATGCCCTACTAGGGAAAATTCATTATTGGTTCCAATCATTTTGGCCACCTTGGGATGTGTCTTTCCCTTGCATATATCATTACTTGGGGGAACCATCCCATTATCATTATCATTGACCCTATCAATTGGATTTTGAATTACTTAAACAATGAGAAGCTTTTTATTTCCTTTTATTTTTATTTTGTGTTTGCTTGCTTGTTTATTTTCTTGTTTGCTTCCTATTTATGTTGTTGCCTTAACTTAATCCATTGTGATAACAAGGTCATCATCATGGTGTTCCTTGTAATGCACTTATATTAGATTCTATCCATCAACATATGACAACATTATAATCATAGTTTTTCATACCATTGGCATGTTATTGTCATTTGTATATTGGATTGGGAATTAGTCTTTATGCACGTTGTGATCAAGTCATCATGGTGTTTTATATCATGATGCATACCATTTTATTTTATATCAAAAATCAACTAATAAAGGTCTAATAAAAAATGTTACAATAATAAATCTCCTTGTCTACTACCTACAACATAACCAATTGACCAACATTTTGGCTATGTATATGTTTACCAAGATGTGCTTCTCCAAATAAGTGTATAAAAAAATCCTTAACCTTCATCTTCCAATCCAAAATTTCCATATTCTTTCCCAATTTATAGAAGAACTTCATTAGCTTGAGGTCTATTTAGACTATGTAGGTAGTGCTCAGTTATGTTTAGTTTCTAAGGTCATCTCATCCACCATTATTTTTTTCTTGTTAACATTCATATTGTTTCACCACTATCTCATTATTTTTCTACCATTATTGTGTTCTTATAATAATCTCTTTCATTACCTTTGAGCATTCTAGTGTGCCTAGTTTTTGTCGCTTATTCATTATTTAGAAAGTGATTCTACCATTGCACCTATGTTTGTGTCATTTATATCATATTTAATCTATGAAATACGTTAAATCCTTGAGTTATGATTTTTAATCAATCAATAGAAATAATTATACTAATCAATGATCAAAACCACCCAGTTGGGGCAATCATTTAATCAACGATCAAATCTACCCTATTGGTGAAAATTATTAGTTGATCCATCTATCTTTATTCTAATTATGTCTCATGCATAGGTAATTTCACTCTTATTCTTAATTATTCCTCTCTTTTTTGAGAGACTATCCATGTCTCTATATGACCTCTTGTCGCATCATGGGTCTCTTATTATTTCTTTGTCTAATTTTTCATCCTCCTTATTTTAGATTTTCCATTATTTGAAAATTTTGTTGCTTCATCTAGTATGTCTCAATGATTTCTAAAATAGGGAAATAATATAGACACTCCATTTTTACCACTTTCATGCCTGAACGGTTATTAAAATGATTTCTTTCCAACAATGTAAATTAAGCCTAGAAATCACTGAAGATCCCAATTTTTTCCACATGTTGGATGTAAATGCTATGAATTACATCAAGGTATCCCTAATTGGGAAGTTTCATTATACATAATCATCACCTTCCTCTAATTAATCTCTAGTCAAATTATGACCCAATAAATTAATGTTTTCAACCACTTGTGTGGGACAGCTTATCAAATTCTTAAAAAAAAAAAAAGGCCAATCAAGATTACTTAAGTAAAACAATACAATCAAATAGTTAAGTGAAAAATCCATAGAAATTAGATGAATATCTATATTTTAAAAATATAAAATTCAATAAAACATCAAAAAGGTGACATAATCATGACATCATTAGTCACAAAAGTCAAAAATATAAAATATCAACATATATATAATAAATATCAAGAATGTTGAGCCATTACTCATAAGTGAAATATTAACTAGCATACGTATATTAGATAAATCTATATAAAATACATCGATAGATATCATTATCGAGGTACTCACAATTCAAAATGATATAGGTACCTCGAGAATGATATCTATCGGTGTATTTTACATAGATTTATCTAAGATATATATGCTAGTATTTATACAATATATTTATATATATTATTTATTTATAACCATTTTTCATTTTTATTGTCTATAATTTTTAGGTTTAATTTTTAAATATCTTATTATATTTTTTCCCTTTCATTAAGTAAAAAATATTTCCACGTGGTTTATTTTTTCTGACATAAATAAGTAAAAAATATTTCAGAAATGTGCATAGTAAATAAAATAAATAAATAATATATTTCTATATTTTTTCTCACATAAAAAGGTAAGTAAAAAATATTTCCAAAAATATGCTTAGTAAGTAAAATAAATAAATAATATATTTCTGACATCAATAAGATTATTAAGTAAATAAATAAGTAAAAAATATTTCCGTATGGTTTATTTTTTTTGGTATAAATAAGTAAAAAATATTTTTGAAAATATACATAGTAAATAAAATAAATATACATCAATAGGGTTTAATAAAACTATACATATCTTATTGTTGTAGAAACATTAATATATTAAAAATTAAAATAAATATCTTTATATCGTTGTGGTGTGGTGGTATTTGATTTTTTAATTTTCAAATAAATTTAGCGCTCTGCTTTGCTCTTTTCTTCTTCATTGTTTTATGATTTTTGCTTTTTTTATTTAAATTTATTTATATTTATAGATTTTTTTTTTAAAATCGTTACATCGGTTACTTTTTTTTAATTTATTCATGCCAGCTTGTTAATTAACTTTTAGTATTTATTAAGTAAAAAATATTTTTTTATGGTTTATTTATTCATGCTGGCTTGTTAATTAAATTTTATTTTATAATTTATTTATAATATCAGCTTTCAAATAATTAATTGCCAACCCACTCATGCCATTACAATGTTTCACTCTCTCCTGGATGCCACTATAGGGAACACCTATCGGTGTAGTTACAAAGTTGAATACATTTGGTCCACCAAATTTAAACAATCATGGGCCCTTGATTCTCATTTGAGATGAAAGGTCCTCATCATTTTACCAATTCTATAAATTGAGGCCTTCACCTCTGTTATAGATAATATTTTAAAATTAAATTTATTATCTAGAATTTTGTCAATAGGTTCAACTATTTTACAACCATGACAAGACAAAACCTCAAGTGGTTAAGGATATATACTACCCATATGTGGAGCCACCATTGCTAAAGGCTACTACTTCACAATCCGATCTCATGCCTCTTCAAATCAGTTAACAAGTGGGATCTTCAAGGAAGGTAAATGTTTTTATTTATCTTCTATTTTATTCCTTGTTTGGTAATATTAGATCACCTTAGGTAATAGTCTTATGGTGTTAGTTATTCAATTTATTTTTGGATTTCATTCACTAATGATTGGATAACACCCTTTGGATTCTTAATCTGTAGTTGAGGTATACTCATGTGCCTAGTGTTTTATGGCTTGTTCATTCTTTAAAAAGTCACTATACTCTCACACTTACATTTACATCCACTCGTCATTAATATATGTAATAGGTTACAACCTTGATCTATGCTTACCACTTAATCAATTTATCAAAGTGAAAATCTTCCCTATTAAGGCAAACCATTTAGACTGATCAATGACCAACCCTACCCTATTAGGTAAAATCATTAGTCAACTGAATTCTTCCCTCTTTGGGGAAATTTAATTATTCAGTCTTTATTATAATTCAAATTTTATAGATTTAATATTCTTTCAATCAAATCAAAGTGTGCAACTTGTTTCAAGATAAATCATTCCCTAGGCCAATTAACTTTCACCCTACTTAGGGTATGTTAATATTTGTCAATTATCTTGGGATGTGCTCCTTACCACTTCTCCCCACATTGGAGCTAATTATACTATATTATTATTAACCATTAGAAATCAAAGTATGCAAGCATTAGTCTCATTTGGATTAATCTCATCCATGGGTAATTATACTCTTCTACTTGCTTCTTCCTCTCTTTTTTGAGAGATCATCCATGTCTCTGCATGCCCTCTTAAGGGGGAATCATGGGTCCCTTATTATTTATTCATCTAATTTTTAATCCTCCTTATTTTAAATTTTTCATTCTTTAAAAATTCATTGCTTCATCTAGTGTCTCGCAACACCTTCTTAAATAGGAGGAAAATATAGACACTCCATTTTTACCACTTTTATGCCTAAATGGTTATCAAAATAATTTATTGCTAATAATGTAAAGTAAATATATAAATCATTAAACATCTAAATTTATTTTTAACATTAGATGTACACATTTTAAATTACATCAATGTATCCCTAATTGGGTCATTACATTGTACACAATCATCACCTTCCTCTAATTCATCTCCAGTCAAATTATGACCTAGAAATTTGACATTTTTGGCCACTTGTGTGAGATAACTAATCAAATTATAAAATTTAAAAAATGGCATGTTGATATCTTTTTGCCCCTAGACTCATAAAGGATCAAATATTGATCAAAACACTTGGATAGTACCTTTTTCATTTCATGAATCTAATGCTTGTCATGGCAGTCGAAGAGGGGGCCACTTATCTTTAGATTCTTAGGTAGGGTGTTCATGTAGCATGCTTATGTCATAAGGTGTTTTGTTAGTCACCATTTCACCTTATTTGAACTTGTGTCAAGGTTTCATCATGTGTGACTATGTTTAAGGGTCTACAATAAATCTTAATGTGACCTTCATGGTCTATAACTATACATGATAGGATGACCTATGATGTTGCAACCCTTGGAAAATTATGTGTCCATTTAATTATGCCAAGAACATGTAGAATGTGGTAGAATTCAAGGATATTAGAGCTAATAAGAGGGAGTAAAGGTAACTTTGTTGAAGCCTTTAGCATATTTTAAGTTTTTTTAGCAAATGTTGAGTTAAATACTTCCATTGTTATTAACATTTGATATTAAGTATGTATTGCCTTCAAGACATATTCAAACCATGTGAATAATGATAGTATGACCCTTAAGACATCATTAACTCATCACCAAGGGTAGAATATCTCCAAAATGGTCTCATACCCATCATAATATATGTATAAGGTGGGCTTATATGTTAAAAGGTCTTTTTTAAAGTCAAACACCCTGCATTCACCAAAAAGGGCCCACACATACTTATAAAAGTGACTTTTCAACTTCTATCCATCTGTATTCTCTAATTTTAAAATACATTTGACCTATCATTTCCCTCATTTTAGCCTCTAATGGTTTCTCAAGATCTCAAACCTTAAAAAATGTAGAGAACTGATGTTTTGCATATGCTTTCAAGACTTGTACAAACTTGTATTGTTAGTTTAGAATCAGAGGAGGTAAGACATCTTATGGGGGATCCCTTTTAGGAAATAAAGATAATAATCCATGCTCATAGAGCTAAGATAAAGGCACAAATGGTAGCAGGATCTCTATTGAGCTCTTGGCAAGCTCACAAGGGTCAATTTGAGTGAGATGGTAGAGTTCATACAGGAGGATTCAGATCCTAAGACTTTATAAAAAGGTTAGGGCCCTATTAGGCTTGAAATTAGTGGCATTGGTTTGAATATAAAATAGTTATAATTTATGAACAATCAGTAAGACACCTAGGCAGTCTTAAGCCCTTTTCAAACCTCATAAGCTCAATTATAGGAAAATTTATGAGAAGTTAAATCTTGTTGTGATATCTTGATAATGGGGAAAGATATCCAAATTTTTTAATGGGTGTCCTAAAATCCTATAATCATTTTCTCATGACATGTTTAAGATTAGATCAACACTAAATATTCTATGATTATAAGGTTGCATGTTCGTGTTGTAATATTTTTGTGTTTCATGGAGGAAAAAAGCATAGGGATGATCCATGAAAAGTTTATATGCTTCCCCCATGATCCTCACATGCTCCACATGGCCACCAATGTATCATATAATATCTCCTTCAATTCTCCTCAATGCCCACTATGGAAAGAAGGAGAAAAGATTCAAGCACAACTTATCATGCCCTCATGACAACTAATCTCAAGGTTACAAGTGTATGACTTATGCCTTATTTAGGTGTCATGGGTGATTTGAGACTATGAATGAGTTACTCTTTCAAATGAAATAAACTTACATATGACCCTCAAGATAAACACCCTCAAACCAGCTCTAAAGGGATCCATTGGCTATTTAACATAGTTTAAGGTTTCTTAGAATTATTTATGGCTTTTAAAGATTCTTAGGTTTCATTTTCTCCATCAATATTCTTGATTCATCTATTTATATGTAATATCTTATTGGATCCCTAGGTTGAGGATCTTTAGGTCTCAATAGGTGGTCTTGAATAGAGGGGAATAGTCCATATGGGGTCTCATAAAGAACATATACTTTATAATGACTATATAAAACCATTTTCACCTCATATTGATCCTTTTATCCCAAAATTAGAACTTAAAAAGTATTATATATTGCACTTACATGCTTAGACCCTCCTACACAAGCCTATGCATGAAGGTGAAACCAAAAGCTTGTATAATTCCATGAAAGTTCAATGAAACATTGTAGGATAGTGATAAAATAATTATAATAAAGCTTGGATACTATTATTATATTATCTAAATATTTGAGATGGCCATGTTCAAGCTCAATTTTCAAGAATTTCCCCAAATAGTCACCTATAAATAGGCCTAGATAAATGTAAGAAAAGACTATATGATTTTGAAACATGACTATTTGGAGGGATTTAAAGAGGTTTAAAGGAATTAAAATGGATTATAATTATGTTATATTATCTCATTTAGTGAATTGTATAAGGATCCTAAGACTCTAATTAAATTCAAATACCTCCAACCATCACCTACAGGATTGTAGTCAAGTTATTTCCAAAATTGAAAATGAGATGCCCCATACACATTAAGGTTAGAGATTAGGAAATTGAATAGGGTAAAAATGTAATTTAAATTTGAAGTAAACATGAAATAGTTACTAAATTAGATAACCAAATAGGACTCTTTAACCTTGTATATATAATTGGTCTAGTGCACACAAGCTACCTAGTCAAAATAGGAAGGCCTAATTGGTTCGGATGATGAGATTTATTAGAATAGGTAATAAATGTTAAAATTATCCTATAATTATGATATTAAATCTATAAAATCTTTATGATCTTGAATTCAAATTTGAGGTTTACACAAATCTACCTAGGCCTGACTGAGCACTCATAAACACATAGACCTGTGTGTGTATGTCTACAAAAGAGTGTTTGTTGAAGAAAGGAAGGAGACCTAGTCTAAAAAAAGTGTTGACACATACTAATTAATAATACATGAAGGTTCCAACCCTGTTTTAAGTGAGAATAATAGGAAACACAAACTACTCATGGTGTTTGCATCAACTAATTTGAGAACCTAGTATAGGCCAATGATGGTCATAATAGGCCTAAAGAGGAGGAATGATAGAGATAGAGATATAATCCATTATGAAACTAAATATATGGTTTATTTTGAATATTATATATTCTAAAATGGATATAAGACCATAGTAAACACCTACATGTGGTCTTGTACCCTGAAGACCAGTTTAGGCCTATAAGGCTTAAATCCCTACATAAACCTTTAGACCTTCAACTCCACTCTTGTGATAAGACAAGTTATTCATGAAGAATAAAAGTTATATTATGTTTAATATAGATTTTATATGTCTTAAAATTGGTGTAAAATATATTGGAATACAAAAAAAGTGCCTTTTTTGCCTAAAAGCCTTCTTTGGGCTCTCTCATCATAGTATACCAATTCAAGTTGTAAACTAAGGTGCTCATATATTTCAAGAAGAAATACATGGGTCCCAATTATTTTGGGTAAATTTTAGGACCAATATTAACTTTCCATACATGATGGAGATATTTTTATTGAGGGGGTAGCTTTATGAACTATCCTTAAGACTATAAGCATGCCCAAACTACCTAGTGGAAACCTGAGGGCTACCAACCTTTGTTCAAATCTCACAAGACTAGATGCATGGGAATAAGAGATGTTAATGATATTATAGGGGTTTTTTTCACTCAATATTCATATAATTAATATTAAAATCTATGTCCTGTGCTTTATGAACCATCGATAAGATGGTAAGCCATTTCAAACCATCAAAAACCCTCATGGAGAACCTGATGGCCAAGAAGTAATTCATGATGACTCTAATGGCCATGAAACACAATTAAAACATTAGGAAGACACCTAAAGGTCCTATTCACTCCATTTAAACTAGGAATTTATCACATGTGGGATATAATATGTAAGGAAATGAATTATAATGTGTTGATTTGGGGCTATTTTCATAATTTTTGAGCATGTTTGAGTTCTTGAGTGAATTGGGAGGCATATTGGGCTTATGAAGAGATTGAATTGTATTCAAAAAAAATTATTTAATCCCTATACTAATATAAACAATCCTAATGAGAAAAATTGAGATCAATTGAAGAGATAACCATCACTTGCATTGATAAGAGAGTGTTTCAAGCCTATTCACATAGTTATAAGACTTTTAAGCCTATTCACATAGTTATAAGAATTTTAAAGGTAGAAACCAACCTCTTCAATCCATTATCAAATGAATCACTCAATTTAAAGTATTTAAATCTCAGGTCTCTCACTCATCAAGGTGAAAAATGCATTCTATGGGCTATAAATGGCATGAAGGATGGCATTTAGGTGAGTAATGGACATGTTCAAACATGTAACTACCTTCCTAAAATAGATGCATGACCTCTTATTATATGTCAATGAGTACTTTATCAATTTCAAGGAGCATGGTGTCTTCATGGAGTCAAATATGACCATAAATAGGTCATCCACTACACTTTTATGCCCAAAAGGCTCTCATTGAAGGCCACTATATAACCAAGACAATGCATGGGAAGATTTATGGGGTTGTTTATACCCCTCATTAATGTTTATAACTAATCATTAGATGAGTTATGGTCATTATGTCCATTCCACTCCACTTCTACACCATACTCTTCATCTCTCTCTCTCTCATGTTCTATAACTTGGGTTTCAAAGACCATTATAATCATCCCTCTATTGGGTATGAGAAAGTTCTACCCATTTGTATCTTGTAGCCTTGAGTTAAAATAAGGTGTGATTTAGCCTTCTCCATATTGATCTTCTAGTGTGTTCAAACTTATCTAATTTGTATAAGTGGTTGATATTTTCTCCCTTTGCAGGTCCTTATATCTCACCTAGATACTAGTGGATTGTCTTATGCATTGTTGTTGATGATAAAAAAATGTTTCATCAACTAATCAACCTTTTTATGTATTGTGAAGGTTAAGTCAGAATCATACCAATATAATGAAAATGTTTTAAATGTTTGAATATGATCCTAAATATGCGAGGGGTTTTTTAAACGTTTTGAAAAATAATAAATAGGTTATTGGATATAATATATTCCATTATAATTCAGAACTCTAATATTAAATAATGAATTAATTTAGATATAAATATATAATCTATCCTATTCGATAGAAAAGAACCTATTAAACAGATAATCTCTTGAAGGAAATAAATTTAATTTAGTAATATAATTTTGTTATAAGAATAATATCTTGCTTTGTTGTTATAACTTCTGAGTAAACAACAAGATAATAAAGAAGCATAAAGATAATAAAATAAATCAATTTATAGGCATATCTTCAATAATCAATTAATATAAACACAACTCAACAATCAATAAAAAAGATGCAAATAATAACATCAATCAACTACTCAATTAAACAACAAACAAATTAAGAAAATGAAAAATAATCTAATCTAGAACTAAAATAAAACTAATTTAATACTAATTAAAATTAACACTAAACTAACCTAAGAAACTTAATCTAATAAAATAAATAAGAAATAAACAATAAAAATCAATATAAATAATTATATTAAAACTACACTACATAGAAAAGAAATTATATCAATTAGAAACTAAGCTAAAATCATATTTAAACTAAATTAGAAGTCAAAGTCAAATAAAATATAATATAAAAAAAAAATATGCAAGTCTTAACAAAAGAGATTCATCTTATCAAGATAGATCATTTTATTTGAGAAACAAACATCTTTTTTACAAAATATCCTTAAAAGATAACTTTTTAAATCAAATAGATCAATAATGTCACAAACAATGAAGTTTTTATCATTATTTGGGTTGAAAACTCAGATTCTACACATAAAACTGTAAGAAGCAATCATCAAAAGATGTTAAACTTGACAAATTTAGATAATATATTATAAATGATAATATAAAACTAGATATATCTATGTTATCTAAGCAATATATTCAATCATTAGAGAAAGTACCATTAATCTATCTGAAAAAGTCATGCTATCTCAAAAAAATTATATACAAGAGAGAGATAAGTGATTTTCTTTAAAATCTAATAGTCGTCAATACCTGTGTTGTTCTTCCTCTTCAAATGAATCCTTGATATCTTTTAATACTTCCAAATTGATTGAAGAAGGAAGTTGTAACTAACTTTAGCTAGTTACTTGTTAACTTTAAATAATTGACTTTAAAAAGTCAATTAATATTGACAATTATAATTTGAGATTTATTTAAGACTTTTTAAAGTCTTAAAATATTAATTATTTGAAATTAGACTGAGTATTTCTTAATGGATGAGGACCCTTTAGTCAACTAATAATAATAAGAATAATATTATTTCAATAAATAATAAGATAGTTCATAATTGAATGAAATTCTTATTTATATAATTCCATTTTGCATATAATCTAAATGACTTAAGAATAATTATATATATCAAAGTTAATGTCTATTTGCACTCTAAAAATATCATTACTACAGTGTCAAAATTCTAAAATGTGCTAAGTCTTATCAAATTAAAGTTTAATTCTAAGATAAAATTTATCTTTTTGATAATCAAAAGTCATCAAAATCAAATAAAACTTATATTATTGATTCACCTTTGTTATTCAAGAATTCATTAAATTCCATCTAAACTATAAGAAATTGAATCAATTTTGTACTTAAATCACTCTCAACATCATCTATCTATAATTTGATTCATTTCACTATTCTAATTTCATTGGCATTTCAGATTCAACTTGACTATTTGCATGTTTCCTTGAAGTGGATGCATATATGACAACAAGAAGTTTTTCCAAATGGATTTTCCTGCACTCTATAGTAGATATATTTTAAGATGGTGTAGGCTCACCAGAACATGATGGCAATGAAAGATTTATAATTTTTTTTGAATGGATTGGATCATTGATTTGTTGTGGTGGCTCATTAACAACATTAACTCCTTCCAAACTAAGTGATTGAATATGCAAATGATTAGGATTAATTTATAACTTATGGGAAAAGCTACTATAAGAATATAATCCAATTCTAAATTTGTGACCATGAAAACCCCTACTACCCTTATGATTAACAAGATTAAATATCAAACTAATCAACACATTCCAAAATGATGGGTCAGTGGCATCAAAATGAATGGACTTTTGGGTTCATCTACTTTCATATCTAAGACCAAACTATCTAGCCCTAAAACCTCTTCTAGTAATTTGCCTATTAGGTACATCTTAATTCATATTGCCAAAGTTATGATTTATTTCCCAAGTGTTATTATCATTATTATTGTTCAAATCTAGTTGATCCCAACCTAAAAATCTAAATACAATTCAAAATATATTCAAAATCTTATCATCATCATTTGATTGAACTCAAAAATGAATATATCAACTATAATATCAATAATAATAACTGCACTTATATATTTCTGATTTCCAGTCACTTTATGAAAAAAATTAGTTATATCAACAAAATGAACAAATCAAATATTCAAATGTCATTATTTGAAACTAAATTTTATTTATATTATTTTCAATTCTGACTATGTCATGTATCAATATAATGATCAAACTTAAAATCATAATAATTACATAAAATTATATTTTTCATAATTTTATTTTAAATATTCTATCATACCTTATTGCGCTCTATTCACTACACAAATTTAGTCCTAATATACGCGCGCGCGCGCGCGCATACGCATACGCACACGCATATATATATATATATATACATATACATATATATACATACACACACACACACACACACACACACACACACACACACATATTTCAAATCATCATCTTGGAAACTTAGAATAACATAACTTTATCACAACTTTTTAAAATTGCTAACCATTTTATTACTACTCTTCAATTTATGACTTCAAAAATATCATCCAAAAAATATATTTTGATATCTTTGAAACAAAACCTCTAAATTTTAGAGAATCATATATTGCAAGCCATCAAATTTTGTATATCAAAAATCTTCAACAAAATAATTTCCTAACATTATACCCAAAATTACATGACCAAAATTACTTTTGAATCAATAATATTTCTATGAAAATAACCATTTTGAGCTCATTCTTATACTAAAACTTCATGCATTTATGAAATCATAATTTTGATATCCAAACTGATATGACCAAAATCATCACTGAAATAAACTATCAACAAATTGAAAACTCAAAAACTAGACTATCACATATTTCTAAGATAATCTCCATTATTCACCAAAATTGACTTCAAAACTAAGGATAAAAAGATTTAAAAATAATGATGAAAATACTTTCAATCATCAAAATATCATACTAAAAAATATAACATGATAAACCCAGAATAATAATTGACTTTCCAAAAATCTATACTAAAAAACCTTTCCAATTGGCCTTATCACCAACAATCTTAAAATTTATTCATGAAAAAGAATTAAAACAAATATTTTATCTTGCAAGAATTTATCAAGAATATCATGCAAATTCAAAAACTATAATTTCCTTTTCATATGAATTAATTTTCTATGATAAATTATAATCATCTCTTTGATAATTATTCACTCTTCAACAATAGCGTACTTGTTAATGTAGTATATGAAACTCTCAAACTTATCCAAGCAGAGTATGGCTTCTATTATGTGCTTACTCAAAATACCTATCAAAAATAAAAAAAATTGTATACCATAGCCTAAATATTAAATAGTCTTGCTTACGTGTTTTCATTTGGTTGGTTTCTCAACTCAAGGCATGTTGTTAGTTGAATGCTAACTTATTTAGAAGGATTTCAAATTTAGTAATAACTATAATTCCTACTAAAATTCTAAATAATTTATGCGAATCAAGGCATGTACAACTACATTAAAATATTAGACTACATTTTGATTTTATTTGGATATCAAAACATCCATCATGCTTTACATTAAACTAAATTTCTAATTGAGTTATCAACTTGCCAATTTACCCATATAGATTATTAATGATATAAGCCTCAAGTTTATCAATTATCAAACATAACTTAGTTTCTAATAGTTCACAAAATTAAAAAAAACACTCCATGTCCATTTTAAATTCTTTGTTAGGTCCACAACATTGCATTGAACACTTACCATAAGATAGTATTTTTAATTAAAACTTAGAACCACTTAGGATTAGTTGATAATCTTTCAATATAATAACTTAGGTTTTAAGTTTAAACCAAATTCATTTATGGCACAACTTATTTTGTATCAATATTCATACTTGTTAATTGAATTTTCAAATGAAATTAACTAAAAATCATCATGACAAATTTATATAATGCCTTCAATTCTGATAAAATAATAGTGAACATTAACATTTTCAAACTAAAATAGTATAGTAATCACTTCAATTGAATGTGATCTGGTCAACTCTATCCATAAAAATCTCATGATTGAAAATAAATATTTGGTATGTGTGTGTGCTAATTTTATTCATTTAACCATTAATTCATTCTAAAACCAATGTAATATAAATATGAATTCATAAACAAATCATTATTGGATTATTTAATTGAAAACATATGGATTCACAATACTACTGATTGACTTAGGTCTCCGACTAGTTATATATATATATATATATATATATATATATATATATATATATATATATATATTATTTTTGAAACTAATTTAATATAAATATGAATTCATAAACAAATCATTATCAGATCATTTAATTGAAAATATGTGTATTCACAATACTACCAATTGACTTAAGTCTCTGAATATAGTTTTAGATTTTATGATTAGGTCATCACTATGATAGATAGGAGTATAAATTTTGAAAATTATAGGGGTATAAAAAATAAGCATAACATTAACGACCTTGATAGTTTTGAATATGAAATTGATTAGCAATCAAATTACCTATTGTAAGAAAAATAATCTTGAGAGTGTGATTTAGATAAATTATTTTTCAAACAGTTATGTGCAAAGCTATTTTATAATAATTTTCAATAAAGGATGGGATGTTTAGCTAGCATGGAATGAAGAAAGGGAAAAATATAATGAGTTTAGGTTGTATACATAAACAAATGCAAAAACCTCTAATACAATTTTTTTTTTTAATTATTACTTTAACTATTTATAACTTAGTATATATTGTTCATATATAAAGAAAATTGATCTTATAAAGAATAACATCTCAAAATAATTGAAGCTTAAATTTGTATTGTAGCATATTTGTATTTTTCCTCCATAACATGAACACTCCATCCACTTGATATATTTGTTGATCTTTAAAATGTAAAAGGCAAAATAAAAATAAGAAGCAAACAAATAAACAAACCACAAAAAAATAACATAGCAAGTACAGAAAAAAAGAAGCAACAAAACCAAAAAGAAAACAATAAATTTGAAAGGAAACTAATTATGAAACAACTTTAAATGATGGATGTTAATTTAATAATATAATCAATTTTTATCAAGATCTTTCAAGTGAAAAGTATTATTTATAAGTACAGTTATAATATGATAAGGACCAAGCCATAATGCATCAAATTTATGATGCTTACTAGGATCTTCATGAGCTTTATCATAGTATAAAACTAAATCACCAACATTGAATTTTTATTAAAAATTTTTCTTATCAATTATTTTTTTTTATTTTTATTTAGTCCTTTCTAATTTGTGTAATGATGTTGCTTTTGATTCATCAAGGGTCATTAAATCATGTAATCTTTGCTCAATCAAATTAGTATCTTCAGAAACATATTGTAAAGTAGTTCTTGATAAAGAAATCTAAAGTTTTATTGATAAAGTGGCTTCAAATCCATATCCAACATGAAAGGTGAATAATTAGTTACGACCTTGACAATAGTTCTATCAGGCCATAAAGCTTCAAAAAAATTATGATGTCAATCTCATTTATTTTTATAAACTAATTTTTTCATGATTGAAATCAAATTTTTATTTATTGACTCAACTTGACCATTACCCTGAGGGTAATATTTAGGTGAATGACTAGATATAATAGAATATTTTCTCAAAAATTTTAAAAATTTATTTGAAATAAAATAAAGACCATTATTAGATATGATTTTATAAGGAACTCCAAATTTGAAGAAAATCTGATTTTCTAAAAATGAAATTACTTCACTTGTTAAAAAAAATTTAAAGGCTTTGGTCTTAGGTCATTTAGTGAAATAATTCATTGTTGTTAAGATATATCTATGATCAACTGATGGAGTGTCTATATCTGAAATAAAATTAATACCCTATTTTGTGTATGGTTTTTTAGGTATCACAAGATTTAAAGGTATTTTAGGTAACTTACCTCTACCAATAAATATTTGGAATGGCATACAAGAATGAATTAACTTATAAGCATCTTGAAATAATGTAGATCAATAATAAACTACTCGTAAAATATTAGAAGCAGTAGTTTTTGCAACATAATGTCTACCATAATTTATTTCATGACAACCTCTTAGAACTTTTTGGGTTTGGTCATGTGTAAGGCACCTTAATAAAACACCATCTCTATTTTGATAAAATAAGAAATTTTCTAATAAAAAAAAACTTAAAGCTCTTAAGCATAAATAACATCTTTATTTCTTATCAAAATTATGAGAACAAGCTTGATTTTAAAAATAGAAGATGAATTCATGATACCAATCATATTCAAAAAACATACAATTCTATTCATTCATTTCAAGACCAAATTTGAAATTTTTAGAAAAATAAGATATTTTCATGATTTTCAAATGAGGTTTTGCATTCAAATTATCATCAATTGACAAAACCAAAACATTAATACTTGAAGAAGTATTTTCAACTATATATTTTACCAATTCATTACCTTTAATTATCTTTAAAATTTTAAATTCAAGATCAACTCTTGAATTTATAATATCCATTTTTCAAGCCTTCCTTGAATGGTTGGTTGTTTCAAAAGATAAGATAAAATAAATATATTAGATCACATTATAAATTTGATTTCTATCAATAAATAATGAAATTTGATTAAAGAGAAAATTAATGAGAAAATAAATTTTTGAATAAGAGGGTACCTAGTTTTAGCATCTTTTAATACTTGACTCATATATCCAATTGATTATTCACCATTATTTTCAAATTCTTGCATAATAACTTTAATAGTTTTTTAGTGGTATTAACAAAAAGAATAAATTATTTTTTAAAATCTAGTTTAACAAGTATTAATGCACTTGTAATGATATCTTTAATGTTATTAAATGTTAAATCAACACCTTCATCCCAAGTATAATATTTATCTTTCATAAATAATAATTGTAAAATATTAGACTTATCAGCAAAATTTGATATGAATTTCTTTAAAAAATTAATTTTACCAAAGAAAGATTTTAAACTATATTGGTCTTTAAGAGGAGGTAATTGATTAATAGATTTAATATGTTCAAGATCTATTGAAATACCATCTTTAGTAATGATATGTCTTAATAATAATTTACTTTCAGTAACACCAAAAACTAATTTCTTTGGATTTAAAGAAATACCATATTTTATACATCTAGTAAAAAATTCATGAAGATGATCTAAATATATTTTACATCTTTTTAAATGAATAGTAAGATCATCAAGATAGACCTAAATAACAATACCAATTAAGTCATCAAATGCAACATGCATAACTCTTTTAAAAGTAGTTTCTACATTCATTAATCTAAATGACATTCTATTATAAGCAAAAGTTCATCTACGAGTAGTAAAAATTATTTTATATCTATCTTCAAGATTTACAAAAATTTGATTATAACTAAAAAAATCCATCTAATAATGATATCATTTCAGACCCTACAACTTGTAAAATTTGATTTATACTTGATAAGGAAAAAATATTTTTAATATTAGTCTTGTTCAAGTCCTTAAAATCAATACACAACCTGATATCATCATTTTTCTTTCTAACCGGTATTAAATTAGCTACCCATTGAAAATATTTTACAAAGAAAATGATACCAACATCAATTATTTTATCTAGCTCTTTATTAATGGTGTCCTTTAACAAAGGGCTAATTCTTCATATTTTTTATCTTATAAATTTAATACTAAGTTTTATATGTATATCATGTTTAATAATATCAGTATTATAACCTTTAAAATATGTATATGACCAAATGAACACATCAATGAACTCTTTAAATAATTTAATAAATTTTACCTTTTCACTAGTAGTACATTGAATTCTTAAATACACATATTTAGAATCTTTTTCTATACCTAAATGTATAAGAATAGTTTCACTGATAATTTTCTTGGAAGGTTTTTTTATTCTAATTTTTTTTGGGTTGATCATTAGGTGTAAACATAGATTTCAAACTTACTAAATCAGTAGTCAATTTATTGGTACTCAATTGTAGATAATTTTCACAATTTAATACATAATCATCATAATTAAAATGATTTCTTTTAATAAATAAATTTGTGTTCATCATAGATAAAAATAGGCCAAATATCATTCAAATGTGGAATTTTACATCAAAAAAAATTATAAAAAGAGAAATATGTGATTGATTCATTATCACTTAAAGTTAGACTTAAAATAAAAACAACAAGCTTATCAGCTCTATTGTTATATTCTCTAAGTATGTGAGTTATATTAAAAGCTTCAAAATGTTCAAGAAAAGACCAAAATTTTTAAGTATAATGATTTAAATGAGTTTGATTAGTTTTGTAAACTTTCTAAACTTACCTAATAATTAATTCAAAATCTCCAAATACTTCTAAATATTTGATATTAAGCTCAATAGCTTTTTCCAAGCCTATACATAATGATTCAAATTCAATAATATTATATCTTACTGACAAGAGAGATTAAATAAATTCCAGCATCAATTCATAATTAAAAATAAGCTCCATCAAAATATAGTGACCATATAATGTTTTTATCAAAGAATTATTCTTGTTGATTTTTAGTTTCATCCAAGTTTATCAGCTCATAAGTGAAAATATCTATTTCATCATAGATAATAGTGAAATAAGTAGATGATTCTATAGGTTTACTAAATCAATCTTATCTTTTTATAAAAGTAATCTTAATAATTATGGAAACCCATGTAGTATCTTTTTCAACAATAGCAC
The DNA here is from genome assembly GCA_037957365.1 of Torreya grandis. Taxonomy (NCBI): domain Eukaryota; kingdom Viridiplantae; phylum Streptophyta; class Pinopsida; order Cupressales; family Taxaceae; genus Torreya; species Torreya grandis. The sequence goes on along the minus strand of JARHVA010000959.1, from coordinate 639,068 downwards.
CTATTGTTTTTAATTAATCTCTTCTTAATAACATAGCCTAATTACTAGGAATATCTAAAATTTGGACATTAGTCATATATCAAATTCTTTCATCTTGAACAATTTTAATGACTATATCCTGAAACTTACCATAACTTTTAGTTTGTCTTGAATCAAATCCAATAAGCTTTTTATTATCAGTTTCATAAAAATACCTAATTAATCTATAATAAATTTGAGCATTATATTATTTGAAGCTCTTGTATCTAGGATATAATTATGAATTACCTTATCAACAATTTTGATCAAAACATTAAAAAGAGGTATATAATCTATAAGAGAATCATAATTTTGAGTAAAAATAGATGTTTACTCATTACTATCTTCTTCTTATAAGCCTACATCATTTTTAGAATTTGGATTATTGATAGCTTCATTAATTTTATCAAGTTTTTCTAGAAGGTTATCTACTTATAATAATAAGAATCTAGCTTTAATTGTAGATAAATTATCAATTATATTATAAGATCTAGCATTAGATTGTCGAATTTGAGTATAATTATTAGGTTTATAAGGTTGATATTGAGTATTATTATAACCAGTTGATAAAAAATTATTTTGTGAAGAATTATCAAATGAATTATTTAAAAAATTATTTTGAGTTCCTTTACCTTTATATTGTAAATAAAAATTATTTTGAGTTTATTTTTGATGGATAATTAAGAGCACACATATATATGCTATCTGCTAGATCAATAGGTATACTAGATTTCCCTTGAATAAACTTTTTAAAATTTTGCACATCAATACATGAATCTAGATCATAATCCAATTCACACACATTACAGTAATGAGAAACTTTTTTATGTTTACTTTCATTTAAAACAATGATTTTATTAGATGAAAAAGGTTTATCATTTAATTATTTTTTAATAGTGATCAGTTCATCTCTTAGACATTGAATGGATTTTAAAATTTCTACATTGTTTAAATTTAGACATATAAAAGATTTATCTTTATAAACCCAAAATATTGAAGTTTATTTTCATACTCAATGCAAAATGTCATACTTTTATCATATTCCATAATGTCTTTATCTTCTAAGGCCATTTTATACTTCAAAGGTAAATCACTACAAAAGTAAAGTCTAGATAATTTCTTAGAAGGTCTAAGATCATAAGAAAATTTTTGATGTAACTTAGTAAATCTAGTAATAAAATGATATATGGTTTCACCTGGATCAATAGAATAATGTACAAGATCATTGACTAGGTCTAAATATTCTTTAGCTTTTTCAAAAGATAATTCTCACTAATATTTAATATTCTTTCAAGTGTTGATAGCTTTGGCAGGTAAACTAATAAAAGCTTGATAAGCTTTCCCTTCAAGTGTTTGAGCAAAAAAAATTAATCAAATATTTTCACTTATTATACCAAAAATAACACAAATTAATTTAAATGCATCTAAATGATCCTCTCAAGATTTCTCAAAAGCTCTAAAACATTTTGGTATATTTAATCATTTAAGGGAGGGTAACTTGGATGATTTCTAATGTTAAGTGGATTTTTTAAAAATCTATAGATTTAATGTTATTTTTTTATTTTGCTTTAGATTTAAAACCATCTTCGTCTTCAGTGAAATCATCTCAATCTCTATTATTTTATAGATATCGAATCATAGCTTGTATTATCAGATTTGCTTGTTCTTACATTAGAAGTTTCAACTATCTTTTCTACTTGAAATAGTTGATTTTATTGAACCTAATTGTATTTATTCAATTGTAAATTTATATTAATAGGTTCAGAGGGAAAAAAAATCATTAAATGGATAAGAATAAAAAGAAAATGAGTTATAGGTTGAGGATTAATAGTTAAAACTCTAGCATTTTGAACAAATTGATATCAATGAGAGGAGGAGTGGAGGAGTGAAGCGTGTGGACAATATTTGAAACTAGTTTTTCCTGCCTGGTTGGGCCCCCTGAGTGTGACAGGAGGGACCACAGATCCAATGGAGGTCACTACAGGTAGCAGTACCTCTGGGAATTCGTCCAAGAATCTATTAGGGGATAGTCCATCCAATGGATGGAAGAAGACACTCATAGGTGAAAAGACATGTCCATCAAAAGGCATGTCAAGCCTCCCTATTCTCTCAGAGGGCAAGTCATTGAGTATCCCAAACGATCTCGGGGAGGAAATAGTGGCATCCATGGACCTTATGCTGGTTGGTAAGTTTTTTTCTTTTCGTCCTAATACTGAAATGCTTAGAAGATGGATTATGTCTAGGTGGAAAGTCAAAGGTAGTGTTTCAATCACAGCCATGGCTAGAGGTCTATTCCTTTTTAGATTTATGAATAGGGAGGACATGATCGCTACCCTTACTGGAGGTCCCTAGCTATTTGGACCACATTCTCTAGCCTTCTGCTCATGAAAACTAGGATTTGATCCTAACTTGGACCTCAATAAGACAACACCTACTTGGGTAAGATTACCAGGATTCCCTTTGGAATTTTGGGATGAAAAAATCTTCACAGCCATTGGCAATTCTATTGGTCAATATGTCACCTCAAATCATATAACTAGAACTAAGTCCAGATGTGTGTATGTTAGACTCTATGTTAATGTTGAAATAAATAAGACTCTTCCTACGTCCATTGAGCTAAACTCTAACTATGGAACCTAGACTCAACGAATTACTTATGAGAATGCTACCACTTTCTGTCAAATATGTAAGAGGAAGGGACATCTAATGACACAATGCAAATTGAAGCAAAGGGGGATTAAAGAGGATTCCCAGAATGTAGAGGAGGAGCAAGCAAACAACAAGAAATAAATAGAGAATAATGTGGAAATTCTTGACAATACAAAAAAAGGAGAGGAGGGGAAGGGAAATGAGGCTACCCCTAACAGTGAAGGTGAAGTTGTTCCAAAGGAAAATATAGGATTAGATGATAGTCAAAAGGCTATAGAAGAAGGAGAGGAGGAGAAGAGAAAGGAGGATATCATCAGTAGTGAGGGAAAATAGGTCCCAAAAGAGAATATAGTATCTGACGACAGTCACAAGGCCACATTTAACACAGTCTACACTTTAAAAAAATAGACTGAATATGTTTAAGGAAGGGGCAAGAGGGGACCTTTTGCTAAAGAGAAGTCAATGAAGATGACACATAGTTTCAAGGATTGGATAGGAAGAAGTAACACCTAAAAGTCACACTCAACGAGTACCAGATCCACAGTCAAATATAGACTTTTTTTGTGATCTAGAAGATGGAGGCTAGGTAGGAAACTACTTGGCAATAGGGGTAGTAGGACAAGATGGTAGTAATGAATAATAAGAATGGGTTACCCTAAATAAAAATATTTAGAAAGGTAAAAAATATGTAGATGTTGGTACTGAGCCCAAACAAGGGAGGCTAGCCCTAAGGGAAACAAGACAAAGAGAGATTGCTAGGGAGATTGCGAGTGGAAAATAGAAAACACTGGAGTCCCAACCCTCCAAACTCTCTAAATGAGAATATTATCATGGAATTTGAGGGGATTTAATAGTCCCTCAAATTATTTTGAGGTTAAAAACTACATTTTAGATAATAAACTAGATATTCTATTACTCCAAGAAGTCAAGATGAAAGAGGAGAATTTTGCAAAAATTGCTGACTATATATGGCCTAAGGCAGCTTTTTGTATTAGTCCTACTGAAGGGGATTTAGGAGGGATTATCACTATGTGGAATAGTTCTAAAATCCAAGGATCTCTTATGGCCCATAATAAGCACTTTTTGATTACCAATTTTTCCATGAATTCCTTGAACTGGACGTTGGTAAATTTTTATGCACTGAATAACAGAGCTTTGAGACAGAAATTATGGATAGATCTAAGTAGCTATAGGAATAATCCTCAAAATTATAAATAGATGTTAGCCAGATATTTTAACACACCTTTATACCCTTCTAAAAAATAGGGTGGAATTATTGATTACTCTGATTACTCAGACAACATGTTCGACTTTGCTGAATTCATCAATGATTGGGGATTATTGGACATAGAGCTACAGAACCAAAATTTTACTTAGACCAATAGAAGAAGAGGAGATCAAATGATTTAGGTTAAATTAGATAGATTTCTGATATCAAGCAACTGGAATGATTATCATAATATGCAGGCATAGGCTCTACTTAGAACCATGTTTGACCACTGCCTGATTATCCTCAATTGGAGAGATCAGGGACATCACAGACCTCCTCCATTCCATTTTAAAGTTATGTGGATTAAACATAAAGGTTTTAGACAAATGGTGGCTCAATGGTGGAATATTCCCATTCAAGGTACTCCCATGTTTAGAATAGTCAAGAAACTCTAGAACATTAAACAAGAAGTTTATGGCTGGAATAGATACAGTTTTGGGCAGGTTTTCTAGTAGAAGAAAAATATAATGGAAAAACTCAAGGATATTCAGTAATTGATTGATCAAAGGGATGACTCTAAGGGCACCTTAGAAAAAGAGAACAGTCTGTCTTTAGAATGGAAGAATCTGATGGAAAGGGAAGAAGTTTTCTGGAAACAAACATCCCGTGTTCAATGGCTTCAAGAGGGTGATAGGAACACTGCTTTTTTTCATCTCTTAGCTATGAAACATAGAAAAGCTAACTCAATAACTAAGCTTGTCGTGGATAATGGAGACATTATTACTGAGGACAATGAAATAGGGGAGCAAGCCAAGGTGTTCTTTCAGAATTTGCTTATGAAAGAAAACAATAATGATAGAATTGATAGATCTATGAGTCAATTCATTGATAAAATCCCTTGTTTGATAATAGAAGAAGACAATCTAGTAATGTTAAAGCCTGTATCCAATGAAGAAGTACATGTTGTTTTATTCTCCATGGGTGCTTTCAAAGCCTCGAGTCTTGATGGCTTTCCTCCTATATTCTTTCAGGAATATTGGGAGATTGTTGGAGTAGACCTCACGGTTGTAGTTCATGATTTTTTTAGATCTAAAAAACTTTTGAAATAAGTCAATAATACCTTCATTTTACTTGTTCATAATAAATCTCAACCTTTACACCTTGTTGATTTCAGACACATTAGCTTATGCAACACTGTGTATAAGATATGTACTAAATTGTTGGTTTTGAGAATTCAACCTTTGCTTGACAAAATTATTTTTCTTAATCAAAAAGGTTTCATCTTGGGTAGATAGATTCTTGATGCTATGATCACCACACATGAGACTATCCACTCCATGGATAAGAGCAGAATCCCTAGGATGGCCCTCAAGCTTGATATATCCAAAGCTTATGATAGAGTCTCATGGACATAATTTGGGTTTAATGATAAATTGTCTTGCTTATTATGGAATGCGGTCTCTTTTGCTAAATTCTCAGTGCTAGTTAATGGTGTTCCTAGAGGTTTTTTCTCCTCCTCAAGAGGAATTTGTCAAGGAGACCCTCTCTCCCTGTACCTATTCATCATTATGGCTGAGGAACTGGGAAGATACATACAAGCTGATATAGTTTCAAAAAAGCTAGTAGGCATCAAACCTGCCTCTTCCCTTCATCTTATGGTTATACAGTAGTTTTTTGATGATACCATCTTATTTGGCATCTCATCGGTGATCGAAGATAGAAGATGGAATAATATACTTAATGTTTAAGCTAGAGACTCGAGACAAAGAATAAATTTCTAGAAAATCAATGTGTACTTCTTCAACACTCCTAATGAACTTAGACATATAATCATTGATATCTTAGATTGTGCTGAGGCTGGCCTACCAACTACCTACCTAGGGCTCCCACTCTTGGTCAAAGAGGTATCTTCAAGTTTTTGGAATGGTATTGTGGAATGTACACAAATGAAACTTCTTGGGTGGAAGGGGAAACTACTCAAAAGTGTGGATAAGCTGCAACTTCTTCGGGCATCCTTGCAAGATATTCTTACTTACTTCATCTCTCTTTTTAAAATTCCTACGTATTTTGATGAAAATCTAGAACAGATCCAAAGGAAATTTTTATGGACAAGAGTGGAAGACAAATACAGAATGTCTTTAGTCAGATGGGAAAAAGTGTGTCTCCCAAAATGTCATGGTGGACTTAATATAAGATCCATCAAAAAAATGAATAAAGCCCTCCTCTCAAAATTTAGTTGGAATCTAATTCATAACAATAGTGAGTGGGGGGAAATAATTTATGCCAAATACATGTATAGCATTAATGATTCCAACTTTCTTCAATAGGAGGGATTACCCCAGGGGTCTATGATATGGAATAAAATGCTAAAAAGTAGAAGTCTTCTCAAACAGGGAATTAGGTGGAAGTTTGGAAATGGCCAATAGATTAAATTTTGTGAGGATAATTGGTTAAGGGACAAGCCTCTCATCTCCCAAGGAAACTATGGAGAAATTATAGACCTGACTACTCAGTTCTTTGGTGATAGGGTTAGTGATTATATAGAAAATAACAATGGGATAAGGAGCTGAAAAAACCTTTTGGATTGTTGTGTGGACAGGCCTGAGCTTATCCCAAGAATTTAGGAGATCCAACAATGTGTTCAAGAGCTCAAAATCCCACTCTTCCCTCAGAAGGATGAACAATACTAGTGGTTGAATAAGAATGGATCATTTTTTGTCAAATTTGTCTATCATCTGCTTACACCTGAAGCTCAGAATAAGGAGGTATGGAAAAAGGTTTGGAATCATAAACTCATTCCAAAGATTAACTTATTTTGGTGGGTTTCTACCCATAACAAAATCCTTACTTAGGAAAACCTTCAAAAGAGGGGGTTTACTTTGGTCAACAGATGTTTTCTGTGTGGTTCTAGAGAGGAATCAATTTCACACCAATTCATACACTGTGAGTTTACCCATGATTTATGGGGCATAATAATTTACAACTTTGGCATTGAATAGGTTTGTAATTCTAACCTTAAAGAAGTAATTCTCAGCTGGAACTCAACCTTCACACATCCCTAGATTAAGGAATTATAGAAGCAAGCTCTGCCATGCTTGAGTTGGACTTTATGGAAAGAGTAAAATCACAAAAAATTTAGGGACACTGCTAGAAATGCTACTCAGGTGTTTAACTCCTTTGTTAGGACCATCTTGGAAAGTGTTACAACAGCTCATATTAGTGTTGCAAAGAAACCCCTATCTGAATTTAAAAGTCAAATTGCTGCTAAATGGAAGGTTTTAAACCTTATCCCTGGGCATGATAATTCCAAAATTCTTTAGAGACTTCATACTAAATGGATACCACTTAAACCCAATTGGATGAAACTCAATTTTGATGGGGCATCCAAGTTGAGTGGTAAAGCAAGTGGAGGAGGAATAATAAGAAATGAAAAAAGAGGGATGTCTGCTGTCTATGCTAGTGGCATGGGTTGCCAGAGCAATAACTATACTGAAGTTATGGCCTTACTTTAGGGATTAAAGTTAGCTATATCCCTAAGAATTAAAAATTTGAATATTTAGGGAGATAGTAAGTTGGTCATAGATGCCATTAATAAAGTATCTAATGTTGGTATCCATCTAAAAGACATCATTACAGACATCCAATTTCTTTTACAAATTTTTTTTGAAGTTGAGATTACCCACACCTACAGAGAAGGTAATAGGGTCACTGATGCTTGTGACAACCTTGGTTAGTAATTCTCAAGATGGAGGGTATGGCGACAAGGGGCTCATATACCCCCAAACATTAGAGAGATCATTCAGAAGGAGATGACAGAGCATGAATGATGCACATTGATGATGAAGTTAGCTTTTGAAGGCGGTCCACGTGGAGAAGGCCATTGCAGATCACAGAAAATGATAACCTTAGTACTTCCTTGATTGTCATGATTAATTCCTTGTATCATGAGGTGGATGTGCGAGAGTCGCATCATGAAAACCAAGGGGGAATTATTTTCAAGCATGAAAGTAAACGTCACCACGGTGGGCCATTTTGTAAAATGAGCCTTCACATCTTTATTCAGTGCAAACAAAACCAAGGGCTTGTTACTTGTTTAAATCTCAAGGTGGTAATTGGGATATGAAGAGCCAAAAATTCAAGAAATTTTAGAGGACACTGGTGGGAAACAGGCTTCTCAGGTTTTTGAGGTCACTGAAGAGTAGGGTGCTGATTCTAGGGGAACTGCTAATAATAAGGAGAAGATGCATGTAAAAGATGTTGGTGAGGGTTCACAAAATGATAATGATTGGAAAATAGATATTTAGGCCTTGAAGTTCTGCATTCAAAAGCTAGATAAGGTCTTCACCAAAGGCCTTCGAAATAACATTCTATTGACTATGACTATGTTGGAAGCGGTGGGTAATCCAGGGAATGCTGACAATGCGGACAACGAGAATCTTAAGGATCTTGTTAATTCTATAGTTATGTAATTTCATCCTTTCTGACTCTGGTCTTTCTAGTGTTTTGTTTTGCTTCTGACTTTATTTCTTGGTTGTGCCGTTGGTTTGGTGTTGGCATCTTTTATTTGCCAGCCTTCTTGTCTTTTTTGACTGTATAGGGTTTGGCCCTCGGTTTGCTGCCTTAATTAATCAAAAATAGTTAAAACTCTAGCTTTATCTTCTTAACTTTATCTATTTCTATCTAAAATGTTTTGTTGAGTTTCATGACCAAGATTAGCATACCAATCTATCTCAAATTCTATAAGTTATTATTATTTGTTTATCCCTCGTATGATATGTTGAAAATTAAGAGGTTAATTATACCATGCATAATGAGTTAAATTAAAAGCAACATCAACTTGATCATCAACAATATCAATTCTAGGTTTGATAATAAGAGGTTGTCCTCTGAATACCATGGGCAAGAAGAAAACAAAGCTTTAAACAAATAATATTTCAGAAAGATCTCCCTAGTGGAGTCATCAAATTTGTTTATGATAAAAAATATTTCATCAATTAATCAACCTTTTTACCTATTATGAAGGTTAATTTGGACTCATACTAGTCTAATGATAAGGTTTTAAAAGTTTGAATACAATCCTAAAGATGTGAAAGTTTTTTTAAATATTATGGGAAATCATGAATAGGCTGTTAGATATAATATGTTCCATTATAATTCAAAAAATCTACTATCAAATAATGAATTAGTTCAAATATAAATATGTAATTGATCATATCCAATAGAGAAAAGCCTGTGAATAAGATGATTTCTTGAAAGAAAGAAATTTGATTCAATAATATATTTTTGTTCTAAGAATAATATCTTATTTTGTTATTATAACTTTCTAGTAAATACCAAGACAATAAAAAAGCATAAAAATAAAATGAAGATAATAAAATAAATCAGTTTATAGGCATATCTTCAATAATCAAATAATGTAAACATAACTCAACAATCAAAGGAAAAGATGTAAATAATAACATCAATCAACTAAGAAATTAAACAACCAATTAATTAAGAAAACTAAAAAATCTAATCTAAACTAATTTAACACTAATTAAACTTAACACTATATTAACCTAAGAAATTTAATCTAATAAAAAAATCAAAAACAAATAATAAAAATCAATACAACCAATTATATTAAAACTACACTACATGGAAAAAAATTAGATCAATTAGAAACTAAGCTAAAATTATATTTAAACTAAATTATAAGTCAAAATCAAATAAAACACAATACAAATAAAATATGCGAGTCTCAATAAAAGAGAGTCGTCTTAGTAAAATAAATCATTTTATTTGAAAAATAAACATCCTTCTTACAAAATATCTTTAAAATATAATTTTTACAATCAGATAGATCAACAATATGTTTTAAATAATGAAATTTTCATTATTATTCAATCTGAATACTTAGATTTTACACATAGGACTGCAAAAAGTAATAATCAAAAATGCTAAAATTGACAACTTCAAATAATCTGTTATAAATGATAATATAAAAATAGATATACTTCTAATGCCTAAGTAATATACTCAATTATCAGATAAAGCATCATTGATTTATGTACAAAAGTCATGCTATCTCAAAGAAATTATATAGAAGAGAGATAAATGATTGAATTTAGAATGTAATAGTCTTCAATACTTGTGTTGTTCATCTTCTTCAAATGAATCTTTGATCTCCTTTAATACTTCCTAGTTAGTTGAAAAAAGAAGTTGTAACTAATTTTAATTAGTTACTTGTTAAATTTGAATACTTGTTAGTTAGTTAGTTGTTATATGCACCACCCAGGTTCAAATCTCAGAGGTATTGGAAGGCCAGTTGTGGTCATTAGCAAGGAATATAAATGCTGGTTGTGAGAATATTGGGGCAAAGAATGTAAAACATCGATTATGATAGGAATATTGTGGCAAAAAATATAAATTCCAGTTGTGAAAAAAATATTATGATAAGGGATGTAAAACGTTGATTGTAATAAGATTATTGGTATTCATCAATTGTGTTGGTAATGTGGATATCAGTCAATTATGATTATTGATGTAACTGGTTAAGTTGCTCTGATCAAAATCTATATATATATATATATATATATATATATATATGGGCATTTATAAGTTGATATTTATTTAAGACTTTTTAAATTCTTATGAGATCAATTATTTGAAATTAGATCAAGTATTTTCTAATGGATTATGGCCCTCTAGTCAACTAATAATAAGATAGTTCATAATTAAATAAAATTCTTATCTACATTAATTTTTTTTGTGTGTATAATCCAAATTACTTAGGCATATATATATATATATATATATATATATATATATATATATATATATATATCAAAGTTAAAGTATGTTTGCACTCCAAAAATATCATTACTACAATGTCAAAATTTTGAAATGTGTTAAGTCTTATCAAATTAAACTTCAATTCTAAGATAAAATTTATCTTTTTGATAATCAAAAGTCATCAGAATTAGATAATTTTTCTATTACTGGTTCATCTTTTTCATTCAAACATTCATTCTATTTCATCTGAACTGTAAGAAATTGAACCAATTTTATACTCAAATCACTCTCAACATCATCTATCTCCAATTTGATTTTCTTCACTATTCTAATTTCTATTGGAGTTTTAGATTTAGCTTTAATATGTGCACATTTATTTGAATAGGTGGATGTATGACAACAAGAGTTTTTTCCAAACTAATTTTCTTGCACTCTATAATAGCTATCTTTTAAGGTGGTGTAGGCTCACTAAAATAAGATGGCAATGGAAGATTTACAAAATTCCTTGAATGGATTAGCTCATTGACTTATTGTGGTGGTTCATTAAAAATGTTAACTCCTTCCTGACTAGGTACTGAATAGGTAAATGAATAAGATTAGTTTTCAACTTATGGGAAGAACTACTTTGAGAATGGAATCTAGGTTTGAATCTGTGACCACAAAAACCCCTACTACCCTTATGATTAGTAGGATTAAATAAAAAAACTACTCAACACATTTCAAAATTATGGGTCAGTGACATCAAAATGAATGGACATTCAGACTCTTTTACTTGTATATCTAAGACCAAACCATCTAGCCCTAAAACCTCCTATAACAATTTGCCTATTAGGTGTATCTTGATTCATGTTGCCAGAGTTATGATTCCTTTCCCAACTATTATTGTCATTATTCATTTTCAAATATGGTTTATCCCAACTTGACATTATAAATACAATTTAAAATATATTTAAAATCTTATCATCATAATTTGACTGAACTCAAAAATGAATATATTGACTATAAAATCAATAAAAATAATTACACTTCTATATTTTTGACTTTCAATCACTTTATGAAAAAATTTAGTTATATCAACAAAATGAATAAATCAAAGATTCAACTGTCATTACTTGAAACTGAATTTCATTTATATGATTTTCAATTCTAATTTTGTCATGTATCAGTATAATGATCAAACTTGAAATCATATTAATTAAATAAAATTATATTCTTCATAATTTTACTTCAAATATTTTGGCATACCTTATTGCATTCTATTCTCACTACATAAATGTTATCTCAATATATACAATATATATATTATTCAAATCATCATCTCAAAAAATCATAATAACATAATTTTTTCATATTTTTTTAAAACTATTTACCATTTTCTTACTACTCTTCAATTTATAACTTAGAAAATAAAACGTAGAAAATACATTTTGATATCTTTGAAATAAAACCTTTAAATTTTGGAGAATCATATATTTCATGTCATCAAATTCTATATATCAAAAATCTTTAACAAAATAATTTCTTAACATTATATCTGGAATTACATGACCAAAATTACTTTTGAATCAGCAAGATTTCTATTCAAATAACCATTTCAAGCTCATTATTATATCAAAACTTTATGCATTTATGAAACCATAACTTTGATATCTAAATTGATATGACCAAAATCATCACTAGAACAAACTATCAACAAAATGAAAACCTAAAAACCAAACTATCATATATTTCTATGATAATCTCCATTATTCACCAAAATTGACTTCAAAACTAGGGATGGAAAGATTTAAAAATGACAACAAAAATATTTTCAATAATCAAAATATCATACTAAAAAATATAACATGATAAACTCAGAATGATAATTGACTTTCTAAAAATAGATACTATGAAATCTTTTCAACTGGCCTTATCACCAACAATCTTAAAATTCATGATTGTAAAATAATTAAAAAAACAATTTATCATGTAATAATTTATCAAGAATATCATGCAAATTCAAAAACTATAATTTCCTTTCCATGCAAATTATTTGTAGTGATAAACCATAATTATCTATTTGATAATTTTTCACTCTTCAACAATGACGTACCAATGAATGTAGTGTATGTAACTCCCAAACTTATCTAGGTAGAGTATGGATTTTGTTGTGTACTTACTCAAAATGCTTAAAAAAATGAAAACAAACCTTTTGTATACCATAACCTAAATATTAACTACTCTTACTTATGTGTTTCCATTTGGTTGGTTTCTCAACTTGAGGCATGTTAGCTGAATGCTAACTTGTTTAACAAGATTTTAAATTTAGTAATGACCAAAATTCCTACTAAAATTTCAACCAACTTATGCAATTCAAGGCATGTACAACTGCATTAAAATCTTAATCTAACTTTTTATTTTGTTTGAATCTCAAAACATCCATCATGCTTCAAATTAAACCAAATTTCCAATTGAGCTACTAACTTGTCAACTTACCCATGCAGATCATTAATGATAAGAGCCTTGAGTTTATCAATTATCAAACATAGATTAATTTATAATAGTTCATAAAATTAAAAAAAACACCCCATGTCTATTTCAAAGTCTTTATGTTAGGTCCACAACATTACATTGAATACTTACCATAAGATTGTATTTTAGATTAGAACCTAGAACCACTTAGGATTAGTTGATAATCCTTCAATATAATAGCTTAGGTTTCAAGTTTAAATCAAATTTATTTATGGCACAACTCATTTTGTATCAATATTCATACTTGCAATTGAATTTTTAAATGAAACTAACTAAAAATCATCATGACAAATTCATATAATGCCTTCAATTATGATAAAACAATAGTTGTTATTATCATTTTCAAACTAAAATAGTGTAGTAATCACTTCAATTAAATGCAATCTGATCACCTCTATCCATTAAAATTTCATGACTGAAAACAAACATTTGGTAATGATATATGTACGCTAATATTATTAATTTAACTATTAATTATTTTCAAAACCACTTTAATATAAATATGAATTCATAAACAAATCATTATCAAATCATTTAATTGAAAACATGTGTATTCATAGTACTATTAATTGATTTAGGTCCCCAACTATAATTTTAAATTTTATGACTAGGTCATCATTATGGCAGATATGAGTATAAATTTTAAAAAATAATAAGCGTATGAAAAATAGCTATAACACATGTTACATGATGTGTGAGGTGTTTATGCTTGTGATAACAATGAAAACTGACTTCTATAGACATCTAATTCTTATCAATATTTTGCTGAAATTATCAATCTAAGTAATATTATGTGACAATCCACAATCTGAGCCAAAATCACTAATACACATTAAATGGTTTGAGCTTGCCATATACAAGTGTTAATTTAGGCTAATGTATCCCTAAATAGGTAATGCATTTTATGTGATTATTATCTTTTATCAAAACACTTTGAGTCAAATCGTGACCATGTAAAATGATGCTCTAGACCATTGAATTCTTCTAAGTCAATAGCACACATCACGTGCATCTATTATTTCACATATATAATATCCTAATTGGGGTATTATTTTATACATAACTAACACCTTCTAATTATATTCTAGTCAAATTACGACTTCATAAAATGACATTTTCAATTAGGTTGACTAAGCTGCAATAGATTTTCAAAGAATTACAAAAAATTAAGAAATACCACTTAAGCAAATTAAACCACATAAAGAGCCTAAGTGAAAAATCCATGGAAGTTATTAAAAAACTATTAATTGAAAATTCATTTCTCAAATCTACATCATCTCATGTAATCATCAATGGGGTGGCATCCATAAACCATTAATGAAACAAACATTAGGATTAAGATTTCCCATACATCATTAATGCCTTATTTCTTCAAATATTTATGACTTATCCCTCCAAAATTGAATCAATTCATGACCACACATCTTGATATCAATAAGGATGATCATGAATGATCTTCCACATTTTATAAAGTTATAAATATAGGGTGTCACCATTGATCACATTAGCTTGAGTTATGTAATGTTATAATACAGAATTATCTTCACAAAGCTTCACATTTTTCCATAAATTGATCAAACTGATGAGCCTAAGCCTCTAGTGTACTAGGAAATGATGGAGGATCTTTCTAATCATCATTGACATAGACTCAGAGTACCAAATCTTTGGGAAAACACACTTCTTGGCCATACTTGGAAGGAGGTATGTTATTTAGAAGGTTTATTAGTATTCCTTATTTAAATAACTCTTATAATTAATTTTCAACACCCCTTGAGGGAGTGGGATTAATGTTGTATTATCTATATTCTTTTTTATAAGAGATTTATTGACTAACACATGGACTAACACATCTTGTAATAGTACTCTACATTTTGGCATGCCCATTGGGGCTCACACCTCACACAAGTCCTTATACCTTCTAATTATGAATTCAACCCCATTTTGGAGGCTATTTTTCACTTCTTTTTATCTCATTTTATGTTTCCATGACTTTTGAGAGAAATGATAGGATCATTTTGAAAGTTGGCAGGATCAACCTAAACATCAGTAAGATCAACTTGTGGAATAATGGGAACACATTCATAAATGGTGACATCAATCATATACACTTTTTATTTACCTATGTGTTTTATAATATTGGTGATATCATTCTATGAATTAGTGGGATTACTCTATAGAATGGTGGGAACATATTATGAGTTAGCGAGATCACTCTATGAATTGGTGTGATCATCCTGTAAAATGATGAGATCACTCTGGACTAGAAACTAATAGGTATATGTTATTTTATTTTAATCATTTTTTTCATTTTGGTGGGATCACCCTATGCTTTGATGAGTTTGCCTTGCTAATCAATGATATTTCTCTATCAAACAATGAGATCAAAAACCAATGTTGTATTTGTTTTATCTTTTAATGGGATCACCGTATGGAATGGCATGAATGCTCTGGTAAATGAAGAGATCACTCTTTGTAATGGAAAGATCAACCTACATAATAAAATAGAGACTTTAAATAACAAATTATAAGTTTGTGTTAACAATTCACACCCTTATTTAAAACTTATAACATTTTTGTTGTAGGATTTAAGTCACTTAGTCTCCATTTCAATAAGAAAATCAAAGGAAAAACTCATTCATACTTCATTTTGGTACCTTAAAAAGATCTCTCACATTATCTAAACACTCTTGAGAGTTATATTTTATTGCTTGATTATTGAAATTGTTTGTTTCTTTAGCAAAATAATTGTTTTGCATATGCTCTAGCCCCATCCCCTTTAGGGAACTTGGGTGATAACAAAATCATTCTTTACATTTGTGCCTTGTTCAAATATGTGAAAATAAATTCGCTAGGCCCTCCTCAAATTCAGATGATTTGGGTGATCCTAAAATGATCTTAAAATCTTTTTATTTATCTTTATTTCTATGTAATTTGTCTTGTGAGCAAAGGTTCATAGCCTCATCACGGGTTCTCTAGAGAAATGTTGACTTGAGAATTTATCTCTCAGCATAATTTTGATCCCACTCCATAGTGGGGTATATAAATTGATTTGGTGAATCACCAAAAAGGTAGTTTGAGTAGTTAAACTACCTTTATTAACAATTATTGCCCTCAAAACATATGATCAACCCAAACATCACACTACATTGAGAAAATGATGGATATAGTGGTTTTAAAAAGTATAAAACCTTTTCACAATAATTTAGTTGATGCAAATCCAATTTCTATGAGCATATCTTATGTTAGCCACACTTGGGACCATATAGACATGCAAAAATTTAATTTTAGAACAACTCCACTTACCACAGACATACTTTTGATGTAGGGCAAGTAACCCAAATTTCAATGTCATTGTACAAACTCTTGAGAGAAGAGGTATACACACATACTCAAATTTGGGTGTAAAAACTCTAATTTTAATGTGCTTTTATTTTTGTATTAATAACTAAAATCCTCTCAAGAGCACGTATATAGATGGAATTTGATAATATCATGTAACTTTATCTATTTAATGACTTTGAACATTACACTTAGGTATTTTGTCATTTTATCCTTTACTTTTTTGGTCTTTTTAAGTCTAAATTTTTTTGAAAATTAAATACACTTCATAAAACCAAACTCTTTGTTATATACCATTTTATTTAAACAAAGGGGCATTACATTGACCAAATTGAAACCACTTATTGCCTTGTTCAAATCTTTATTTCAAAACATTGTGTTTATATTTTATGAGCAATGTTGTTATGTTTTTCATTTGAGTCTAGACCATTTACACAATTTGAAAAATCTCAAAGTCCTTCATTTTTGTTTGAATTTAAAATCTCACATTTCTAAGTTTTAAACTAGGGGTGCTATCGATCTACCTTTTGCACAAGGTTAGAGTAAACTTAGGTACATTTTTGATTTCCCATTTGGATTGAATTTTGTTACCTAAAATCATCATCATTTTATTCTCATTATTGACTTATATTATCTTGAATTCATTAATGCTCTAAGTTCCTGGACCATTCTACATCCTATTACCATGTGGTAGCATTATGTTGATTGTTTGATTTTAGCTTTATACTTGAGATTTATTGTGTGAATTCACATTTTGAGCTTCTTAGTTCACATTTTGATCTTCCTAATTAGAAATACCTTTTTCTAATTTTCTAGTCACAACTCATCATAGCTGTATCTAGATTTTATAATATTGATGTATCTTTGACCTAAGTTTATTATTATATCCTGCACTTTAAGTTCCAAAGTTATCATACCCTCTTCTAATTTGATGATTTCAACCCATCAAAGTTGAGTAAAATCATAACCATTTCTTCTAATTATTGGTACTACACTTCTTTTATATAGTCTCATTTTACCTTGTCACTTGTTTATAGAAATCAAAACACACCTTTTAATGTTTTCAAAACATATTTAACATCTTAGAAAATGATAAAAATAATATTCCAATCAAGGCGTAAAGGTATACTCATAGTGGGGTCTCTTATGGCCCTAGTTATGAGGAAAAACATTTTTATGACGAACATGATAACTCTATTGTGTTTGAATATATCCCAAAAGCCATAGGGTCTGAATAAGATTATTATAAACATCAACTTTTAGAGGATAAAGATGAATCCCTCTTAAGGTTGATAGAATTAGGTGTTAGGTTACCAAAATATTTCCCTATGGAACAATTGCACATGTTAGTTAGGGTAAAAGAGAAATAATGAGAGTAATCTCTCTGTCATATTACAAAATCCAACATTAATTCTTCTATTAAGGTAAAATAAGTGCTTATAGATTCTTCACCCAATGATCAAGATCTTACTATCAAGATCAAGAAAATTAGTCAATAGTATGTAGACCAGCTTATCATGGACTTAACTGACTCTTTGGTTGCAACTTTGATAAACAACAATGCTTCTAAATAATAAGAGAATGTGATGGAACAAATACAATATACCATTTTTGAGAACACATATGTGATATATCCTAGTATCTAATCTAACCAAAACAAACCTAGAGAGACTTTACAACATGCTTTGCCAAACATGAAGCATACATTTTTCAATCACCAAGAGGCTCTTGTCCCTTTGCAGAACTAAGGGACAAAAACTCAATGCATATTGAGGGTATTGTTCAAAAAAAATTGGCAAGTTTCTCTCAAGAAATGCATCCTTTGGTGAATCAACCATAGACACCTCAAAACTAATATTATACTCACAATTCATGATGATAGATTTTAGGGAACATTTATCAACCTAGGAATCAATAGCTAACCTACTTGACTCAAGGAGTAAATAATTTTTTTTTGTAGATTATAGAGTTTATATCCCTAAAAAAACAACATAACAAGGGCACATACCACCCCAACAAAATTATATTCCACCTACAAATGCACCAAACATGTAGGTGTGGAATTTGATGAAAGAAATCATGTCAAGATTGGAAATGGGAAATCGAGTCAAGAAATACAATTTTGATGAGATATGTCCCTATCTATCTGACTTAAGCATTATCAAATTCCCCTTTCCCCTTAATTTTAGGCATCCAAATTTTAAAAATACAAAGGGAAGGGTGACCCTCTAGAATATAACCAAGCATTTTTTGTATTGTGCCAAGAGGTAGCTTATAGTAGTGTTTATCTGTTTCACTTATTTCCATGTAGTTTGGCTAGACAAAAGTTAGAGTGGCTCCTCAATTTAACTAAGGGATCAATGGTAGATTGGAATGATTTATCTAAAAAATTTGTCAACCATTTCTCTTATAACATTGAACATGAGTTGAATGAGGTCGACTTGTGTAAATACAAACAATGAGATGGGAAAATCTTTGTAGAATATCTATAATGATGGAGAGCACTAACTAGATGATTTCAACACAATTTTCTAAATAAAAAATTGGTTGATATTTTTAAATAGAATCTACACCCTAAGATGGCTCATAATAGATGACTCACTTGTGCAAATAAATTCATGAAAATCATAGACAAGGGTGTACAAATTAAGATGGTCTTTATCAATAAAGGCCTTATCAAGATTTATTCACATGGTCAAATATCTAATTAGACCCAATCACCTATTCAAATTTCTATATAAAATCCTAAAAGGTTTAACAAAAATAATACTATGGTAGGGAACAAGGTGACTAAATCTAGACATGTACAAATGGTGTAGGCTCCACCAGATCCAAATATGAAACTAGCCCCACCTAATCCACCAACTACTTTACAAAGGGCTCCTCCATGAAGGTCGTTAAATAAATATAGAGTATTTAGAAAATTGGGAGAGCCTGTTGAAGTTGGGTTTCAAAAGCTTGTAATAGCTAATCTAATTATGTGGCCTATACCAAGACAATTCCCTGAAGATCAACCCAAACTTGATTGGTATTAGGTAGATGAGTTTTGTAGCTTCCATTATGTTATTAGCCATGATTTATTAAAGTTTTCAATTGAGGCATCTCATTTAAGACTTAATTGAAAATGGTGAAATTAAAGTAAAATATGTGGTACAAAATACCAATCAAGACATGGGAATTTGCAAAGACCCATTTCCTAAACATAATTAACAAGAAATAACCAAAATCAAGGGTAAAACTAGCATCAACAATCACAAGGCCAGAATCATAATCAATATGATCATAATCAAGATCATAATACCCATGCTAATAACCTGGGTTACAACAACATGCCTTATGATTACAACAACACTATGGGATGTATTTCTACAAATCATGTTACCACCATCACCATCAAAGGTCATGAATATTCCCATGATTATCTAATCATTGGATACCCTATTATAGGGTCAACACCCTCTTCTTTAAGTAATATTACATCAGGTTCAAGTAATTCTAGTGTGCCTTATTTTTTATGGGTTACTATCTTTGGATTCCCTTCTTCTAATTACAATGGCTCCTTACCAACTCTAGATTATGAAAACACAATTAGATGCCCATGAGTCACCATTTGAGGCCCTTTGACTTCATTTTATAATTATAATATCTCCTTTTCAAATCTATTGCGTAATCACAACTAGATACTTGTGAGTCACTCTTCAAGTCCCTTTTACCTCTTTCAACTTTAGACCTAATGTGAACACTTTGCATTCAGATCTAAAGTTGGAAACTATACCAACCAAGGCTAAACCTTCCCATACTTCTGTTGCAAATTCATATAGTATCTTGGACCAACTAAGTAAAATCCTTTCACAAATTTTTGTTTTAGATCTTTTACATACATTTGAATTCCACAAAACTATTCTAAATGATTTATTTTAATAGTCAACTATTCCCCAAGACATTAACCCTAAATAATTACAAACACTTGTAGGACATTTGAATCCTTTTTGACAAGTTACATTTGATCAAAGAGTCATGTCTACTCCTTGTCCTAGCCATAACAACCCCTTGTATATTGAGGTCATTATTGAAAACCATAAAATCAAGTGGGCTCTTATAGACAATGGTTTAGGGTTGAATATAGTGTCACTCAAATTAGTACAAAGATTGGGTTACAATGCTAAGAACATCCAACCAAAAACAATCATGATCAAGGCATACAATAACACCACAATATAATACTTAGTAACTATTTATTTGGTGATCATTGTTGGGTATGTGTCCCATCATAATCTATGTCATATTGTGGATATTGAATTGCCTTATAACATACTTCTTGGTCACCCTTGGATTCATGAAGTATAGGCCACCCCATCCACTTTTAACTAATGCCTTAAGTTCCCCCATGATGGGATTGAAGTCACCATTCCTACCAATCTCCATCCCTATCAATATTGTAAACACCTAGAGGCTAAATTTCATAATTATAACTATTTCCCTAGTTTTGAATTCATTGAAAATAAGAACAAAGAAATGTTTTTTGCTTCCACCTAAATCCAATTATATCAAACCAAGTGACCTGGTTTCCACTTTGACTAATTCATTTCTTGTAACCCTTGTACAATAGATCACTATTGAGGATGTAAGCATTTCCACGTATCTGTCAGGGGATCTAGCTCTACCAATTAGAGCACAATTGATTACTTTCTTATAAGCAATTAAACATGGAATTATACCAGAATGATAAAGTAGCTAGAAACTTGAGACAACAAAGAATTTGAGAGACAATACACACTCTTGTATTAAATATTACTAGAAGAAAATACAATAAGGAAGATGCCACTTCTTCCTCCACCTCAAAGGCTTGCCACACCTCAAGACCTTCTTCCCTCTCTCTCTTGCTCAACACAACAACTCTAAAGCCTGAGTTATTATCCCTCCTTGAATGCTTCAGCTGATCTCCTTGACCTTGCTAGCTTCAATGTTTTTTCTTGCCTTCTTGGATAATTACAATACATGCCTTATGGGTCTATAAATAAGATCCCATGCTTACAAAAATAGAACTCTAGTTACAATAATTAGACACGCAGCTCGTGACTATAATTAGTCATTTAACATGCAAACACTCGCTTCACTTAACTGACTATTCGTCAACAACAGTTTTGGAAATACACAGGTGACTAACGCTGGTCCCTGCTAGTCTGGTGCTGTCGACGTCGGCTGACTCCCTGCCATCGCTGGTCTCCTTCTCCACTGCATCTAACCGACGTCGATCATAATACCAATGCCGGTGGCTCTGGTTCTTCAGCATCCTTCCTTGTGTCTGCAAACAGTTGAAGCTTTTAGCTCCACACCATAAGAATCTCCCACTTGGAGATAAACAGTTGCAACTTGTACCTGTACCTGTACACCATCTATTTTGTTCCTTAGGCTATGTATCCCTCTTCGAAGTCACTCTTGAAGACCAACCACCATGTAAACCTGTAATGCTATACCTGTCTCTTATGCCACAAGAATTTTGCTGCTCCCAAATTCTCCATGACATACTTCTGAACCAACTCTACCCTTAGCTCAGAAAACTCCCTGTATATGAAACCCTGCAACAAGTAACACAATACGGTAACAGGATAATGTAGCTAATATTATCCAACCTGGTAAAGATAAAATACAATGGTCAAACCTCCATTGTTATGCAGCATAATCAAGACCATATACCATAGCCTTCTATCTCATGTGTCCATCCACTCTCTTCTCTAAAATGGGAATCCATCCCTCTATCCAGTGCTTTCTTCCAGATGGCAATACTACCAATAAATACCTGTTTGGTTCTCCAAGGACTCACACTCCTCATCCATGCCAAGCTCCCACTATTTCTAGATTCTACCTCCATTGATTCTTCCATCTTCCTAGTTCATGACTATCAGTAAGCAATATAAAGAAGGTAAACAACGAATATGAGGTTCACATACTTTTCCTAACCTCCACATGGGTGTTTGAGACTTATTAATTCACCCAACATCCATTCCAGTGACCAATATCGGCCATCTCCTAGTCTGCTCCCGACCGATGTCAGTTCCCTACACTGACCTTGACTGCTGACATCATTTCCTTGGCCGACGCCGGCGTCCCTCCTACCGATGTCGGTCCTTATGACCAACGTCGGACTTCTCCTGCTCGACCTACCAACCCTGCTGGTCTGCACATGATCGATGTCGGTATCTGGATGACTGACGTCGGTGCCAAGCGACCGACATTGGTGTCTGTGTGTTCCTGTAAGTGATGAAATTTTCATCCATGAGCTCTTCTTGGATCAAACCTCTATCCATGCTACCCTGCTCAGATTTATTCAGCCCTTGTGATTGATCTCTGTCCTTCATCTCCTCCATAAACACCAAGGCTTCTTTGTTCCTGTCAAAAGCATCAAATTTCCTCTTTCTGTAATGAACTATATTTATGCTTTCCAGATTTGAACACATACCTTTTGAATCAAGAACTTCCATTCCCTTCCTATTCTTGTGACCAAGCCTATTAGGCCACATCTTTGAATCTACACCAGAAGTAGAATCAGTAATACAAGTAGGTAGATAAAGAGTACCTACTTTCTTACCTCTTGCTAGAATAAGTGCTCCCTTGGTAACCTTCCAAGAATCTACTGTGAGGGTTATTGTGCATCCCTCATCTCCCAACCTTCCTACAAAAATCAGACTCTGCTTCAGAATTGGAACATGCATAACCTCTTTCAACACCCATGTGTTGTCAATCTGCAATCTCAGCTGCACTTTCCCTTTGCCAACTATCTGACAAGGTGTACCATCCCCTAAATAGAGCACTCCAAAATCTCCCTGTTCATACTCATAGAACAAATCTCTGTTTGGGGATGCATGAAAAGATGAACCAGAATCTAAAATCCATGATCCTACCTGACTATCCGAAGAAAGTATGAGAGCATCCTGCATCACAATATTTGCATCCTTTGCTTCTTCCATACCTGCATGTTGGTTCTCTTTATCTCTCAACCAACACTCCTTTGTATGTCCTTTCTTTCCACAAAACCAGCAGGTAATACCTTTGGACTCAGATCTCCTTCCCGACCTTGATTTCCCTTGCTCAACCTTCTCCCTTTGCCTTCCCCTGCTTTCTGCACTTAGAGCATTCCTTGATGATTCACCTGTGCTTCTCCTGCATATTTCTTCATTCAAGATCACACTCACAACATCATCAACTTTTAAGATTTTAGAAGCAGATGCAGAATTACTTACTGCCATAACCAAACCGTCCCAACTTTCAGGCAAAGAACATAAAATCAAGAGAGCCTTTACCTCATCATCAAAAACAATATTGACTAAAGCTAGTTGGTTTACCAAACCATAGAAATCACTGAGATGAGTATGTACCGATCCACCTTCCTGCATTTGCAAAGTAAATAGCTGCTTCATAAGATATACCTTATTAGAAGCTGAGGGATTTTCATATAAGTTTGCCAAGGACTTTATCAACTCTTTCGTTGTCTTACACTGTGATAAGCTGGAAATCACAGACGATGCAAGGCTCAACCTTATGGAACCAAGAGCCTTCCGATCAAGAACACTCCATTCTTCATCCTTCATATCTGTGGGCTTGCATGCAACCCCACCCAACGGTAAGTATAAATCCTTC
Organism: Torreya grandis; assembly: GCA_037957365.1. Classification (NCBI taxonomy): domain Eukaryota; kingdom Viridiplantae; phylum Streptophyta; class Pinopsida; order Cupressales; family Taxaceae; genus Torreya; species Torreya grandis. Next base: position 614,929 of record JARHVA010000959.1, on the reverse strand, counting down.
TGATACAGATAGTCCTCAATTTGCATCCTCCAATGTTGATAATTCTTGTCGTTAAACTTCTCCATTCGTAGTCTACTTTCTTCTGCCATTGCTGAACTCCCACTCAATCAAAAAACCCTGTGAATGACCTGTAATAAAAAACAATACCCTGCTTCCTGCAAACCATAGCTCTGATACCACTTGTTAGGGGATCTAGCTCTACCAATTAGAGCATAATTGATTACTTTCTTATAAGCAATTAAACACGGAATTATACCAGAATGATAAAGTAGCTAGAAACTTGAGACAGCAAAGAATTTGAGAGACAATACACACTCTTGTATTAAATATTACTAGAAGAAAATACAATAAGGAAGATGCCACTTCTTCCTCCACCTCAAAGGCTTGCCACACCTCAAGACCTTCTTCCCTCTCTCTCTTGCTCAACACAACAACTCTAAAGCCTGAGTTATTATCCCTCCTTGAATGCTTCAGCTGATCTCCTTGACCTTGCTAGCTTCAATGCTTTTTCTTGCCTTCTTGGATAATTACAATACATGCCTTATGGGTCTATAAATAAGATCCCATGCTTACAAAAATAGAACTCTAGTTACAATAATTAGACACGTAGCTCGTGACTATAATTAGTCATTTAACATGCAAACACTCGCTTCACTTAACTGACTGTTCGTCAACAGCAGTTCTGGAAATACACAGGCGACCGACGCCGGTCCCTGCTAGTCTGGTGCTGCCGACGTCGGCTGACTCCCTGCCATCGTCGGTCTCCTTCTCCACTGCATCTAACCGACGTTGGTCATACTACCAACGTCGGTGGCTCTGGTTCTTCAGCATCCTTCCTTGTGTCTGTAAACAGTTGAAGCTTTTAGCTCCACACCATAACAGTATCATCTAAAAGATGCCTTCCATATTGATAGGTTTCCCAAGTCTCTTAAATATTTTAGCAAACCCAAACCTTTTAAAATACCTTGTAGTCCCAACATGATTTGGTAAAAGAAGAAATATACATAGAAACCACCAATGGTATTCATACTTGCTACTTTACCAAATCAGGATCAAAAAGCTTTTATTAAAGGAGATTGGTTATAGTCTAATGACATTACTAATTATTTTTAGAATCCTAAATATCATATTCATAATCATATTATGGATAACTTTGATTATTCAAGAAAAGGCCTTGAGCCATAAGAGCAAGGAATCTTGGAACCATTATTAACGGGTAGGCCTAACTTGAGTCAAGGTCTCAGATTTATACCACTTAGGGGTAACCTCATGTATTTCAATAGTGATTATTTTTAATTGAATATAAATGAGACTCATAACATCAACACAACATCCCATTATGGTATTTATGATGATCTTGCTAACACAAACCTAATTGACTCAAACTCCATTATGACTATCACATCCCATTATCCTTTTTGGCTTTGTCATCTTGAAATCATTGATTTAGACCAGTAAAATTTTATCATATCCCTTGATGAATTCTATAATGATGAATATATTTCCAAGTACATGGGCCACCAAGATGGATTTCTAATTGGTGATCATAGACAAGTCTTTAACTTCTCTTTGGACCCTTCTACCTACTTTAGAGAGCAAGTAAACTTTCTTGGTCATGAAAAAGATAAAACATCAATATTCTTAGGTGAAAAACTCATTGAGGTGATCATTTATTATGTAAATAATAAAGAAAAATATAATTCCTTGAGTGAAAACCCATTTCAGGCACTCTTGTATAGGGAAGTTTCTTCATCTCCAAAGGATGCAAAAGGTCCATCAAGTCCTAGCTCCATAGTCAGTGCTAGTATCACATCTAAACAACAAAAAGTATTTGAATGGATTGCTCTTGACTTTCCTAAGATATTTTCTAGTTGGCCACTACTTGAAATAGCAAATTCAAATTCATCTCATTATCTAGATCTTTGGGAAGAACAATCAAAATCTAAAGTAGAGGAAGAGGACTCAGATCAAACTCTACCTACTATTCTAGAAGATGGATCTACACTCCTCGTAGGAAACACTACTAAAGTAAACATGTGGACTTATGATAATCCCAAAATTGTTTATCTTAGAGCCTCTCTCACTGATGAAGAGTGTGACCACATTGTCACCATTATAAGGGATTTCATTGATATCTTTGTGTGGGCTTATTTTGACATGCCAATCTTAGACCTTGATTTGGTTGAGTACCAACTTTTTATCCATCCATATGCTAAATCAATCATAAAAAATTTAAGAAAGATGTATCCATGCATTGCTCTTTTGGTAAATTTAGAACTAGAGAAATTATTAGGAGTAGGCTTTATCTCACCATTAGACTCTTCTGAATGGATATCAAATATAGTCCTAGTTATCAAAAAGCCACAATGTATACACATTTGTATTGATTTTAGAGATATCAATAAGGCATGGCCCAAAGATAATTTTCCTCTATAAAATATTGATATGATTTTTTATTATATTTCTAGTTATGAGATTTTGTCCCTCATGGATGGATTTTCAAGATATAATCAAATCAAGATAGCTCCAGAAGACTAGCACAAAAATACATTCACCACTCTGTGGGGAACATTCTATTATCAAGTCATGACATTTGGCTTGAAGAATGTTGGGGCCACCTATCAGTGTGATATGACTATCATCTTCCATAACATGGTGCATGATATTGTTGAGGACTATGTTGATGACATCCTAGCTAAATAAAGGACATGTGATAGACACTTTGATGTTCTATGAATAATCTTTGAGAGACTTCATGAATACAAGGTTCATCTAAATCTAATAAGTGTGTCTTTGGCATCACTTTAGGAAAATTGATAGAATTGATTATGTTACAAAGAGGGAATGAAGTGGACCCTACTAAGGTCAAGTCCATTATAGAGATTCTTCCACCTTCCAATCTCAAATAGCTCCACATCCTGTAAGGAAATATTCAATCTATTCACATGTTCATTTCACAACTAGTAGACAAGTGCCACTAGTTTACACACCTCTTGAAGAAAGAGGTCACATTTCAATGGGATAATGAGTGTGAATTAGAATTTTTTAAGATCACAACATACTTGGCCAACCCACTAGTCTTGAGACTTCCAACACTTGGATAACCATTGATACTCTATATTTCAGCTACAAAACATGCATTGGGGGCACTCTTGGCCTAGCATGATGGTCAAGTAAAGGAACATATAGTTTACTATTTGAGACACACACTTGTAGCTTATGAGCATAATTATATGCCTATTGAGAAGGCATGTTTAGAAATGGTTTTCACCTCCCAAAATTTGTGACACTATATCCTGAATAACAAAACTATTGTCATTGCTAAAGTAGACCCCCTCAAATATTTATTATCCAAAGTAACTCTCATAGTTCACATGGACAAATGGGTCATGATTTTAAGTGAATTTGATGTTAAGTATTATAATATAAAATCTATCAAGGGGAAGGTTATTGTAGATCAACTTACATAAACCCCTATTATAGACACTCAACCACTCAAATTTGATTTTTTAGATGATTCTATTATGACAATAAAAGAAGAACCACATGAACCTAAATAGTGGAAATTATACTTTGATGACTCCTTTACATTCATTAGATTTAGGGTTTGAATTTTGTTGATTACACCATAAGGGAATCTGATCCTTGAAGTGTTCCATTTTAATTTTCATTATACCAACAATATGGTTGAGTATGAAGTACTTATTATAGGACTTCATCTTGCATTGTAGTGGGATATCCAACACTTAATAGTCTATGGGGATTCCTAATTAATTATAACTCAAACTACAAATTAGTATCAAACTATAGATGATAAGATTTTACCTTATAATCACATTGTTTATAATCTCAAGACTCACTTCAAATCCCTATAATTTGAATAGGTATTTTGGGTTAATAATAGATTAATTGATGCAATGGAAAAAATTGGTTCCATGATATAAATTATTAGTAGTGTTAAAGAGTATCAATTTCTCATTGAAAATATTCTATAGCCTACTCATGTACTACCAGATTCAAAGAGGGTATGCACCATTTTTGGTCCCAATCCCCCTCTTGAACTTCTTTGGTTTCAAGACATTTATAATTATTTCCATGACCAAGTATTTAGACCTGACCTTTACAATAATCATCATAAACTTTTTCATCATCACATATCCTATTATACCCTCCTTGGAAACACACTTTATTATAAAGGCTATGATGGAATACTACTTCATTATTTATCTTTGAGAGAATCCAAGTTAACACTTAAAGAGGTTCATGAAGGAATATGTGGGGCCCACACCAACAATTTAGTGTTAGCCAAAAAGTTCCTTAAAATAGGTTATTATTGGCCTAAGATATAAATAGATTACTTTAATTATATTAGGAAGTATGTTACTTGCCAACAAGGTAATTTGATACATGCACCTTCTTTGCCACTACAGTTGATTACTACACCATGGTCATTCTTTACGTGGGGCCTTGATCTTCATTGTTATCATGGTAAACACTGACATCATCACAATCCATGCTTGTGTTTCTTAAGATCACCTTCAAGATATTAGGCTTGATTCAAAGGACCAATCTATAATACCAGTTTATTGAAACACACTGAATGAGAGGCGTGGCATGAATCAATATTCAAAAAATTTATTCAATTCAACTAAGCATTCGTGAACCATTCATTCAAAGTACATAGATCTAGAAAGCATAAACAACCATACAAGATCATGAAACAAGATAACACATCATATATGTGGTAAACCCTCAAGAGGAATAAAAACCCACTGATATTTGAAAATGGACTATATTACTATAATAAAAAAACCAATATTTAGTTAAGCACCAACTCCACATGGAGAACCAACCACAACTATCTAAGCACCCACTTGACTAGGCTTTAATAAGCACCCACTTACAAGGAGGAGCCAACCCCCTAGATGACTCAACACAAACTTAACCACCTGATTATTTTTATCATCTATAAAACATTATGTTTATCAAACAACTGATGATGAATACCCCCTTAGCTATTCATACTCTTATCCCTCTCAAATTACCTTTTAGGCCTCTTTATTCAATTAGGTCTCTTATTTTCTAATGGTCATAAACATATTCTCACTACTATTGAGTACTTTACTAACTAGATCGAGGCCATTCCTCTTACTTACATCACTGGGAATTATATTTCCAAGTCCATACATTACCATATTATCTATCGATATGGTATTCCAACCCTTATTATATCCAATAATGGAAGATCATTTGTAAACCAAGATGTTAAAACTCTTTGTGCAAAATTCAAACTCAAGCACAAGAAATCCACACCATATAACCCATAATGTAATGGTCAAGTCAAGGTATCAAAAAAGACCATTATTACAATATTTGATATGATTATTAATAATGTTGGTCGTAATCGGCACTTAAAAAATTTTCTTGCCCTTTGGGCTTATCGCACTAGTCATCAAACCCCCACAAGAGCCACTCCATACTACCTTGTTTATGTCACATAATTTATTGTCCCAATTGAGATAAATTTTCCTTCACTACAAGTATCCTTGAAAAATATTGAAGATGATGAAGATTATAGAGTTTTAAAGTTACAAGAGCTAGAACTCCTTAATGGCAAGTGTTTAACTACCCTAAACAACTTGCAAGCCTATCATAATAGATTGCGTAGAAGCTATAACAAATGTATCCTCCCTAGGGAGTTTGAAATCGGTGATTTAGTATTTAAAAAGAACCAAAATAACACTATTGTTGAATATAAAATTAGGGTAAGTTTCAACCTAATTAGTTGGGCCCATATGTCATCACAACAAATTATAGATTTGGGGCATACCAGTTGGCTACTCTATATGGTGAAGAACTCCTAGATCCTATGAATATTGTACATCTCAAGTGGTTCTACACTTGGCAACATTTTGAACCATTATCTACAAGACCCCTTACTTGGGGGAAACTTGTGCTAAAGTCATTTTATCCCACTATTATGATGCAGGAGCATCTACAATAGCTTCATAGAGGACTAGTTGAGATCATCAAACATACAAATCCAAATGATATTCTAGAATGAAAATTCAAATTCTTGTTTTCCCTCCAAATTGTGTATAAATTTCAAATTTTCACCTTGAGAGTAAATGCAATTATCAAAAGTGAAAAGGTAAAAAGTGATGGTTAGGCTGTTGAGGAAATAAGGGAGAAATGGTTGAAACTATTTTCAACCTTAGTATATTGTTAAAACTTACAAACAGTATTTTGTTTTGCATTAAACCCAAATTGGGCATAGAAGTTAGAGGGAAGATTCTTGAAAAGAGAAAAAAAGAGATAATTCAAAAAAAGAGAGAGGATGAGAGGGGTGTAGAAGAGAAGAAGGACAAAAAGGAAAGGTCCTCTCATTCAAGGAAAGAGAAGATAGAATGAAGAAAAGAGAGGAGAAACAGTGAGGGAGGATCTCACTCAAGAGATGTTAAAGGAAAAAGAAGGAGAAGTCAAGAATGTGTGAAGGAGTAGACAAGGATTTGAAATCCATGGACATTGATATTTAATTGTAAGTCTTCCATTTGATCTAATCAAGAATGAATGTTTTGTTTCAGATGATTATGTTATGAAATTTTGATGACAGGCCTATATATATATGTGTGTGTGTGTGTATGTGAATGATGGTTTGCTATAGAACATTGAGAAAGCTACATGTAGACTGGTTATTTTGTATGTTGGGAACAAGTTAAAACTGGTATTATATGATCAAGAAGTTTTAAAGAGTTTGGAATGTTATAAAAAGGCTAAACAAGCCTAAACAGGGTACTCAGGTATATAGACCTACAACCCACTGTCTTAAGTAAACCAACATGTAAATGTTTGAATAAAGCTTATAATGACATGGAGATAAGTCTATAATGTAATTATAAACCTAAATGAAGAAGAAATAGGTGTTATAAATCTCTTTGATATCCAAAATCTCCAACTGTTGGCTCTCGGCCTGTAGGTGATAGTACACAGGCAAGGGTAAGACATTTGCATGTTTTGCAAGGTAAATGGATTGATAAAGTCATTTTTGATATGATTATGGGAATGGGGAAGTATTTTAAGATAGTAACATGTTTTTATATCCTCTTTAAAATCTATTAACCATTGAAATAGAGAAGAAAACCATAAAACCTGTTGACTGTCATATACAGTCAAAGACAACTATGATGTCTTGCTTGGAAGGTATAGGAGGTTGATATGACCAAGGTGGTGATTTGAGAAGGTGTAGGGTGATAAAATAGACCCTATGAAATTGATTTTAACCCTTGAAATAGGGTAAAACACTCCCAGCCACAAGTAAGATGCTCTCAGCCTGTGACAATCATTAGAAAACCCTGAATTAGGGTCTGACCCTCAAAATGAGTTTAAAGTCTTGAAAACTCTTGAAAATTTTCAATCTCACCCTAGATGATGTTAAAAAACTGTTGGAAGTGGTTTCAAGGTGTCACAGTATGGAGAAATATGGAAAAAGGTCAATTTCCAAGTGAAACCTAGGTGCATGTGAAGAGGAGAGAATAAGCCAATATAGGAAAAGTGAATTTCTCCAAAGAAGTGCCCTAAAAAAAAATTTATTCACCTATAAGAAGGTAATGGGTATCTATAATGATGCTTTTTTTTATTATAAATTTTTTATTTTACTCTGGACAAGGAGTTTTGCACTAAAGGAGGGCTAATTAGAACAGGGCTTAAAGAAGAAAGTATAATTCCATACAAAGCAACCTCAGGAGATTTTTCAATATGTCATAGAAGGGCTTAATGGGTATCTAGAAATGGTTTTAATTTCATGATTTAGTTAACTTAAAAATATTTATGTCCAATAAACAGAGCAAATAGGGCTACAAGGAATGGTTGAACTAAATAGGCCTGTATATGAAGTTAGCTCACAATTTGATGGTTACAGAGCAATCTAAGGATAGTTTCATCATTTGGTATCAGAGCTTGAAGCTCTTGGGATCTACTAAAGAAAAGGTATGAGTAATCTGTGATATTTGATTTGAGTTTATTTTGTTAAGAAGTAAATAGATGAAAAAGGAAGGTTTAAAGCCAAGGAAGGCTTAGTGAAGATCCAAGAAGAAGCTTGGATAGTTTGCCAAAAGATTAAGGTGAAATAGACTTAGGTGAGGTAAAGGATGAAGTTTGAATAATTGAGAAGAGAAGCTTAGAGAAGCTCAAAAGTAAGGGAGCAAGTGAATGCTCAAGAGGAAGATCCAAAGCAAGGTAAGCTTGGATTTGTGATTTGTGTTTGTTGAAGTGTTGTATAAAGAGTTGCTACAAGATTGAGAAAAGGATCAAAAGGCCTAGGTGAGATCAATGAGATTGTCAAAATACCAGTCAAGGAGAAAGGCTTGGGTGAGACAAGGGATCAAGAGACCAAGGTGGAAAAGACTTGGGTGAAGATCTCAGAGATGGAAGTATTGTTGAAGGCACTGCAGAGCAGCAAGGTACATGAGGGAACCAAGAAGAAAGAAAGTATCAAAGGTATGGATAGTTTTGTAATTGATAAAGAGATTGCTAATTTGAAGAGAGAATTAGCTAAGATTAAAGATGAATATGAGTCTTGGATGCAGATGGACAAGCAAGCATGGGTATGGCCAATGAGGAGGAGGTTGAAGTGGCCAATTGATCTCCTAGTGAAAAGGAGAAGAAGGAAAAATAAGATTTCCATGAAGAGAGAAGCCCATAGAGGCTTGAAGAAGGTAAGAAGGTTGCCAAGTGAGCAGCAGGAAGAAGTTGTGAAGAAGGTTCTCATTGAGGAGAACAAGAGAGAAGAAAGAAAAGATGAAGTGCCAGGAAGAGCACTTGAAAAGATGAGAGTGTTGATGAAGAGAGCACTCATAGGGACCTTGTGGTCTCTTTTTTTTACATATAATCCTATCTTTGCATGGGTAATTGCAGGTATGAGCAGCCTTGTGAAGGTTAAGAGAAAGGCCTTGAAGAGTGAAGAGATTGGTGCAAGAGAAGACACCAAGTGCACAAGTGAATGTGCAAGAAAGAGAAGAGAGTTTGTTGTTGTTGATAAAGAAGAAGAGATGCATTGGTTAATGCATGAGGGAGGTGTTTAAGAACCCCTACAAGCAAGAGGAAAGGTAGAATATGAAGATGACTTCCATGATACCATTAAATTCCAAGAGGAAGAAAGAGAGTAGCCAAGCACAAAGGAAGAGAAAGATTGCTCCATATACCAAGCTATCAAAGAGGTAAATGAAGTGTTAAGACTTGATTTTGATTGTTATTGTGAGTATGAAGCTACTAATGTATAGGTGCAAGAGTTAAGGAAGATGATAGAGCCCTCAAAAAGAGAATTTAAGCATGGATATGTGATGCCTAAATGGTGGAAGAAGCAAACTCCCAAGCAGCAGGAAGTGCTAGTATAAAAGAATGGATGCAGGATGCCTAAATGGCTTGTGAAGACAAATGATAAGAAGAAGAAACAAGTATGGGTGCCTAAGAAGGCAAAGAGAGAAGATGTGAGTGTTGAGGCAACAACACCAAGAAATCAATGGAAGAGGATTGAAGGTAATTCAAGCAGCCAAGAGAAGGAAGGTGAGATGGTGAGTATGGAAGAGGCATTCCATGAAGACAGGATGCTTGAGAGGTATACCAAAGAGGTGAAAGGTAAGTCAATTTCTTGCAATGAATGGGATAATGATGTTTTTGAATCATTTAATGATCTTTTTATGAGAAATGAGGAATGGAAAATGTCTATGAAAACTAATGTACAGTAAGGAGAGAATTCCAAATGGATGGATGATGAGAAAAGGGGATAGTATGCAGCAAAGCAATGCCTCATTGAATGCAAGAAACAAACAAGATTGCTTCAAGTAGAGATTGAAGAAAGCAAAGAGACAGAACATAAGAATACTACAATTGTATTTGATAAGTATATTGAAGTTGATAAAGAAGTTGGTTTATGTGAAGACAAGCTAAGAAAAGAAGAGATAAGAGGTAAAGGACAAGCAATCCTTTAGGTTGATAAGCCCAAGTTTGATGAAGAGAATAGTGAGATAGATGAGATCTCACTAAAATAAGAGTTGAAGATGTTGGAGGAGCTGTTTGGTAATTCAAGAGAGATGAAGGAAGGTACAAGCCATGGTGAAGACACCATTGGGAAGAGTGGAACAAGACAAGATCAAAGCAAAGAGGTCAAGACAATTTTGATCAAGGAGCAAAAATGTGAAGGCAGCCAAGAGGCTTCATGGCCTAAAGATTTTGATTCTAAGGGGGATTTGAATGTTTTGTATGCAGGTATGAAGGTTGCTAAAGTGAATGACATACATGAGTCATTGGAGAAGCTCATGAAACAAGAAGAACAACAAGAAGATCTAGAAGATATAGAAGAAGCATGGAAGTGGGAGATGGTAGCTGAGAAAGAGATGAGGAGAAGAACATACCAGAAGAGGAAGAATAGAAAGATGAAGGACAAAGACTATTCTAAACAAAAACAAGCATTGGTATTGGCAACAAGACCTTGGGATCCAGGCATAGAGTGAAGACTAATGCATGGAGGAAGCATCTCATTTGAACTAAGGTTCAAATATTTTCTAGAGGGAGAGTATGATGCAGGAGCATATACAATAGTTTCATGGAGGACTAGTTGAGATCATCAAACATACAAATCCAAATGATATTCTAGCATGAAAATTCAAATTCTTGTTTTCCCTCCAAATTGTGTTTAAATTTCAAAATTTCACCTTGAGAGTAAATGTAATTATCAAAAGTGAAAAGTGAAAAGGTAAAAAGTGATGGTTAGGCTGTTGAGGAAATAAGGGAGAAATGGTTGAAACTATTTTCAACCTTAGTATATTGTTAAAACTTACAAACAGTATTTTGTTTTGCCTTAAGCCCAAATTGGGCATAGAAGTTAGAGGGGAGATTATTGAAAAGAGAAAAAAAGAGAGAATTAAAAATGAGAGAGAGGATGAGAGGGGCATAGAAGAGAAGAAGGACAAAAAGGAAAGGTCCTCTCATTCAAGGAAAGAGAAGATAGAATGAAGAAAAGAGAGGAGAAACAGTGAGGGAGGATCTCATTCAAGAGATGTTAAAGGAAAAAGAAGGAGAAGTCAAGAATGTGTGAAGGAGCAGACAAGGCTTTGAAAGCCATGGACATTGATATTGAATTATAAGTGTTCCATTTGATCTAATCAAGAATGAATGTTTTGTTTCAGATGATTATGTTATGAAATTTTGATGACAGGCCTATATATATGTGTGTGTGTATGTGAATGATGGTTTGCTATAGAACATTGAGAAAGCTACATGTAGACTGGTTATTTTGTATGTTGGGAACAAGTTAAAATTGGTATTATATGATCAAGAAGTTTTAAAGAGTTTGGAATGTTATAAAAAGCCTAAACAGGGTACTCAGGTATATAGACCTACATCCCACTGTCTTAAGTAAACCAACATGTAAATGTTTGCATAAATATTATAATGACATGGAGATAAGTATATAATGTAAGTATAAACCTAAATTAATAATAAATAGGTGTTAGAAATCTCTTTGATATCCAAAATCTCCAACTGTTGGCTCTCGGCCTGTAGGTGACAGTACACAGGCAAGGGTAAGACATTTGCATGTTTTACAAGGTAAATGGATTGATAAAGTCATTTTTGATATGATTATGGGAATTTGGAAGCCTTTTAAGATAGTAAAATTTTTTTATATCCTCTTTAAAATCTATTAACCATTGAAATAGAGAAGAAACCCATAAAACATGTTGACTGTCATATACAGTCAAAGACAACTGTGATGTCTTGCTTGGAAGGTATAGGAGGTTGATATGACCAAGGTGGTGATTGGAGAAGGTGTAAGGTGTTAAAAAATACCATAGGAAATTGATTTGAACCCTTGAAATAGGGTAAAACACTCCCAGCCACAAGTAAGATGCTCTCGGCCTATGACAATCATTAGAAAACCCTGAATTAGGGTCTGACCCTCAAAATGAGTTTAAAGTATTGAAAACTCTTTAAAATTTGCAATATCACCTTGGATGATGTTAAAAATCTGTTGGAAGTGGTTTCAAGGTGTCACAGTATAGAGAAATACAGAAAAAGGTCAATTGGCAAGTGAAACCTAGGTGCATGTGAAGAGGAGAGAATAGGCCAATATAGGAAAAGTGAATTTATCCAAAGAAGTGACCTAAAAAAAAATTTATTCACCTATAAGAAGGTAATGGGTATCTGTAATGATTCTTTTTTTGATTATAAAGTCCATACTTTACTTTGGACAAGGACTTTTGCACTAAAAGAGGGCTAATTAGAACAAGGCTTAAAGAAGAAAGTATAATTCCATACAAAGCAACCTCAAGATATTTTTTAGTATGTCACATAAGGGCTTAATGGTTATCCATAAATGGTTTTACTTTCATGATTTAGTTAACTTACAAAGAGTTATGGCCAATAAATAGAGCGAACATGGCTACAAGGAATGGTTGAACTAAATAGGCATGTATATGAAGTTAGCTCACAATTTGATGGTTACAGAGCAGTCTAAGGATAGTTTCATCATATTATATCCTAGACCATCCTATCTTAGACCATTTTTTATCCCACTATTATACCCTAAACTATTCTAATGTGAACCATATTCTTTTACTACTTTGGACCATTGTACCCCTAGGTCATTGGCACTTTGGAACATTTATATTCTACTAGACTCCTTTTATCTCACCCTAGAACATTACAACTTGGACCATATTTATTTTGTCTCATTTTACCCTGGGTCATTCTACTTTGAACAATATCATTTTCATACCCTGGACCATTATAACCTAGACAATTCTATCCCTTAACCAATTATGATCCTGATTATGACTCATAGGCATTCTAGAAAGAATCAATACTAGTTCTATAAATAAATTAAGCCTGAATAGTATTTTTCAACTTCATTTTATAGAAAAGTGAACAAGGATGTATTAGCACATGGTTTTTTTCATGCTAAAGGGTTCTTCAGATTTATTCAATACTACATATTATTCTATTATTATTTTGTTCTTGTTTGTTAGGCATTGTTGCCTTAATGGGATCACAAGTGTTGATACAACTGACTTTCATTGTTATTGGAACTTCTACTCTTGGATGTGCATTTCTTTGATTACTTGGTTCCTATGCCTTTGTTTATATTTATGACCCCTATTACAACCTGTGTAGCTATTGTTTAAACTCTTACTTATAAAAGTGCATCTCTTAATTTAGGTATTTATTTGGGCCTTTTGTTAATATTTCATTTATATTTCTTATCCCAAAAACACAAAAATATTAGAAATTATTCGATAAAAAGAACAAAAATATTATCTTTCACTTTTGTTTAGTTTGATCCCATGCTCTCACCATTTTGTGAGTAATCATTTGAATGCTCTTGCCATATTGTGATCCGTTTTCCTTATTCCTCTACACTAAAATCATGTTTTATTATCATCACTTTTATTCTATCACATTTCCTAGGAGAACTACATTTGCCCTGAAGTTCATATTGGATCATTTATGGAACTATGTAGGTAGCATCCACTTGCCTTGTGAATCTGAAGTCAACTCGGCCACCCCTTACTTTTCTTCTATTTTCCTTATTGTATTTTGTCTTTTTGTTTCCCTATCACTTTGGAGAAAATTTATATTCATTGTTCTTATCTTATTGTGCTAAATTTCATTATTTCTTAGATTAGGGGTCACCCTGTTGCAGAGAGTAACACCTCTATTAAACATACACAAATAATTGTTTTTTGTTTTCACTAACATTATGATTAACCATTGTTTGTGTGTGTTTATTTTATTTTTTTATTATGCCTTATTATCTCTTTGTTTATATTATTGTTCATTTGATCATTTGTAGTTGTATTGGGTTATGCCTTTATTTTATTATAAGTTACTAATACTTATGATGCATAATTTCAATTTGCTATAGTAAATACTAAGTGCTCCAAATTCAAATTTTGATGAAGCTCTGAAGATCATTTCTGAATACACCATAACTAACAAAAGACTCTATGCAAGATGTGCATCTCTTGAAATACACTGTGAGTCTAATTGACTATTTCTATGATTAGTTTGGGATGTGCATCTCCTAAATTATATTCTAACATCTAGTCAATCATGAAACAAAATAAAACCATCAACATCCATATCCTAAGGACATACATCTCCTAAAACTAGAATATCAAATCATATCATAACAGGAGCAATATCAATGAACACATCACGAGACAATCAAAGAATATTAACAGTCCATGTACAATTAGTAGTACACCAAAAATGAGTGTCATATATATATATATATATATATATATATATATATATATATATATATATATATATAAACAAGTTTCTATACATCATGAGAGTATTTATACATCTCATAAATACACAAAAAAAGGCCAACCTAGTACAATCAGATCTCATATTGATTGTCCTTGGGAAGACTCTGATGAAGACCCTAACCTATCCTATATGTAGTAGTTGCTAATGGACATAGTGGTGGAGGCACCATGATAAATTGTTGTGTAGTTGGATATGTCACTAACTGCTCTAACTCTATCCCATGCCTTGAATTGGTAGTCTAAATAGTCTTCTGTGACCTCATATACTCCCTATAGCCTCATGGTTTCTCCTTGTGTAGTATCCAAATACACCTATAACCCAACCATAATGTTTTTTAAACCTACTATCTCCATAAGGCATGTAGATATATCCCTCTGGAGTTTTTCAATCAGTGACTGGTCCTCTATAAACCTCCCTATGCTTAAGGGCCTTGTCCCTCCTAACTTTGTCCCTATCTCAAAGGGCCTTGCCTCTTTGTAACCTATCCTTATACCTAGGTCATCCCCTATATCCATGTCTTGTTTATCTAGCTCAACCATCTCAACATCCTCTATCAGATCTTGGTGTCTTTAAGGCTATACAACCTATAGTGGAATGTCAAATTAGATAGTTTCTATACTATCCCCTAGCCCCACTATTATGTTGGGGTTTGTCCCTAATCCCTCCTCATCTTAACCCATCACTATCTCAAAATTGCCTATTGAGGTAATGGTCTAGTCAATTGAATAAGTCATACTCCTAACCATTGTGTGGCATAGGCATCTAGAACTCTACCCATGTAATCCCATATAACATGTAATAACCCATAATAATTTTCCATTACCTCTGCCTTGGGCATTGGTGGGCCCCACTCCTTGATCTTCTTGGTCACATGAGTGAAGTAAAGCATACCCTCAAGAACATCCTACTAAATCCTAAATTACTATTGGAAATGATCTAGCATGTACCTATCCATAGTATAATCATGCTTCCCTGTGATATAGCATGGTGTGATCATGTATCCAATCATGAAAATATCCTCTACCCATGCCAACTATGTCTTTATATAAGGGCACCAAATGAAATCACCATCCTCTATCTAGTTGATGGCCTACTTATACTAAGTTAGATCTCCCAAATTTCCCTGCATCCCTAATCATATCTGGTACCATTCCCAAGTCATGATATCCTCTAACCCCCTCTAAGACCTCAACCCCACTAGCCATGTGATTGTAATGACTCCCAAGCCTATACCTACAATAATGTGTTGTGCCCTATATTATACCCTTGCCTATATGCAATCATATGTAAGTCCCTATACAATTGATTGAAAATCATAGGTCCTTAGGAAAATCATGTTATATGATCGAATATCTACTATAATACACTGATCAACCCTAAGGGAAAGTACCACCCACTCTTATTAGGTAATAAAATGATGCTAACAAGAGATATCAAAACCACTACCTTAGGAGGGACGATCTAAT
This sequence comes from Torreya grandis, assembly GCA_037957365.1. Lineage (NCBI taxonomy): Eukaryota > Viridiplantae > Streptophyta > Pinopsida > Cupressales > Taxaceae > Torreya > Torreya grandis. The sequence goes on along the minus strand of JARHVA010000959.1, from coordinate 599,132 downwards.
GTACTACTCCACCCTTTGATGGTTAGTCTAATTCCTCTAGTGCATCTACATCAATGCACTAATCTATAATATCCTACTCCACTACCCCAAGTACGTCATCTAACATAGTGTGTCTCCCCACCCCCATCCATGTAATCATAGGTCCTTGCATGGGTACCTAAAAAATCTGATGTACATCCTCTAATGTCACCATTACCTCCCCAGTTGATATATGAAAGGTGGAAGTCTTAGAGTGACATATCTCCCCCATCACTGATAAGTAGGTTATGTTTTCATAAATCACTGGCAAACATGCTAGGTGATACAGGTCCACTCTAATCAAGATGTCCACAAGTTCATCTGTTATAATCCCCTATCACCATAAAACTCAAGAGTTGTTCTCCCATGATGTGATAACTACTACTCACTCCTACAAATAAAAAGGTGGGGATCATAACAATTATCTTTCTAAATCATATTCTTCTAATTTTGAGGTCTAAACTAAAATTTTATGTGCCCCCACCTCTCTTCTTCTAATTTTGGGCCTAGTCTAAACCTCTGTGGCACCCATTCTACTTTATTTTGGCATTCTCACCATTATTTTGGCAATCCCACTATTCAGTAGGATGTTATCATCACTTATCAAGATTTTCCCACTATTTAATAGGGTGATCCTAATATTTCCATGGCCTCATTGATACATAGGTCATTCCCACCAATTGGCAGGGTGATCCCATCGATTTTGGTGAACTTATCATTTGACAGGAAGAAATTTACCTAAAAGGGCAAGGTCACCATTTCTTTTTCAATCTTTACATTTTGACCCATGATCCCAATGAATGATTGGTGAGATCACTAATCTCATGGCATTTCCATCATTTTTGTGGGTGAACTCATCATTTTCCAAATTGGGAAAATGTTAGGATCACCCCAACTACCACATCCTATGAGTGACTAATGCATTAAATGACAAATTCAAAAAACCCAAAAAATACCTACTAATGCTTCACTCCCTGGTGGTCATTTTTACTCTCTCACATACTCCCCAAGATGTTGGTAGTTCAAGATATTGGCCATCTTACTCAGCTCACTCATTAGTAAATACTATATCTCTAAATTTACTATAGCTAGGGTGCAAAAATAACTTATTTTTACACCTAGGGGTCAAAATATAATAAATTTTTCAAAAATTTCACCCCTTAGGCTTATAGTTTTTACATTTTATCTTCCTTGGGCTACTATTTTCCATCTTAATTTCTTCTAATATCTCCACTTTTCATATTTTATTGAAAATTAGTGAAATTATAAATTATTCTGATCGAGGGCCCATCTATCAAATATTTTCAAAAATTTCATTTTACCCTTGAGGCATCATGGGCCACCCAAATGATGTTTTGATCATTTTGTAAACTTGTTTCTCTATAATTCATGCAAACTTTAAAAAATGGAAAATGAGAACAAAATTTACTTCTTTTGATTATAGTGATCTTTTCATTTTTTTAAAAGACATCACTTTCACTTAATGTCTCACACTTCTAAAATAGGGACAAAATGTAGACATCCAATTCCTATCACATTTATGCTGAAATTGTCAATCTCAACAATATTTTGTGATAATGCACAATCTAGGCCAAAATCACTAAAACATGTTAAATGGTTCAATATTTTCACGTACAGGTGCCAATTTAGACTAATGTATCTCTAATTAGGGCAATGCATTTTATTTTATTATTATCTTTTCTCAAAACACTTCGAGTCAAATTGCGACTATGAAAAATGATGCCTAGACCACTAAATTCTTCTAATTCGGTAGCACATGTCATATGACTATGTTATTTCATATCCATAATTCCCTAAATGGGGTATTGCTCCATATACAACTGACACCTTATTTTAATTATACTCCATTCAAATTATGACTTCATAAAATGACATTTTTTACTAGGTTGATTAAGTGTGCAATAGATTTCCAAAGAATTGCAGAAAATTAAGAAAATCCACTTAAGAAAATTAAACCAAATCAAGAGCCTAAGTGAAAAATCCATGGAAGTTATTGAAAAACTATTAATTAAAAATTCATTCCTCAAATATGCATCATCTTGTGGCATCATCAATGGGGTGGCATCCATAAGACATTAATAAAATAAATATCAGGATTAAGCCTTCCCATACCTCATTAATGCCCCATTTCTCCAAATATTTATGACTTATTCCTCCAAAATTAAATCATTTCATAGCCACACATCTTAATTTCAAGATGGATGGTCATGGTTGATCCTCCACATTTTTAGAAATCTATAAATATAGCATACCACCATTGATCACACAAGCTTGAATTATGTAATGGTATAATGCAGAATTATATTCAGAAAGCTTCACCTATTTACACAAATTGATCAAACTCATAAGCCTAAGACATTGGTACACTAGGAAATTATGGAAGATCTTGCTACTCATTATTGACACAGACTTAGAATACCAAATCTAGGAAAAAACATGCTTCTTAGCCACACTTGGTAGGAAAGACACTATTTGGAAGGTTTGGTAGTATTATTTTTTTAAATATATCTTAGAATTCATTTTCAACACCCCTTGAGGGAGTGGGATTGAAGTTTTATTTTCTATATGCTTGTTTATATGAGATTTTATTGATTGATCTATGCACTAACACATCTTTTAGTCCTAATATACAACTTCTAGTGTCTTTTATCATACCTTGCATTCATCACCCTCAATTTATAAGTAGTTAGCATGGCCTCTATGTGAAGTAATGATATGTACGAGTCATTTAGAGAGAGTATGTTAGTAACTAGTCATTATTTTATCCATAAGTGTCATTGAATGATAAATTAGAGGAGATATAATCTATTTGTGCATCACCTCCTATAGTATAGGGTTTGATTTCATGTTCCTTTGATCCTTTTTAAATGGCAAGAGAATTAGGTTTAGGTAGTAGTTGAGCTTAGATGATGCATCAAGGGAGCTAGCCCCAAAACTAGAGATTTACCTCACCCATTAGACTACCCAAGCCTAGAGGTGATTCCATTGTATTATTTCAATGAGTTAGATTTGAAAATCCTTTTTTCTCAAGGGTGAAATCTAGACCGATAACAGTTTTTAACACACTTAGTGGGACTAGAATTTGATTAAGTTAGAGCACTTACTCTTAGCATTTAGTGATCTCAAAGAGCTTTAAACATTATATGGCAGATTAGCATCTAATTTTCATGCCAAAGGTCATCACCTTGTTGAGTTGTCTTTATATTTTTGTAGAAATAATATGCACCCTAGGTCTAATCCATATCCCACACCCCTTACTTCTCCTAGTCTTATTCAACATAGCCCTACTGCAACTCTTACATTTATGATGGTTAGACATAGAAACTAATAATTTGTACCCTTTAATGATGGTATCCCATTAAACCTAAACCAATTCAATGACATCCCTACTACTCACTCAAAATCCTTCCATACTTCATATGATAAAAATCTACCACTCATGTTGAAAACATTACAAACATAGCCAAACTTTGTTTTGTGCATAATGTGACTCAATATAATGTGGTTATGATACTTCTAGATACCTCTTTGAGAGGAAAGGCACTTTAGTGGTAAATAATTATATAACCTACCTCTATCAATACTTGGGATGAGTTTGGGGAGAACTTATATAATCACATTGAAGATATAAGTGACCACTTGGCTCTAGTAGAATAATTTACCAAAATCAAAAGGGTCCCTCAAGATTTTATGGTGGATTTTAACTATAGGTTTCAAAAAAAAATAGATGGGATCACAACATTAGTTAAACCCATGTTAAATTATGCCTTCTTATACTAGTTGAGATCCCTTAATTTTGATGTGGTAGTCATGATATAGTTAATGGGTGGGAACACATTACTTGATGCCTTTAAACTAGAAATAAGGGTAGAAATTATCTCATTCAGGTAGAAAAACTCACACCAAATCCCCTCATGCCATTGTTCCTAAAAATATAACCTCACGTGTCTACTATTACCCCCATACCTATGCCAACTAATAATGAGTAGGTAGATCCTAGTTAGGCAGATAGGTTGGTTAAGCTTGAAGGGTTTCTTAAGGTACAAAATAAAAAGATAGTGGCCTTAGAAAGGAAAAAAATTCCACCCCATATACCCTAAAAAACTCCTTATTATCCTTATTAGTTTAATATATATCCATACCAAGATAATCCTCAAGGTCAAGGGTAGATCACTCATGTAAGGTCATACAGAAGCTTTAATCCTAAGTCTATCAACACTTTTAGAGCATTAGTTCCTACTCAAAATAACTATGCTAAAGAAGGCCAATGGTCTTCAAATTGGGATAAATCTCATGAACAAGGTGTTAGCTCAATTGAAGGTGTTAATCAAGCTCCTCCAATGCAAAATAATTAGGCTCCTTCTACATAACATAAAGAAGTTCCACTTGTGCAACGCGGAGAAGTCCCCTTCATGACTCAATATTGATTACCAAATCAATAAGGAATGGGTAGAGATAATATACAATAAAATGGTATATTTTTAAAATTTAAATAAGGATAAATCCCTTTTGTACATTGTGCAGTCAATCAGCTTGGAGGTGAAACTAATGTGGACAGTCCTATTGCAGCCAATACAAGGTCTAAAAGAAGGGCAATAAGTAGTGACCTAGAGGTAGGGAGAGAAACACCTTCATCTTCTCAACCACCTCAAAAAACTAATAAACAAGATGCATCCCTAAAATATACACCACTCTAAGAGGGTAAAAATGAGAAAGGTCTATTTATACCTCATTTCACTCAAGTTCTAAGTACTATTGCTACTCCTAAATTATAGTCAAATATTGTTAAACCTCATATCAATTTTGTAGAGTAGATGAAGAAGGCTCATGTCACCATACCAATGTGGGATACATTGATTATTATAGTTTATAAATACCTTCTCCAAGAAGAGTTGTCAAAGTTCAACATATCAGATAAGTAGGCAAAAAATAAAGGTGCAGTCCTAACCAATATTAGTCAGCATATTCAACCCCAACCAACCAAGGTAAATAAACCCCCTCCCTTATATATTTCAATCATAATATGGGATTCCTTAGTACATAACTATACAAGGTTAGTTGTTTTATTTTCTTATTTCTTTCTTAGGTGTTTAGCTATTGGTGTTCTTTTGTGTCCTTGTTGTGATTGGTAAGGTTGTTGCATTCCTTAATAGCTTGTAAAGGTTCTAGATTTTATTTTTAGTCCAAACAAAGAGGTCTTTTAGTTGAGTCATGACTATCATGTATAAGACAATTGGTTCTCTTAACCAATAGGTAGGTCAACCCCTAGGATTCACCAATGATGTTGATATCTTTCTACCCCTAGACTCAAAAAGGATCAACTCTTACTCAAAATACTTGGACAATACCTTTGTCTTTCATGAATCTTATGTTTGTCATGACATTTTAAGAGGGGGTCACTTGTATTTAGGTTCATAGGTAGGGTGTTCATGTAGTTTTATTATGTCATAAGGTGTTATGGTATTCACCATTTCACCTTGTTTTAACTTGTATCAAGGTTTCATTTTGTGTGACTATGTCTAAGGGTCTACAACAAATCTTAATGTGACCTTCATAATCTGACCCTATAAATGATAAGATGGCCTATGATGTTACATCCCTTGGAAAATATTTTGTCCATTTAAACATGAAAATAACCTACAAAATTTGGCATAATTTAAGGATATTAGATCTAATATGAGGTAGGAAAGGCAACTCTGTTGAAGCCTTTAGCATATTTTAAGTTTTTTAGTAAATGTTAAGGTAAATACTTCCATTGTTATTAACATTTGATATTAAGTATGTATTTACTTCTAAGGATGTTCAAAACATGTGAATAATGATAATATGCCCCTTACGACATCATTAACACATCACCAAGGGTAAAATATATCCAAAATGGTCTCATATCCATCATAATATCATTATGAGGTGGTTTTATATGTTAAAATGTCTTTTTTAGAAGTTAAACACCATTCACCAAAAATGACCCCTACACTTGAAAATATGAGTTTTCAACTTCTCTCCATCTGAACCCTCTGATTTTAAAATGTATTTGACATATCATTTCCATCCTTTTGGCCTCCAATGGTTTTTCAAGATCTCAAACCTAAAAAAAAGTAAAGAAATGATGTGTTACAAGTGTTTTCAAGACTTACATGGACTTGTACGATCAAGTCAAAGTTAGAACATGTTAGATATCTTATGTGGGATCTATTATACACATAAAATAGAATAATACATGCTCATAGATCTAAGAAAAAGGCATAAATGGCAGTAGGATCTCCATTGAGCTCTTGGCAAGATCACAAGGGTCGGTTTGAGTGAGATGTTATAGTCTATACAGGAGGAGTCAAAGCTTAAGATATTGGTTAGAGTTAAGGCCCCTAATAATATTTAAATTGTTGGCCTTGGTTTTTAGATTAAATCCCTTATATTTATGAATAATCACTAAGACCTCTAGGCACTCTTAAGCCCTTTACAAACCCTATAAGCTCAGTTACAAGAAAATGTATGATAAGTTCAATCTTGTTATGATAAATTGAGCATGGAAAAATATATTAAAAGGTATGATGGGTATCCTAAACTCCTCTAATCATTTCTCATGGCACTTGTAGGGTTAGATCAACACTAAATCTTCTATGATTGGCAGGTTGCATGTTCATGTGCTAAAAATTTTGTGTCTCATGAAGGAACAAAGCATAGGGATGATCAGTGAAAAGTTTATATTCTTCCCCCATGTTCATCACATACTCCACATGGTAACTAATATATCATATCAGATTTACTTTAAGTATCTTCAATGCCCACCATGGAAATAAGGAGAAAATATTCAAGCACAACTCAACATACCCTCATGGTAACCAATCTCAAGGTTGGAAGTATATGAATGATGCCTTATTCAATTTTTAAGGGTAATTTAATAATGTGAAGGAGTTACTCTTTCAAATTAAATAAACTTTCATATAACCCTCAAGACAAACACCTTAAAACTAGCTCCAAAGGGATCCGTTTTTTATTTAACATAGTTTAAGGTTTCTTAGCATTGTTTAAGGTTTTTCAAGTTTCATAGGTTTAATTTTTTCCATAAATATTCTTGATTCACCTATTCATATTCAATACCTTGTTTGATCCCCAGGTGAAGGATGTTTAGATCTCAATAGGTGGTTTTGAATAGAGGGGAACAAACCATATAGGGTCTCCCAAAGAACATATGTTGTATAATGACTACATCAAACCATTTTCACCTCATATTGATCCTTGTCTCCCAAAATCAAAACTTCAAAAGGATTTTATAATACACCTATAGTTCTAGACCCTCCTACATAATCCTATGTATGAAGGTGAGACCTAAAGCTTATAAAAAAAAATTAAAGGTCAATGAAACATTGTAGGATAGTGATAAAATAATTCTAATCAAGCTTGGCTATTGTTAAGATGTCATTGACATTGTTTAAAAGGCCAAGTTCAAGATTAATTTTTAATAATTTCCCCAAATAGTCACCTATAAATAGGCCTAGACAAATGCAAGAAAAGACTATATGATTATGAAACATGATTGCCTGAAGGGATTTGAAGAGATTTTAAGGAAGTCAAATGGATTCTTAGTATGGTATCTTCTCTCATTTAGTGACCTGTAGAAGGATCCTAAGACTCTAATTATAGTCAAATTCCTCCAATCATCACTTAAAGGATTGCAGTCAAGTTGTCTTCAAACTTGAAAATGAGATGCCACATACACATTAAGGTTAAATATAAATAAAATGAATAAGATAAAAATTTCATTTAAATTCAAAGGAAACATGAAATAATGACTAAAGGAGCTAACCAAATAGGACTCTTTAACCCTGCATACATAGTTGGTCTAGTGCACACAAGATGCCTATTTAAAATAAGAAGGCATAATTGTTTTGAATGATGATATTTTTTGGAAGGTTCAATCCATGTGAAAATTATCCTATAATGATGATATGCCATTTATACAATCTTTAGGATCTTGAAGTCAAATCCAAGGTTTAGAAAGAGTTGTATTGTCCTAATTGAGCACTTATAAACACATGGGCCTGTGTGTGTATGGCTATAAAAGAGTGTTTGTTGAAGAAAGGAAGGATACCCAATCTTAATAAAGTGTTGACACATCCTTATGAATAATCCATGAAGGTTACAACCCTTTTGGAAATGATAGGAAGAGGAAACATAGACTACTTAGGGCATTGGCATCAACTAGCTTGAGAACCTAATATAGGCCAATGATGGTCATAACAAACCTAAAGAGGAGGAATGGAAGAGATAGAGATAAAATAAATTAATAAAAAAATATAGGTTTGATTTTGAATATTATATATTATAAAATGGATCTAATATCACCATAAATACCTACAGGAGCTTGTGTACCTTGAATACTAGTCTAGGCCTATAAGGCCTAAAACCTTGCATAAACCCTTATACCTCCAACTCCACTCTTGTGATAAGACAAGTTACTCAAGAATAAGTATAGTTATATGAGGTTAAATAGAGATGGTATGGGTCTTAAAATTAGTGTTAAATATAGGGAAAGATAAAAAGAGTTCTTTTTTTCTTAAAATCCTTCCTCGGGCTCTCTCATCATAATGAGCCAATTCAAGTTGCACACTAAGGTGCTCATATATTACAAGAATAAATTCATGGTTCCCATTTCTCTTGTGTAAATTTTAGTACTCATATTCAATTTCCATATATGATGGAGAGATAAATTTATAGGGGTAACTTTATGAATAATCCTTAAGACTGTAAGCATGCCCAGATTGCTTATCAGAAACCCGAGGGCTACCAACCTTTGCTAAGATCTCACTGGAATATATTCATGGGACCAAAATATATTATGGATATTATATGGTTTATATTAAATAAATATTCATGGCCTTAATATTTCAATCCAAGGCTTGTGTTTTATGAACCATTGTTAAAATGGTAGGCCATTCCAAACCCTCTAAAACCCTCATGAAAAACCCAATGGCCGAGATATTATTCATGATGAATATAATGGCCATGAAACATAATTAAAACATTAAGAGTACACATATAGGTCCTATTTTCTCCCTATACACTAGGAATGTGGCATGTGTGGAGCAAAATATATAAATAAATGGCTTATAATGTCTAGTTTGATGGTTATTTTCATAATTTCTAAGCATGTTTGAGCTTCTGAGTGAATAAGGAGGCCTAAAAGACTTATGAAAAGATGTAATGGTCTTCAAAAAACCATTATTTAATCCTTAAATTGATATAAACAAGACTAATAAGTATAATTTAACTCAATTTAAGAGATAACCCTCATTTGCATTGAGAAGAGAGTGTTTTAGGCCTATTCACATAGTGATAAGACTTTTAAAGGTAAAAAAATCATTGTAACAAAATATCTAAGCCATTATCATAATCATTACTCACTTTAAATTATTTAAGTCTTATTCCTCTCACTCATCAAGGTGACTAATGCATTATATGGATTGTAAATGGCATGAAGGGTGGCATCTAGGTGAGTAATGTACATGTTCAAACATGTAATTGCCTTCCCATAATATATGCATAACCTATTAATAATGGTCATTATGGCATTTCCTCTTTCTCTCTCTCTCTCTCTCTCTCTCTCTCTCTCTCTCTCTCTCTCTCTCTCTCTCTCTCTCTCTCTCTCTCTCTCTCTCTCTCTCTCTCTCTCTCTCTCTCTCTCTCTCTCTCTCTCTCTCTCTCTCTCTCTCATATCTTATAAATTAGGATTCAAACACCATTGTAATCATCCCTCTGTTAGGCATGAGAAATTTCTACCCATTTGTATCTTGAATCTTTGAGTTAATACAAATACTTATTCAACCTTCTCCATATTGGTCTTCTAGTGTGTTCAAGATTGTCTAATTTTCATAAGTGATTGATCTTTTCTCCCTTTGAAGGTCCTTTTCTCGCCTATATACTAGTGGATTATCTTATGTAGGTCACATGGTGTGTGAAAGTGGTTATGCTTATGATCATACTAGAAACTAACTACTAGTGTCTTTTATCAGACCTTGAATTTATCACCATCAAGTTATAAGTAGTTGGCATGGCCTCCATGTGAAACACTAATTTGTACAATCCTTTGGAGAGAGTGTGTTAGTAACTAGTACTTATTTTGTCCATAAGTGTTATTGAATGATCAAGTAGAGGATATATAATCTATTGGTGCATCACCTACTATAGTATAGGGTTTGATTTCATGTCCCTTATATCTCTTTTCATTGGGAAGATAAGTAGGTTTAGGTAGTATTTTAGCTTATATGATGCATCAGGGGAGATATCCCCAAAACTATAAATTCACCTCACCCATTAGGCTACCCACACCTAGAGGTGATTCCATTGTATCAGCTAGATGAGGTAAGTTTAAAACTCCTTTGCCTCAAGGGTGAAATACATACTGATAATAGTATAATCTTGATTATTGACTAAGAAAATATAATCAAATAGTTAAGTGAAAAATCCATATCAATTAGATGAATATCTAAATTTGGAAATTTAAAAATTCAACAAAATATCATAAAAGTGACATCATCATGACATCTTCGATCATAGAAGTTAAAACTAAAAAATATCAACATAAATACAAAAAATATTAGGAATGTTGATCCATGCCTCATAGATGTAATAATAACTCTAAAATTGAATGCATTTGGTCCACCAAATTTTACTAATCCTAGGTCCTTGATTCTCATCTTGAGATGAATGATCCTTATAAATTTACCAAGTCTAAAAATTGAGGCCTTCACCTCCATTATATAAAAGCTTTTGAAATTAAACTTATTATTCATAATTTTTTCAAGAGATTCAACCATTATTAAACCATGCTAATCCAAAACCTCAAGTGGATAAGGAGAAATGTTGCTTGTATGTGGAGCCATCATTGCTAAAGACTGCTAGTTCACAAGCCAAGTTCATGCCTCTTAAAACTACTTAATAAGTGTGGTATTCAAGGAAGTTAAATGCTTTTATTTACTTCTATTTGATTCTTTGTTTGGTAATATGAACTCACCCTAGGGAATAGGACTAAAGTGAACATCTCAAACCTATGAACATCAAGTGAAGAAGAGCTAATGTTAGGTACAGTAGGAGGAGAAGGAACTACATCAATATAACTAAAATGTTGTAAATAAGAAGGATATATAAGTATCTCTACATTTTTATCTTGAGAAAATACAAATAAAAAGGGGTCCTATAAATAATATCCATAATCATAATCAAGAGTGTGAAGATCAATAGTACATGCATCAATTATTTTATCTATCAAAGAAACATGATAGATGGGTTGTTTAGTCTTTATGAGAGTGATGGGAATTTCATCTAATGGTTTTTTATCAGACTAAGTTTGTAAATAAGGAGGTAATGGAGTGATTATGCTAGGAGAGAGATCAAAAGTTCTGATTTTTAAACTAATCTCATCAGGTTCATCATCATCAAAATATAAGATATTAGGCAGTATATTACCTACTAGTTCAAAGTGATCATTATAATCTCTAGCAGATTTGATGGAATAATTAAAGTGTTGATACTCATGAAAAGTAATTCTAGGTAAATATTCAAGGCTACATATTTTGAAAACACCCTATTCTTGAAATTGTTTAAAATTACAAGGATATATGTCTCCTTGAATCTTATAGATAGAACCATTATAAATAAATTTGACATATTGACATGATAACAAGGATATGACTTTCATTTGGTGTGTTCAAGGTCAATTGAGTAATATGTTATATGATAAAAAAATTAAATATCATGACTTTGATGCAAATAATGATAGGGAAAACTTGATAGGAAGCCAAATGCAACCTAAAAGAGGAATTTTTTGTCTATCATATACTGGGCATGTAATTTTTGTATATTTAAGATTAAATTTAGAATACCCAAGTGTTTTAATGAATTTAAAGGAAGCAATGCAAATACCTGACCCTTTATCAATCAAAACATGATTAACTTGGATGTCTCCTATTTGAAGACTAACTAATAATGGAGGATCATTCACATGAAATACTATGTTGTCAGGAATCATTGAATTTATAGGAAATTTGAGTGAAATATAATTATTATCAATGTGGATAGACATTTCTTCACACTATTAAAGGATGTTATCTTCAAACCTAGACAAATTAGCTTCTTGCCCCATAGGCAAGGGGTGAGGGATGTTTGTTTCAAATAAAAGGGTGAGGGATGTTTGTTTCAAATAAAATTTACGTTAGATGATTATGATGACAAGATGAATTTATCATAAGTTATAGAAAAATAATTTGAAATGGGATATGTGAAAGTTAAATTATAGGATCCCATTCATCATATCCAATTATAATTTTATCATATAAAGGTGTGTGATCATATTTTGAGTTATTCACAAAATTACCATATTTAATAATAAAACCCAAGAACACAAACAACATCAAAGGAGGGGATAAATGAACAATAAAAAAATTAAAATTGAATCCTTACCATCCTTTTGTCCCTTATAACTCTTCTCCAAGATCTCCAAGCTAATTTGAATGCAAAAGTGATTGGATGTGGATTTCTTGACTTGAGCTTCCAACTGGATTCAATAGCTTCTTTGGCATTTTTGATGGCTTGAAAAGAGTATGAGGATGCTTGATAATGGCTATTTATGAGATTATAATGGATTATTATGAATTTATAAGTTATCTTGACCACATCCCAAGCATGGCTCATATAAGACAGTGGAGGATAATTTAGGGAATTTTAAATTATTTTAGAAGCCTCTAGTTTAGAGACTTCTAGAACTTTAGAGGAGCTTCCCTTGTTCTAGAGTTTTATTTATTATTTTATGGATAATGGAGGTTTAGGTAAGATTTTATGAGGTTTAGGGTTCATAGGGGTGTAGGAAAGGCTAGGGTGGTAGGATAGTTAAGAGGTAGGTGAATAAAAATGAATTTTAAATCATCAAGTGGGCTAGTGGGTATATTAGTAGCTAAGTAGGTTAATTAGTAAGTTAATGGGGTAATTAATTGGTTATAAGTGTATGGTAAGGTTCATGGGATGTATGGAAGTTTGTGTAGGAATTGGAATACCAGTTAATTGGCTAAATTTATGGTTATGGGTTAAATTAATGGGCTTAATAGGATTATTAGAGTGAGCATTTTTAGGTGCATACATTTTACCCCTTTTTAAAATGGTATTACAAATGGAGTGAAGTGAATTGAGTAATGTATTTTCAAATGAAAATCATTTTGTGGATGAAGACATTATTAGTAGGTATGGTTCCCCCTCGAGGGAGCACATAGGTAAGAATGAGTCAGATGGTCACTCAAATAGAAATCCTTAGGGCCGGATAGGACTAAGATGATGATAATGGGTTAGGATACCCTGATTTTTGATTTATCTATGATTTAGATGCCCCAAGCATAATTTAAATGGGATAAAAAGACTTATCCTCAAAGGATGAATTCTAGACAATGATCAATGTCTAAAAAGGAGGCTAATTGATTAAAATGATAATACTTAAATTCTTGGGATATAAACATTATCTGGGGAAAGAGAGATGAGATAGGCCACAAGCTGATGATAATTCCCATAACAAGGACACATGCCAGTGTTGGAAATATGATTATTATTGATATTAAAAATGACACTACGGATGTCATTAATGTCAAATGGATCAAGCAAGATTGATGGAGAGAAGATCATGTTTCATAGTTGTACAGTGTAAAGTTGTCATAAATTTATAGAGACTATTTATGGATTTTTAAAGTCAAACAAATAGTATATCTATTATTGGTTTTTCATGAGCATTCTATAAATATGGTCCATAGGTTTAGAGGAGAAGGAATGAGCTCATAATTGATTTATTTATCTCTCAGATTGGAGAGGGTTTCTCAGTAAAACCCTAAGGGTTTAGCCATGGCATTAACAAGAAATTTTTTATTTTAATGTTGACTTGGTATGACTGAGAACTAGTATCTTAAGTTATAACTTAATCCTATCATCATTAAAAATATGGCCCCTTAACCTAGCAATTATCATCTTGAGCAGTAATTAAAGGACTTTATATTTTCCTAAGTATAAGACTTAATATTTGTCCCAACTTGATCAATGGCTCACACTTCATCATACACAGATGATCCAATAAAGCAAAGCAAATTCAAATTATCAAAGGATCTCTGAGTGAGCATGCAAGTGAAAAGTGTCACATTCATAAAACTTGTCAAATAGTGACCCAATGAGAGTGAGCTTGTTAGATTTAATGATTGAACTAGTTGGAGGATAAAATGGCTCATGCTTAATCAAACATTAAAGATCCAATAGAGCATGATGAAGTCAAAATGTCAAAGGTCCCTCCAAGTGAATGCGCTAATGCCAAGTGTCATAATCATATGAGTCTATCAAATAGAAGACCAATGTGACAATGTCAAATGTCTCAATAGTGGGAATTGATAGTTATGTACATAAGGCACATGCTCATTCCAAGTCTCATATCCTCAAGGGTTAGATAGCTATAAATATCAAACTTGTTAGAAGATATGATGGTGTGTAGGTGATTCTACAAAGGAGATCCAATGAAGTGAATAGACTTAAATGATACAAAGTGCTCGATGTTTATCAACACAATGGTAAATTAAAGACCAAGTAGGTTTGAAAAGATCGATGGATTTAAAGTGATCCAAAGATATAGGAAGCTATGAGATGAAGTTAGAGTGTCTATGTTTAATGACCAAGTCAAGGAAAAGGTCATGAATCTTTAGAGATTAAATGACATGCAAAATCTTGGATGAGAGAGATGCAATGGTGTGAGTGGAATCAAATGGAATAAAGTGATAGATGTTTAACATCTAGATAGAGATAAAAAAAACATACATCTATGAAGATCTAATTAAGAGTGTGAGCATGTCAAATAATGATCAAATAGATGCATTTTAAAGTTGAGATATTTGAATAAATACCATTGGATCATGGTGACAAAAGCAATATCAATGATTAACATTTAAATTCATGTCCAAATAAATGGTTAGTTGGAGGAACAAGTAGAAACTTGCATATAATCCCTATTTCTCAACATAAATAATGACATTTATCAATCCAATTGATCAAATCTACATTAAAGAGCCTGTGCATCAAAACTTGAGTCAATCAAATGCTATATAATAAAGATACCTATAATTACAACATGATGCATAGAATCAAGATGCAGAAAACTTATAGTTCATGGCATAATGAACTAGAGTCCAGAATTGATATGATGTGTTGTAATATGAGTTTGAACACATAGAAGATATGGAACCCTAGATCCATTATTTACAAATATGATATCTAGGATAAAATAAAATGCTACTAGAGCTATTCAAATTATGTCAAACATAAAATATAAAGACACAGAACTAGAGGCTACAAAGAGAGAGATAAAGTATGTCAAATAGAGATATATCCAGACATAAGACTAGAGGAATAGTGAGGACTAAAGAGGAATAAAGTCACAAATATAATGTGCAAAGAATTAGAAGTTACATATTAGACTTGTAACAGAGAGAACAAAGTTTTATTCATTTATGAATCTATGTTATAATCTAGAGTTGTAACTCCATAGAAGAGTCTGATAGGTTGATGTCATTCAAAAATATAAGTGGGTGCTTAGATTAGGGAGTGGGTGCTTCCTTAGAATTGGTGTCTCCTTAGGGTTTGTGCCCTTAAAAGTGTAACTAGTGAGGTTTATCAGTGAGGCTTTAAACTATGAGGCTAGATTAGAAAAGTAGATTCTAGTAGTTATTCTCACTGTGGTTTGTCTCTTTGGGTTTTCCATGTATAAATCTAGTGTCATGAGTATTTGTGTGTGTATTATATTTACAAGTTTTATTTTATCTACATATATATGTTAATCTATATTGAAAGTATTTAAATAAATAATTTTAATTAATATATTGATTCACCCCTCTCTCAGTATCTAGTTATGTTCTAAAACTTAGTATTAGAGCCTAGTGTGCCTTGAAAGAAGCTTAATCAGTTCAAGTAGATCTTGGAATAGTAAACATAATGACTAGTTAAGAAGGATCTTCATCAAATAATTCACCTCTCTTTGATAGATCTAATTATGCATTTTGGAGCATAAGAATGGAAACATATATGTCCTTATTAGTGTTTGATGTATGGATGTCTGTGGTAAATAGATATACATCCCCTACTACACCTCCTACTCATTAGGCTACCAAGAAGTCATATGAGAGCGATTCCAAGGCAAATAATGCTAGTCTTTGTGGATTCTCAGACTTAGAGTTTGTCAAATTTATGCATTGTCAGAATGCATAAGACATCTAAATCAAGTTGAAGAGCATCTATGAAGGAGATGACAAGGTAAATTAGGCCAAGCTAAAAACTTACAAAGGAAATTTTGAGAGCCTTAAGATGAATGAAGAGGAGAAGATTATAAACTACCTCAAGTTAGTTGAAATAGTAAATGCAATCAGAGGCCTAAGAGAAGATATGAAAGATTCAATCATTGTTAAGGAGGGTTTAAGATCTTTGCCATAAAGATATGATTCTAAAATCTATGTAATAGAAGAAGTAAGAGATATAGAAAAACTCACTATTGATGAGTTACATGGGACCTTTACAACCTATGAGATGAGAATGGGAGAGATAGACACCTTCAAGAGAGAAGTTTCATTCAAAGTAGCCAAGAAAGTAAAGGAAGAATCATCTACATCTAAATCTAAGGAGATTAATGAATAATAAGCTAACTTTGTTAGAATACTAAAGAGAGTATCTGGAAAGTATAGAGGTAATTTACCTGTAAAATGATTTAACTATGGTAAAGTAAGACATTTTCCTACTAAATTCCTTCATAATAAAAAGGATAACTCTGAGCAAGTAGAGAGTAGCAAAAAGGTGAAACCCTACTATCCTAATAATATGAACTTCTTCAAGAATAATAAAGTTTTGTACACAAAATAAGATAGTGACTCAATGGAAGATAATGATATTTCAAATGATGACCATGACTGTGCTTTTATGGCCAAGGGAAATGAATGCATGTTCATGAAATTAGGATCAACTTTTATGAATCTAGATCAAGATGAAGTTGAAGACTCAGATGAAGAAGAAGAAGGAGAAGTGGATCTATAATGTGAGCTCATATGTGATCTAGATGAGATTGACAAGCTAAGAAAAAAGAACTCAAAACAAAATAAGCTTAGACAAAAGGAAATTGATAAAATGTCTAAAAGTCTTGAGAAATATGATCAGATGGTAATTATCCTAAAGACACAAGTTGAATAAGCTGAAAGAATAGAAGATGTAGTCAAAATGGAACTAAAATCTAAATATAATGAATGTGTGAAACTTGAGGTATAAATAGTGGCTTTGAGAAAAGAAATTGAAAAATCCAAAGGTCAACTAAATAAAATTCTAAATTTGATAGGAGGATCAGACATTCTTGATGAATTGATCAACTCTCAAAATACTTTAAAAGAGAGATCAGGTCTTGGATATGAGAATTGAAAAATTTCATCAACTAGTATATATGCTAACCTATATGAAAAATTAAAATTAGAAGGAGAGTCAGGAGCAAATAAAGAGAAATCTTTCAAGGACACAAATACACACTCAAACACAATTGTTGTGAAGAAAATAGAGCTTGAAATGAATCTTGAAGAAAAGAAAAAGACAAAATTAGTTGATGCTGATGGATACACCAAGGTGAGAAAATTGAAGAATCCAAAGCTTAGAAGAACTCATTTACACCAAGAAATGCTATGATCAAGTATTCCTCATATTTTTATGGTTATTTTTATAGATTTAATCATTTTGGTCATAGGGATATTGATTTTAGAGTTTTATCTACAAGGAGAACAATTTTTTTACGTAGAAACTCATTTGCTCCTTTATTAGATACAAATGTAATACGTTATAATTGTAATAATTTTGGTCACATAGCAAAACACTATATAACTAGCTTTGTAACATAAAAATTACATAATTTAAATAAAGGTATGTCTCCTAGTGTGAATAAAGATTCACAAGTCTTTAATAAAGAGAATAAGAGAACATATAAGAAACCCAAAGAAATGTGGAAAGTGAAAAATCAATCCATGATTGCTTAGACTGCACTCCATGCCAAGAAGCAAAATTTGTGGGTGTTAGATAGTGGTTGATTAAAGCATATAACTAGTGACAAGATCAAGTTTACTAAATTGATAAAATGTAAGGAAGGATTTGTCAGCTTAGGAGACAACACAGTAGTAAAGATCAAAGGTAAAAGAACCTTCAACATATATAGTAAACTACCTACACATGATGTCCTTTATGTTGAAGGATTGAAGCATAATCTACTAAGTGTCATCCAAATATGTGTAAATGGATACAAGGTTATATTTGATGTAGAAGGTTTCAAGTTAAAGAGATCTGGAAGAATAATTATAGAAGGAAAAAGGATTGAGAACAATAACTACAATTTTGTTGAAGTGAATGGTAAAAGTTGCTTGATGGAAAAGATTGATGAGATTTCATTGT
Organism: Torreya grandis; assembly: GCA_037957365.1. Lineage (NCBI taxonomy): Eukaryota > Viridiplantae > Streptophyta > Pinopsida > Cupressales > Taxaceae > Torreya > Torreya grandis. The sequence continues at coordinate 580,616 of JARHVA010000959.1, read as the reverse complement.
GGCATATGAGAATGTGTCATGTCAAATTTGATAATCTAGTCAAAGTGATCTCAAATAATTGTGTAAGACACATGCCTAAGATAACCAAACCCACAGATGCTACTTGCAAATAATGTCAACTAGGCAAGCAAATAAGGGTTAGATTTCAAACAAAGGAGCATGCAACTACAAAGCCTCTACAATTAGTTCATATTGATCTTTGTGGTCCTACCAAGATAGGAGGATCTAAATGAGAGTGGTACTTACTATTATTTGTATATGACTACTCAAGAATGACATGGTTAACCTTTTTTAAGGACAAATCTCAAGCCTTTGAGAGATTTAAGATCTTTAGAGTCATGGTTGAAAATGAGATTGGAAGAAAAATCAAATGCTTAATATCTGGTAAAGGTAGAGAATTCACTTCAAATGAATTCATAGACTATTTTGAGAAGCATGGGATCAAAAGGCACTAATTTTCAACAAGGACTCCACGACAAAATGGAGTTCTTGAGAAAGAATAGAAGAGTCACGGAGATGGCTTGAATAATGCTAAAGGAGGCCAAGTTACCTGATGGATATTGGAGAGAAGCAGTCCAAATAATAGTATACATATTAGGTAGAGTTGAACAAAGGGTAAATAGTGAAAAAACTCCCTATGAGCTATGGTATGTAAATATTACCTTTGTTAAGTACTTCAAAGTGTTTGGAAGAAAATGCTACATCAGAAGAAAGGAGGACAAACTAGGAAGCTTTAAATCAAGATGTGATGAAGGAATATTTCTTAGTTATTCCACTCAAATCAAATCCTATGTATGTTATAATAAGATGCCACACAAGATAGTGGAGAGCATAAATGTCAAGGTAAAATACGGCATGAAACATTTTGAACCTAACAAGGAAACTAGTAATGAAGAGTCAGATCTTGAAAAAAAATCAAATAGTGAAGAGGCCAAGGAAAAGAATGAAAAATCACCTCCAATATTTTTTCAAAGGATCATCCTAAAGAGTAGATAATTGGCAATAATAATGAAGGACTTTAGATAAGGAGAAGAGCTACAATGAAAAAGGAGCAAGTAAGTTTTGATCTAATGTCTGAAATTGAGCCTAAGAGCTTTGTTGAAGCCATCAAGGATGAGAATTGGTTAAAATCCATGAAAGAAGAATTGAACCAAATAGAAAAAATAAAACATGGGAATTAGTTCTAAGACCCTCAAACAAGAATGTGATAGGAACAAAATGGGTCTATGAAAACAAGCTTAATGAGGATGATTTTTTTATAAGAAATAGAGCAATATTGGTGTGCAAAGGATATGCACAAATAAAAGGCATAAACATTGAGGAAAAATGTGCTCTAGTTGCTAGATTGTAAGTTATAAGAATGTTTCTAGCATTCTCTATTTACAAGAAGTTCAAAGTCTATCAAATGGATTTAAAGTCTACTTTATTGAATGGGAACTAGAAGAGGAAGTCTATATTGAATGACCAAAAGGTTTTCAGTTATCAAATGAAGAATATTATGTGTAGATTAAAGAAAGCATTGTATGGTCTAAAATAGACACCTAGAGCATGGTATTCAAGATTAGACCAATACTTGCAATAACAAGGTTTTAACAAAGGATGTGCAGATAGTAATCTATACTTCAAATCAGAAGGTGAGCATATGTTGATTTTTTTGTTTATGTAGATGACATCGTCTTTGGTGTTAACAATAACAAAATGTGCAAATAATTTTTTACACAAATACAAAGTGAATTTGAGATGTATATGCTAGGATAACTTTTATTCTTCCTTGGTTTACAAATAACACAATCTGATGAAGGGATATTCCTATCCCAAACCAAGTATGCAAAGGAGATGCTCAAGAAATTTGAAATGGAAGATAGCAAACCAATTAGTAATCTCATGATAACTAGATGCAAGTTGAGAAAATAGGATGAGTCACTTGATGCAAATTAGACTATTTATAGATCAATGATAGGTATCTTGCTATACCTAATTGCATCAAGACTAGATATCATGAAAGCAATGTGCATGGTTGCTAGATTTTAGGTTGTTCCTAAAGAGTCACATTTCAATGCAATGAAAATAATCTTTAGATACATCAAGATCACAATTGACTATGGCCTATGGTACCCTATAAGTGAATATTTCACTTTGATAACATATACAGATGTTGATTGGATTGGAAGTGTAGATGATAGAAGAAGCACTAGTGGTGGTGAATTTTTCCTTGAAAATAGACTCGTTTTATGGCTGAACAAAAATAAAGAGTCAATTACTCTTTTTATAGTAGAAGTAGAGTATGTAGCAATAGTGGTATGTTGCACTCAAATCTTGTGGATGAAGCAAACACTCAAGGATATCAAGGTTGAGTATAAATCACCTATTTATATTCTTTGTGATAATTTAAGTGCAATAAATATATCAAATAATCCATTGATGTATTTTATAATCAAGTACATATCAATCATCACTTCTTAAGAGAAAGGGTTGTAGATCAAGAGGTCACAATGGAATATATGTCAACTAAGGACTAGATTACAAACATATTGACCAAACCTCTTTCAAAGGAATAATTTGAATGTCTAAGATAGAAGATGGGAGTAGTGGATCCTACACCACATCACTAAATCACGCATGAGTCTAGGGGGAGTCTCATAGAAGATTTATTAATCCCTAAAATAAGAGAGAAAAATCAACTTAGGTATGTATAATTATAAAAATTACTAATGAGTTTAAAGTTGTAGATTCTTGGACAAACTCCTTTATCTGATAAAGGGGGAGAGATAATTGGATAAACAATCAGCTAGAGTCCCTTTTCCATTGAAGTCAAAGGGGGAGAAAAAAAAGGGCAAATGCTCTCTGTCAAAGTTTAGAGAAAAAGTACAAATGGTCTCAGTAAAATTTTGGAAGAGAAGATCAAGTGTCCAAGATGAGTTTAGGCAAACATGCCATTTCCTAAGGGGGAACAATTTTAGTATGAATAGTTTCAGATCATACTTATCAGAAGCCAATGCAAGCAATGCCAAAGAAAGAGCTAAATATTAGAAGATCAAAACATTAAGTTTGCATCAAAGCATTTAGTTTGCCATCAATGACAAAGGGGGATATTTTTGGAAATATGATTGTCATTGATGTCAAAAGGTACACTATGGATGTCATTGATGTCAAATGGATCAAGCAAGATTGATAGAGAGAAAAGAATGTTTCATAGTTACACTGTGAAAAGTTGTCATGATTTTATAGAGACCATTTTGTATGTTTAAATTCAAATAGATAGTATATCTGTTATCTTTTTTTCATGAGCATTCTATAAATATGGTCTATAAGTTCAAAGGAGAAGGAATGAACTCATAATTTATTTATTTATCTCTCAGACTGGAGAGGGTTTCTCAATAAAACCCTAAGGTTTTAGCCATGGTGTCAACAAGAAAATTTCTATTTTAATGTTGACTTGGTATAGCCAGGAACCAATAACTTACGTTATAACTTAAGCCTTTGTCATCATTGTAAAACTAGCCCCTCAACCTAGAAATTATGAGATTAAGAAGTGATCAAAGGACTTTATATTTTCCTAATTCTAATACTTAATATTTATCCCAACTTGATCAATAGATCATGCTTCATTGTACATAGATGATCTAATGAAGCAAAGCAAAGTCAAATTTTAAAAAGGATCTCTAAGTGAGCATGTGATTAAAAAGTGTCACATTCATAGATATTGTCAAATAGAGATCCAATGAGAGTGATCCTATCAAATTTAATGATCAAGCTAGTTGGAGGATTAAATATCTTGTACTTAGTCATACATTGAAGATCCAATGGAGCATGATGAAGTTAAAGTGTCAAAGGTCCATTTGAGTAAACATGATAATGCCAAGTGTCACAAGCACATGAGTCTATTAGATAGATGACCAATATGAGGATGTCAAATGTCTCAATAACAAGAATTGATAGCTACATATAGAAGGTACATGCTTATGCCAAGTGTCATATCCTTGAGGGTTGGATAGGTATAAAGATCAAGCTTGTCAAAAGATCTAACATTGTGTAGGTGATCATGCAAAGGAGATCCAATGGAAAAAATGGACTCAAATTCTATAAAGTGATTGATGTTTATAAACATAGAGACAAGTTAAAGATCTAGTAGGTTTGAGAAGATCAATGGATCAAAAATGATTAAAAGATATAGGAAGATGTGAGATGAGGTCAAAGTATTGATGTTTAATCACCAAGTCAAGTAAATGTTGTGCATATTTATAGATATAATGGTATGTGGAAGTTTGAATGAGAGAGATCCAATGGAATGAATGGACTTAGATAGAATAAAGTGATATATGTTTAATATCTTGATAGAGATTTTTAAAATGTGCATTTTTGGAGATCAAATGGAGAGTGTGAGCCTATCAGAGAATGATCAAATGGACATGTTTTAAAGTTGATATATTTGAATAGATACTATTGGATTTTGGTTCCAAATTAAATATCAATGATTGACATTTAAATTCATGTCCAGACAAATGGTTAGTTAGAGGAACATGTAGTAACTTGCATATAAGCTCTATATCTCAACATAGACAATGATATTGATCGATTCAACTAATAAAATCTACATGAAAGATACTATGCATCAAAACTTGAGTCAATCAAATGTTATAGATATAAAATAGACCTAAAATTATGGTGTGATTCATGGAATTGAGACATGAGAAACTTACAATTCATGTTATAATGAACTAGAGTCTAGAATTGATATGTTGTGTTGCAGTCTGAGTGTGAACACATTAGAGATATGGAACCTAGATCCATTATTTATAAATATGATTTTAAGACAAAGGAAAAGGTTATTTGAGCTATTTTAATTGTGTTAAATAGAAAATATAAAGACACATAACTAAAGGATATATATATATAGAGAGAGAGAGAGATAAAGTGTGTCAAATAGAGAGATATCCAGACACAAGACTAGAAGAATAATGAGGATCAAAGAGGAATAAAGGCATAAAGAGAATGTGTAGAGAATGAAGAGTTATAAATTAGACTTGTAATAGAGAGAATAGAGTTTGATTCATTTATGAATCTATGTTGTAATTTGGAGTTGTAGCTCCATATAAGAGTTTGATAAGTTGGTACCATCAAACAAGCTAAGAGGGTGCTCAGATTAGGGAGTGGGTGCTTCCTTAGAGTTGGTAATCTTAAATTAGGGGGTTGGTGTCTCCTTAGGTTTGGTTCCCTTAAAAGTATAACCAGTGAGGTTTTCTAGTGAATCTTTAAACTGTGAGGCTAGATTAGAATAGTATATTCTAGCAGCTATTCTTACCATGGTTTTTCCCTTTGGGGTTTCCATGTATAAATCTAGTGTCATGATTATTTGTGTATATATGATCCTTTCATGTTTTATTTGATCTAAATATATCTATTAATCTACATTGAAAGTATTTAAATAACTTGTTTTAATTGATATACTGATTCACCCCCCCACTCTCAGTATCTAGTTGTGTTCCAACAGCTAGAGATGACTTGAAGCCTATAAAGGACATTTGAAGGATGATGAGTGATAATAATTCACTTTATATGAGATATGTAGCTTAGAATGATGTAATAATGTTTAGTGTCTTGTATAGGATGGGATGGGATTAAATGTTAATAGTGGTTGAGCTAACCTTGAGCACAAAATCATGACTAGGTGTTGCCTACATAGTCTTAAGAGACCTTAGGCCAATGTAATTTTGACTTGGGATGGATATCAAGGGAATAAAATTTTGACACCCTAAGAGACATAGGGAAGATAATTGATGATTAAATGGGATAAGAGAGTATGAAATGGGACTCAGGGATGAAAATCAGGAAATGGGGTAGGATAATAGGTTTAGCGGGGGTCAAAGGGGTGACATGTGGTAAAAGAGGGGTAAAATAGAGAAAAGAGGGGTGAAAATGGTCGTTTTAAATTTTACCCTCATTGATTTTATTTCTCTATGTATTTAACCATGGATCACATCCCACACTCATTGCATCATGGAGAGAGGGTCAGAGATCACTAGAGGCTAACTGACATGGGACCATTAGTATGTAGTTAATCCCTGACATGTGAAAATTTGAATTTTTGCATTTATTTATTAATTTATGGCTTGTACATTTCATAGGTATAATACCATGATTAAGGATGATGCCCTTAATGGTGATATTATGTTTATGAGTCATGTTATTGTAATCATAAATGGTGATATTATAATACCATGATAAGTGACTCATGGTATTTCAATATCACAATAAGTGATTTATGATATTACATTATTGTAATAGGAGAATCATACTTTTATAAAACCACAAGGTTAAAATTTTGATTATAAAAAACTACAAAGCTTGAGTAATGATATTATCAATATCGCTTGTTAAGGCTAGACTGTGACTAACACTATTGTGGTTGGTAGAGTAAAGGATTAGGGGTTGGGTTATGAGGGTTTAAGTACTTAGGGGTGTGTGTGTATAGGATAAATTTAGTTAGGATAGGGAATTATGGGGAGTGGGTGGATAGGATTAAGTTATTTAGGTTAAGGACTTAGGAATAATGGGTGGATAGGATTAAGTTAGTTAGGTTAGGGACTTAGGGGGAGTGGGTGGATAAGATTAAGTTAGTTAGGATAGGAGACTTAGTGAGAGCGGGTGGATATGATTAAGTTAGATAGGATGAGAGATATTAGGATAGAGGGTAATGGGGGATAAGGTGTTTAGGTGGGTAATGGTAATTAGAATGTTAAGGACTAAGGGTGAGAAGTTAGATGGGATAGGGTCAGGTTAGGGGAAGTGGGTGCTAGATGAAGATAAGATAAATGAAATTATGATAGGGTAATATATGAACTAAATTTAGATGTGAAAATAATATAAAATAATCCTAATATAATATAAATATAAACTATGGTAGAGAAACAAACAAAGAAAACAAAAATCAAAAACTTTACACTTTGAATATTCAAGCTTTCTCCATTGCAATATATATTCTATTTGATCTTTTAAAATATGGTGCTTGATCTTCCAATGCAAAAGGGAGGGTGTAGAATTTTGGTTCAAAAATAAGTATTTGATTTTCCTTGATTCATTTTAATTTGTTTGTGTATATAACTCTAATTTCCTGATTATGATTGTGATCTCTAGACTTTGGATCTTTGAAAATGAAGATTTTCATAGATTTTTGGAGAAGAATCCAATGCTGGAGGAGAATTTGAAATTTTTCAATGATCTAAATGATCAATGATGGCTAATAAGACCTCATCCATGAGGATGAAGACCATTTAAAAATGGTTGGGAGACTCATGGGTTTGGTTAGATGTGTCAATAGTACTAAGTCAATTTACTTGACAACTCAGGGGATGAGTCATAGAAGGTTGAGAAAGTTGTGGATTTGGTTGGGATGAGGGATAAAAAGATGGAAGATGTTTAGATGAGGTGTTAAATCTAGATTTTTATTTCAAAATAAGGATTTAAGTGTGCATAATTGACTAATTTGAATTTATTCAATTATTTAAATTTGGGAAGAGATATTATTTATTAATTTAATAAGAATTATTAATATGTTTAGGTGAATTTAGACACTAAATGAAATTTAGATGTCTACATTTGCCCCTCTTTGAAATAGTGTTATGAAGAAATATTGTTTTGAATAATAGTAGAATAAATAAAGTGTTGATGATTAAAAAGGAAAAAATTTCCCAAATTAATGAAAGTGAGTGTGATGATGCCCCCTTGAGGGTTTGTGTGATAAATGGACAAACACTCAAAATTGATGAAAAGAGGATATGGTCAAAGTGATGTGGATGAATGATAAATCAACTTACTATAGAATTGATTTCAAATTTTCAAGATGTTGGTTGCATAAAATGGGTGCCCCTATTTGACGAAACTAGAGTATGGATTTGAAAAATAATAGTTTAACCATTTGGATATTGCACACTTATTATTTTTTTAATAATGTAGGAGCCGATCAAGTAGTTGTGGGAATGATATATCCCAACAATAATAATATGTAGATCTAAAGGTATAAAAAAAGATATTGAAATTGCAAATGATTGTGTTTTTTTGGCACAGATAGATTGTTGCAAGGTTTTGAAAATAAATTCAGAAGGAATTGATTTAATATTTTTAAAAAATTTAAAAAAAATGGATGAAGAATTATTTGAATTATGATATGGGGGAAATATTTGGTAGTATAGAATAATATAAGTAGAAGAAATGGGTTTTAAAAAATAATTTGTGTAAATTAATTTCCAAGGTTAGTAACTAAGAATTGTGATTTGAGATATTTGCTCTCAGACTTATGAGGAAACATGGACCATATTTCATACCATGAGCACCAAACAGAGTGAGTGATGAGATTCTATAGATCTAAGAGGAATGGGCCTCCAGTAAGTGAATATATTTTTGAAAATTTGTGTATTTATTAGCATTTATTAGGGCTTAAAGATAGAGAAAATGAAACAATTGTTGTCAAAATGGTGATTTTAGCATCAAAATTAGTGATTTCATTGGGGCAAACATTAATTTCATTAAACATGGTAGTTAAATCACAAAATAGGATATCAATTTCATTTTAGGTAAAAATGGGAATTTTATTATTTTTGGTAGCAGTGAAATTGTGAAACCTAATAGCAAAATCATTGGTGTTAGAAGTGATTTCGCTCAGGGTAATAGTGATTTTATGAGAAGGGATAGAAATCAAATTTGTAAATATCCATAATGCATTTGCAAATCATAGTAATGATTTTGTGTTTTGAATAATGAAATAATAATGATAAAATGGAATAGAATGAAAAAAAATTATGATTGATTTTTTTTACTATTTATAGTATTTGGAATGTAGTTGTAATGATAAATGTAATCCTGAGTGATTTTAGTTAAATGCTAATGTTTATGATTTTTAGGAGGTATTACAAATGATTTTTATGTAGAAGCAAAGATGAAAAAATGGTGCTGATGATAATCTTCACTAAGTATGAGTTTGTTGTACTAAAGGTGAGCAGATTATTCTACATTGCATAGATGTTAGAGGTTCGAATAGCTAGAGCTCTATTGACAACATTGGTAGAGAGATAACATAGTGAGATGAACACATTTCACTTTATAATAGGGGAGATGAAAATTACATTAGATGACATGTATTAGATTTTGAGTATCTTGATACAAGGGAGATGTGTTTAGTAAGGGCAGGATCCACATGAGGTTACATTATACTAGATTTTTGGTGATGGATTGATTCTAGTTATTAGAGGTAGGATTGATGTTGACTATTGTACTGATTTAGATATGGATTTTCTAACTATCATACTCATGTCTATTTTTAGTGTCATATTACTTCCTAACAAGACTAGGAGGCTATGTCCTATTGGTCTGTTAGATGTGATTGGAGACATGATGGATATGGGAGAGAGATTCACATGGGGTGCACGCATGTTAGCACACTTATACCATGATTTACATCATTTTGTGTATTTAGGTTGAGTAGAGATTGGACCATCTACATTACTATAGGTTTGGTGTTGGGAGCACATTATGATTGAGAGGCCAGTTGGGTATATAAGCATATGAAAAGATGATGAGCCATTATCATATAGATGGCATGTGATTATTGTGATATGCAGACCACATTTGGGAGATCTAGATTTTTATAGGATGGTGATTGATGAGGTAGTTGATGATTAGATCACTTGAAGATCACATAGGGATATTGTGTTTCAATGGCCACAAGAGGATTTTCACATAGACTACATGATGACTCCTTGTTACATCAAGATAGACATGTTTATAATATAGAGAGATATCACCTAGATAGGGTAATGAGATAGTTTGTGTGAGGTAACATATACCATTTGGATCACATATTTTTACACATTTTATAAGGGAGATACCACAATGGGGTATGATGATTGATCCAACCATCATTGATCATAACTAGAAACGGTTATAGATAGTTAGATGAAGCAATCAAAGAGACATCATTGATGCAAGAGTGGTGGATAGTTATGCATGTTGGTGGGATAGATAGAGACCATTGAGATTGACTATGTCGTATGTACCACTGTGGATGTGGAAGCATATGTTGGTCGCTAGTGTGAGTAGACAACCATGAGGTATAAGTTTGGGAGACTAGATTAGGAGGGATATTATAGGGGATAGAGGATGATTGAGTATGAGTACAAGGTAGAGGATGTATTATGGAGGCTAACTAGCTTCATGATGTATAGATCAAGATATAGAGGACATTGAGATTTTTTGTGAGGTAGGGGTAGATATGGAGATTGATATAGAGCATAGGGTTTTAGGAGATACCCCATTGGTAGAGTTAGAGAGTGAGGATGATGATTATGTAGGATAGGACACTACCATGAGAGAAACACATGACACCTAGAAAGATTGAGGGGATTTGGATGGGTCTTCACATGCTCTAAGATATTTAGAGGATAATGCACTTATTGATAGAATTTGAGAGGAGATTAGGGCTCATGATAAAGAAATAGATGGATTACACTAGGAGGTGTCTAGGTTACAGGGTGTAATAGATGATAGAGGTGATCAGGCTATTGAGATTAGATGAATATAGTATGAGGTGGATAAGCTATAAGGTATTATAGATGGGATGGATGGGGATGTCATGACTATAGGATTGATTACACATGATGTAAGGACATAGACACTAGATTATATAGTACTCACATAGTGTTACAAGTAGGAGAGGGACACAACTCAGACTAAACTTGTATTGGAGATGGGTAGATAACTACTTTAGATAGGGTTGTGTGGGACATGGAATAGGCCACATACTATAAAATTTTATATGAGGGGGTTATATCATGAGACCATGAGGCACCATCATTTAGAGAGTAATCTATGAGACATTCAATATCTACTATATCTATTCATCTGGTGGAGTGGGAGAGGTTAGTGGGATAGGTATAGCATGTGATGGGTCCTCCACAAGGCACATCACAATGTGGAGAGATATTCTTGAGACTAGACACTCCATCTAAGAGACGGGATGAGACATAGATATAGGGGATATTTTGATAGATGGATTTCATCAATGTATATGTATTTGGAGATGTACCTTTTTATATAGACACAATTGATATAATATATATATATATATATATATACATATATTATATATTCATGATGATTTTATTAGACTTTGTACTAGGGATGCTGGACATTGATAAACTTTTTATTGGTTTACATAGATTTTATGCATGTTTGATAGATGTATGGATATATGGTAGCACTTGTTATATTTCCTACATTTTTATTTATGCTAGAATTTTTTAATTCTTTTAGCATATTTAATATGGATGTATGACTCATGTAATGATTGAATGATGCATATGGATGTAGGAGGTGACATAGCTACATTTCTTTTGTTTTCATTTTTTGAATTGGATTTCCAACAATATTTGAGCTCTGAGTAACTTGATTTTTAATATTGCATAAAACACAGTACCACTAATGATATTAAATAATCATGATGAATGTTGATGTTTTAAGCATTTGAACAAAAGAAAGAATAAACTGTGTTTTAGCAAATTACATTATAATATAGTCATAACCATACTATATATGGTTTTTACAAAATAATCTTGATAAACACATAGAAAAAGATAAGTAAAAAGACAAGAAAAAGTTATCTAAATGAATGTAAACAAAACAATGTAAAAAAAAAATTATTCAATGATTATAACATATAAAAAATGACAATTGCAAGAAATTGAAAAAAGAATGACATAGATAACTAAACAAATCATAATTCAAAAAGTGAACACACTTGATAAAAGAAAGGAAAATAACCATTGGAATGGCTTGAGATAAAATGAAGTGAAATAACCAACTTAAATGGCTAAGGATAAATAAATGGATAAAAAATAACCAAGTGAATGGTTAAAGATTAAAAAAAACAATACATTAATGAAAACAAACAAAGAGTGTAAAAAGTTGAAAATTTGTAAATAAAAGTTGATCAAAATAAGGATTGTACAATTGTCTCCAAGAGTAAGTCTAGGAACTAAAAAATCAAGGGAGAAGTGGAAGGAGTATCTAATCCATGTTTGGGGGAATGGATGATGGGGAAGATGGTGGCTGAGATGACCCTAGGTACCCCATGTCTCTAAGCATTGCCTACATAATCCAACTTAGACAAAGTCTATGTGGGGATATCAAGCCAGATTTAGTTCTCCCAATTTAGGAAGTGATGAGAAAGTGCATGATTGATGAAGCATTTTTTAATGTTTTGATAAAAAAGAGGCATGAGTGACCCACCCAATAATGAGTGAATGATGTGGAAGATATTTGTAAAATAGTAGATGTGTTGAGATTGATGTTTTTGGAATGTTTTTGTGTTTTTTGTGATTTTTTGGTATTTTTGAAATAAGCGATATAACATATGTTTTTATATATCATGAACAAGAATGCAAGTTCATACATAGGAAGAACGGCCCTGAACTTTAGCATGTTATAGGAGAAATGACTTGATAACTGACAAACTAATGAACTTTGGAATATACAATGGATGACTAAAAAGTGATGCCCCCAAGTAACTATGGTAATTATAGAAAATGGTTTACGCATGTTGTCAGAAACCTAGTTTTCACTATAGTACTTATCCAAAGTGCCAGTAAATAGGTTTTCATATTTGGATGATCTATGTACACATTTTTAGTGTTTGAATTTTATATATATATATATATATATATATAATTTTTTATTATTTGATTTCTTACCTTGGATATACCAATAATAGCATATAGAGATAGTTTAAGCATACAATATTTTAAGGTGCATGATGTTCATAGATTCATCAAGCTCCTCTCCATTTTTTGTGGCTAATTTTTAAGTTCCTGGTCCATATTTTGAAATAACAATGTATGGACCTAACTATTGTCCCCAAAAATGAATGACATCTTTGGGATAACCTATGAACTATTTTGGTTTAACAAACCAAAATCCTCTCTCCCCTTTTCAAAAATTGCTCTGAGCATTCAGGTCCTTCATTTTTCAAAACTTTTCCAAAAATCTATGAACTCATCATGCTTGAAATTAGCAAGTTCAAAGGCTTCTGCAAGTGAGTTCAATCAAAAGAACAAGTTTCCAATACTTAGTCATTTTCAGGATTGGTTCAACGCCTTGGTTCAACCAAAAAATGTTCATCGACAAGCTTCTAAGCAAGGATTGAACCATTGAACCATTGAACCTTGAACCATTTTGGTTCAATGGGTTCAATGGGTTCAATGGGTTCAAAGGTTCAATGTCATCATCAAGGGTTAAGCACTTTTTCAAGTTTTAAATTTCAACCATTTCAAGGTTCCATGGCTTCAAACACTTAACAAAAAACAAAGGCTTGAACCATTGAACCTTGAACCATTTTGGTTCATCAGTTCAACGGGTTCAATGACCAAATGGTTCAATGTGTTTGGTTCAAAAGATCAAAAGGACTTTGCCAAATAAAGAGATTGAACTGATTGAACCATTAAACCATTGAACCAAGGTTGGTTCAACAGGTTGGTTCAATCGGTAGGTTCAAGGGGCTACCCCAAAGCCAAAGGAACAAATGCCCTTATGGAGGGCAGTGAACTAGAGGCAAGTGCCCTTGTGTAGGGTAGGAAACATTGGTTCAAGGGTCAAAGAGAAGACAAAAAAGATAGAATTCCTTCAAATTTGTTTAAAGGCTAACAGGGAACATTTCTTTTAGACTTTTTGTCTGAAGGAAATTATTAAGTGAAAGAGCCATTAGAATTCTTTCAGAAGTATTTTCTATGGGAAAATGACTAAGGCAAAGCCTGAAGGAAATAAGCCTGACCAAAGGAACGCCTGAAAGGAAAAATCTTGAGAGCAGAGCGCTCCAAGTGTCATCATCCGTGTGATTGCTAGATTACACGAAACATGCCACGTGTCCCTTGAAAAGCTCAACAAAAGCCACCAAGTGTCAACATACATGGTCTCTCCCTTTCATTTTGTAAATATTGTGGTGGGCCCTAGGTGATTTGATAAAGTAAGCAGATGCTGCCACATGTCCTCACCTATTTCACAGTGGAACATGCCATGTGTCACTTGTTGAGATCAGTTGAAAGTGGCCAAAGCAAGTGGGAAAGACATGAAGGAATTACTAAGGAGGATGATGGACTCAAATGCATTTAAAGGCCAAAATTCCAAAGGGAAGAGCCATTGATGGAAGAGCGTAAAGAGCCAGCAAGGCCGAGGATATAGCCTTGAGAGCTCAAATGCCAAGAAAAGACAAAACTAGAAAGGGAAAAAGATAGCATGAGGGCTCAAATCATAGAAGAAAGATGGAAAGGCCAAAATATCTTCAAGTGAGTTATTTCTAGTAGGTGAAATCGTGGATCAATTAGATTTTTGAAGCACACCAAATCAAGATGCGGCCTATTTTTCTTCCTGGAAGTAATGGAAAATTGGATAGCTACACAGATGCCAAAAAGAAGACTAGACAACCCATGCTTAGGAGGAGACATATTAGATGAATTAACACCCCATAGTCAAGGAAACCACCCTATTCTAGTATGGTCCCCTGACAGAACTGAAGATGCATTCAAAGCATTGAATGCAACAAGGGCCACCCCATGAAATAAAGTGCCAAGTCTTTCTTGGCTGCTATATATTGTAATCTCTTTTATTGTTTTAGGGAGATCTTCCCATTAACAAAAGCAAAACTCTACCAAAATTGAAAGGTGAATACTGAGACTTTGAGCTCAGATTGGTGTTCATATTATTTTATCTGAATGAGAAAAGTGACTTGTAGACTTTATATTGTTATAGCTTGTGCCATTTTAGGAGATTGTTCTTATGTCTATCTTTTAGATGCATTTTTATTTATTTGATCTAAGTAGAATTAGTGGAAGTGATAAGGAAGATGTCATGAAGTTAGTTACTTTCAGACTTGGTGATGTTATAGTTGTCTTCAGTGTGTGTTTATTTTCTATTTCTGTGCTGAGGATTTTGGGACAACTTCGTGCCCCAATTATCCTTTGTATCTCACTCTTTGGGTAGCTAAAGTGGAGACTTTGTGCTACACTTCATTCTATCAATTATTTCACCTTATTAACAGTCACTTATCATACCTAAAAGAACTCCTGTTGTCCCCTGCAAGAACACTTCTGAAAGAAGAGAAGTGCCTTCAGTGTTTACACCAAGATTTTCTCCTTTGTTTGTGAACATCATCTTTGAAAGAAGAGAGATGGATGGTGAATCCTACCCCTAAGTGTTATTTTATACTTATATATATATATATATATATATATATATAGTGCCTTATACTTATAGGGAACCTCCCCTTGATGAGAGGAGAGATTTGTCTACCTTTGATGTAGTAAACCTACACACTGGGCTGACCAATCTCCCTATGCTATGGTTGAAGAGACCTATTTTGCTCACTAGTTAGTTGGTCAACAAAATATTTGCCCAACAGTTTTTGGTGACTCTACTAGGGACACAATAATTTTGTGCAATTTGAAGCCTCAAGCTTTAGATTAAAACATCACCTGTGTCTTACCCACTATCATTATAGCCTTACCATCTTCCTCCACCCCCCACACTAACTGGAATAGAATGCACAGTTTGAAGCCTCAAGCTTTAAGTTGAAGCAAGGCCAGTTCTTTTTCATTTTTGTCTTACAATTTGGTAGCTCCATGCTATACAAGAAGCCAAAAATCTCAAGGTGTTGTTGACCCTATTTTTGAGTTGGTACAGTAGAGCAATTTTGATTTGTTTCCTCCACAACCTCACCTTCAATGAAATAGGAGTCTTCCTTCTACCCCTACCAGGTTACCAATACAAGGCAGAGCCTCTTTTTCTAATGTTAGTAGAGCTTTGCCTATCCATACTCCACCTAGATTTGTGATCCCACTTCTACATAATCAAATCATGGCTCAAGGCCCTTGGGATAACTCTTTTGGTCCACTAAATTTGACCCCACCTCTACATGAGCTTCCACGCAGTTCAAAAAAGAATTTCCCCAAATTATTTGGTGATGGAAGAGTTCACCTTGATGAACACATTGCAGCCTTCAGCATAGCCTGTGGTGTAATAGGAGTGGAATTTGAGAACATTGCAGTCAAGCTCTTCATGGAAACACTACAAGGTGCTACTATAGACTAGTTCTACCATCTGCAAGCTAGATCAGTGACTGACTGGGACACACTCAAAGATAAATTTGAAGCTAGGTTCAAACCTAAAGAAGATGCACATGCCTTATTGGCCTAGCTCACACAGATGAAGAAGGAGACCCATGAACCTATGAGGGACTTCATTTCCAGGTTTGATAAGTTGACGCACAGGATTCCCATGATCGCCCAGCTGACACCTCAAAATCTCAAGTGTTTCTTCATCAACTCATAGCTACCTGAAGTGAGTTTTTTACTGAGATGGGCTAGACACATAGACCTTGCTACTACTCAGGACTTGGCTACTGAGGTAGAAGATGACCTTATCTTGGTAGGAAAGATAAGGAGAGATCCAAATAGAGGTAAATCCTCTTCATCTTCTAAATACCCATCTACAGGCACCATGGATCAAATGGTGAAAAAGCTAGCAAATGAATTGCTAGCCTTGAAAAGACAAATGGCCCAAGGTATGTCTACTCTTCTTAATTGGGATATGCCAAGGAAGACATTTCAAAATCAGCCATATCAAGGCAATGCTACTAGGAATCAAGGGCAGGTAAATCATCTTCCTCCCCCACAGAGGAACCTTGCCCTTGAAGTGCCCCCAAATAACTCAGCAGTTAGATATCTATAAATTGAACATGATTTCTCTTCTCAACCTAATTTTGATCAAGAAAATGATGATGATCTCTTCATGGAGGATTAAGAAGAGTCAGCTAGCGACTCCAACATTGGTTTTATGAATTACCAAGATAAACCCAGAAGTAAAGGTGAAGCAGTCGAGGGATCATACGCAGTATTCACCCAATCCAAAAACTAGTCAGCCCAGCAAGCTGATAAAGAGAAGATAGAGGAGTGACCTCAACTGGAAATTTCAATTGCTAAGCGTGGAACCACTCTACCTTTCTAGCCAAATGACCAGGTGGTTACTAAAAAAGTAAACACCCCAAACATTTTTGCACCTCTAACTTCAAATTCGCAAGTCAGTCCCCCCCCACCATAAAAACTAGAAGGATGAACTCCCATCCTCTCTTCTTAGTCCATTTTAGTGATTTGGCATAATTGACCATCTCAAGAAAACCAAAATTCAAATGACTGAATTTGAATTCCTACAAGCCAATCCTGAGCAATTGGACAGGTTGATAGAGTGTGTGAAGAATACAACCATCCATATAGGATAAGAAGCTAAGAAGGTAACTCATGATCCCCCAAGGAACATGTCTATCCCAAACAACCTTGTCATTACTCCTCCTACTGCCCCTGAGAAAATAGATCCTTTCTATGTTTCCCTATTGATAAATGGTCACAAGCTAAGTAACTGCATCATTGATTCTGGTGCTTCAGACAATGTCATGCCTGCCAAAGTGGTAGAATATCTTGGTCTTACACTGACCAAGACATTTGGGAGATGCTTCTCCATGGAAAACAAACAAGTGCCACTACTGGGGCAAATTAAGGATGCCTAATTCACATTTGCAGTGTTCCCAGACAAGAGAATCAAGATGATTGTCTTGGTGGCTGACGTCCCTGCATCCTATGGCATTCTGCTTAGATGAAATTTCTACAAGGATGTGGGAGGAGAACTAAGCATGGACCTATCTGAGGCAAGGATCTGTATCAAAGGTGTAATGAAGAGATTTCTCCCTAAAAAGGAGGCAAAATACATGGTCACTCAGACATCAGCACCTGAAGCTCAGATTCTATTTGAGTCTTCAGGCAGGGGTAATTACTTCTTATCCACAAAGGATGTTCATGTTTCAGCTGATGAAAGTCTTGTAGGTGGCAATCCAAAGATTGATTCAAACAAGATCTCAAAAGAATTGGTAGGCATAGTACAGATGAAAAAGGATCTTCCATCTCTAATGAAGAGAAATCTGATAGAAGATCAATTTTTGATGATGTTTGGATCCTAAAATCTGAAGGCATCAATTCTTCTACCAATGCTAGAGCCAGGACTATGTTGATATCTCCTTAAAGAGATATTTTTCCTTCATACGAGTTGAATTTCAGCAACACCAACAACACTGTTGAGTGTGAATCTCTATTACTCAGATTGAAGGTTGTTCAGGATGATGTCAAACTCCTTCATGCCAAAGGAGATGCCAAGCTGGTGGTTTTTCAGGTGTTTGATGTTGATAATCAAAACATGTATTGGACTGAACTAGCAAAATAGCAAGCTATGGTAGTGGACCATACTACTATACTTTGAAGTCAGTGAAAGGAACTCTTCACCA
Organism: Torreya grandis; assembly: GCA_037957365.1. NCBI lineage: Eukaryota > Viridiplantae > Streptophyta > Pinopsida > Cupressales > Taxaceae > Torreya > Torreya grandis. Next base: position 562,249 of record JARHVA010000959.1, on the reverse strand, counting down.
AGAGAGTAAAGATTTATTGTTTTTAGATTGAAGATCACGTCTTGCCATAGAGAAATAAGAGAGAGCCAAAAAGAGTGCATAAAAAATGTGATTCTTGGTGGAGAGTTCCATTTTCCCATTACCGATTCTAGGGACAAAATGGTTTCTTGCTGGTTTATCAGGATGAAATGCCATTCTCATTGTCTCACAATGGGCAGCGTTTAAATCACTTCAATTCCTGAAGTGTCAGATAAATTCACCTATACATATGTATATCTGTATAGTCTTTATTTTTGCTTTGTGTTGTTCATTTTCATTTTTTAGAGCCTTTCTTTTTGGGTAGCATGACTCCATATCCCAATGGCATACTTCAAAGGCACTGGAGATTCTAGTTTCTACTCCCCTTAGATGTTCCAAATTTTCAACTGAAGGAAGTTTCCCAACTGGAGCCAGCTATTGTCCCCAAAAATGAATGAGATCTTTGGGACAACCTATGAACTATTTTGGTTCAATAGAGTAAAATCCTCTCTCCCCTTTTCAAAAATTGCTCTGAGCATTTAGGTCCATTTTTCAAAACTTTTCTAGAAATCTATGAACTCATCATGCTTGAAATTATCAGGTTCAATAGGTTCAAAGGCTTCTACAGGTGAGTTCAATCAAAAGAACAATTTTCCAATACTTAGTCATTTTCAAGATTGGTTCAACCAAAAAATGTTCATCGGCAAGCTCCTAAGCAAGGATTAAACCATTGAACCATTGAACCTTGAACCATTTTGGTTCAACAGGTTCAATGGGTTCAAAGGTTCAACATCATCAGCAAGGGTTAAGTGCTTTGTCAAGGTTCAAAGTTCAACCATTTCAAGGTTCCATAGCTTTGAACACTTAACAAAAAACAAAGGCTTAAACTATTAAACAAAAAACAAAGGCTTAAACTATTAAACCTTGAACCATTTTGGTTCATCAGTTTAACGGGTTCAATGACCAAATGGTTCAACGTGTTTGGTTTAAAAGATCAAAAGGACTTAGCCAAATAAAGAGATTGAATCGATTGAACCATTGAACCAGGGTTGGTTCAATTGATAGGTTCAAGGGACTGCCCCAAAGCCAAAGGAACAAATGCCCTTTTGGAGGGCAGTGAACTAGAGGCAAGTTCCCTTGCGGAGGGTAGGAAACATTGGTTCAAGGGTCAAAGAGAAGATAGAAAAGATAGAATGCCTTCAGATTTGTTCAAAGGCTAACAAGGAACATTTCCTTTTGACCATTTATTCGAAGGAAATTATTAAGTGGAAGAGCTGTTAGAATTCTTTCAGAAGTATTTTTCATGGGAAAATGACTAAGGCAAAGCCCAAAGGAATTCCTTCAGGTTTTTGTTTGAAGAAAAAAATCCCAACCAAAGGAATGCCCGAAAGGAAAAAGCCTGAGAGCAGAGCACTCTAAGTGTCATCATCTGTGTGATTGCTAGATTACGTGGAACATGCCAAGTGTCAACATCCATGGTCTCTCCCTTTCATTTCATAAAGACTGTGGTGGGCCCCGAGTGAGTTGATAAAGTAAGCAGATGTTGCCACGTGTCCTCACCTATTTCATAGTGGAACACGCCATGTGTCACTTGTTGGGATCAGTGGAAAGTGGCCAAAGCAAGCAGGAAAGACATGAAGGAATTGTTAAGGAGGATGATGGACTCAAATGCATTTAAAGGCCAAAATGCCAAAGGGAAGAACTGTGGATGGAAGAGCATAAAGAGCCAGCAAGGCTGAGGATATAGCCTTGAGAGCTCAAATGCCAAGAAAAGACAAAACCAAAAAGGGGAAAAGATAGCCCAAGGGCTCAAATCATAGAAGAAAGATGGAAAGGCCATAATATCTTCAAGGGATTTATTTCTAGTAGGTGAAATAGTGAATCAATTGGATTTCTGAAGCACACCAAATCAAGGACGTGGCCTATTTTTCTTCCCAGAAGTAATGGCAAATTGGACAGCTATGTAGATGTTAAAAAGAAGACCAAACAACCCATGCTTAGGAGGAGACATATTGGATGAATTAGCATGTCATAGTCAAGGTAGCCACCCTATTCCATCATGGTCCCCTAAAAAAATTGAAGACGCATTTTAAGCATTGAATGCAACAAGGGTGGCCCCATGAAATAAAGCACCAAGTCTTTCTTGGCTACTATATATTGTAATATCTTTATTGTTTTAGGGAGATCTTCCCATTAAAAAAATCAAAACTTTGCCCAAATTGAAAGGCAAATACTGAGACTTTGAGCTTAGATTGTTGTTCATATTATTTTATCTAATGAGAAAACAAGTGACTTGCAGACTTTGTGCTGTTATAGCTTCTACCATTTTAGGAGATTGTTCTTATGTCTGTCTTCTAGACACATTCTTGTTTATTTAATCTAACAAGCAAAATTAGTGGAAGTGATAAGGAAGATGTCGTGAAGTTAGTTACTTTCAGACTTTGTGTTGTTATAGTTGTCTTCAATGTGTGTTTATTTTCTATTTCTGTGTTGAGGATTTTGGGATGACTTTGTGCCCCCATTATCCTTTGTATCTCACTCTTTGGGTAGCTAAAGTGGAGACTTCATGCTACAATTAATTCTACCAATTATTTCACCCTATTACCATTCACTTATCATACCTGAAAGAACTCTTGATGTCCCCTACAAGAACACTTCTAAAAGAAGAGAAGTGCCTTCAGTGTTTACAATAGGATTTTCTCCTTTGTTTGTGAACATCATCTCTTAAAGAAGAGAGATGGATGGTGAATCCTACCCTTGAGTGTTATTTTCTACTTATATATATAGTATATGGCATCTTATACTTATAGGGAACCTCCCCTTGATGAGAGGAGAGATTTGTCCACATTTGATGTAGTAAACCTACACACTGGGCCGACCAATCTCCCTATGCTATGGTTAAAGAGACCTATTTTGCTCAACAGTTAGCTGGTCGACAAAATATTCACCCAAAACTAACCAATTAGGTTTAAATTTTCCCTTTTTTCTCTCTTAACATTAGTGTTGTGTTGATTTTCCTTGAGAACAAAATATCTAATTGCAAATTCCTTGGCTTTAATATGCTTATTATAGCTATGACAAAGGTGATTATGGTAAACTTGTAGATGATTTAAAGCATTGAGTCATTTCTCATCCAAGAGGTTGAGTTCACTCAGGCATGACATTTGATATGATTCTTCATATCTTATTTATTGTAATTATATTCACAAAGATGGAATCTCAACCTCTATGGGAAGAATATACTAACTACTTTAAACAAGGGAATAAGGGGTTGCCCCTATGGGTGTGTGGATACTAGTGTGGTATGTCCAAAAGGTAGGATATAACTAAGTATGCCAGTCATGACCAAATTCATTGACAACTTTCTTAAGAATTCATAGAATATTTTTATTTTTTGCCTCAGATTGGACATTGCCTTGTGGGTAGTAAGGGGTGGACAGTCTGTGTTTTATATAGTAGGTTTGGCAAAGAGTCTAACATATTTATTTTTGAAGGATTTACCATTGTCATAAATGAGAGTGGAAGGATTACCAAAGTGTAAAATAATGTGGTTAAGGATAAACATGGAAATTTGCTTTCTAGTGATAAAGGTAAGTGGCATAGCTTCTATCCACTTGGTAAAATAATCAGTTGAAGTTATAATATACTTATGTCCATTAGAAGAACTAGGATTGATTTTTCTAATGAAGTCTAACCCACATGTGGAAAATGGCCAAGGTGTTGTGATAAGTTATAAATCTTGTGAAGGACTATGGATAATATTTTCATGCTTTTGAAAATGTATACACATTTTGACATCGGTGCATGAATCAAATTCCATTGTTGACCAATAATAACCTACTCAGATAATTTTTTTCAAAAGAACAATACCACTTGAATGTGCTCCACAAATTCCCTCATGAACTTTTCTAATTGCCAAAGTAGACTCTTTATAAATTAAATAATGTATAAGGGTTCCATCATATCCTCGATGATATAGGGTGTGTGATCATAGGAATTTGATATAGAGATGAGGTTAGTATTATTTTAGAACAAAAAATAATGAAATGAACACACTAACATGATAACATCTCTAGCCTATATTGTAGGGGGAGCATAATAAACAAAAACAAATGAAAAATATAGCTAAAATGTTAATAATAAAAAAAAATTTACCTTCCTTGAATGTTCCAAATGATTTTTCATGTGGATTGTACAGATGCGGCTCAAAGAGTCTTTGGTAATGGAGCTTGACTATCTCCTTCTCTCCTTGGCACAATGGCTTGTTGCTTGTGATGGCTTGATGGCTTGCCTTATGATTTTGGTATTATAACACTATTGCTTTCAATCTTTCTATAAAACCACATTATAACTTTTACTCTATCCAAGCTCTCATAAATGAGAATCAAATTCTTGTATTTATAGGTTTAGAAACTATCCCCAACCCAAGGTGAGTTAAGGTGTAGTTTAAGCTTAGAATGTGTTCAAACCTAACCTAAGTGACTTTAATTAACCCCAATAGAGTTAAAAGGTGTCAAAACCTCATGATTTACAATGAATATACATGGGTGAGATATTTTTAGATATTTGCAAAGGCTTGACAACTCACAAAAGATAATTATGAAAACCTAGGATATTCTTTATTTTTTAATTTATTTTTTTAGAATTTCTTTAATTGCTCATGGATAATTCAACTAGGAATTTAATTAGGTTTAGAATTTTAATTAATTCATATCAATATTTTAACATTTCCAATATTTTATTTAATTTCATGTGTGCACTTACCCTATTTAATAGGTTTATAGGCCAAATTGCATGTTATTATGCCACAAGTTGATTAGAGATGAATCCATGAGAGAGTTTTGTTATGTATGGTAAGATACCCCAATTAGGGATGTCTCAATGAGATTTTGAGATTTGATGAATGATGCATAAGTAAATTTGGGATGTTAAGTAATTCTTAGGATTAATTTATAATGGTTGGTAAGAATCAGTCTGAAGTCTAGTATGAAGCCATTGGTGGCTAGTAAGTGTCTACAATTTGCCCCTGTTTAGGAAGATGTTGTAATTTGTAAGCATTGTACTTCTCAAATAAAGAAAAACACTGAAAAGAAGATGATTGAAGAAAAAGATCCAAAAAATATTTAGGAAGCCTATAATGATGCCCCCTTAAGGGAGTGGCCATCACATACGTTTGATGGATGGTCCCTCAAAAAGAAGAAAGAAAAAGAATGAAATTAACTCATGGGTGAGATTAATGCTAAAAATAAGTACTAATTTTCCCAAAGGTGGTTATAATTAGTAACAAAGGTTGTGACACTAATTTTCCCATAGATATTAGTGGCAACAACATATGCCCCAATTAGAGTTGATGAGTCAAAATAATGATTTTCCCATAGGTGGTTATAATCATTAAGATGATAGGGATTATAAAAATGATGTTTGATTGTGCCCCAGTATGGAATATTGGCAAGCATAACTCAAGGATATAATATTTTACATGGATTAAAGATGAGCGGGTGCAAACATAGATACAATGGTCTAATGATTGAAGAAGCCACAAAAAACTAGGCATATGAGGATGCATAAAGTGATTAAAGAGATAAATATAAGAATAAGATTTGATCAATGTGAATGATTCAATTGTACCTACCAATGTAAAGATGTGTATCCTTATTAGCATTGATATAACCAAAATGGTCAATGGGTTGATTTGATCAAGATGGGTGGAAGGATTTTCCAAGGGTACTAAAGAAAAAATTTTATGATCCCAGTTATTTTAAGACTTCCTAAGTTGATTTTTTATATCGCACATAATGATATGCCTCATGAAATTAAACACCATGAGAACTTAGACAAAATATGCATAAGGACTAAATCATGATCCAATAAATAATTGAAAATAATGTACCAATAATAAAAAACCATGATGACAATGTTGACGTATGAATATGGAAGGACTCAAGAATAATGTGCAAAGAATCACCCAATGAATGCATATAGACTGAGTTGAGGCATAGTATTGAAATTAAACAAATAGGCAAGTAAACAAATAACTAAGCAAACAAACACATAGAAAGTCTAAAAACAAAATCAAAAGAATGCATCCTAATAATGGCTTTGCCCTAGTAGGATAGATCAAAGATGACTAACTAGGATTGGAAAATAAAAATGTTTTTGGATTTTCAAATTTTATGAATTTTTTTCGGATTTTTGAGGTATCTCAACTCATTAGAGATTGACAAGATACCACTCACAAAATGATGATATCATTAGCATAGGTTGCTTACAAAATGGTGAGATCATATGGAAAAGGGGGATTGGGATAACCTCAACATGAATTGATCATGGCATATATAGTTATAAAATAACCTCAAGTCATAATAGTTCCACTGACACAAAATGGGGGAGAATCGACTAGGTCACAACAAGTTCTCAAATCTAGGAAATGGCCAGGAAAATGAGAATAGTAATGGCAAGGTGATGCAACAATTCATGATAAAAGGTGTTGTTCCTAATTTTCCCATAGGTGGTTATAATTAGGAAACAAGGACATAGGTTTGTGATACTAATTTGCTCATAGGTAATTATGATTAGCAACATAAGGTGGAGTACTAATTTGCCCATAGGTAGATTTATTCAATAGCAACAGTCAAATGTGAATGAAAGATAAATTATTATCATAGTACTTTTATAAACTATAATTTAAACACAAAATTATAAAATATTGAAATTGGATCAGAATCTCCTCGTAAAATGTGTAGAAAGAACAAAAGGAACCAAGATCAAAATAGGCTTGGGTAGGATGGCTAAAATAGGCTTTTGTCTAATAAGGATGGGATGGTAAAATGGTATAGGGTATGGCATTATTTAGGATGATGATGGCATGATAATTGGATAAAATGATATGAGGGTTACCCCCAAGTGATAAGGTGAAGTACATGGTAGGGTATGGAACAATGGTAATGGAATGGTGAATGAAAATGGCTAGGTATATGGAGAATGGCAATGGTATGGTAAATGTTTTTGGCCTAGGTATGGTAAATGATTTTTTTGTTCTTGTTGATGTGGATATGCATGTCTTGATCAACATATGACACTATTAGAATAATCAATCATGTAAATTACTATCCCATACCTCTTATGAATAACTACTTTATCAAGAACCTGTTATAGATTTGAACTCTAAAAATGTTGTTGTGGCCTTCATTGGTTGTTGATTCTTTTTCCTTCAAATGTCAAGATAAGGTATCTTTGTAGCCTCTACAAAGGAAAGTGCATCCAAAGATGGTAAATAAGGATAAATGTTGGATGATAGGTTTGATTTGTAAATGTAAAGGTGGATGACAATGAAATTTATATTGGTTGGGAAATAAATGAAGATCAAGGTTTTTAGGTACACAAAATGTTGTTGATCCTAGATTTGACATAACTTTGATTATGGCAAGACCAAAGAATTTTGAATATGCTATAAATAAGACCACCATATTTTTTTGTTGTTTGGCCCTAAGAGTAGATACCATCTGATTAGTCTATAGGTTGAAAGCTATATTAATTTGATCTTTGATAATGTCTTCAACAAGTAGTGAAGGATTGTTATGCTCAGCTATTGGCACTTCAAAGAGGTTTTTACCAATAATTTGTCTTGATTGTCCCATAGCACCTCTGAGAAGGTTTCACTATCAAAAGTTGAATTTTGACTTTTATTGTCTTCTAATGCCTCTAAACAATTTTCACTAGAAGATGTTAAATTTTAACTTTGATTGTCCTCTAGCACCTTTAGAAAGGTTTCACTAGGAGATTGTTCTTCTTCTACATGAATTTGGTCTTGGCCTCCTTGATGTTCTTCAACTAATATGTTGAAATGAATGTAATTTAATAAGGTATGATTCTATCAATCCTAATCAACATTTGTGGGATATGGAATGTTAATATAATGGTTATGTTGGTTGGTGGTAATGGCTATGTTGGTAGGTGGTAATGGCATGTGAAATGATAATGGAATGGGGAGAGGTAACACAATCATCATAGAAGATACTAGGAGAACTTTTGTTAAGTATAAAGTAATCATCATAAAAAACCATAGAAGGATTATAAATGTATTCAAATTGATCTGCAAGGCATGCATAACTAATATTTTAATAGTTAAATATACTTAGGAGGGACTTTCTTCCTAGAACAATGTTTGTTTTTGTTTCCTACTTTCATTTTTTAAGTACTTATTTAGTTGTTTTTACCTTCTCATCCCTAGTTGGCCTATTTAGACTGATGTAATTCACTCTCATGATTCCACGTCCCTATAAAACCTATTTATTTACCTTATCAAATAAAAAAACTAATATTTTAATAGCCATGAATATATTATGATTCTGACTCAAGGGAATCTAAATCCAATGCTGAGACTAGCATTGATTCTAATTTTAATGCTAAATCTGATGTTGGTTCAAGAATATAACCTATCTTCAATGTTGATTCTTCATATGGTGTGGATTTTACTATGATAATGTTATGTTGAATGTTTTCTATTGGATAATTAATGGTCTACAATGGTATAATGGGCTCTATAAAGATTATTTTATCAAAGTGAGACTCCTCAATGATGGGAAATAGGTCAAGAGGAAACTCCATAGAGACTAGCTTGTCAAGGGGAGACTCTTGAAAAATAGGTATATGATCAAGGTAATGATTTGCCCATAGGTAGTTAAAATCATTAAGAAGTGACTCAGCAAAGATTGGCTTATCAGAATGAGACTCCTTGACAACATGTATAGTATCAAAAGGTGATTCATCATAGGTTGAATTATCATAAATCATTAGTTTAACAAAAATATCATGGATTGGTTGGTTCTCTTAGCCTTGGTTTAAAATCAATTATAAAATACCAGTTTTGAATACATCTTGATCTTCAAATGGTTGGCTCATTTAGAGAGGTTTTGATTGGCTCAATTGGGGTTGGATAATTGGTAGGGGTTTTCTAAAATGGGGAATGGTTTGAAATGGAATAATAATTGCTAGTGATTGGATAAGGATAGGGTATCATGGAGCTTGATTTCTCACACAAGCCAAAGGATGAGGTCCTATAATGGAAATAGTAGGGCGTTGTGGAGATTGATTACTTTCACCAGCCAAAGGATGAGGTTTGGGAATGATAATGGTAGGGAATTATGGAGCTTGGTTTTTCACACAAGACAAAGGACAAGGTCCTATAATGGTAATGGTGGGGCATTGTGAAGCTTGGTTGCTTGCACAATCCAAAGGATGAGGTCTTAAAATGGAAATGGTAGGGCATTGTGGAGCTTGGTTGCTCACACAAGCCAAAAGATGAGGTCGTAGTATAGTAATGGTAGTCTTTGGATGTTGTGGATCTTGATTACTCACACTATCTAAAGGAGGTTTATTGATATAGGTGGGGGATCAGATACCATGATCATTGAGATGGTAAACATCATATGTTGACTAGCCAAAAGAAGGTACCACCAAACACTGTTCTTGAGGATCTTGACTTTGCTCCCCAAATTGAGGATTGTAAGGAGGATAAGAATCCATCTCACAAACCAATTATTCACCATATTGGTCATGCCAGTCAATTTGTGAGATTATTCTATCATATCTTGGATTTTACCTATTTCCACCATAAATGTAATGAGACATCCATGTCCATGATAAATGTTTCATAAAAAGGCCTAGAGTTAAATAAACTCTTAAAAATATTATCCAAGGGACAAAATTTTTGAACTTATTCTAATTTGGTCTAGAGAAGTTGTATATTCAAAATGGTTTGTGATAAAACTTAGTATAAGATAATCTAATGTCATATGTCTAACATCAAATGTCTCATACACAAAAGGTCAAGTGGCTGAATAAAAATGTGCATGCCAAAATCTAGAGACAAAGTGTTCTAAATAGGTCTAATCTAGGAAAATAAAGGTTGCTAGGTCTTTTGCCCAAATAAAGAGTCAAAACTAGGCTCAAAAAAGGCATGTGCTATGACTTTTATCCAAATGTGGTGTCAAAATCTATACTTTTAAACAAAGGTGATATTTTAATTTAACAAATTTAGAATACTTTGGTATAGACTACGCATACGTAATTCAAACATGAACTTGGTCATTTGGAATAAGTCATAAGGCAAAACCATATGGAGAGATACATTGTTTCTCCCAAATAAAAGGCAAAAACAATAATGAAAACTAAGATTCTTTAAACAAACAAGATAGACAAAGATTGAATGGCATAATGACACTAGGCAAAGATCCAAGTAATATTTTTCAAAGTTGTGTAATGAATTAACCTAAGTTACACAACCCAAAAGATAAAAATTAGTGTCTACACCCCAATTAAGCAAGGCATAAATAGAAATAAATCAATTTTTGAATTTGAACTTGGTAAGGTTAATTGAAAACTCAACTTAGGAAATTAGGCACCTTTAAATAAATAAAAAGCTAGATAAAATTGAATAGGATAACGTCACAAGATAAATTTTCAAAATACATACATGGCACTGGTTATAAAAATGGCATTTGGTACAAGGTAAATAAGTCTTGAAATAAATTGATAAACATAATGGCATTATCACTCTCTAAAGATGTAAACAATGGTATGTTTCAAGAATACTCCAAGGCATAAACTTTAAATGATTTAGGTAGTGTAACGTTACCTATTATATTGTGGTTGGTCGAGAGATAAGCTTCACTCCTCTAATGTAAAAGGTAATGGGTAGAATTTTTATGAAAAAAGAAGTCTTTGATTCATCTTGATTTATTTTGTTTTTCTTGTGTATAGAAATTTGATTTCTTGATTGTGATTGTGATCTCCAAAACTTTGGATCCTTGAAAATGAATATTTACAAGTTTATTTATAGAAGTTTGGAGAAATATCCTATGGTGGAGGATCATTTGGAATTTTTTAATGATCCAAATGATCAAAGGTGCCTAATGAGTCCTCACACATGAGGATGAAGACCATTTTAAAATGGTTGAGATAAGTATAGGGTTGGTTAGCAGAGTCGGCAAGACTATGTCAATTTTCTTGAAAACTCAGGGGATGAGTCATAGGAGTTTTATAAAGTTATGGATTTGGTTGGGATGAGGGAGAAAAAGATGGAAGATGTTTGGATGAAGTGTAAAATATAGATTTTTATTTTGAAATAAGGATTTAAGTGTGCATAATTGACTAATTTGACTTTATTAAATTATTTCAATTTGGAAGGAGATGTTATTTATTAATTTAAGAAGAATTATTAATATGTTTTGATGCATATTAATACTAAATGAAATTTAGGTGTATACAGGTAGGATAAGTGAGAATAATTAGGGACTTAGGGATAGGATATAGGGGGATGGATGGGATTAGGTAAGGGTGAGGTATATGTTAGTTGTAACAAGATGAGAGGAGGGTGTTAGAGGATGGGGTAGATGGGTAAGGAATGGATAGCTATGTGGATAGGTTGTTAAGATGATGACATATGATAGGATAGGGGTAGATGTGATAAAATGATCATTCTTTGATAGGATGTGTGATTGGTGCAATAAGATTTAGGAGTGATGGCATCCTAATATGGTGGCCCCAAGTATTGCATGATATTCACTTACTAATGCCAAAGGAGTATGGATTGTTAGAGTTGGTCATCCTCTATTACATTGTGACCATGCTATTAGTATGATAATAGAGCATTGATCATAACCATAGTTGAGAGGTGGCACTTAGAGATGAGCACTTTTCACTTTATGATGAGGGAGATGATCATCACTCTAGAAGATGTGTTTCATATCTTCCAGTTTCCTATGGAAGGCCACATGATATACTAGCAATCACATACCCTTAGTGTTATAGTTTAGAGTCTAGCTGAGAGGCTAAAGATTAGAGTGCGAGATGCATGGGTAGACATTGATAAGGCCCTAAAAGAGGGCATGGTTGATAGGTTGACATTGGTGGTGATGTCTCTTGTGACCAACATACTTTTGTTAGACAAGAGTGAATAATGGTTTCATTTAGGTTTGGGAGATGTGGTTTTAGGAATGGTGTAGGAATAGCAAGTGTTTGTATGTGGTCTAATTATTTTAGCCTATATTTACAAAGATTTGTATATGAGAGTGTATAAGGGAGCTGTGAGCCTGGGTCCATCTCTATTATTATAGATATGGATTTGGGAGCACATAGTGATAGAGTGACCTTTAGTTATACATTCAAATAGATAGCCCCATGAGCCCATAGTTTCTTATTGCTACATTATTTTAGGGTTGCAGATATCTCATACGGGTGAGATCAAATTTTATAGATAGGCATTGGATAGCTTGCATCTAGAGCACATTACATGGATATCATATAGATAGGTGTATTTCAAATGGGTTGAAAAGGTGGATGTCACCTATTTTATGTTGATATATTATTATCTTATAGGAAATTGAGACTATATCATTAAGCATTATAGACTTGATTAGGTGCAATGATAGTTTAGGAGGCTACATGATGTGCCAGGTGAGGAGCACCTTTTTTTCATAGTGATAGAGAGAGGGATTAGTGGGGGATACTTGTGGATAGGACATTATCATGTGTTGATTAAGAGAGCATTACCCCAATATTATGGGATTATCAAATAGAAATCCTATATTTGGGTGTTAGGGTAGCTTATACTACTTGGGGGACATAGAAGCATCCACTCAAGCTACTTAAGTAATAAGCTAAAGTGAGGAGGGGGTTGTTAGATTCTAATATATGCATAGGTTAGACTGGGGAAGAGGAATCTACAGATATCACATCCATACGTACAAGATTCATAGTATGGGTGGGGGGGGACTAGATGCCATGGATGTGAATGGGGTGACTAGGGAGGCCTAGATAGGGGTCAGATAGGGGTTGGGAGTCATGTTAGAGGAAGTGGTGTGGAAGATGAAGGGAGTGGGGGTGGAGATAGGGTAGGGCCATCTCAGCCACCCTTGATAGAGGATGAGTGATCATTATTATAGAGGCTTGGGAGAGAGGTACAAGCTTGTACCTTAGATATTATAGGGATCAATGTAGAGAGATAGGATTAAAGCACACTTATAAGGACAACTAACACAGAGGGATGGCTAGCTGGCTAGTGCACAAGGATAGGTCATTAGGTTATAGGGGTAGGTGGATACATTATAAGGACACATCTAAAGTAGATATGCCTAAATGGTAGTTTTGTAGATCTAGATTTAGAGTCGAGATATACAAATTAAGATTCTATAGGGCCAGATTGGGTAGTTATAAGGTAGGGTGAGAGAGTTGATGGGGAAGGTGTAGGTGGCTAATATGACTAAGGAGGAGGGAGATGTAGCCATGTCAAAGAGGGAGATGATGAAATTTATGAGTAAGATCACTTAGCCAACATGGGAGGCTTAGTACTATAAATATTTATATGAGGCAGTAGTGCCACCAGAGCAATATGAAATTACAATCAAAGCTAATTCCTCGTAGTCAATGTATCGGCCTCATAAGGGACCACCTAACCATATTCAGGTTCTGTGATAGAAGATACTTGTATTATTGGATGGATTTTTGTAAATTATGGTACATCGATGCCCATGGGGACCATATTTGTATGTATATGTTTTACATTGACTTCATGTGGACATTATGGACTGTTATCTATGATTATGATTCTTTTTTGATATATGATGTGATGCATGATAATTATATATATTGTGATCATGTTTTGGGCTAGATGATGGGATTATTTGTTATAGACACGTGATTTATGTGATGGTTATTTGATTTGATGAGTGTGAGTGATGTATTAGATATTTATTGTATATGTTTATATATTTGATTAGATGATAATGTGATGGGTAATTTTATAGATGATATTTGTATTGATTAATTATAGACTGATGTGATTTTTTGATAATGATGAGATGGTTTAGATTTATATGAGTGTGTTGACTAGGGATGATGATTATGATTATGTGATGAGAAAATGACATGTAATTTGTATGATAAATGTGCTAATAAAATAATCCATTATTTTTAATTTTTGTTTCTCACAAATTATAGTTGGGAAAAATCCTCCTACACCAAGGAGATGGGTGGGTATGGGATAGCAGTTTAAAATGATTAGAATAGATAGTGGTATGATTAGGGGGATGGGATGGGGGGAGTTTGAATCCCTTTGGGATGTATTAAATCCAATATATTAATGCATGTGTGACTAAAAGTGTTCTAGTGACATAATTTTGGTTAAGGGCACATTAAAGTCATAGTGTGTGGGAACTCCATTTTGGGTGATTTGCCAAAGTTTTAGAGCTTAGGCAGTCACCTAGACCATCTTGTTCCCATCTGATAAAAAAATAAAATAATAATAATAATAAGATAAAATATTAAGACCATGAAATTTACTAACTATGACAAATATTTACAAGTTTTAATGACTTAATAAACAATAACACACACATAAAAAGATAAAAACAATACACATCATGGAAGACAAAATAGACTAGGGTAATGATGGTTGATTTATATACATGTGATTTGAATAAATTAACCTAAGGAAATTATATTTGTAATGGACTTAATAACGAAGTGAAATATATACATGGGGTGAATTATGCCCAAAAGTGTTTTTCTCTCGACTGAGACAAGGATCTAAACTAGTCATAAATAACCATTTTTAGGTCCTAGAATGAATGATCAGGATTCAATAGCAGAGTGCATGATGGATCCTAGAGTAACAATATTATATGACCCTTTGATAATTATGATATTAGTGGGGTCTTTTGGATCATTGCTTAATAATGTGATAAAGATAGACAAGGATATATGCACCTTGAGGCTAGTAGGATAAATAGTCATCAAGGAGGATGCAATTGGGATATATATTATGATGTCACATAAATAGGAAGATTTATGGATCAAAATCAAATGGAAATATTCCCAAAAAAATTTAACATATATTCCCCTTGCATGACTAGTAATGACTTGCCCCAACTTGAAATTATTATCTCCTGATTCTACCTAAGCATGAAATATACACCCACTGCTAAGACCAAGGTTAGCTAGATAAATATGGAATGAAATGAAAGGGAGAAATGGAATGGCAATGTATAGGCCCTCAAGAGTGGGGACTCATTTCTCTATGTGTATAGAGCCTTTTAAGTATAAAAATGTTTCAAATGCATGATATTCATAGGCTCATCAAGCTCATCACCTTCAATAGTGACTAATTTGTAGGATCCCAATCCAAATTTTGAAATAATGATATAAGACCCAAGCCAATTTACTTCAAATTTTCCCTTTTTGTCTTAGTATACATTGGTGTTCATTTGATTCTCCTTCAGGACTAGATCACTAAATTCAAATTCTTAGGACTGGATCTTTTTATGATATTGGCCTTTAAGCTTATTTTGATATGCTAGAAGATGATTTAAAGCATTTTGATTTTTTTCATCCAAAATTTCAAGCTATTGTATCCTTACATGTTTGAGATTATGGTTGGTAATGATGTCGTACAAACAGATGTGTAAGGAGGGTAACTCTACTTCTATGGGCAATATTGCTTTTGTTCCATAGACTAAAGAGTATAGAGTAGCTCTACTAGGTGTTTGGATAGTACTTATATAAGACCAAAGTGTGGGGTATAGTTTCAAATGTCAGTTTCTTCCTACATCATTGACTATTTTCTTTAGAATTTTAAGAAGTGTCTAATTGATGGATTCTACTTGTCCATTCCCTAGAGATAGTAGGGTGTGGAAAGTGTTGCTCAATGTGATAGTGTTTTCATAGATCTTTGACCTCCTAATTTTTAAACAACCTATTGTTATCTAATAATATTTTGGTTGGGATGCCAAAATGGAAAATAGTCTGATTTAGGATGAACTTTGATATTTGAATACATGTGGTATAGATAAGTGGCATGGCTTCAACTCATTTTGTAAAATACTCTATAGTTGTAATTATAAACTTATGCCCATCAAATGATGTTGTATTTATCTTTTTGATTAAATATAATCCCCATATGGAAAATGGCCAACATCTCATTATAGGTTGTAGCTCTTGTGTGGGGGGATGAATAAGATTACTATGCTTTTGATACACTACTCATTTATGTACATATTAGTAGGCATCTTAATCCATTTTAAGCTAAAAATATCCATTCCTAAGTAACTTCTTAGTTAGGGCTATTTTACTGACATGGCTACCATAGATACCATCATGTACCTCCTTGATTACAAGAGTAGACTCCTCTTAGGTTAGGCATCTCAATAGGATCCTATTAGAGCCTCACTAATAAAGTGTGCTACCAAGGATGGTATAACGGGATGTGAGATGGATAAATGCCTTGCATTGGTGATGATTTAGGTTTGATGGTAGGATATTGTCATGGAGATAGGTATATAATTCATGATACCATGGTAAATTAGGATCAGGGATGGCATAAATTTGAAAATAATCCATGGATTAATGATCTAATAATATCAAGTGTTTAATTATAAAATTACCTGCAAGAACATATTTTGGAAGGTTGATCAAGGATCTAACAGTAGTCATGGAGTCAACTACTTTATTACTTCCCCTTAGTACTTATTTGAATATGATAGACTAAATTTTTTGCTTTAATTGATCCACCAATTATTTATAGGGAAGAAATTTTTCATCCTTTATTTGGAACTCCTCATTCACTTGTCTGATAATCAATTATGAATCACCAAATATCTAAAGGTGTTGGATGTTCTATTGGATGAATAGTTGGAGACCATAAATTAAGGCCCCATATTTAGAAATATTATTGGTATATGGGAAAGTAAGTTGGAAATATTTAGGGATGAGGTCACATTGTGGGGTTACCAAAAGGATACCTACTCCTAACCCATGTGTGGTGAAAGAGCCATCAAAATATAATTCCTAGCTATTATATTCTAAAGTTGTCAATATGGACTCATTTGTAAAGGCTATGAAAAGAGGCTTGGTATCTCCAAGGGATGCTTCTTCAAGTTGATCTACAATTGCTTGTCCTTTAATGGCCTTTTGATTGACATATTATATATTCACTTAATAACATTATCCACCTGGATATCCTACCAGTTGGATCAAATTTTGATAGCATGTACTTAAAGGGATTAACTTTGGCTATGAGCTAAACTTGGTTATTGAGCATATAATTCTAGAGTCTTTGTGATGCAAAGACAATGGCCAAGTAAGATTTTTTTATAGGGGTATAATTAAGCTCATATGAAATCAATGTCCTACTAAGATAATAGATTGTTCATTCTTTCCCTTCATCATTGTGTTGAGCTATAAGGGCCCCTATTACATACAGTGTTACATATATATATAAAAGTAAAGGCCTTCATGTGACTAGTGGTGATAAGATTGGAGGCTTTACTAAATATTTCTTAAGATTGTCAAAAGCTGATTGACACTCAAAATTCTAATTCAAATGAGTCCCCTTCTTCAAAATATGGGTGAAGGGGTGATATTTATCTACTAATAATGAAATAAACTAACTAATGGCCTTTAATTTGCCTTGAAGGCTCCTGAGCTGCTTTAAATTTCTAGGTGGAGGCATTTCCACAATAACTTTGAATTTTGATGGATCCATCTCAATACCTTTCTTAGACCCTATGAACCCTAATGATTTTCTTGAGGTGACTCTAAACACACACTTCTTCAAGTTCAATCTAACCTTATAGTCTTAGAGTTTCTTAAAGATTCTTCTTAAGACCACATGATGCTCTAATTAAAGTTTTGAATTCTCCAAAATATCATCTACATAATTCTCAATGATGTCATGCATCATGTCATGGAATATGATGGTCATTTCCCTTGGGGAAGTGGCACCTAATTTTTTGAGACCAAAAGGCATCACTTGATAACAACAGATTCCCCATGGAGTATTAAATGTTGTTTTGTGTTGATCTTCAGTGTAATTTTGATTTGATTATATCCCAAAACCCCATCCATGAGGGATAACATCTCATAACCTATAATGGAATCCATGATCATGTCTATATTTGGAAAGGGAAAGTCATCTTTAGGACATGCTTTATTGAGATATCAGAAGTTAGTACAAATCTAGATTCCACTTATGGCTTGGCCATAAGAACAATGTTAGTTATTTAGTCAGAATAATCAATAGGATAGATAATCTTGATTGTAGGAATTTATGTAATTCTTCTTTGACTAATAGATCCACCTTAGGGTGCATATTGAATTTTTTTTACTTGATTGGTTTTGAATTAGGATGGAGTAATAGATGATGCGCTATTAAGGATGGATCAATCCCTATCATGTCCAAATAACACCATGCAAAGACATATATATACTCTCTAATCAAATCAATAATAATTTATCATTCCTCAAGTGTGATAGTTACCCCCAATTTGACAATTTTAGGAATCTCTTTTATTCCAGTATTAACTTCAATAAACTCCTTAATGAGGGAGGGTGACTACTCCTGAAGATATGTTGGGAGTGATGGCAGATCTAGATTTTTCAAGAAATATCATTAGGGAGCTTTGTGTCTAATTTTGAATAGAATTATGATTCATTAGGATTGAATTGAAAGTCTTCCAGATTTTGAGAGGAATTTTCATCTTTTTAATCCTCTTATTCAATTTTATTAAGGGATGTTCATTGTTCCCCAAAATAGGCTAACTCATTAAATTAATAGAGAATCCCTTCTTGTGATCTCCTGATGGTATAAAGTCTTGTGCTCCCAAATATTATATAATGGCCTGTTCACTCTAAAACATGTCAAAAGAAGGCTCATGGATTTTATCCTAGTCTATCAAGGTAGGGTAATGGAGGGATGTGTTAATGGTAGATATGGCGGTGTCATGGAAGAGATTGGTGGCAGTAAGATCTTCATAAAGACTATAAATAGAGCTTGTTTCAATTTCTTTGTCAAAACAAGACTCCATAAGAATTGAACAAGTGTCTAAAATGATATTATTTAGGTTGATGTCGAGAGGTTTGTACCCCAAACCAAGATGTTTTGGGTGTTATTGAACCCCAATAGGTTCAAGCCTACCTTGTCCATGTCTCCCTAGTCCTTTTCCCTGATAATTTATATTTTATAGCATCTTCTGAAGTTGGGGATACTTTTGTTGATGGAGTTATAGGGCCTCATTTTATGGGATAAGCCATGAATCATTGGACTCATAAAATTACTCTTATGATAGTACGCATGCACTAATAAAGGCCATAGATCTAAACTTATAAATGATGAGATTATCATTCCTCATAACTAGGGACCCATAACTATGTGGGGAGAATGGTAAGTCTCCTACACAAAAGGTCTTGTATTCATATTCCCCACAGGCTATGGAAGTGACATTGAGATGGGTAACATCTAGGGATGGATTCAAAGCAAGTATTAAATCATTTGGGTGGATATACTTGGTAGATTTTATAGTAATATTGGAACTATATGTGCTATGGAAATATCAAGTTATATGGGATTGATCCATCTAAAAGCTACAGAAATGTTTTATCTCCCCATAGATAGTAATCTCCATACTAGAATGAGGGAATTTTAAACACTAATAGAGGTCGAAAGGTACTACTCGCATTTCATGGATCCATGGATGGACTAAAAGTAGGTTATATGGAAGATTGACATCCACAACATGAATTAAGGTCTCATGAATGATGGGTCCCACAATGATAGGAAGATAAATAGTTCCTACAGATGGCATTTCATTATCATCGTATGCCTTAATCATTATGAGAGTAGGCCCTAATGATGCCTCAGAGTATCCCAACTTCTTTAGAAATTCCAAATTGCATAAAGATCCTCCATATATGAGTACCCATAGGCTTTTGTGGTTAGAGATGGAAATTTCTATGAATAGTGGATAATTATAAAGCAGGCCAATAAGAGGCATGT
This sequence comes from Torreya grandis, assembly GCA_037957365.1. Taxonomy (NCBI): domain Eukaryota; kingdom Viridiplantae; phylum Streptophyta; class Pinopsida; order Cupressales; family Taxaceae; genus Torreya; species Torreya grandis. The sequence goes on along the minus strand of JARHVA010000959.1, from coordinate 542,424 downwards.
CCTAGGCACTGAAAGTTATTTGTTGTGGAGACAAATGACCCACCAATTCTTTAAATTGGCTAGTGTCAATATCTTGAGGGACTTTTAGATCATTTAACACTTAATTAATAATCTCCAAATGCACTGATGATGTTTTAATATCCATAAGAGATATTTGGGCTAGATTCTTCTCAAACTATTAGATTAAGTCATATGGCTTGTCAAAAGATGGAGAGACCTTTTTAGAGATATTAACTTTTTGGGGTATTGAAGTAAATTGGTGGTGCTCCAGGAACTAAAATTATGTTGTATCATGTAGTTACTACATAGTCATCTATGGCATAATTGATTTTGAGAATGGTAGATGGTGATGGTGTGGACTCTTGGGGACCTCATATTTTAATGGTATTGACATAATGGTATGGGATGGCATGATAATTTGTTTTATTGGAGGTGGATGCTTGACCCTAGTCTTTGGGTGGTCTTATTTACTTCTGATAATGTTTAGGCAATGGATCCTAATAGATTCCAAGCTATTGATTCTTAGATTGGTTGATCGGGCTCTCCCCTTCTACTTTGATATCTCCCTTTTTAATGAGATCTTGGATATAGTGTTTCAATTGCATGAATTTTTTAGTATCATGGCCTTTAACTATGTGGTATTGATAAAATTAATATTTATGATACCAATCTCGTAAAGATTTACTATCATTCAAAGGGTAGATTTCTATGAGAGTGTTCATGGTTGTAGCTATTAATTATTAGAGGACTACCTCTGAAGGTATCCCAAGATTATTGAAAGGCCTTTTTATTATGCGGGGTTTAGGTTTTACCCATGGTACTCTTATGGTAAAGACATTTGATTGATTAGTAGGAGACATTTTCTATACTATTTAAACATGCTATTTAGAATCTATGATTCCATATCCCATTACATTCTTGTTTTATTGAAGATTTTGGGCTTGCTCAAGAAGGAATTATTTTGATTATGACTTTATTCACTTTGGGTATACAATTTGATTGTACCTATCTCAATGAGGGCCTTTTTTATTTGGATCCCTTTCTCTATGATATCATCAAAAGATTTTTCACATTGTAGCTTTAATTGGTATTTCAATTCAGTGTTGAGGTTATCAATGAACATTGTCGCCAATTCATTTTCTAGAATTGTATAATGGAATTGACTCACAAGACTTATCTAACATTGTAAAAATGAGGCTAATATTTCCCCATTTATTTGTATAATTTTATAAATATCTATGATGGATATATCATGCATAATATTGAAAGATAAGTTCCTTACAACTTTCTCAGTCAACTCCCCAAATCTAGATATGGCCCCTTTGGGAAAATGCATAAACCATTCCAATGTGGGACCAGTGAGACTTTTAGGGAAAATCCTGAGGAGATAAGCATAATCATAAGAAACCTCATGCCTCACTACATATAATTCTTGTACATGATCCTAGGGATCCCCTTTCCCTCTATATTTTTTGAATTTTGGAACCTCAAAATGTGGTGGGAAAGGTACTTGTAAGATGATCATGTCTAAAGGAGAGGTGAAACCATCTTCATACATGTACCTCATTGCTTGTGTATGAGGATCTATCTACTCAAGAATTTCCTTCATTGTCCTCCACTCTTGATCAAAATATGGGTCCATGAGAGGATTAGAGGTTTGATCATGACTAGTGCAAGGTCTAGAATGATTAGGGTTGGTGTTTTTAGTATGTTGCCTTGGGGAAGAAGGCCTTTTATTTTGGGCTCAAAATTGTGAAGTGAGGGAGTTAATTTGTTGGGTTAACTAGTCTAACTTATCCTCCAATGAGGTTATTCTCTTACTAGCCTCAATGTGATTATTTTTGAGGGGTTCTTATTCTTATTATTCTTTAATCTCTTGCTCGTGATTCACAAAATTGTCCTATTTATGCTATTGGTTAGTATTGTATTGATGATGTGGAGTGTTGGGCCTACTATATGGACATATTAGATGTTTCAAGAGGGTTAGGTCAAATTTAGGGGGTAGTGCCTCTTATTATAATGACTTGGTCTAGGATTTGGTCATGATTTTTATAGATATATTGATCAAATTGGGCCCTAACCTCATCACTATGGAATAAATCATTTGTGAATCAATCTTTCTCCTAGGAGTATACATGTCACTATGTGTGTCATCATTATCTTGGTTTCAATCCCTAGGTTTCCTAAGAAGTCATTTTCCTAGTTGGATCCTTGTCCCATTCTAATAATTTGGGCACAAGTTTAGATAGGCATGATGGATGATGAGGGTGATGCAATAAAAGTGATTAGGTGTGTTTTAAATGTAGGGTGATGGGAGAAAAGGTAACTTTGGATACTAATTTTATCTAAAAACCAAAACTAAGAGTGGTGAAGAGAAATGATGTAGACATGTCTTGGATTTAGATTTGGGAGGATATGAAGACTAGAATGACCAAATATTATCAAATCCAACACCCTATAAGGATTCAATCTAGCAAAGAGACAAAGATGATGCGATAATTAAATACCCTTCACACTAGAAAGGTGATGTTTAGATGGGTACTAGGTATTAATAGGTAGGATGATGACATGATGGGTGATAGACTAAAACCAAACAAGGTTGTAAATGTTAATAATGTCTAGTCAAGGATAAAATTGATGATCAAGATATAAAATGATGGGTGACCACTAAAGTTTGACTCCAAGATAAATGTTTATATCCAAAGGTGTGAATAATGATATGGAATGGTTGGTTTGTTGTATTTTAAGATGGGATTTGTCCAAGGGGTCTCTAAATGTTTTATGACAAAACTAGGATAGGTTGACTCAGTTTACAAATAATATGAGCTTTTGCATAACATACTATCAACACACTTAGTCACAAGCCCTAATTTAGTTAATTTAAAGGGTGCGTAACTCAATCTCTACACCATCTTACAACTTTGTGAGTAAGGCTACAGGTCAGTGACCCCTCAAAAAATCAACCAAACCCTCTCAATCCCATCTTCAATTGATGGTCATTTAGGAGCTGATATTGACTCTGATAGAAAAATGCCTATTATGTTTGATAGGTCATATTTTAAGTTTACACGAGAGTATCTAAAGGAGTCCCTAAGATACACAAAGGTACATAGGGCCTAAATCCATATAGGGTGGTATATATGCCTAGTTCATAGAGTTAACTCTTCCCCTTCATGAATGACATATATGGGGTCAACCACTTATCCTAACGATAATTGACCTGATATTTATACTCTACTAGAACATGGAGTTTGGTTGAATGCATAGTGATAAAATCTACAACACCAACCCCTAATTACTAAGACCATGCATGGGAATGAATTCCATGTCACATGTTATCCTAAACACAATGAGCTAACACACAGGCAAGAAAGATTAATTTACCTAATTAATTACGTATGTGAGAAAATTGAAAATCAAACAAACAAGCCACACATAGATAAATATATATACAAGCAAACAAATTAAAATATGTAATTTAGGCACTCCCCCAACAATCAGAAGGGTTAGAAAATCATATTTAGTGTCTTCACCTTGAAAGGTCCTACAAGAAATGGGTTAGTAGTCTAAAAATAAGTAAAACTACCTATTTCTTGTAAAACCACAAAAACATAGTTAGTGTAAAGCAATATCACTTCTAAAGACTACAATATCATAAATTTTATGAAAAATCACTACTCTCGAGTCATGGTATTGTGGATTAGTGACTAATTATGGTAGTTAACCATATAGTTCCAGTAAAATTGTAGATGGTTAGACAATATCACTATTTTTATATTATAATGCAAATTCACAAGTACCGATATTACAGAAGAATAAAAGACTTTACAGTTATAATTTTTATACTAAAAATATAGATGTTCAAGAAATATTCATAGGCTACTATTGTAAAAATTCAAAACTTTGATAAGATTTTATCCTTTTAAAAAGTTGATACAAGATATATCATTATGCAAGAGTATAAAAAATTGATATGAGATTATGACAAAGAGTTTTTTTAGTTAAAGTAGTCACTAAGGCATACTAATATATTTTTTATAACTTTTGTTCTAAATGGATAATAAAAACACAAAATTCATTACAAAATTGCTAATTCGTGATTGGTAGTTTTGTGGAACATAACTAAAGGGGTAATGATGAGAGTTTGAAACCTTCCTTATTCAACCCCCCTCCCTTTCCTATCTACAAACAACACAAAATAGAGCATGTTAGCAATAAATACCATAATGCCCTAAGTTTACAATTTCGTTTTAAAGTGCTTTGTAAGACCAGTTGTTTTCCTATAGATAAAAAGTGATTTTGACAAATAGACAACCAACAGACAAAAAATTAGCAAGTTAGTTTAACGTGTTTTAAATAAATCACAATTTTTTAGTGCAATATTGCTAGTTTTATGGAAAAGTCATGACTTTTGAAGTAGAAATTTTGTGCCTCGACACCCAGGTGACTTAGGGTTGTCCAATCCTATTTTCCTGCACATAGAAGGTAAAATTCCAATCCTGAAAGACAAAAATAAATAATATAAACCTGCAAATGATGAAAGACTAAACAAAACTATCTTTGGTTATACAAAAGATCCTATAAAACTATAATTTAAATGACAAAACTATAGATTTTATCATAAAATCATAACTTTTAAATTAGTGATATTGCTAAATAGTCAAAACCTCTCTAAAAGATAAACTGTTAGTGGTTATATTTATAGTTAGTACAATATCACTTAATTATAGATAAAACCACAACTGTAATATTACTATTTATAGATCAATATTGTTGATTATATGTACATGATGTTTTGACCAATTCTATGTTGTAAGTATAGATAATAAGAGGGAGGGTTGAATCAATTGACTTAAAATAATCCTTCAATTTCACTTATCATCCATGAATCATTCATTCACATACATACATTTAACCAATACATAAGCAATCATATATAAAAGCAAACAACATGAGAACATAAGAGATATGTGGGAAACCCTCTTGGGGAATAAAACCCATTTAAACACTTCTTGGAATAAAATCATATAATTAATTAATAAATATTTAGTGAGACACCAACCCCACAAAGATCACCAACCCCTTACTAGTGAATCACCAACTCAACTAATCCTTTAGCAAGCACCAACTTGCAAGGAGGCACCAACCCCATAGGTAACTCAACACCAACTCAGTTATATTGAACCTCTGCTCACCTTTGGACACCTATTTCTTACTCAACTAAATATTACCACCTTATTTTTCTCTTCTCACTTTTTTATCTCTCTCAAATAGCCTATTAGGCCTTCTCACTCAAATAACCCTTTCCTTGGAAAAATTAGATCATGTTACCTTGCTCATCACTTATAGAAACATAGTTGTATTTTCATGAAATATTCATAACACCTCTATTATTCTCTTAAAAACCTCTACTTGGTTTCAAAAGATCTATACCATTCTCTCATCTCCTCAATATTCTAACTAGTCAATTAGGCCTATTAGACCTTCTCTTTATAATTGACTCTTGATCTCACCCATCTTGATCAGATAAAAACCTCTCCATACTTTTATCACCTTTGTAATAAATCAAAAAACATGTTTTACAATTGAAAAAACCACTACATATGTTTCTCATTACCCTTAAGGGCCAAAACCACCATTAGGCCTAATAGAGACCTAATGCAATTAAGCTTTCTAAAAGCACACGTTTCACTTTGGCCACCTTGGAACATATTGAGCCTCCACAAATAGATTAAATTTTTTATAAAAACTTAAATTAGAACCATAATAGTCTCACCTTATTTCCCCAACATAATTTATCTCATTTCACTCCTTGAACCACACCATTAGGTTTACTTGCAATAAGGCCTTCTTATTATCAGAAAGTATGTCTTGAATATCTCAAGCATACACTTAAATTTTCCATAAAAACATATCAATAAATCAAATTAATAGTATTTATATGACCTCAATTTCAACAAAAATTTAATTATCTTTCACAATATATGTAAAAATACCTCAAATAGATCATCTTCATATGCTCACTTAGAACTACACACAGGCTTCAAAACCCAGTCAAGAACCTTTGACTTTTCTCACCTTTATAATAGTTTATCATGTATAAAAATACATTAAAATTAACATATGATACCTCTAAAATAATTTAATTTTCATTTTATTCTTAAACTCTATGAAAAAATACTCAAGAACACCATTTTCACTCACATAGAGAAAAATACCTATAGCTCCAAAAACACAGTCATGAAAACTAATACTTAAAACATTTTTGTGAGAATTTTTATGAACTTCCAATGGATTTATATTATCCCTCAACATATTTAAAACATATATATATATATATATATATTATAGGTTTTAATATCAATATTAGTCTTACAGACTAATCTCATGTCTTCATTCTTCACACACATCACTCTGTTAGACAAGTCACTTTGAGAACAAATTTTTAATTGAATATGATCATCACTAAAACTTATATTCAAGGGGTAAAGTTTATATAGTTCTTTAAAAAATTCCCCATGCATTTGTATCCATCCTTAATCTACTAAAACCCATCCCTAATCACATTCTCACTTCTACCTGATTTTTTTCATTGTCTTCCTCACTAGGCATGTTTAGAAATATGTCAACTTGCATGACCAATTTAAAATATTTATGGTATTCAACCTACTAAAAAACTTAAATTATCATAAACTATGTCTCACACATCATCCTCCAATAATTTACATGCTTTGACCTAGTCAACCCTACATGTTACATCAAAAATCCAAGAAATAAGGGGTTTCCTATAGTTTTCATTCACTCTTATGATAGACAAATTCCACTTGGAGAAACTTGGGAGAGTCATATATAATATAAAATCATCAAAATATGTCATTAAATCCATTATAAGCCATTTCCAATAAGATATTTCCTATCGGTTCATTGTGAGGTTTTTAGGATGGCTTTGACTACATTCCATTCTTAGCAATCATTCATAAAGGATTGCCCTTAAAATCCAAAACAAATGATAGGAGAGTTAATATATGACCCTTACCTAACTACCATAAACTTCTTGGATCCTCATGAAAAGTTTATACATGTCAATGAGCATAATAAAACCCTTCTCAGGTCTGTAACACCTCATTTTGTGCACATAGAAAACCTCAACACCAATTTTCCTAATTTATCCTTCAATATTTGACTTCAAACATGGTAAAAAAACTTTAAAAAACCTCTCACCCATTTTTCAACTCTCTTATGAGTTATATCACCTTGGTAATTTAACTTGACCCCTCATTAATCCACACTAGGTCTCTTTACTCTTTAGGCCTAAACCTGTAAACCATACTTAGACCTTGAACACACCTTGAACCCTCTAGTAATTCTATCAAAACCTCATCCTCATTTCATAAAACTTCATACCATTCTCACACACTACCAATATTCTTCTCACAAATCCTATACGTCTCACCTCAACATGTTACTAGGCCTATGCCTTTTCACTAAGTTTCTTCATGTAAGGACTAAGCCTCAAAACTAACTTTAGAACTCTTATGAAGGATTTTTTATCTCTTTCACATGTTTACACAACTTTATACACTTTCTCATGCTTATATTTACATAATTCACCAAGATTTACTATGATTTATGTATACACCTTCTCATAGGGCTATAATATGCTTCTCAAGACACCTAGAACTCAACAACATGCTTACCTTGTATCTTGATCTTAAAATATGTCATCAACCTTAGAAAATTTACCAAGTTTCCTTAAAATTATCTCATCATAATACACCTTATCATATACCACTTCACCATGCATGATATCAACTTTGACTTTGACATTAATGACCTCCATCTTGATCTTGACATTAATGACAACATCAATGCCATAACACCAACAATAGGAATATACCTTAGTAATCTCCCCCTTTGTCATTGAAGGCAAAAACTCAAACATTGATAATCATTCTCATCTCCCTAAGCTGGATCTTATTCAAACTAACCTTTCTTCCAAACTGGGACTTTCTCCCCCTTTGACATTAATGATAAAAGGTCATCTCTTTGTCAACCATCTGACCCTTGGACCTAGAATAACACACCTAATTTTTGAGAATGATTGGTTCCCCTTGTTTCCATGAGATATTCAAATACTATCATGATTATGACTTACTTTGATCAAGTCACCATACAAACTCTTTATGACCCATCTCTTGTGATCACACCTCTAACAAACTATTGGCTAAACCTTGGATTTGAATGTCATAAAGAACACAAAGCTCCCTCTAAGACTAAAAATCCTTCATGCTTCTACTCATTACTAAGTGCCTTTATGAATCCTAATGGATTCACCTCTATTCTAGGGTGATAAAACAATATAAACTTAGGAGATTCCCAGATCTCCATGTCCTTACTAGACTGATCTTTCTTCATGATCCTCTTTGGCTTGAATTCTTCAATCTCCATTTGAACAACATTTATACCTTAGTTTATTTGTTTTGACTTCTTCATCCACAATCTAAATTGATAGGGAGAATTATTGGCACTCCTTTATAAATGAACTATGTTCCACCATGGAAAATAGTCCACTTTGACTTGTATATTGGTCATCATTCACCTTAGCTACCTTTGGTTTTCACTCACTATCTTGTCTTCTTTATTACATTTTAGGGGTCTCAACTTTCACATTTTGACTTGAGAATCCATGATTATAGTAATTTGTAATATGACCAACATTTTGAAAATTAAAACACACTATTAATTTTGATGTAAACACACCATGACTCATTCTTCTTGATTGATGACTCTCCTCATAGTTTGATCCATATTTATTCTTGGAGGGCCTTATATAATGCCTTGCTCTATAACTAAATTGGTTACATGAATAACAATATCCATTGAAAATATTAACATACCTTATAGCATTAGTTTTTCTGATAGGATTAGTATTTGTTCTACCAACACCATCATTCCCAAATTGACCATTAACCTTCTTTATCACATTAGTGTTCTACTTTTGGTCTTCATTGAAACCAATATCTATTTTGTCATTAGCAATCTTTTGACTACTCAGGATGTTATCTAGATCATTTATACACTTTTAAAACTTTATAAATGACTTAACCTTACTTGATGGATGATTCAACTCAGCTCTCAAATAATCCACTTCAGTTACATACCTTGCACATTCTTCTTCTTTAGGCTTTAGGCTTGCAGTCACAATATCAATTTGAGTCTCTACCTATTTGACTATTTCCTCTTATTTTATAGAGTTATTATTCAATCTAGACTTAAACAAGTTGATTTTTTCCTCATAATCTTTGATAAGATACGTTATCATCCTATTATTCTTCTTCACCATACTTAATTCTTCTAGAGTATTCATCAACTTAGTCTCAAATTCCACCTCATCTTCTTCTTCATCTAAATCACCAACATGACCTCCAATCCATATGGACTCTTTTTTATTTGAATAGCTTACTTCCTCATCCATGAAGAGTAATTCATTAACATCAGGACCATCACCTTCATGGTCACTCTTAGAATCACTTCTCTCACTCTCATCAGATGATCTACAATCTTCCTTGATGTAAAAATTTCTTTTTTTCTTAAAAAATTTCTTTTTATCATCATACTTTCTAAAGATTTTATTGATATTATCAAACCTATGGGAATTTTTATCATAATCATGAATTTAATCATGATATTCATCATCTTTTTCCTTATGCCTATGGGGGCACTTATTATCAAAGTGTTCAATCACTCCACAATTAAAAATTTTAAAGGGAAATTTATCTGAATTAGTTTTTAACTTTCTTGTAAACATAAATATCAACTCATCATCATCAATATCACATTCATCATTGTATTTTACTTTTTTTACCTTTTGTCTTCTTCTCTTTTTACTTCTTTTCTGCCTTGAATGTAACTTCCTTATTTTCAAGTCTTCCTTCATATGTCTTCATCTCATAAGTTGATAGGGTGACTTGAAGTCCATACATTTCTAGCTTTTCTAGATCTTGCATCTCTTCAATAAAAGACACTTTAGAATCAAATTTTGGAGTTATATATCTTAAAAAAATTTAATGACCGTAGACTCTTTCAATTCTTCACCTAGGCCTCTTATGATGTTGACCACTTCATCAACCCTCAACAAGTAGGCTATAATGGTTTTATCTTCATTCATCCTTAGGCTTTCAAATTATCTTTTATGGGTTTGAAACTTAGACAACTTGACCTTGGAGTCTCCCTCATAAATAGTATTCAAATTTTACCACATTTATTATGTATATATATAGTGCATCACCTTTACAAGTTTTGCCTCCGATAGGCTACACATAATACCATCCATTATTTTTGAATTGTTATCACTAGCCTTGTTACCTGCTACATTTGTAGGAAGAATAAGAGGAGTAGTATATACATATAAAAATAATTTAAAAAAATCATGACCTTAAGACATAAAATATTTCCTCATTATAACACTCCAAAATTCATAATTGGATCCATAAAATAATAGAGCCTTGCTTGTATAAACATCACCTTGTGCTTGACTAGCCATCTTCGCTTGCTTAGGATCTCCTTTAGGTTATTAGGCATCCTTAAAAGGACCTAATCTGATATAAAATGTTATAAGTACAAATAATAAGATGGGGGGTTTAATAAATTTCCTTAAATCAATCTTTAAATCTCACAAATCATCCATAAAGCATTCATTAGCATACATACATTAACTAATGCATAAATAAGCATATATAAAAGAAAACAATATGAGAGCATAGGAGATATGTGGGAAACCATATTATGGAATAAATATCACTAATACATATGTTATAATTTAGTGATGCACCAACCCCACAATGAACACCAACCCCTTACTAGTCAAGCACCAACTCAACTAGTCCTTTAGCAGGCACCAACTTGTAAAGAAGCACCAACCCCCTAGGTAACTCAACAAAAACAAATAAATTGAACATATGATCACCATTGGACAAATATTTCTCACTAAAAGTAATATTTCCACCTTTTTTTCCTCTTTTCACTCTTATATCTCTCTCAAATAGCCTATTAGGCCTCCTTGCTCAACTAGCCCCTTCCTTGGTAAAATTAGGTCATATGGCCTTGCTCATAACCTATATAAACATAGTTAGATATTCATGAAATATTCATGAAACCTCTATGATTCTCTTCAAACCCTCTAATTAGTTTCTAAAACTCTATATCATTCATACATCTCCTCAAAATTTGAACTATTCAGTTAGGCCTATTAGACCTTCTCTTTATACTTGACTCTTGCTCTCACTGATCTTATGTCAAGGTATTATCAATGATGTCTCCAAGGTATCCAAAAAATTCCATGATGTTTCAAATAGTTTTCATAAGTTTTCTTTTATGTTATAAGGTCAATGACAAAGTGTGCCCTACTGATCATGAATGGAACTTACAGTATTTGTTTGATAAGGCAAGGTGATGGATGTTGGTGATGTGTTGACCATGTTTTAGGGGAAATATTAAGGGTCAATAATTATTAAGATAATTTTTTAAGTGGAATAAATTCATTTTAATAGTCTATTTAAGGTTTTGGTTAGCCTAGTCACCTTGGCAAATCTTCTTGAGTAAACAGATTGATGATGTCAGCATTTGCATGTGTGAAGGTGTTAGAAGAAAATGGTCACATGGGTTTGTTGAGGTTTATGCCTAGATAAGGTGTTTAAAAATTTAGGTATTTAAATGGTGTATATAAAAATTTATGGTATTTTATTTTGGTCTCTTGAGCATATTTCTCTATGTTTAATACTAGCCAAATTTGCATTAAAAAGTGATCGTTGGATTTCAAATATTTGAATTTACAAAGGAAAACCAGTCCTCATTATTTTAGATATAAATTTCAATTGAAGATGAATTTGATTTTGGTATAAAAATAAAAGTGGTAAATAAATTCAAGTTTAATATAGGAAAAATAATTTAGGGGTTTGACTAATAGCACATTTGCATTTATTGTGGTCCAAAGTTGACAGAGGGTTTTATCATCTTCTACAAATGACCTAGGAAGAATTAGTTTTTATTGATGGTTTTTAGATGTTTCAAGATGAATTATCTATTTAATTGTGTTTTAGACTCCATAAGGATCATCTCTATGGATTTTTGAGGTTTGACCAATCCATATTTAGTATGAACAATTGCTTGCAAGTTGACTTTTGATTCATTCATGGTATTTTAATATACAAGGCAAATATTTGATAGGGTTTGCATACGAAGAGGTGAGTAAGTATGAATTTAAGAACTTGAGGGTGTTTTAGGGTTCATTTATCATGTACCTATATGCTTTTAATTGGTCTTATGTTCCTATTTTTTTAGTTAAGTTCTAAAGGGGTGAATAGGTCTCCACAATACCCAAAAGGCCTATTAAGACCTAATTGAAAGGTGTAGCTGCTTAAGGGTGATCTATGGATGCAATGGTCAATATATGAAGGTGGTATTGAGATATGTATTAATGGCATATAATTCTTAATAGTTGAGGAAATTCTTATGGCCAACCAAGAAGGTGGTAAACAAGTATTCTATATAAAGAGCAAAATCAAAGGTGATGGTTTCTAAAGTGAATATACAAAGAATAATGAAGTGTGAGTATGCTTGGTGGATGGATTGAAGTGTAGAGAAGGTTAAGGAATATTTTCATGACCTATAGGTCATATTTTTGTTGTTATAATAGTGTTTTTTCAAGGTTGATGATTGAATATGAGTGAAGAAGCATAAAGTGATCCAAAAGGGTGTTTTGGATGCCTCACTTATGTGTGAAGGCTTGAGAGAGAGTGAAAGATTGAAGAGAGGTGTTATAAATTTTTTATCCATCATATTGATAAGAAATAAAAAATTTGGATCTATTGATATCAAAGGTGTTGTGTTGGTATTCAACATCTAGGACAATTTGGGGTTTGTTCATGCTTAGAAGTGGGTGCTCCTTATGAAATAGGTTATTCACTAAAGTTCTCTTATTTATGATCTCCTATAGGACTATAGTCCATGTGTTTTTAGGCTTGAGAGTGGTTTTTATTCCACATGTGAGTTTCCCACATAATTCATGTGTTGTGTGTCATTGATCTTGCATAACTTTCTTTATGAATGGTTTATATGCTTCATGAATGTTTATGGTTAAGTGCTTGAGAGTTTGAAGGTTTTGTAATTGCATTTGAATTGCTTGCATCCCTAATTCACCCCCCAGTGATTTTACCTCTAAAAATAGTATCTATACATACCTTATTTTCAAGTTTAACCACTTGAAGGTGATCATAGGTACAATGGATGATAAAGAAGCCAAGACATATCTTCAAGGTGAACTAGTATGTGCCTTATCAAAGATGAAATGTCTAGAGGAAGAAAATGAAAGATTGAAGAACCAGAAAGGAAGTAAAAATTCAGATCTAACTTCCTTTATATGTTATGAGATTCATGAAATCATTAATAGTGTGAAGACACAAATAGGTAGAAAAGAAACAATATTAAAAAAAATTTAGGATATGGTGGATAAAGGTTTTAATCAAAGAATGGATCATTTGGAAGATAAAGCTATGACATATATAGATGTAATTTTATATAAAGATAAGTATAATTATATATCTATCAAATAATTTAAATATGAGAAGTCTTGGGTTATTGATGGTCAAGAAAAAAGGATGAATAACATGAACAACTATAGATATGTCTTCATTGGTTACTGTTACACTTGTGATCTATATGGTCATAGATATAGGGATTGTACTTTATCTTCAAAGAGAATAAATGAGGTTCTATGCTATAACTACAATCAATAGGGACATATAACCAAGTAATACAAGAGGGCCTATTGGAAAAAGGACATTCAAGTCATTGACACCATCAAATGGTTCAAGGAAGACACATCCAAGATTGGAGAAAAGAAGTAGGATTTAGATGGTTCACCAAAGGAAGAGTCAATGATTGTTAAAATTTCCTTGCATACTCAAGAGGATGAAAACAATAAATGGTATATAGATAGTAGATGCTCAAGTCATATGATAAGAGATGAGATCAAGTTCATCTCTCTCAAGAAGCATAATTTAAGTTCAGTAAGATTTGGTGACAATAATTTTAATAACATAGTTGGGAAAGGTTTTATAAGTTTGGATAAAGGTCACACTAGAACTAAAAATGTACTATATGTATAAGGTTTAAAACATAATCTTCTTAGTGTTAATCAAATTTGTAAACAAGTAAATTTTATAAATTTTCATGATAATGGGTGTGAAGTAAGAAGATCCAAGTCTAGAAAATTATTTGCAAACATTCACAAGCCAGATAATAACTTATATGTGTTTCATGAATCCAATAGAGAGGAGTAATTCATGAATCAATTATATTAAAGCTTACTTTGGCATAGAAGACTTGGACATCTGAACTTTGACAATTTGGTGAGGATCAATTCAAAATTATTAGTGAGGCATCTACCTAAAATCACTACGATTCTTCATACTCTTTGCAAAGCATGCCTTCATAGGAAGCAAACCAAAAGAAGCTACCAATATAAGGAGAATTCTACCACAATACCATTAGATTTGATCCACACTGACTTATATGAACCTATAAGAACCCAAGGTATTCAAGGTAACATATATTTCATGTTATTAATTGATGACTTAACTAGGATAACTTGGATATATTTATTTAAAGATAAATCAGAAGATTTTACAAAGTTTAAAGTATTCAAAGCTCTTGTTGAAAATGAAAAAGGATCAAAAATCAAGTGTGTGAGATTAGACAGAGGAGGTTATTTTTGATCTTATGAGTTTGATACTTTTTGTGAGGAATAAGGTATTATAAGACAATATTTTGTTGCTAGGACACCCCAATAGAATGGGGTAGTTGAGAGGAAAAATAGAACTGTCCAAGAGATGAGTAGAACCATGCTTCAAAATTCCAAACTATGAGATGGTTTTTTAGAAGAGGTTGATAATACATAAATGTACATCTTAAATAGATGCCAAGTTAGATTAAATGGTGATAAGACTCCATATGAGCTATGGAATAATAGGGTAGCTAATGTCAAGCATTTTAGAGTTTTTAGGAGTAAGTATTTTATCAAGAGGGATTAATAAAATATTGGTAAATTTGAATCAAGGTATGATGACGGCATCTTCTTGGGTTACTCCTCCATAATTTATACTTATATATGTTTTAATAAGAGACTTCACAATGTTGTTGAAAGTTCAAATGTGAGATTTGAAGAAGTGGATGAAATCAACAAGCCTAACTTATAGATAGATGGCACCATAAAGAATCTTAACAAGAAGAATACAAAAGGAACATCCAATTTCCTAGATAATTAGAGATGTGAATGCAATTTTGTAGACTAGAAGGAGAATGTTGATCAATCAGAATCAATATGACATAGCTCTAATATCTAAGGTTGAACCCAAAACATTCTTGAAAGATAGCAAAGATGAAAATTGGACATATGTATTGGATGAGGAACTTGATCAAATATTAAAAAGTGAAACATGGGATTTGGTACTAAGGCCAAAAGACCAAAATGTGATAAGAACTAAATGGGTTTTTAGAAACAAGATGAATGAGAAAGGAAAGGTCACAAGAAATAAGGCTAGGCTGGTGTGTAAAGGATATGCTCAAGTTGAAGGAATAGATTTTGATGAGATATTGCTCATGTGGCAAGATTGGATGATATTAGACTCTTCTTATCATATGCAAGCTTTAAATGTTTCAAAGTTTACAAAATGGATGTGAAATATACATTTTTGAATGGTAACTTAGATGAAATTTTTTATATTGAGCTACCTAAAGGATTTTCAATGACAAGAAATCAAGACTATGTTTTAATACTAAAGAAGGCTTTATATGGTATTAAACAAGCTCCTAGAGCTTGTTATGATAGGCTAGACAAGTATCTATTGATTCAAGGCTTCAAAAGAGTGGTAGTTGATAGTAATTTGTACATTAAGACATATGGCACTCATCAATTAATAGTGTCAGTCTATGTTTATGACATAGTTTTTAGATTTAACAATGACATCATGAGTAAAGAGTTTATAGATGCTATGAAGTCTAAATTTGAAATGTCAATATTGGGTCTTAGGATTATAGATAAACCAACTTCATGTAGGGATATTCATTTCATAGGGAAAATACATTAAGGATATGCTAAGAAAGTTTGACATGTTGGATTATAAGCCCATGAGTACTCCAATGATCACAAGATGCAAGTTAACTAAGCACGATGACTCTCCAAAGGTTGATCAAACATTGTATAGATCCATTATTGGAAGTATTTTGTACTCTATTACTTCTAGGCCTAACATCATGCAAGCAATAGGCCTTGTAAGAAGGTTTCAATCTTATCATATAGAATCTCACTTGAAAGCAATTAAAAGGATCTTGAGTTATCTCGAGAGTAACATATAATATGGTTTATGGTACCCTAGGAGCAAATAATTCACTCTAAGGACATACATTGATGTAGATTGGGTAGGATGTGTGGATGATATTAGGAGTATAAGTGGTGGTGTTTTCTTCATGGGTGAATGTTTGGTGTCTTATCTAAGAAAGAAATAAGCCTCTATATCTATATCAAATATAGAAGCTAATTATATAGTTATTGATTCCTATTGTACTCAGGTAATGTGGATGAAGCAAACCCTAGAAGACTATAAGGTAAGACAAAATAGACCTTGTCCAATCTATTATGATATTACTAATGCACTTTGTATCTTTAAGAATCCTATTATGCACTCAAAAACCAATAAAATTCTTATTGTATATCATTTATTGAGAGAACAAGTAATCAAAGTGTTAATTTGGAATATGTGCCTATAAAAGAGAAACTTGCAGATATTGTGACCAACCCATTGATAAAAGTAACATTTGAATATCTAAGACAAATTTTGGGAGTCATCTCCTTATCTATAAATCATTAGAAGGTCATTGGTTAAGGGGGAGAAACAAGTTCATAAGCTTTCTCCAAATATTTATGATGGAAAGCTTCAAGAGACCCATTCAAGGACATTGGTCCTAAAAGCAAATTATAGTCAATTTTTTATGCTTGGTTTAGAAGGGAAAAACAAGAAACATGAAGGCTAGGTTGATATGGAGTATGAAGAGTATGTGTACAATTGTATTTCAAGTGGTTTCATGTGTTATTTTGGTCAAAGGAGTTAGTTATGGCCATTTTTTGAGTTTGACCATTTTGCTCAGTGGTCACTACCTAGTGAGAGCTCATCTTGCAAAAATTTTATTTTTGAGGTCTACAAGACCAACCAAGGGTGGAGGCTAGTTAAATTTTATATTTCTAGGTGAAAAAGTTCTATGGAGATGTCAGAAGGCTACCATGATCATTTTAAGGTGTTTTGGCATAGTGACTATTGTGTACACAAGGTCTTCATACACAAAATGATTGGTTCTAGGTGTTAAATGAAGATTGGTGAGTGGTCAAAGTGACTTTGAGGCATATAAAGATGTGTTGACCTCATAAAGGTATGATCTAGTTGGTTTTAGGGTTTGAAGGTATCTTGAAGGCAATTTAAATATTTTTAAAGGCTCTTGGGTATCACAATCTATGCATAAAGGCTAGAAGGCTAAAAACTATTTCATGGTTCTATGAGTTCCCATAGGATTCAAACCTCAAAACTTGTTCCAAAAGTGAGAATTAATGAAATCCAAGTGTGAGAGAAGTTTTAGGATCTGGCATTGACTAGAAGGCGATAAGTTGACTAGATTTCTTTTTGATGCCCTAATTTTTTACACCATGAGTTTATCAACCCATTTTGAACATGTGTTGGTGATCACGGATTTGACTTGTGAGATAAAAATTGAAGGCAACTATGAGGTATCATCATGGTTAGAGATGGTCTAAAGGTGCTTAAGGGGAGACTAAGGTTAGAAAACTTAAGGGGATTCCCTCTTAGTTTTATTAAGGTGTGATCACTCCCATTTTCCTAATCTTTTATGTTTATTATTTATATAGTAGGGTATGGTTAAGATGGTGTGTTGTCAATGAGAAAGACTGTGAAGATATAGTAAGAAATAGTATGTATAGTGATAGGGGGAGTTTATATCATCTCTCAGAGGATTTATTTTATTGATGTTATCTTTGAAAACATTTGAAAAAAAATCATGTCCTCAAGATTAGCAAGTAATCCCACTTTGCCATTGTGTCAAAGGGGGAGAAATTATTTTTTGAGGAAAGAGTATGTGCATAGTCTTGTATTGGTGTTGACATCAATGACAAAGGGGCATGTTTCTACTCATTTTTGTTTTTTCACATTTAGAAGAAATAAGAAACTAAAGATAATGGTCAGGGGTTAGATGATACCCAGATGAAGTTGCGCACTGTATCCAGATGATTGAAGGAGCTCCTCTTTGGCTGTGGAGGATGACACTTGTAGATAAGAAAGACTTAAACAAAAAAAATGTTAGATAGATATATGGTGGACTGCCAAGCGATATGCTCGGTCCCAGAAGTGCAAAGACTTCCTAGAGGGATGAAAATCCACTAGTTGATAAAAAGAATGTCATAATAGAAATAAATAATGAAAGACTTAAAGAAGGAGAAATAGATAATGCGTACATGAATCCTGCAATCTGCCTTCCACAGTCACCGATGTCGGTAGTCCTACCGGCGTCAGTTGGTAAAGTTGTCGACATCGGTTATGATGTCGACGTCGATAGGGGAAATGGTCAATGTCAGTTAGGGAAATGGCCTTAGGTGAGTTTTAGACAAGTTTGTGGTTGACAGAGGGGTCTGGAAGGAGTCTGGGTCTATGCAGGGTTGCAAGATAGTAAATAGGGTCTGAGAAAAGGGCTAAGGTAGAGGATAGGGGTGGAAAGAGAATAAGAATGAGAGGAAGGCTCCAGGAAGAAGGTCAAGTTGTCTATCAATAGTAGTCAAGAATACTCAATGGACTAATCACTAATGCATTCCAAAAATACTAAAATATAAACTAGAATAATACTTAGCTTCTGGTGGAGAACCAAGAGTGTAGAAGACTTGTTCCTGATGCAGCTAATGTAGAAGACTTCGTACAACCTTCCAATCTAATGCCTGGAGTGAATTTTGTAGAGCTTTTGTAGTTGGAGAGTGATGATAGAATGTTGATCCCTGTAAAGAGTCGAGGAGCAATAAAATTTGGATCCTGGGAGCAAGAGAATTTGCATTCAGGCTGCAGTCGAGGTCGGAATTTAGTTTTAAGCAACCGACATTGGCGGCTAGAGAATGGGAAAAAAGGCTATTTTTAGTATTTTGCCCGTTCTTCCATCTACCAAGTTCGGTTTTCATTGTTAAATGGTCCAAATGGTGGGTTTAATAGGCACGAGGATTAGTGGGGGAGTTGAAATAGGTCTTAGGTAATTATGATTAGTCATAGGGTGATAAATGGCCTAAGAGCTAGGAATCCAAGGTGAGATGTCTAGGGGGGATTATTAATTTAAAATAAGTATTTTAAATTAATAAAGTATAGGTTAGGCATGTTGAAGTTAGAAAGGGACCAAGGGGGGGTTGACACTATTTTGGTGTCTACATTTGCCCCTTTTTGT
Organism: Torreya grandis; assembly: GCA_037957365.1. Taxonomy (NCBI): domain Eukaryota; kingdom Viridiplantae; phylum Streptophyta; class Pinopsida; order Cupressales; family Taxaceae; genus Torreya; species Torreya grandis. The sequence continues at coordinate 522,885 of JARHVA010000959.1, read as the reverse complement.
CTTGTTGGTTGTTCTTGATGAACTGCAAGACATAAATAGGAGTAAGTTGCCCCAGGTATGGGATAAGGTCATTTTTGTCCTATTGGTTGTTTTGATGAACTGCAAGACAAAAAGAGGAGTTGGTTGCCCCAGATGTGGGATGAGGTATTCCCCCTCAAAGCGGGAGTCAAGAGAAGGTAACCTGATATCAAGTGCCGATTTGACAGATAGTGGATGGGTATGGTGAAGGTTGAGTGTGAACGTTGAAAAAGTTGAGATTGTGCATATACCACCTCACATGATAGATAGGTCAAAGTGTCACAGTCAAAGGTTGAGGAGTGTTAAAATTGAAATAACCAATCCCTAGCATTTAGTCATAGCTGATTGGGTTATTTGATCCAAGCTGGAGCTCCAATGGTCGTCGTGTTCCAAGTATCCTAGGCTCAGAAAGTGATCTTGGAAAACACAAAAATGTCACAAGTAGTGGGGATCAACTAGAGCATGATCTGATACTTGTGAGGGTCATGGACAATTTGCTAACTATTCGTGAGGTAGCATAAATGCAATCAAAACAACCAAGGCATAGTTGTCTCAAAAATGATCGTGGTCTGAGGAGATAGTTGTGATTTCCAAGGTCATTGGTCGAGTTGGGTTGAGATATAAGTGATCTCAAGAGTTGTGTGTTGTGGTTAGGGAGATGTATGTGATCTCTAATGTGCCCCATGAGAAATCTAAGGTGACTTCTATAGTGTCAGGGCTTGTTGTTTGGTCATGATTTTGGGTTGGTAGAGATAGTTGGTCCATTAGATAGATGGACGAAGGAATGGCTAAGCTAACCTCAGAAGACCCCATGTCAACTAAGTTCTGCCTACATAGCCCCTATTTGAAGGGCCTCAAGCCAATGTAGTTCTCCCTAAAAGGGAGGAAGAGGGTCAGGTACGGATGTGGGTTGGATGAGGTTAAGTCATGGCTAAAGGTGAAATGGTTTGTCCATCAGGTAGATGAACAAATGAATGGCCGATGTCATTAGGGAGATGAATGGGCAAATGGCTGAGCTAACCCCAGAAGAGTCCATGTCAACTGATTGATACCTACATAGCCCTAATTATAAGGGACTTAAGCCAATCTAGTTTAGAAGAAGAGTCAAAATGGTTGATGATTGGTTTGGTCATGTTTTGAAATGATGAGTGTATGATGATGTTACAGCCTTTTCTATATTGTGTGATGGTGTATTCTGTAACATTGGTTATGTAATTTTCATCCCTAGCAATTTTCCATATTCATGATGGTGTATGCTAAAAATGAAATGAGTATGTTTATGCTACAGCAAGTAATGGTTTATGCTTGGCATAAATTGTGTGGTCGATAGTTTCCATGTGTATTGGTTTCCATAAAAACTAGTGTGAATGGGCTATGATGATGTCATGATGTCATGTTATTGGTTTGGTTTGGTTTGGTTGTATGTGACAAAGATGTAAGAAGTGAAAGGGGTGTTGCTCTTTCATTGACAAGGACCATAATGATGGCATAGATAAGGTTTTTGTAAATAAAAAGCCCCGTTCATGCATTACGTTGTAGATGATTGGTTGGTGTTAGAGAAGTATTCGAATAACTTGACATTAAGTGAGCTCAAAATCCCTTGAGTATGTTATGGTGATAGGTTTGATTATGTGAGATGTGAGGATAGTGTAACCCTTTTTAGCAAGGATAACTTTTCCCCTTTTATAGGTGACCCTGAGAACGACTATAGGCAAGTCCATGACTTAATAGCTTGTCAGTCAATTTTATTTTTATTTTTTTTGGTAGACTGATCAATGCAGGAAGTCTACGTGGGGATGTTGTTTTGTTTTGTGGCCATATGTGAAGTTGATCGATGCGAGAAGCTTCTAAGAGAGTGTTATTTGTATCAAAATTTAGGCATATCCATCCTTCGAGGGAGTGGTCTATATTCTACTTTGTATGGTTGAATGTCTTTGAATAACTCCCCTTCAAGGGAGCAGTCTATCAATTACAGCAATGATGTAGTTGTCCTTCGAGGGAGCAGTCTACATTTATTGTTTATGACCTTTGAATAGGTATCCCAATTTTATTTTTATTTTTAATGGACTTTTGGTCATGGACTTGGCTATAGAGGTTTGGAGGTTTCCCTTTTTATTAAGACAAAGCATTAATGCCACAAGGGTTAACTAATGTAAGGGGGTTGAAAGGAATAGGTATGTGGATGATGAGGGTTGCTCAAGGGATGAACTCAAGTTAAATATCAAGTGAGTGATTACTTGATTAATAGTAGAATGGTCATAGATGTAAGGCATTAAGGGGCTCAAGTTTTGGCTGACCTTCAAGAGAAGACAGACGATAAGTCCCTGATCCATGCATTGTGCATTATGATATAAGGTCCGAGCCAATTAGGAGCAAACTTGCTTCGTTTACTTCTTTCCATATTGGTCATGTGTTAGTCGATGCTTGGTTGGTTGATGTTTGGTCAATGCTTGGTTGAGATCATGATAGTCAGTATAAAGTTGAATTCCCCCATGCGCTTTTGTGATAGGGATAATGTTTGATACCCATTGCGGATAATCAGTGGGTTGGATAAATGAGATGGAGAGAAGATGATGAAGCTCCTCTTTTTCAAGGAGTGTGACACGAGGATGAATCTTGTGAAGCTTTTGCCTGATAGGCTTAGTTTAAGAGGGTGAGATCCTGATCTTCCAGGTTGGAGTTTGGAATCTCAGAATTAGGGATGGTGACGGAGGTGATGGTTGTTAATGATGTGACCAAAGCAACTAGTAATTGGGGGTCTTCAGGTTGGACCTCCACTATTTGTAAAGCTTTGATCAAAGTTTGGCAATGCTACAGAGAGCTTTGAATGAGGTCATACAAAGATGTTTTCACAGGGGTTTGGTGAAGTTGTTTCACCATGGGGTCATGAAGTGGCTTCAAAGATGTTGGATGGGATGTGCCCAAGATTGAAATCTTGGGTTGTGTTAGTTGAGGAGGCTTGATGAATGGATATGTTTGAGGGAGAGAAACCTTCTCTTTCCCTTTATCCTTCATGGTTTGTTACCTGTTGGCCACATTGATGGTGTTGATTTAAAATAAAAGGGTTGAAGGTGATAGAGGAACCACAGTCTTGCATTGAGATCCTGATTTAGGTGATGAGGTTTGAGAGGCATGGGATGGTGTCGATGGTTTAGTTAAAGGATGGTCAAGAGGATCCTTAGTGAAAAGGGTATCCTTTTTCAAGTGTTGATGAATGACAGCTTAAGAGCACAACAATGCTCAATGTCATGTCCAGGTGTGCGATGATATGCACAAAATTTAGTGTCATCGAACCAAGATGGTTTTGATCTGAGAGTTGATGAGTGTGAAGGTGAAGAGGTATGGGAGACATGAGATGGTTTCAGTGATTTTTTGAAAGGGTGGTCAAGAGGATCCTTGATGAAAGGGGTGTCCTTTTTCAAGATTTGATGAATGACAACCTTAAGAGCATAGCAACGCTCAGTTTCATGTCTAGGTGTGTGATGATACGCATAAATTTGAGTGTCATCAAACCAAGATGGTTTTGGTTCAAGAGGTTGGTATGGCTTAATTGGTGGGAGAATGATGTTAGAAGACTGTAACAATTGGCGTAATAGTAAAGCATAGGAACCTACTAATGGGTTTGCACACTTTTTTGCAGTAGGAGATGACAACTTATATTTAGGAGTTGTTAGAGGAGTGTTTCGTACCATATTTTTGTTTGGTGATGTGACCACACGTGTAGATGACACTTTCATGGTGAGAGGTCTTGGATGTTTTGGAGGAGACATGTGTTTGATGGGTGTAGGGAGCGATGGAGGCAATTTGTTTTTGTTAGGTGTTGGAGTTGAAAGCACTCCTATTAAGGTGGAAGGATACGGACCCAAAATAGAAGGCAATGGTGAAGGTGGGGGAGGAGTGCTCCGATGTAGCTTAGTAGCCTTCTTTAGTTTAGTTTGAGGACTACTATTGTATGAGGCAAGGTTCAAGTCTACCTTCACTTGTGGGTGAGTGAGGTGCGATATGGGGCGAACACCGAGATATTTACTCTTGCGGCATGGTGTTTGCTTGTGAGGGTTTAGGTGATAAGAAGGATGAGGGAGAGGCCACCGGCATTGGTGCCATCAAGGCATCCTCCAATATGGGAGAAGTTAAAGGAGACTCTCCTATGTGTGAAAGAGTGGATGAAGGACTAATAAGAGAAGAAAGATCTTCTACCCGTGGTGGACAAATAGGAGAAGAAGGCTCTTTTACCTATGGTGGATAAATAGGAGAAGAAGATTCTTCTACCTGTGGTGGATAAATAGGAGAAGAAGGCTCTTCTACCTATGATGGGCAAATAGGAGAAGAAAGCTCTTCTACCTATGGTGGACAAATAGGAGAAGAAGGCTCTTCTACCTGTGGTGGAGAAATAGTTTGACTAACCTCTTCAGACTGTGGGAGAGGTTGGTTAGGCATAAAAGGAGAGACCGTGTTGACCGTCCGTGTATTACACTCCTGGGAGTCATCGGCCATGGTCTATATGTTGTTTTGACTAGGGGGATGATTAGGGAATGGTTGTCTAAAGATGTCTATGTTTTGGTTAGCCGGTGTGTTTGGGTTATCCAAAACAAGATCCCCCTTATCTAGCATGTCTTGGACAATGTTTTTGAAGGTTTTGCAGTTGTCTATGTCATGTCCATTGACACGATGATATTTACAAAAGTCATTTTCCCTATACCATGTAGGGATGGATTTTGAGGGGTCAAATTGGGGTGGTCAGATTTGAGGGAGATTGAGGACCCCCTGCTTGACTAGTTTATCCAACACGAAAGCGTATGATTCTCCTATTGGAGTGTATTGATGATATACATGCCATTGTTGGAATTGTCTTTTGATTTAATCTGATGTGGAAGGCTGAGATTGGTTGGTTGTTGTTGAAGATGATGGTCTAAGGACCACAACATTTGTCGACCCCTCAAACTTGGAGTGGAAAGAAGAAGGTCTGGAAGAAGAAGGGTCATTAGATTTTGCATTGGTATTTTTACTATGCAATGTGACTCTATCTTCTTCGATAGCACGGAGTTCAAGCTTCCTAGCCATGGTGAAAGCTTCGTCAAATGTGTGGAATGTTTAGACCTGCAAAGTAGATGAGATGTGTTTGGCACATGCTCTAGAGAAGAGCTCAATGAGCTCAGGTTGAGGTAAAGAAAAGGAGAGTTGGTTAATCAAACCTCTCCAACAGGCAATGAAATCAACTATTAATTCATCATCAAATTATTTGATAGAATATAGGTCCATGATGGAGACCTTTTTAGTTATGTTAATTGAAAAGTGGTCAAGAAATAGTTGAGCTAGTTTCATGAAGGTAAACAGAGAGTGACTGGTAATAAAACTATACCAATCGAGGGCAGCACCAGAAAGCGACATGGGAAATATGCGTAGTAATAATGCATCATCATGTGCTATAAGGTAACAAGCATGTCTAAACGCTCGTAGATGTTGCTGTGGGTCCTCTTTACTCTGAAAGCAAGTAAACTTGGGAAGCTCCCACTGACTAGGATATGGTCAGATTGGGACTGAATGATGAATAGGTTCATTACAGATTTATTCATATGAGAGAACATTTCTTGAACCCGAAATGGATGTCTCAAGATTAGACACCTTATCCATCAACATCTTGATTAGATCGGTTGATGGATTTACAGGTGGGGTGCCCCCTAGGTTGTAAGGCATTTAGAAGGTGTTAGGTGGAGCATATGACATAGTTGGTTGTGCTTGTATAGGCGCAACATATTGGTAACTAGTCATAGGGACTGATGTTGAAGTTAAGGGTGGTTGTGTCATGAAGCTAGAGGGCACAACTTGACTAGGTGCTGCCAAAGGTGGTTGAGTGGCAGCAACACTTGTTGAAGGATAGGTGGTTACTCTTGTATTTATGGGTGTAAGAGTAGGTGGGATGGAGACAATTAAGTTTTGGAATGGTGTATAACTTTGTTGAATGGTTTGTGGTTGAGGGGGTACAGAAACCCCAATGGAGGTAGGTCCAAAAATAGAAGGAGAGGCCACACTTTGAATATTGGTCATGGTCAGGTTGTTAGTTGAGGCAATGGCTTGAGTGACCATGGGTTGGGTTACAGAGGCTGTTGATATGATTGTTGTTTCAACTAAGGAAGTTGGCATCCCATAAACTGGGTTACCTGAAGGATCTCATGTTTGACTTCTCATGAGATAGTGCTGAAGAGCCTTGACATTGAGGTCAAGGAACCTTTCAAAGTCTTGGTCCCCTTCAGAAACAATAGGGGGTTGAGTTGGGGTTGGTTGGATAGGAGTACGTTCAGTTTCTAAATTATACTCCATTTGGGGACTTGATATAGAAGGCAAAGGTGGGAGTGGTTGTTGCCTTGCGTGGTCAACACGAGTTTTGATTTGATTACGTGTCAAAACCATCCAAGGCAAAATACATTCAGGTTCTAAAAACTATATGTTTCAACCTCAAAAAACCAAAATTTGTTTTTAACAACAAAAAGGTCAGGTTTTTAGCTTGCTATTTGAGAAGAAATTTTTTTGACAATGACCGACATCGGTATAAAAACCGATGTTGGTGAAGAAAGTTGCCAATGTCAGTCAGATAACTGATGTCGGTGAAATCAGTTGCTGATGTTGGTGGAAAAACTGATGTCAATTACTGTGTATTTCTAGAAACTCAAAAAATTGAAAGTTTTTGGAAGAAAGAAGAAAGTCTGAGTTGTTTTTGGAGCTCAGAATGCGACCTCACCAATTCAAAAAATTAGATATAGACAAAAAATAGATGAAGGTAAGCAGCCTCTAAACGTTAAATTCCTAAGAATAAATTTTAGAGTCTTGTTGGCTTATGCCTTAGAAGAGTGTGTTTGGGAAGTTGGGCTTTTAGAACAGGTCCTAAAAGAGGCAGTCTAAGGTTGGTTTCGGGTTATGTTTTGGTGCTCAAAATTTGTATTAGGTTTCATATGTGGCCTGGTGCTAGGAGCTTGCTCCCCTCACTTCACGAGCCCAGAGACAAGCTGGGTTGCTTAGCCAGTATATACTTCCCCTAGAGTTTATACTCTACCAGAGAATAGAGTGGGTTCTCCCCTTGGTAGTGAAGTCCAAGTAGGATTACCAGGAAGGTTAAGGTATCCGCTAGGTGATGAAATCCTAGTCAGACCTTGTCTCAGGTACGTTTAGATGTTTGACTGTAAAAGTGGTCTGGTCATGTAACATATGTGCACTACGATTTATTCATAATGCATTTTTAATTACTAGATGAGCTAAATATGCATTCAGGCAGGAATGAAATGCAATATGTTTTTGACCCAAATTGAAATGTTTGTTCAGATGCAGACAAGTGGAGAAAAGGTTAAGAGTATGAATTTCACTACTCTAAGATGCAGGAAAAAGGTGACAAGAAGAAAAAGAAAGAAGTTCTTTTTAACTTGTGCTAATGGTGTCTTTTCGAAATAAGGGGATAGAAGAAGGATACAAGGAGAGAAATTTTCCTAATGCACCTATATGAAAGTTTTTTTTAGAAGAAATGAACCTAAGGAAAACTCTAGGGTCCCACCGGGTGTGCTAGAATGTTTCTACTCTTTTTCTCTTTTTCACATTCAGAAGAAATAAGAAACTAAAGATAATGGTCAGGGGTTAGATGATACCTAGATGAAGTTACGCACTGTATCTAGATGATTGAAGGAGCTCCTCTTTGGTTGTGGAGGAAGACACCTGTAGATAAGAAAGACTTAAACAAAGAAAATGTTAGATAGATATATGGTGGACTGCCAAGCGATATGCTTGGTCCCAGAAGCACAAAGACTTCCTAGAGGGATGACAGTCCACTAGTTGATAAAAATAATGTCGTAATGGAAAGAAATAATGAAAGACTTAAAGAAGGAGAAATAGATAATGTGTACCTGAATCTTGCAATTTGCCTTCCACAGTCACCTACGTCGGTAGTCCTGCCGGCATCGATTGGTAAAGTTGTCGACGTCAGTTATGATGTCGACGTCGATAGGGGAAATGGTCAATGTTGGTCAGGGCAATGGCCTTGGGTGAGTTTTAGATAGGTTTTTGGTCAACAGAGGGGTCTGGAAGGAGTCTGGGTCTGTGTAGGGTTGTAAGACAGTAAATAGGGTCTGAGAAAAGGGCTAAGGTAGAGGATAGGGGTGGAAAGAGAATAAGAATGAGAGGAAGGCTCCGGGAAGAAGGTTGGGTTGTCTATCAATAGTACTCAAGAATACTCAATGGACTAATCACTAATGCATTCCAAAAATACTAAAATATAAACTAGAACAATACTTAGCTCTTGGTGGAGAACCAGAAGTGTAGAAGACTTGTTCCTAATGCAGTTGATGTAGAAGACTTTGTACAACCTTCCAATCTAATGCCTGGAGTGAATTCTACAAAGCTTCTATAGCTGGAGAGTGATGATAGAATGATGATCCCTATAAAGAGTTGAGGAGCAAGAGAATTCAGATCCTGGGAGCAAGAGAATTCACATTTGTGCTGCAATCGAGGTCAGAATTTAGTTTTAAGCAACCGATGTTGGCGATATCGCCGATGTCGATCGACTTTTAACCAACATCAGCGGCTAGAGAATGAAAAAAAAAGGCTATTTTTAGTCTTTTTCCTATTCTTTCATCTGCCAAGTTCGGTTGTCATTGTTAAACGGTCCAAATGGCAGGTTTAATAAGCGCGAGGATTAGTGGGGGAGTTGAAATAGGTCTTAGGTAATTATGATTAGTCATAGGGTGATAAATGGCCTAAGAGCTAGGAATCCAAGGTGAGATGTCTAGGGGGGATTATTAATTTAAAATAAGTATTTTAAATTAATAAAGTATAGGTTAGGAATGTTGAAGTTAGAAAGGGACCAAAGGGGGGTTAACACTATTTTGGTGTCTACAGGGGAGATTGTTGAGGTGTTATCAATGATGTCTCCAAGGTGTCCAATAATTTCCATGAGGTTTAAAAGAGTGTTCATAAGGTGTTTTGTATGTTATAATTTCAATTACAAAGTGTGCCTTATTGTTCATGCATGGAGCTCACAGTATTTGCTTGGTTAGGCAAGTTGATGGATGTTGGTGATGTGTTGATCATGTTTTAGGGGTCATATGAGGGGTAAAGAATAATTAGGTTACTTGTGGAAGTAGAATAAATTCATTGAAATAGTCTAGTGAAGGTATAGGTTAGCCTAGTCACCTTGGTATATCTTCCTAAGTATGCATATTGATGATGTCATCATTCACATGTGTAGAGGTGTCAAAAGAAAATAGTTAGATGGGTTTGTTGAGGTTTGTTCTTAGATCATGTATTTCCAATTTCATGTCTTTACATGATGTCTATAAAAATTTATGGTAGTTAAAATTTGGTCTCCCATGCATATTTCTCTATTTTCCATAGTAACCCTATTTGCATTAAAAAGTGACCGTTGGAATTTAGATATTTGAATTTACAAATGAAAACCAATCCTCATTGTTTCAGCTATAAATTTTGATAGAGGATGAATTTGATGTTGGTATGAAAATAAAAGTGGTAGATAAATCTAATAAAATTAATTTGGAGGTTTGAATAATAGTACATTTTCATTTATTGTGGTCTAAATCTAACTAAAGGTTTGATCATATTCTGTAAGTGACCCGAGAAGAATGTTTGAGCTTCTCTTGATGGTGTTTGGATGTTTCAAGGTGAATTATCTATTAGATAGTGTTTTAGACTCCTTGAGGATAATTTGTATGGATTTTTTATGTTTTAAAAATCCATATTTAGTATGAATAATTGCTTAAAATTTGACTTTTGATTCATTGATGGTGTTTCAATGTATAAGTCAAATGTTTGATAGGTTTTACATATGCAGAGGTGAGTAGGGATGAATGTAAGAAATTGAGGGTGTCTTAGGGGTCATGTGAAATGGACTTATATTCTTTTAATGGGTCTTGTGTTCCTATTTTTTCTCAGTGAAGTGTTAAAGGGATGAATATGTCTCCATATGACCTAAAAGGCCTATTAAGGCCTAAAAGAAAGGTGCAGCTACTTAAGGGTGATCTATGGATGCTATGGTCAACATATGAAGGTGGTATTGAGATATGTCTTAGTGTGATATAATACTTAAGATTTAATTAAATTATTATGGCTTACCAATAATTTGATAAAAAATTATACTATATAAAGAGCAAAATCAAAGGTGATGGTTTCTAGAGTGAATATGCGAAGAATAGTGAAGTGTGAGTGTGCTTGGTGGATGGATTGAAGTGCAGATTAGGTTGAAGAATGTGTGCATTAGATATAGGTAATATTTTTATGTTATAAAAATGTTCTTTTAGAGTTGAATATTGAAGATGAATGAATAAGCATAGAATGATCCAAAAGGGTGTTTGGATGCATTTCTTGTGTGTGAATGCTTGAGAGAGAGTCAAGGATTTAAGAGAGGTGTTATACATTTTTCCTCCATCAAATTGAAAGGTAATCAGAGTTCTAGATCTGTTAATATTAGAGGTGTTATGTTTGTACTCAAAAACTAATATAAGTTGGTGCTTTGTCATTATTAGGGGTGGATGCTCCTTGTGAAGTGGGTGATTCATTAAAAGTATCTTGTTTGTGATCTCTTATAGGACTGTAGTCCATGTGTTTTTAAGATTGAGAGTGGGTTTTATTCCCCATGAAATTTTCCCACATAATTCATGTCTTATGTGTCATTGATCTTGCATAGATTTATTTGTGAATGGTTTATATGCTTCATGAATGTTTATGGTTAAGTGATTGAGAGTTTGAAGGTTTTAGAATTAGATTTGAATTACTTTCATCATTTATTCACCCCCCCTCTCAGTGATTTTACCTCTAAAATTTTAGTCAAGAAAAAACCTCTCCATACTTGGATCACATTTTTAATAGATCAACAAACACATTTCATGAGTGAAACAACCACTACATAGGTCAGTCATTATCCTTAAGGTCTAAAACCACCATTAGGCTTAATAGAGACCTAATGTAATTAGGCCTTCTCAAAGCACACATTTCACTTTGGCCACCTTAGAACACCTTGAGCCTTCACAAATGGAAGAAACAATTCATACGCTATTCAATTATATATTTTATAATCTCACCTTATGTTCCCAAAATCATTTATCTCATTTCACTACTTGAACCATACCATCAGGTCTACTCACAATAAGGCCTTCTTACTATCAATAATTTTGTCTTGAATGAATATCTCAAGCATACACTTAAATTTCAAATAAAAAATATCAATAAATAAAATTAATAGTATATTCATGACCTTATTTTAAATACCATGTTAATTATCTTTCACCATATATGGAAAAAGACCTCAAACTGATCATCTTCTTATGCTCACTCAGAACTACACGCATGCTTTAAAACTTAGCCAAGAACCTTTAACTTTTATCACCTTTATAGGATTTTATCATGAATAAAAATACATTTAAATGAACCTATGAGACATATAAAATAACTTTATGTGAATTTTATTCTTCAAATCTATGTAAAAATAATTAGGAACACCATTCTCACTCACACACAAAAAATTGCCTATAACTCCAAAAACACAATCATGAAAACTAAGACTTAGAACATTTGTGTGAGAAATTTTATGAAATTTAAATAGGTTTAAATGATACATTATAATTAATATAACATCTTAAAATATATATTAAAATATTAAATATCAATATTGGTCTTACAGACTAATCTCATGTCTTCATCCTTCATAGACTGAGCTCACTGTGTTACACAAGTCACTTTGAGAACAATTTTTTTCTTGTTTATGAGCTTCACAAAAACTTATATTCAAGGGGTAAAGGTGATATATGTATTATATAATTATCCCATATATTTTTATCATCCCTAATCCATTAGAACTCATCCCTAATCTCATTCTCACTTCTGCCTGGTTTTCTCACTGTCTTCCTCATTAGGCCTATCTAGCGATAAGTCAAATTTTATGACCGGTATAGCATATTTAAGGCTTTAAACCTACTCATAAAATTACATTATCATAAAATATAAGTATCATAAATCATCCTCCAATAATTTTCATGCTTTGACATGGTTAACCCTGCCTATTACATCAAAAATCTAAGAAACAAGGGGTTTCCTATAGTTTTCATTCACTCTATTGATAGACCAATGCCACATGGAGAAACTTGGGAGAGTTTTATACAATATAAAATCATAAAATGAGGTCATATAATCCATTTTAAGCCATTTCCAACAATATCTTACCTATCAGGTCATTATGAGGTTTTTAAGAGGGTTTTGACTTCGTTCCATTCTTAGAAATTATTCATAAAGGATTGCCCCTTAACTCAAAAAAAATGCTAGGATATTTATTTTGTGACCCTTAACTAACTACAATTAATTTATTGGATCCTCATTCAAAGGTTATACATGATCATAATAAAATCCTTCTTGGGTCTACAACACCTCATTTTGTACACATAGAAAACCTCAACAATAATTTTCATGCCTTATCCTTCAAGAGTTGACCTCAAACTTGGTCAAAAAACTTGAAAAAAATTATCAAACCTTTGATAATTATCTTATTATATTTGGTACCTTGTTAATTTAACTTAACCCCTCATTAGGCCACACTAGTTCTCTTTGCTTATTAGGCCTAAACCTATAAGCCATACTTAGACCTTGAACACACCTTAAAAACTCTTTTAATTCTCTAAAAACCTCATCCTCATGTCATAAAACTTCATACCATGCTCACACACGACCAATATTCTTCTCACAAGTCCCATACTTTTTGCCTCAACATGTTACCAGGCCGATACCTACTCACTAGGTTTTTTCATGTAAGGAACAAGCCTCAAAACTAACCTTGAACTCTTATGAAGGATTATTTGCCTCTTTAAAATGTTTACATAACTTTATACATTTTATCATGATTGTATTGACACAATTCACTAGGATTTACTATGTTTTATGCATATGCCTTCTCATAGGGCTAGAGTAGGCTTCTCAGGATACCTAAAACTCAATAATATGCTTACGTTGTATCTTAATCTTGAAACATGTCATCAACCTCAAAAAATTTACCAGATTGCCTTCAAATTATCTATTTTCATAAGACACCTTGTCACATACCACTTCACCATGCATGACATCAACTTTTACTTTGACATTAGTGACCTCCATCTTGATCTTGACATTAATGACAAGATCAATGCCATAACACCAATAAAAAGAACATACCTCAAAAATTTCCCCTTTTTAATTAATATAAAAAACTCAAACACAACTAATCATTATCATCACCCAATCTAGATCTTCTTCATAAAATTTCTTCTAAACTAGGACTTTCTCCCCCTTTGACATTAATGGTAAAATGTCATCTCTTTGATAACTATCTGATCCTTAAACCTAGAACAACACACTTAATTTTATAACATGATTGTATCCCATTGTCTCCATGAGATATTCAAACACTAACATGACCATGACTTGCTTTTATCAATTCATCATACAAACTCTTTTTGACCCATCTCTTATGATCACACCTCTATTAGACTCTTGAATGAACCTTGGATCTAAATGTCAACAAAGAACACAAAGCTCCCCATAAGACCAACCATCATTAATGCTTGTAATCACTAACTAAGTGACTCCATGAAACCTAATGGAGTCACCTTTACACTAGGATAGTAAAACAACATAAACATAGGAGATTACTAGATCTCCATGTCCTTACTAGACTAATCTTTCTTCATGATCCTCTTTGACTTGAATTATTCAATCTCCATTTGAACAACATCCTACCTTGGTTTATTTATTTTGACTTATTCATCCACAATATAAGATGATAGGGATAATTATTGAAATTCCTTTGCATCTAAAATATTCTCCACCATGGCAAATAGTCCACTTGGACTTGCAGACAAGTCATTATTCACTTTAGCTACCTTTCATTTCCACTCACTATCTTATCTTCTTTATTGCATTTTAAGGGTCTCAACTTTCTTGTTTTGACTTGAGAATCCATGCTTATATTACTTTGAAATATGACCAATTTTATGAAAATTAAAACACACTATTCCTTTTGATGGAAACACACCATGACCCATTCTTCTTGACTGATAACTCTCCTCATAGTTCCATGCATATTCATTCTTGGAGGGCCTTTTATAATGCCTTGCTCTATGACCAAATTGGTTACATGAATAAAAATATCCATTTAAAGGATTAACATACCTTATAACATTAAGGATACCTGATAGGATTAGTATTTTTTCTACTAGCACCATCATTCCTTGATTGACCATTAACCTTCTTGATCACATTAGTGTTCTTCTTTTGGTCTTCATTGAAATCAAGACATGTTTTGTCATTAGAAATATTTTGACTACTTAGGATGTTGTCTAGATCATTTTTAATCTTTTTAAATTTCATAAAAGAATTAACCTTACTTGATTCCTAATTCAACTCAACTCTCAAATAATCTACTTCGGTTACATACGTTGCACATTCTTCTTCTTTAGCCTTTAGGCTTGTAAACACAATCTCAATTTGAGTCTCCACCTATTTGACTAATTTCTCTTGTTCTTTGGAGTGGTTGTTCAATATAGATTCAAACAAGTTTATTTTTTCCTCATAGTTTTTGATAAAATACATCATCATCCTATTATTCTTATTCACCATCTTTAGTTCTTCTAGAGTATTCATCAACTCAGCCTCAAAGTCCACCTCATTTTCTTCTTCATCTAAATCACCAATAGGTCCTCCAATCTATATGGACTCTTTTTTATTTCAATAGCATTCTTCCTCAACCATGAAGAGTAATTTATTAACATCAAGACCATCACCTTCATGGTCACTTTTAGAATCACTTCTCTCACTCTCATCAAATGGGTTACAATCTTGGTGTAAAAACTTATTTTATTCTTGAAATTTTTCTTCTTGTCATCATACCTTCTGAAGCTTTTCCTTGTTTGTATAAAAAATTATTTTATTAATCATTATATTTAACTTTATTACCTTGTGTCTTCTTCTCTTTTGATTTGTTTTCTACCTTGAATGCAAATTCCTTCTTTGAAGGCCTTCTTTCATTTGTCCTCATATCATAGGCTATTAGTTTGCCATGAAGTCCATCCATCTCTATCTTATATAGATCTTCCATATCTTCAAAAGCAAACAATTTACAATAAAATTTGGGATTTATATATCTTAAAACCTTTTAAACAATAGTAGACTCTTTCAATTCTTCACCTAGGCCTCTTATGATGTTGACTACTTCACAACCCTCAACAAGTAGGCTAAAATGGTCTCATCTTCACTCATCCTTAGGATTTCAAATTTTCTTCTATGGTTTTTTAACTTATCCAACTTGACCTTAGAGTATCCCTCATGAACAATCTTTAACTTGTACCACATTTATTTAGCCAACATATAGTGCATCACCTTCACAAGTTCTGCCTCTGATAGGCCACACATGTTACAATTCATTACTTTTGATTTATTTTTATTAGCCTTCTTATCTATTGCATCTATAGGAGGAATAGGAAGAGCTAGTATATCTATCTAAAAATAATTTCCAAACATCATGACCTTGAGACATCAAATATGTACTCATTTTGACACTCCAAATTCATAATTGGATATATTAAACAATGGATCCTTGCTTGTAAAAAAACCACCTTATGCTTGACTAGCCATCTTCGCTTACTTATGATCTCATTTAGGCTAGCAGGCCTCATTAAAAGGACTTTCTCTAATACCAAATGTTGGAATTACATCTCCTTATATGGTGGTGAATCATTTTCCTTAAAATAATCCTTCAATTTCACTTATCATCTATAAAGCATTCATTCACATACATACATTAACCAATGCATAAACAAGCATATATAAAGAAAATAACATGATAAAATAAGAGATATATGGGGGAAATTATTGGGAAATAAACCCAATAAAACATAAATTTTAATATAGTCCTATAAATAATGAATCAATATTTAGTGAGGCACCAACCCCACAAGAAGAACCAACCCCTTACTAGTTAAACACCAACTCAACTAGTCCTTTAACAAGCACCAAATTACAAGGAGACACCAAACCCCTAGGTAACTCCACTAATTTTAACTTTTTATCACCTTTAGGCACCTATTTCCCACTAAACTAAATATTAACACCTTTTTTTTTCCTTCTCACTTTTCTATCTCTCTCAAATATCTTATTAGGCCTTCTCGCTCAATTAGCCCTTTCCTTGGTAGAATTAGGTCATATGACCTTGACAATAACTTATATAAACATAGTTATATATTCATGAAATATTTATCACACCTATTTTATTCTCTTCAAACCATCTACTTGGTTTCCAAAACTCTATATCATTAGCTCATCTCCTCAATATTATAACTAGTCAATTAGGCCTATTAGACCTTCTCTTTATACTTGACTCTTGATCTCACCCATCTTGGTCATAAAAAAACTTATTCATACTTGGATCACCTTTAAAATAGATCAAAAAATATGTTTCAAAATTGAAACAACCACTACATAGGTCAGGCATTACCCTTAGGGGCCAAAACCATCATTAGTCCTAATAAAGACCTAATGCAATTAGGCATTCTCAAAGCACATGTTTCACTTTGAACAGCTTAGAACACATTGAGCCATAAAAAATGGATTAAAAATTTTATACATGCTTCAATTATACCCTTTATAATCTCACCTTATTTCTCCAAAATTATTTATCTCATTTTACTCCTTGAACCACACCATTAGGTCTACTTGCAATAAGGCCTTCTTACTACGAGAAAGTTTGTCTTGAATATCTCAAGCATACACTTAAATTTTTCATAGAACCATATAAATAAATCAAATTAATATTAAATTCATGACCTCAAGTTTAAACCAAGTTAATTATCTTATACCCTATAGGTAAAATGACCTCAAACTGATCATCTTCATATGCTCACTTAGAACTGCACATAGGCTTCAAAACCCAATCAAATTTTTTTGACTTTTCTCACCTTCATATGACTTTATAATGAATAAAAATACATTAAAATGAACTTATGGAACCTATATAAAAACATAATGTGAATTTTATTCATTAATTATATTCAAAAAGACTCAAGAACACCATTCTCACTCACACACAAAACACTGCCTATAACTCCAAAAACAAAGTCATGAAAATTAAGACTTAAAACATTTATGTGAGCACTTTTATGAAATTATAATAGGTTTATATGATACATAATAATACTTATAAAATATTTAAATAGATATATTATAGGGTTCAATATCAATATTAGTCTTACAGATCAATCTCATGTCTTCATCCTTCCCAGACCTCACTATGTTAGACAAGTCATTTTGAAAACAACTTATTGCTTGTATATGTGTTTCTAACTATTTTTCACTTTTCTACATTCAGAAGATGAAAGAAACTATGATAATGGTTAGGGGTTTGTACATACTCGGATGAAGTTTGTGCACCGTATCCAGACGATTGAAGGAGTTCCTCTTTGGCTGTGGAGGATGACACCTGTAGAAGAAAGAGACTTAAACAAAGAGATTGTTAGATGGATGTAAGGTGGACTGCCAAGCAAAAGCTCAGTCCCAGAAGTGCAAAGACTTCCTTGAGGGATGACATTCCACTAGTTGATAAAATAATGTTGGATAAAGATAAATAATGAAAGACTAAGCAAAAAAAATAGAGACAATGCGTACCTGTATTCTACTGTTGGTCTTCCACAGTCATCGATGCCAATTAGTCTGCCGTCATCAGTTGGTTAAAGTTGCCAACATCGGTAGGTGCAATGGTCAATGTCAGACTGGGCAATGGCCTTGAACGAGTTTTTGGTCTACCTGTGATCAACAAAATGGACTGGGATGTCTGTGGGAGCTTGTGCAGGTTTGCAGAGCAATAGATAGGGTCTTAGGAGGGACAAGGGGTAGAGGATAGGTTGTCAAAAGGGAGTAGGGATATGGGGAAGGCCTCTCAGCCTCTTCAGGAAGAAAGTTAGGCTTGGTCTGGTCTACAGTGCTTAGAACTAGTAAAAAGAGAACTAATTACTGATGCTTTCTAAACTATTGAAATGAAAGGGCAGAAGAAATACTTAGCTTTGATATGTTGAAGGAGTGTAGGAGACTTGTTTTTGATGTGGCTAATGTTGAAGACTTCCTGCAATGTTTTTAACCCAAAGTCTGGAGCTATTCCTGTAGAGTGCCTGTAGCCTATGATGTTTGGTGTGTGTCTGGGAGAGAGAGAGAGAGAAGTTGGATTCAAAGGAAGAGAGTTAGCATTCGGGTCTGTGATTGATTGATTCAGCACTGTGATTTTAGCATCCCAGGTGTAATTTAGCATCTCGGGGGGAAGAGAATTCTCCTTTGAGTTGTTTTAAGCAACTGACATTGGCAATCCCATTGGCGTCGACCGACGGGTAACCGATATTGGTGGCTAAAATATGGGAAAAAGGCTATTTTTAGCCTTCTACCCGTTCCTCCGTCTACCGAGTTTAATTATCATTGGAAAATAGTTGAATGTGGGTTTAATAGGCATGAGAGGTTAGTGGGAGGGTTTAAATAGGTCATAAATTGGTCATAGGGTGATGGGAGGCATCCAAGGGGAGGTATCCAAGGTGGGGTGTGTCCAAGGGTGAGGTGTCAAGGGGGGTGTTATTAATTCAAAATAAATAATTATTTTAAATTAATAAGTGTGTGGGTTAGGAATGTGTTAGAAATGGACCAAGGGGACCAAGGGAGAGTCGACCAAGGAGTAGACACAATTTTGGTGTCTACATTTGCCCCTTTTTGTCTTGTTGGTTGTTCTGACAAACTGCAAGACAAAAATAGGAGTAAGTTGCCCCAGGTATGGGATAAGGTCGCTTTTGTCCTATTGGTTGTTCTAATGAACTGAAAGACAAAATGAATGTAGGCTACCCCGATTATGGGATGAGGTATTCCCCCTCAAAGTGGGAGTCGAGGGAAGGGACCCTGATATCGGGTGCCAATTTGACTGATAGAGGATGGATACGGTGAAGTTTGAGTGTGAACATTGCAAAGGGTGGGATTGCGCGTATACCACTTCATGTGATGGTCAGGTCAAATTGTCATAGGTCAAGGGTCGAAGAGTGCTAAAATTGAAATAACCAGTCCCCAACATTTAATCGTAGCTGATTGGGTTATTTAATCCAAGCTGTAGCTCCAATGGTCATCGTGTTCCAAGTATCCTGGGCCTAGGAAGTGCTTCTGAAAAACACAAATAAGTCACAAGTAGTGGGGATCAACTTGCTTGTGATCCAGTACTTGTGAGGGTCAAAATGGGTTGCAGACAATTTTGCTAACCATTCGTGAGGTATCATACATGTAATCAAAACAACTAAGGCAAAGTTGTCTCAAAAATGGTCGTGGTCTGAGGAGATAGTCGCGATCTCCAAGGTTGTTGGTCGAGTCGGGTTGGGATAGTTGGTCCATTAGATGGACGGATGAAGGAATGACATGTGACAAAGGAATGGTCGGGCTAACCTCAGAAGACCCCATTTCAACTGAGTGCTGCCTACATAGCCCCGATTGTTAGGGCCTCAAGCCGATGTAGTTCTCCCTAAAAGGGAGCAAGAGGGTCGGTTATGGATGTGGGTTGGATGAGGTTAAGTCATGGTTGAGGGTAAAATGGTTTATCCATCAAGTAGATGAACAAATAGATTTGGCTGAGCTGACCCCAAAAGACGTCATGTGATCTGAGTGTTGCCTACATAGCCCCTGTTTGATGGGCCTCAGACTAATGTAGTTCAGACTAGGAGTCAAAGTGGTTGATAGTTGGTTTGGACTAGGTTAAGTCATGGTCAAAGGTAATATGGTTTGTCCATCAGATAGACGAACAAACAGATGTGGCCTAGCTAACCCCAAAAGATGTCATGTGATCTGAGTGCTGCCTACATAGCCCCTATTTGAAGGGCCTCAAACCAATGTAGTTTAGACGAGGAGTCAGAGTTAGTTGATGATTGGTTTGGACTAGGTTAAGTCATGGTCAAAGGTAATATGGTTTGTCCATCAGATAGACGAACAAACGGATGTGGTCGGGCTAACCCCAAAAGACGTCATGTCATCTAAGTGTTGCCTACATAGCCCCTATTTGAAGGGCCTCAGACCAATGCAGTTCAGACTAGTTGATAGGTTGGTTTGGTCAGGGTATAAATGATGAGGGTATGATGATGTTACAGCCTTTTTCATATTATGTGATGGTGTATTCTGTAACATTGGTTGAGTGGTCTTTTCATCCCTAGCAATTTTCCATATTCGTGATGGATGTATGCTAAAAATGAAATGAGTATTTTTATGCTTCAGCAAGTAATGGTTTATGCTTGGCATAAATTGTGTGGTCAATAGTTTCCATGTGTATTGGTTTCCATAGAAACTAGTGTGAATGGGCGATGTCATGTTGGTGGTCTGAAAATGTTTTGGTTTGGTTGGGTATGGTTGATAAAATGATTTGGTTGGATTGTTTGTGATGAAGATGTAAGAAGTGAAAGGCGCATTGCTCTTTCATTGACAAGGACCATAATGATAGCATAGGTAGGGGGTTTTTTAGAAACAAAAGCCCCATTCATGCATTACGTTGTTGACCATTGGTTTTGTTAGAGAAGTAATCAAATCACTTTGACATTAAAATGAGCTTGAAATCCCTTGAGTAGGTGATGTGATATGTTGGGATAGGGTAACCCTTTTTAGTAGGGGTAACTTTGCCCCTTTTTGTAGGAGACCTTGAGAACGACTATAAGTCAAGTCCATGACCCCTTTTTTTTTAGTAGACTGATCAATGTGGGAAGTCTACATGGGGATGTCATTTTGTTTTGTGGTCATTTATGAAGCTGATCAATGTGGGAAGCTTCTAAGAGAGTGTTGTTTGTAGCAAGATTTTTAGGCATAGCCATCCTTCGAGGGAGTGGTCTATATTTTTGCTTTGTATGTTTTTGAGGGCTTGGAATAGCTGTCCTTCGAGGGAGCAGTCTATTAGCTACAGCAATGATGATGCAGCTATCCTTCAAGGGAGTAGTCTGCATTTATAGTTTTATGACTTTTTGATATTTTGTTTGACATCAATTTATTTTTGATAGAATTTTTAGTCATGGACAAGACTATAGAAGTTTAAGGGTTTCCCTTTTATTAGGACAAAGCATCCATAAAAAAGGTCATATAGTATTTATGTAGGGGAACAGGGTTAAAAGGAATGAGGATTAAAATGACAAGGATTGCTCAAGGGATGAGCTCAAGTTAAATATCAAGTGAATGAGGACTCGACTAACAGTAGAATGGTCACAGATGTAAGGCATTAAGGGGCTCAGGTTTTGGTCGGCCTTCAAGAGAAGATAGATGATAAGTTCCTAATCCATACTTGTGCATTATGGTGTAAGGTCCAAGCCAATTAGGAGCAAACTTGCCTCATTTACTTCTCTCCATATTGGTCACGTGTCGGTTGATGTTGGACATGAAGTTGGTTGATATGTTGTTGGCATGTTTGGTTGGATGATGTTTGGTCATTGTTTGGTTGGTTGATGTTTGGTCGATGTTTGGTCAAGGCTCGGTCGAGGCTTGGTCGATGCTTGGTTGAGGCTTGGTTGATTGATGTTTGGTTAATGTTGGTTAATTTTTGGTCAAGGCTTGGTTGGTATTTGGTCGAGGCTTAGTCGAGGCTTGGTCGATGCTTGGTCGGTTGATGTTTGGTCAATGTTTGGTTGATGCTTGGTGGGTTGATGTTTGGTCGAGGCTTGGTCGAGGCTTGGTCGGTTGATGTTTGGTTGAGGTCATGATAGTTAGGATAAAGTCAAATTCCCCCAATCACTTATGTAACAGGGAGAATGTCTGACAAACTTTGTTTGAGAGGGCAAGATCCTAATCTTTCATGTTGGAGGTTGGAATCTCAGAATGACTGAAAGTGATGGAGGCAATGGTAGGTAATGATGTGACCAAAGTAGCCAGTGGTTAGGGGTCTTCGGGTTAGACCTTCACTGCCTGTAAGGCTTTGATCAAAGTTAGACAATGCTACAGAGAGTTTTATATGAGGTCATACAAAGATGTCTTCATAGAGGTTTGGTGACATTGTTTCACCATGGGGTCATTAATTGGGTTTGAATAAGTGGGTCGGGATGTGCCCAAGATTGAAATCTTGGGTTTTGGTGGTTGAGGAGACTTGATGAATGGATATGTTTGGGGGAGAGAAACCTTCTCTTTCCCTTTATCCTTCATGGTTTGTGACCTGGTGGCCACATTGATGGTGTTGATTTCAAATAATGGGGTTGAAGGTGGTAGAGAGATCATAGACTGATGATGGGATCTCAATTTAGGTGAAGATGTTTGAGAGGTATGTGATGATGTCGATGGCTTGGTTAAAGGGTGGTCAAGAGGATCCTTAGTGAGAAGGGTGTCCTTTTTGAAGTGTTGACGAATGATAGCTTTAAGATTACAACAACGCTCAGTGTCATGTCCAGGTGTGCGATGATACGCACAAAATATAGTGTCATCGAACCAAGATGGCCTTGATCCGAGAGTTGATGAGTGTGACGGTGAATTTTTTTGGGAGAAATGAGACGGTGTTGGAGATTTGTTGACAGTATCCTTAACAAGAGGGGTGTCTTTATTGATGAATTGGCGGATGACAATCTTAAGGGCACAACAATTTTTAGTGTCATGCCCAAGTGTGCGATGATATAGGCAAATTTTAGTGTCATCAAACTAGGACGGTTTTGGTCCGAGAGGTTGAAATGGTTTGATAGGTGGAAGAGTGATGTTAAAAGTTTGCAAAAGTCAGTGTAATAGCAAGGCATAAGAACCTACTAATGGGTCTGCGTGTTGTGTTGCAGTAAAAGTTGACAACTTCTGTTTAGAAGCTATTAAGGGAGTGTTTTGTATCATCTTTTTGTTTGGCAGTGTGGCCAAACACGTAGATGACACTTTCATGGTAGGAGGCATTGGATGTTTTGAAGGAGGTATGTTTTTTTTAAGTGTTGGTAGTAATGGAGGTGATTTGTTTTTGTTGGGTGTCAGAGTAGGAAGCACTCCTATTATGGTAGAAGGATGAGGGCCCAAAATAGAGGGCAATGGTGATGGTGGGAGAAAAGTTCTCCGATGGGGTTTAGTAGCCTTCTTTGATTTAGTGCAAGGACTACTATTGTGAGGGGCAAGGTTCAAATCAACCTTCACTGAATCTTCTTCAGTCGAAGTGGGTGAGGCGGCTAGTTCCTCTCTCGACGAAGAAGGGATTGGAGAGTTTGGATATTTAAGAGGGTAGAGCGTAGGGATGGTGATGGCTTTGGCGTGTGGTCGAGGAGTGGGGAAAGTATGATCCCCCATTGATGATAGAAAGGATGAGGGTGAGGCTACCGACACTGGTATGGTCAAGGCATCCTCCAATATAAGAGAGGTCAATGGAGAACTAACAAGAGAAGACGGTTTGTCCACCTGTGGAAGAGAAGTGGGAGAAGAAGGCTCTTCTTCTTGTGATGGACCAATGGGTGGGCTAACCTCTTCAAACTGTGAGAGAGGTTGGTTAGGCATAAGAGGTGAGACCGTGTTGACTGTGTGTATATTACGCTCTTGGGAGTCATCGGCCATGGTTTGCACATTGTTTTGGCTAGGGGGATGGTTAGGAAAAGGTTGTCTAAAGATGTCAATGTTTTGATTAGGTGGTGTGTTTGGGTTATCCAAAACAAGATCACATTTGTCTAGCATGTCTTGGATAATGTTTTTAAAGGTTTTGCAGTTGTTTATGTCATGGCCTTTGACATGGTGATATTGACAAAAGTCATTTTCCCTATACCATGTAGGGATAGGTTTTGAGGGGTCAAATTGAGGTGGTCAAATTTGAGGGAGATTGAGGACCCCCTGTTTGACAAGTTTATCCAACACAGATGCGTATGGTTCTCCTAGTGGAGTATATTGATGCTGTATATACCATTGTTGGAATTATTTTGTGATGCTTTGAGATGTGGATGGTTTAGATTGGTTGGTTGTTGTCGAATATGATGGTCTAATGACTACAGCATTTTCTAATGCCTTAGATTTGGAATTAAAAGAAGAAGGTTTAGAGGAAGGGTCATTGGACTTGGTGTTGGGGTTTTTACTCCGCAATTTGACTTTGTTTTTCTCGATGGCACGTAGTTCAAGCTTCTTAGCCATCGTGAAAGCTTCATCAAAAGTGTGGAATGTTTGGACCTGCAGAGTAGATGAAATATGTTTGGCACATGCCTATGAAAAGAGTTCGATGAGCTCAGGTTGAGGTAAAGAAAAGGAGAGTTGGTTGATTAAGCCTCTCCAACAGGCAACAAAATCGGCTATGGATTCGTCGTCAAACTGTTTGATAGAGTATAGGTCCATGATTGAGACCTTTTTGGTGATATTGATCAAAAAGTGGTCAAGGAAAAGTTGAGCTAGTTGGGTGAATTTGAAAAGGGAGTGACTGGTAATAGAGTTATACCAATCGAGGGTAGCACCAAAAAGCGACATGGGGAATGTGCATAGCAATAACGCATCATCATGGGCTATAAGATAACAAGCGTGTCTGAATGCTCACGGATGTTGTTGTGGGTCTTCCTTACTCTGTAAATGATTAAACTTGGGAAGTTCCCACTGACTGGGATATGGTCGGATTGGGACTGAAGGATGAATGGGTTCATTGCAAATTTTTTCATAAGAGAGAACATTGCTTGAACCAGAAATAGATGTCTCAAGATTAGACATTTTGTCCATCAACATTTTGATTAGATAAGTTGATGGATTTGTAGATGGAGTGCCCCCTAGGTTGTAGGGCATTTGGAAGGTGTTAAGAGGGGCATATGACGTAGTTGGTTGCGCTTGTATAGGCGCAACATATTGGTAACTAGTCATCGGGGTAGACGTTGAAGCCAGGGGTACTTGTGTCATGGAGTTAGAGGGCAAAAATTGAATAGGGGCCGCCAAAGGTGGTTGAGGGGTGGCAACACTTGTTGAAGGGTAGGTAGTTACTCTTGTGTTAATGGGTGCAAGAGTAGGCGGGATGGAGACAACTAGGTTTTGGAAGGGTGTAGAATTTTGTTGAATAATTTGCATTTGATGGGGCACCAAGACCCTAATGGAAGTAGGTCCAAAAATAGAAGGAGAAGCCATACTTTGAAGGTTGGTCATGGTCAGGTTATTAGCTGAGGCAATGGCTTGGGTGTCTATGGGTTGAATTACAGACGATATTGATATGACTGCCGTCTCAACTAAGGAAGTTGGCATCCCATAAATTGGGTTGCCTAAAGAGTCTCACATTTGACTTCTCATGAGATAGTGTTAAAGGGCCTTGACATTGAGGTCAAGGAACCTTTCAAAGTCTTGGTCCCCTTCAGGAATAATTGAGGGTTGAGTCGGGGTTGGTTGGGTAGGAGTTCGTTTAGTCTCTGAATGATACTCCATTAGAGGACTTGTTATGGAGGGCGAAGGTGGGAGTGGTCATTGCCTTGCATGGTCAACAAGAGTTTTGGTTTGACTACGTGTCAAAACCATTCAAGGCAAAAAGGGTCAGGTTTTAGAAACTATGTTTTTTTAGTTTCAGAAACTCAGAATGTGTATCTAACAGCAAGAAAGTCGGGTTTTAAGCTTGCTATTTTGAGAAGAAAAAATTTGACAGTGATCGACGTCGGTTTAAAAACTGATTCCAGTGAATAAAGGGGTTGCTGTCAGTCAAATAACCAATGTCAGTGAAAATAGTTGCCAACGTCGGTGGAAAAATCGATGTCGATTACTGTGTGTTTCTAGCAACTCAAAAAACTGAAAGTTTTTGGGAGGAAGAAGAAAGTCTGAGTTGTTCTTGGAGCTCAAAATGCAACCTCACCAGCTTAAAAAACTAGATAGAGATAGAAAAAATAGATGAAGACAAGCAAACCCCTAAACGTTAATTCCTAAGAATAAGTTTTAGAGTCTTGTTGGCTTATGCCTTAGAAGAGTGTGTTTGGGAAGTTGGCTTTCAGAATGGGTCCTAGAAGAAGCAGTCTAAGGTTGGTTTTGGGTTAGTTTCAGTGCTCAAAGTCTGTATTAAGTTTCGTACGTGGCCTGGTGCTAAGGAGCAAGCTCCCCTCACTTCACGAGCCCAGCGATAAGCTGTGTCACTTAGCCAATATATACTTCCCCTAGAGTTTATACTCTGATAGAGAATAGAGTGGGCTCTCCCCTTGGTAGTGAAGTCCAAGTAGGATTACCAGGAAGGGTAAGGTATCCGCTAGGTGATGAAATCTTAGTCAGACCTTGTCTCAGATATGTTTAGATGTTTAGTTGTGAAAGTGGTCTGGTCATGTAACATAAGTGTGCTATGATTCATTCATAATGCATTTTTAATTACTAAATGTGAGAGCTAAGTATGCATTCAAGCAGAAATGAGATGCAATAGATTTTAAGCCCAAATTGAAATGTGTGTTCGGATGCAAACAAGTTGAGAAAAGATTAAGAGCATGATCTTCACTACTCTAAGATGCAAGAAGGAAAGGTGACAAGAAGAAAAAGAAAGATTCCTTTTAACTTTGCTTATGATGTCTTTTTGAAATAAGGAGATATAAGAAGGATGTAAGAAGAAATCTAATGCACCTATATGAATGTTTGTTTTTAGAAGAAAAAGAATGATGAACCCAAGGAAAATTCCAGGGGTCCCATCGGGCATTCCAGAATGTTTCTAACTATTTTTTGCTTTTTTACATTCAGAAGATGAAAGAAACAATGATAATGGTCAGGGGTTTGTACGTACCCAGATGAAGTTTGTGCACTATATCCAGATGACTGAAGGAGCTCCTTTTTGGCTATGAAGGATGACACCTGTAGAAAAAAGAGACTTAAACAAAGAGATTGTTAGATGGATGTAAGGTGGATTGCCAAGCAAAAGCTCGGTCCCATAAGTGCAAAGACTTCCTTGAGGGATGACAGTCCACTAGTTGATAAAATAATATCGGATAAAGATAAATAATGAAAGACTAAGCAAAAGAAATAGAGACAATGCGTACCTATATTCTATTTTTAGTCTTCCATAGTCACTGACGCGAATTAGTCTGCCATCGTCGGTTGGTTAAAGTTGCCGATGTCGGTTAGTATGTCGATGTTGGTAGGGGCAATGGTCGATGTCAGACTGGGCAATGGCCTTGGATGAGTTTTTGTTCTGCCTGTGATCAACAGAATGGACTGGGATGTCTGTGGGAGCTTGTGCAGGTTTGCAGAGCAATAGATAGGGTCTTAGAAGGGACAAGGGGTAGAGGATAGGTTGTCAAAAGGGAGTAGGGATATGGGGAAGGCCTCTCAGCCTTTCTGGGAAGAAAGTCAAGCTTGGTCTGGTCTACGGTGCTTAGAATTAGTAAAAAGAGAACTAATTACTGATGCTTTCTAAACTACTAAAATGAAAGGGCAGAAGAAATACTTAGCTTTGATATGCTGAAGAAAGAGTGTAAGAGACTTGTTGCCGATGCGGCTGATGTAGAAGACTTCTTGCAATGTTTTTAACCCAAAGTCTGGAGCTATTCCTGCAGAGTGCCTGTAGCCTATGATGCTTGGTGTGTGTCTAGGAGAGAGAGAGAGAGAGAGAGAGAGAGAGAAGTTGGATTCAAAGGAAGAGAGTTAGCATTTAGGTCTATGATTGATTGATTCAGCGCTATGATTTTAGCATCCCAGGTGTGATTTAGCATCCCAGGGGGAAGAGAATTTGCCTTCGGGTTGTTTTAAGCAACCAACATCGGTGATCCCGTCGGTGTCGATCGACGGGTAACCGACGTCATCAGCTAGAAGATGGGAAAAAGGCTATTTTTAGCCTTCTACCCATTCCTCCATCTACCGAGTTTAATTGTCGTTGGAAAATGGTCAAAGGTGGGTTTAATAGGCGTGAGAGGTTAGTGGGAGGGTTGAAATAGGTCATAAATTGGTCATAGGGTTGTGGGATGCATCCAAGGGGAGGTATCCAAGGCGGGGTGTGTCCAAGGGTGAGGTGTCAAGGGGGGTGTTATTAATTCAAAATAAATAATTATTTTAAATTAATAAGTGTGTGGGTTAGGAATGTGTTAGAAGTGGACCAAGGGGACCAAGGGGGAGTTGACCAAGGAGTAGACACAATTTTGGTGTCTACAATATGAGCATCACCAAAACTTATATTCAAGGGGGGAAGGTGATATATGTATTAAAAAATTACCCCATTAATTTTTATCTATCCCTAATCCACTACAACCCATCCCTAATCTCATTCTCACTTCTGCCCAATTTCCTCACTATCTTCCTCATTAGGCTTGTTTAGCGATAGGTCAAATTTTATGATCAGTTTAACATATTCAAGGTATATAAACTGATAATAAACTTAAATTATCATAAAATATAAGTTTCACACATCATCATCCAATCATTTTCATGCTTTGACCTAGTCAAACCTATCTATTACATCAAAAATATGAGAAACAAGGGGTTTCTTATAGCTTTCATTCACTTTTCTGATAGACCAATACCACTTGAAAAAACTTGGGAGAGTCTTATCCAAGATTTTATCATCAAAATAGGTCATCCAATCCATTCTAAGTCATTTATAATAATATCTTTCCTATCATGTCATTATGAGTTTTTTAGGAGAATTTTGACTGCTTTCCATACTTAAAAATCATTCATAAAAGATTTCCCCTCAACTACAAAACCAATGACATGATATTAAATATATGACCATTACCTAATTACCATGAACTAATTGTATCCTCATGCAAATTTTGCACATGCCATTGAGCATAGGAAAATCCTTCTCAGGTCTACAACACCTCATTTAGTGCACATAAAAAATATCAACACCAATTTTCATGCTTTCTCCTTCAGGATTTGACCAAAAACTTGGTAAAAAAATTGACACAACCTATTACACCTTTAAAAATTATATTATGATCTCTATCACCTTGGGAATTAAATTTGACCCCACATTAGGCCACACTAAGTCTCTTTGCTCATTAGGCCTAAACCTATAAGTCATACTTAGACCTTGAACACACCTTGAAACCTCACGTACTACTCTCAATATCTCATCCTCATGTCATAAAACTTAATACCATGATCACACACTTCTAATATTCTTATCACAAGTCCCATACTTCTCACCTCAACACATTATTAGGTCTATGCCTTTTCACTAGGTTTTTTCATGTAAGGAGTAAGCCTCAAAATTGACCTTAGAAATTTTATGAAGGCTTATTTTCCTCTTTCACATGTTTACACAACTTTATACACTTTCTCATGCTTATACTAACATAATTCAGTAGGATTTACTATGATTTATGCATACACCTTCTCATAGGGATAGACTAGGCTTCTTAAGACACCTAGAACTCAATAGTATACTTATGGTGTATCTTTATCTTGAAACATGTCATCAATCTCAAAAAAATTACTAGGTTACCTTCAAATTCTCTCTAGTCATAAGACACCTTGTCACATACCACTTAACCATGCATCACTTCAACTTTGACTTTGATATTAATGACCTCCATATTGATCTTGACATCAATACCACAACACCAAAAACAAAATCATACCTCAATAATATCCCTCTGTCATTGATGGTAAAAACTAAAACACAAAGAATCATTCTCATCTCCCCAAATTAGATCTTCTTCAAACTAACCTTTCTTCCAAACTAGGACTTTCTCCCCCTTTGACATTAATGACAAAGGGTCATCTCTTTGGAAACTATCTGATCCTTGGACCTAGAATAACATATCTAATTTTGGATCATGATTGACTCCCCTTGGATCCATGAGATATTTAGATACTATTATGACTATGACTTAGTTTGATCAAGTCATCATATAAACTCTTTGTGACCCATCTCTTATGATCACACCTCTAGTAAACTTTTAACTGAACCTTGGATTTGAATGTCAATAAAGAACACAAAGCTCCCATTAATACCAAACATCCTTCATGTTTTTTCTCATTATTTGAGTGTCTCCATAAAGCCTAATGGAGCAACCTCTAGTCTAGGGTACTAGAATAACATAAAATCAAGAGATTCCCAGATCTACATATCCATATTAGATTGATCTTTCTTCATGATCCTCTTTGGCTTAAATTCTTCAAATTCCATTTGAACAACATTATATTTTGATTTATTTATCTTGAATTTTTCATCCATAATCTTAGCTAATAGGGATAATTATTGACACTTTTTTGCATTTGAACTATGCTCCACCATGGAAAATACTCCACTTGGACTTGAAAACTAGTCATCATTCACTTTAACTGTCTGTAGTTTCCACTCACTATGTTGTATTGACTTGAGAATCCATGCTTATAGTACTTTGTAATATGACCAACCTTTTGACAATTGAAACACACTATTCCTTTTGATGGAAACACATCATGACCCATTCTTCTTAATTGATGACTTTGCTCATAGTTCCATTCATATTCATTCTTGGAGGGCCTTCTACAATACCTTGATCTATGACCAAATTAGCTACATGTGAAAAGATAAAATAAATGTAATATGCATACATAATATAGATCTAGAAGTGTATATGAATGGCAAAGCACATAAATAACACAACACATATATTTTAGGTGGGAAAACCTCAAAGAGGTGAAAACCCCATAAGATGATAATTACTCAAATATGAGAAACTAATCTAACCCCAATATAATTCCTTTCTGATCTCACTTATTTTCTATACTTATACAAAAATCACAAATTGAATAGGATCAAATAATTTCATATTAATGATATATTTCAAAATAGGGTAAAAACCTTATTTATAGTGAAATATCAAGGAAGTTGACCGTTATAAAAATAACGGGTCCATCCATCCCCAAAAAAATCAATTAATTAATATCTGGTAAATATTAAACAACTATAATATGATTACTTATTTACTCAATGATTATACCTCAAGTTAATAAATAATTTATTATTTAATATTTACCAAGGCTAAGGGACATATAGGCACACTTAGGATTAATTATTCTAACACTCCCCCTTAATGCTATTTGGGGATAAATGTCATAGTCACCTTAATAAAGGAATTATACTATGTATACAATTGAAAGATTTAAAAACCCTTCATCATGCCAAACACCACTTTTTGAAATAAAAATAATTATAATATATAAAATAATCTAAATTAAGTTTAGGCTAGCATGATTATGAGACTACATCTCACAATTTATCTTGAATAATAATCTAAATATATTTGGAGCCTTTTATAATATAAGGACCTCCATTACAAATTATGTTTTTTAAGGTATTGGGCTACAAATTTAAAACTTTCACATAAAGTTTATTCAAATCACATAACTTTCATATGAAGTTTACAATGCTTTACAATGAGAAGTATAGAGAAGAAGAAGAAACACATGGTCATCAGGAAGTGGCATTGTCATGCACACTCCTTCTCAATGACAAATTTGATAGGCCTAGCATTACATAAAATTGACAAAACTTGGTATCACCAAGTGGTTTTGTGAAGATATCTACCACTTGTTCATCCGTAGGATAGAACTACATATTAATATCACCATTGAAGACTTTTTCTGAGATGGAATGCACATGAACTTCAATATGTTTAGTTCTTTGGTGTTGTGCACCTACACAAAACTTAAACACATCCAAAAAAAGATTCATGATAGCATAATATGGTTATCATCATAATAACCACATACATAAAAATATGGCATATGTTTTTTTATGGTAAAACACATTTTAAAACAATCATGTCATTTTTTTAGGCAAACAAGTTCACTACTTTGATCACAAAGTTAGTGAAAAATATAAATTATTGTATGCAATTCATATTGGACATCTCCAATATTCACAAGATCAGCATCCCCAACTGTCATGTGATGCACATATAATAATTTACCAATAATATGATACTAAGTTTAACCACCAAACATTAGATATATTATTAGCAATAACTCATTTTATCATTTGAATTTAATCAAAAACTTTTCAAGCTTAATATGCTTCAAAGCAATATTGAGGTATAACCTCTCATACATGAAATATAGATAATTTTAGCATGAAATGCCATCATCCAATCAAACAGATATGAGAGTAAAATAAATAATTTTAGAGATGTATGAATAAAATGCTTAATAAAGTAAATGATGAACAGCTAATAATACAAACTCCATTTACACTTTGTATTTTTTAACATATTTTATCATCAAACAAAGCATATAAGGATATTATCATAAAAAATCAAATGAGAGTATCTAAGAAATTGAAATATAAAAAATACAAACTCACTAAACATGATCTTCTTATAAAATTCAATAATTAAAACATGATCATTTTACCAATTTAAACATGACGTTATGCATATATTATATTTCAATGCTAACTGAATTGAAAATAATCATAATATCTATATATTTTCTTTGATTTATCATCTAAATAAAATAAATCTCTTGTGATATAATTTTACTATGTTATTTTCAATGATCAATACTAAATTATTTTACTAATAAATACAATGTATATGAGACACTATCAATATAGTTAGTATCTCTAAAGTAATAATAAAATAGTTTTATCAAAATAAATGAAATGATATATGCATACATGTATTTATGATGTATAAAAATGAAAATATTAAGCAGGGATTCTATTCAGAATATGTATAGTAATATTTATGGCTTTGGTCCATAAAAGTTTAAAAATATTTGCAGATTGCAACATGTTACAGCCATTTCTATGATGGTGAGGTTTTCCTTTCAGCAAAACCATTTTGTTGAGGGGAATAGGAATTTGTTAATTCTATTTTAATACCAAATAATAATAAAAATAATCAAACTCTTTACTAACATATTCATCACCATTATCAATTCTTAATTTTTTTTGTAGAAAAATCAGATGCATTTTTAACACTAGCTTTAAATTCTTTGAATTTAGATAGTACATCAGATTTATTTTTAATGAAAAAAGACCAAATCATTCTAGGGTAATCATCAATAAAAATAATATTATACAAACAACCGTTAAGAGATACAACTTTAAGAGGTCTAACAACATCACTATGAATTAATTGTAAAAGATGTGAGAAATTTGCATCATAATTCTTGTTGAAGGGGTTAATATGTTGCTTACCATGTAAACAACCCTCATAAGTTCCATGACAAGAGGGGATAGAAAGAAATCTAAAAAATATATTATTTATAGACATATCATGTAAGCTTTTAAAATTAACATGATCTAATATTTCATATCATAATTGAGATTTATTATACAATAAAAGAAAACATGCATAAAGAGAAAATATATATAAATCATTCTTTTGAACACCTTCAACAATAAGGGAACTAGAAATATTTTTAATGGATCAACTATTTTTAAGTAATGTTACAATAAAATTATAATTTTTAAGTTGAAAACAAGATAGAAAATTATTTTTAAGCTTAGGTACATTAAAAAATAATATTAATAACAATATTTGAAAATTTTACTTTTCCCTGTTTAATTGCTTCTAAGAAAGAATTATCTGCTAAGTAAATTCTTTCAGAGATATCTCTATAATCACATAAAATATCAGATACGGATGTCATATGTTACAATGCATCACTATCTAAAATTCATTCATTTTCATTTGAAACACATAAAGCAACATATAAAGTAATAACATTTGAATCCTGATTGTTATTCTGATTAGATTTTTGATTTTTCTAATTGTTTTGATTAGATTTCTTCCCTTTGTTATTTTTAGAAGTTTGATTGTTATTTCTATTCTTATTTTTATAACAGGTTTCCCTTCTATGACCAAAATTTTCACACAAATTATAATTTTCATTAAACTTACGTGTATGATTTTTATTACTAGATTTTTTATTCCCATATTTTTTTTAGCTAAATTTGGATTAGATTTTTTGTTTTTAGTGTTAATAAAAACATTATTAAGAGTGAGAAGTGATAGAGTAGCATTCTCCTTAGAATCAAAAAATTTCATCACTTGCTCTTCTTAAATCAGAAGGCAGATAAAGAGGTAAGATCAGGGATATCTTGTTCAGTTTGATACTTAGAATTCAGAATTAAAATAAAATTTCTAAATTTTTTATAAATATTTAACTAGATGATAAAATAAAGTAATTGATTCTAAATTAAATTACAATTACAACCATCTAACTTAGTTCTAATATTTTTAATTTTATCAAAAAAATTAACAACTTTTTCATCACCCTTCATGGGTGTTCAACAATTCAAGGATTAACTTAATGATCTTTTAAAGGTGAGTTCATGAATAAATTCAAGGAGTTTCTAGACATCACTAGGAGACTTTTGATTGTCAATGTAGAGAAAGAATTTATATTTAACACTCCACAAGATAATGGATATAGCTTTCTACAATTTCATTTAAAATGCATTGGTAAGCTTAAGGATCACACGTCATCTAAAAGGGGATTTTAGTTCCAATGATAATATTCTATAATTTATGATTCATCACTTCAAATTTAATATGAATTTTTAATATATTATAGTTATTTTTATTAAGCATTTGAGATTTATCTAAGGAAAAAAAGTAGAACCATAGCTTTTCTTTAAACAAGACAGTAAACAAATACTTAAAATGAAATTATTTTAGATAAATTTTAGAACTATTTTTGAAATAAAATGAATTTCACATGAAACTATACTTATTTACATAATTTATATGCTAAACAATGCAAAAAATTAAATTAAAATTGCACAAATATAAGTGGCAAAAGAGTCATATTCAAAATAATCACTTAAACATTATTATTAAAAACAATGTAAAAACTTTAATAAGAGGTTTTAAAATAAAAAATAAACCACTCCAATGCATCCAAAATGTATTAAAACCTAGATATTGATTGGCTACATAGTTATGTTTGTCAAAACATTCACTATGTCGAAAGTCAAAACAAGTTTGACAAGTCAATTAGGGTTTTAGATGCATGAGAAGTTGGCATGTAAATTAAAAAATAAATTTAAAAAATAATTAAATTTGAAAAAATAACTTTACCAAGTCAAATAATATTAAATTTAAGGGGTTTTGAACTTGGGACCTCCCTAGTTGAAAGTTTTAGTAAAAAATCAGACCATCAACTCTTCTAGGAGTCTTTTCAAAGCATTACATGCACTAATCTATATTTATAATTTTTTAAATATGAATTTTATTTTATTTTAAATAAATAATAATAATAAATATGTGCATGTAAAAAATAAATACTGGATGAGATTTACTAAATTTAA
The DNA here is from genome assembly GCA_037957365.1 of Torreya grandis. Taxonomy (NCBI): domain Eukaryota; kingdom Viridiplantae; phylum Streptophyta; class Pinopsida; order Cupressales; family Taxaceae; genus Torreya; species Torreya grandis. The sequence goes on along the minus strand of JARHVA010000959.1, from coordinate 487,712 downwards.
CTTTTTATGGTAAAAAAAAATTAAAGAGTAGGGCCCACCCACTTTTGCATAGAAATATTAAAATTTTGAGAATTAAAAAAATAATTATTTTTTAAATATTTTTCAAAAACTTTATTACTTGTGCAAAGCTTCCAGGCAAATATAGCACTCCTGTAGCAACAGAGATGAAGTTAGATCATGGCACAAGCCACTAGAAGCCATAAAAACTGGAGGATCTTTGTGAATTTATCTCCCAACAACAAAGGTGTCTTCAAAAAATGATTTTGATCAAGTTTTGATTTTATTTTAGTGCCATATAAGTGCATTGTATTTGCCTAGGAAAAATTTTAGGGGGTGGAAGAAAGCTTCTCGGGCCTTGAAAACAATTTGAGACTACTTGAATATAATTATCATTAGCTTTTATCAACAACTGATCCTAAAAAATATCAAGTATATTTGTTTTTGAATTTTTCCTCAGGCAACCACCCATATAAGTGAAGAAGAATGGCATCCCAAGTAGGAATCTTAATTGTTGGTTTTTAATTCTATGAGTTTTGGATGCTTTGATGGTATTTAGATGAAGATCCAAGGCTTCAAAGTGTTGAACCAAGCCTCTCAAGTGATCATAAATAATTTTATTCTCCCTCTTATCATACATAGGCTTGAACCAAACTTGAAAATTATTAAATTTTTGAATAAATTTAATTACATATTACTTGTCAATCACATATACCTCTCAAATGGCTCTATTATCATGAAAGGATAAATCAAATGTAATACGCATACATAAGATCGATCTAGAAGTGTATATGAATGGCAAAGCACATAGATAATAAAACATAGACGTTAGGTGGAAAAATCTCAAAGAGGTGAAAAACCCACAAGATGATAATTATTCAAATATAAAAAATTAATTCAACCCCAATACAGTTCCTCTCAAATCTCACTTCTTCTTTATGATTAGACAAAACTCACAAATTGAATACTATCAAATAATTTCATATTTATGATATATTTTACAATAAGATAAAAACCTTATTTATAGTGAAATATCAAGGGAGGTGACCATTTTGAAAATAAAGATTTCATCCATCTTGAAAGAAACTAATTAATTAATATTTGATAAATATTAAATAACTATATTATGATTATTTCTTTACTCAATACTTATACCTTGAGTTAATAAATAATACATTATTTATCATTTAATAATTACCAAGGTTAAAGGACATATAGGCCCACTTAAGATTAATTATTCAAACAACATGAATAATAATAACCCTTGAAATGATTAGCATACCTTATAAAAACTAGTTACCTAATAAGATTAGTATTTGTTTTGCCAGCACTATCATTCCTTGATTGACCATTGAACTTCTTGATCACATTAGTGTTTTTCTTTTGGTCTTCATTCAAACCAAGACTTGTTTTATCATTAGCATTCATTTGACTACTTAAGATGTTGTTTATATCATTTGTACTCTTTTCAAACTTCACAAAGGACTTAACCTTACTTGATAAGTGATTCAACTTAGATCTCAAGAAATCCACTTTAGTTGCATATTTTCATTTTTTAGCCTTTAGACTTCGAGTCACAATCTCAATTTAAGTCTCCACTTATTTGACTATTTTCTCTTGTTCATTAGATTTTTTCAGTCTAGCTTCAAACAAGTTAATTTTTTCCTCATAGTCTTTGATAATATACCTCATCATCATATTCTTCTTCTTCACCATATTCAGTTCTTTTATAGTATTCATCAACTCAACCTCAAGGTCCACCTCATCTTTTTCTTCATCTGAATCAACAATAGTACCTCCAATCTACGTGAACTCTTTTTTATTTGAACAACTTAATTTCTCAGCCATGAAGAGTACTTCATTGACATCAAGACCATCACCTTCATGGTTACTCTTAGAATCACTTCTCTCACTCTCATCAAGTGAGCTGCAATATTCCTTGGTGTAAAAATTTCTTTTGATCTTAAAAAATTTCCTCTTATAATCATACCTTCTAAAGATTTTCTTGCTCTTATTAGACCTATAAGATTTTTTATCATCATCGTGACCTTAATCATTTTCTTCATCATCTTTTTCTTTATGCTTATTAGGGCACTTGTTAGCAAAGTGTCTAATCTTTACATAATTAAAACATTTAAAGGGTAATGTACCCTTGTATTTACCTGAATTGGTTTTTAATTTTCTTATAAACATAGTTATCAACTCATCATCATCAATATCAAATTCATCATTGTATTTGAATTTATTACCTTGTGTATTATTCTCTTTTGACTTATTTTCTACCTTGAATACAACTTCTTTCTTTGCATGTCTTCCTTCACTTGTCTTCAAAAGTTGTTAGGGTGACATGAAGTCCATCCATATCTAGCTTGTCTAGATCTTTCATCTCTTTAGTAACAAACACTTTAGAATCAAATTTGGGAGTTAGAGATCTTTAAAAAAAATTAATGATAGTACTCTTTCAATTCTTCACCTACGCCTCTTATGATGTTGACCACTTCTTCAACTCTCAATAAGTAGGCTATAATGGTCTCATCTGCATTCATCCTTAGGATTTCAAATTATCTTCTATGGGTTTAAAACTTAGCCAACTTGACCTTGAAGTCTCCCTCATGAATAGTCTTTAACTTTTCCTACACATCTTTAACAAACATACAGTGCATCACCTTCATAAGTTTTGTTTCTGATAGGTCACATATAATACCATTCATTTATTTTGAATTATTGTCACTAGCCTTCTTACCTACTTCATCTATAGGAGGAACAAGAGGAGCAGTATATCCATGAAAAACTAATTTACAAACATCATGATGTTGACACATCAAATATATCCTCATTCTGACACTCCAAAGAGCATAATTAGATCCATTAAACAATGGAGTCTTGCTTTCAAAAAAACCATCTTGTGTTTGACTAGCCATCTTCACTTACTTAAGATCTCCTTTAGGCTATTAAACCTCTGTTAAAGGACATGATCTCATACCAAATATTAGATTTACATATACTAAGAGAGGAGGTGAATCATTTTCTTTAAAATAATCTTTTAATTTAACTTATCATTCATGAAGCATTCATTCACATATATACATTAACCAATGCATAAACAAGCATATATAAAATTAAACAACATGAGAATATGAGAGATATTTAGAAAGTTTTATTTGGAAATAAAAAAAACTAAAACATATCTTAGATTATAGTCTTATAATAAATTCATTAATATTTAGTGAGGCACCAACCCCACAAAGAGCACCAACCCCTTACTAGTAAGCACCAACTCAACTAGTTCTTTAATAAGCATCAACTTACAAGGAGGCACCAACCCCCTAAGTTAATCAATACTAACTCAACCACATTGAACCTCTGATCACCTTGGATACTTTTTTTTTACTTAACTTAATATGATCACCTTCTTTTTCTCTTTGCACTCTTCTATCTATCTCAAATAGCCTATTAGGCCTTCTCACTCAACTAACCCTTTCTTTGGTAGAATTAGATCATATGAACTTATCCATAACCTATAAAAACATATTTAGATCTTCATGAAATATTTATCACACCTCTCTGATACTCTTCAAACCCTCTACTTGGTTTCCAAAACTCTATAACATTCACTCATCTCCTCAATATTCTAACTAGGAAATTAAGCCTATTAGACCTTCTCTTTATACTTGACTCTTGCTATCACCCATCTTAGTTAGACAAAAAATTATCCATACTTGTATCACCTTTTTAATATATCAAAAAATATATTTAAAAATTGAAACAACCACTACATATGTCAGTCATTACCTTTAACTTCCAAAACCACCATTAGACCTAATATAATTAGGCCTTCTCAAAGCACAAATTTGACTTTGCCCACCTTGGAACACCTTGAGCCTTCAAAAATAGATGAAAAACTTCATACACACTTTAATTAAACCCATAATGATCTCACCTTATGTCTCTAAAACCATTTATCTCATTTCACTCCTTGAACCACACCATTAGGTCCACTCGCAATAAGGCCTTCTTACTACCAAAAAGTTTGTCTTAAACATCTCAAGCATACACTTAACTTTGACATAAAACCATATTAATAAATCACATTAATAAGACTTAAATGACTTCAAGTTCAACACTAAGTTAATTATCTTTCATCTATAAGGAAAAATACCTTAAACTAGTCATCTTCATATGCTCACTCAAAACTCCACAAAGGTTTCAAAATCTAGTCAAAAACCTTTGACTTTTCTCGCATTTATAAGAGTTTTTCATACATAAAAATACATTAAAATGAACCTATGATACCTATATAATAACTTCATGTGAATTATATTCTTTAACTCTATGCAAAAATACTCACATACACCATTCTCACTCACACATAGAAAACTACATGTAGCTCTAAAAACATAATCATAAAAAACTAAGACTAATAATATTTGTGAGAGAAATTTTATGAACTTACAATGGGTTTATATGTTCCCTCATAATACTTATAATATATATATATATATATAAGGTGCAATATAAATATTAGTCTTACAAACCAATCTCATGTCTTCATCCTTCACAGACCTCACTATGTTAGACAAGTCACTTTGAGAACAACTTTTTACTTGTATATGAGTACCATTAAAGTTTATATTCAAGTGATAAATATGTTATAGGTATTAATAAATGACTTCATACATTTGTATCCATATTTAATTTACTAAAACCCATCCCTAATCTCATACTCACTTCTGCCTAGTTTTCTCACTGTCTTTCTCATTAGTCATGTTTAGCGATGGGTCAACTTTCATGATCGATTTAGAATATTTAAGTTATATACCCTAATCATAAAATATAAGTCTCATATATCATCCTCCAATAATTTTCATGATTTTACCTGGTCAATTCTACCTATTACATCAAAAATTCAAGAAATAAGAGGTTTCCTGTAGCTTTAATTCACTCTTTTGATAGACCAATTCTAGGTGGAGAAACCTAGGAGAGTCCTATACAAGATAAAATCATCAAAATAGGTCATACAATCCATTCTAAGACATTTAAAATAATATATTTTCAATCAGTATGAGAGTTTTAGGAGGCTTTTGACTACTTTCCATTCTTAGCAATCATTCATAAAGGATTGCCCCTCAAATCCAAAACCAATGCCAAGATATTTAAACTAGGACCCTTCCCTAACTCCAAAGAAAAAAAAAATATTCAAATAGGTGGAGACTCAAACTAAGATTTTGACTGCAAGCCTAAAAACTAAAGAAGAAAAATATGCAAAGTATGTAACTAAAGTGGATTCCTAGAGATATGAGTTGAATCAAGCATCAAGTAAGGTTAAGTCCTTTATGAAGTTTGAAAAGAGTAAAAATGGTCTAGATAACATCTTAAGTATTTAAAAAACTGTTAATGACAAAACAAGTTTTGGTTTCAATGAAGATCAAAAGCAAAACACTAATGTGATCAAAAAGGTCAATGATCAATCAAAAAATGGTGGTGATGACAAAACAAAGACTAATCCTATCAGTCAGCCAAATTTTATAAGGTATGTTAATCCTTTAAATGGCTATTTTTATTCATGTTGTTAGAAAAATTAATCCTAAGTGGGCCTATATGTCCCTTAACCTTGGTAATTATTAAATAATAAATAATATATTATTTATTAACTTGAGGTATAAGTATCGAGTAAAAAAATAATCATATTATAGTTGTTTAATATTTATCAAATATTAATTAATTAGTTTATTTTAGGATGGATGGACCCATTATTTTCACAATGGTCACCTCCCTTGATATTTTACTATAAATAGGGTTTTTACTCTATTGTGAAATATATTAAGAATATGAAATTATTTGATCATATTCAATTTGTGAGTTTTGTGTAAGCATAGAGAAGTGAGATTTGAGAGAAATTGTATTAGGGTTGGATTAGTTTCTCATATTTGAATAATTATCGTCCAATGGGTTTTTCATCTCTTTGAGGTTTTTCCACCTAAAATCTATGTGTTGTGTGCTTTGTGTGCTTTACCATTCATATACACTTCTAGATCCATCTTATGTATGCATATTACATTTCATTTATCTTTTCATGGTAATAGAGCCATCTTTGGGATATGTGTGATTGGAAAGTAATATGTAATTAAATTTCTTCAGAAAAATTAATTATTTTCAAGCTTGATTCAACCCTGTGTATGACAAGAGGGAGAAGAAAATTATTTCTTATCACTTGAAAGGCCTAGCTCAACACTTTGAAGCCTTGGATCTTCATTTAAATACCATCAAAGCATCCAAAACTCATAACATTCAAAACCAACAATTAAAATTTTTGCTTGGGACACCATTATTTTTCACTTGTATGAGTGGTTACCTAAGGAAAAACTCAAAAATAAATATACTCAAAAATTTTTAGGCCCAATTGTTGATACAAGGTAGTGATAATTATATTCAAGCAATCTCATATTGTTTTCAAGGCCTAAGAAACTTTCTTTCACCCCCTAGAATTTTTCTTGGGCAACTATAATGCACTTGTACGACACTAAAATGAAAAATCAAAACTTGATCAAAGTCATTTTTTAAAGACATCTTTGTTGTTGGGAGACAAAATCATGAAGATCCTCTAGTTTTTAGGGCTTCTAGTGGCCTGTGGCATTCTCTAACTTCACCTCTGCTGCTATAAGAGTACCATATCTGCTTGGAAGCCTTGCACATGTAACTAGTAAATTTTTTGAAAAATATTTTAAAAATAACTATTTTTTTAATTCACAAAATTTCAATATTTCCATGCAAAAGTGGGTGGGCCACACTCCTCTTTAAAAAAAACTTTTTTTACCAAAAAAGTTAAATTCAGTAAATTTCATTCACTATTTATTTTTTACATGCACATATTTATTATTGTTTTTAATTTTAAAAAATAAAATTCAGATTTAAAATGGTATAATAATTTTTTATTTTTTATTTATTTACATGTCAACTTCTCACGCATCTAAAACTTTAGTTGATCTGTCAAACTTGTTTCAACTTTTGATCTAGTGAATTTTTTGATAAACATAGTCGTGTAACCAGTCAATCTCTATGTTTTGACACATTTTGGATGCATTAGAGTGGTCCATTTTTTATTTTAAAACCTCTTTTTAAAATTTTTTATTATTTTTAATAATAATATTTAAGTGATAATTTTGAGTGCAACTGTTTTGACACTTATATTTGTGCAACTTTAATTCAATTTTTTATATTATTTGGTATATAAATTATGTAATTAAGTATAGTTGCAAGTGCAATTCACTTTATTTTGAAAATAATTTAAAAATTCATTTAAAATAGTTTCTTTTTAAGTATTTGTTTACTATCTTATTTAAAGGAAAGCTATGGTTTCATCTTTTTTAATTGAGATAAATCTCAAATGCTTAATGTAAATAACTATAATGTATAAAAAATTTCATGTTAAATCTAAATATATGACCTGTAAATTATGAAATATTATCATTGAGACTAAAAAACTTATTCTGAATGACATGTGACCCCTGAGCTTACCAATATATTTTAAATGAAATCGTATGAAGCTATGTCCATTATCTTGTAGAGTGTTAAGAATGAATTCCTTATCCACATTGTAAATCATAAGTCTCCTAGTAATGCTTGAGAACTCTTTGAATCTATGCATGAAGGCACTCACTTTTCAAAGATCATTAAATTAATCCATGAATTGCTGACTACACTCATGAAAGGTGATGAAAAATTTGTTAATTTTTTTGCTAAAATTAAAAATATTAAAGCTAAATTAGATGGATGTATTGTAGTTTGATTAGGATCAATTGTATTATTTTATCTTTCAATTAAATATTCATAAAAAAAATTAAAATTTTTATTTTAATTCTGAATTCTAAGTATCAAACTAAGCAATATATCCTTGATCTTATCATCTTCCCTGCCCTTTTGATTCAAGAAGAACAAGTGACGACAAATTCTTATTCTAAGGAGAATGCGACTCAAACACTTATCACTTTTAATAATATTTTTTATAACACTAAAAATCAAAAATCTAATCCAAATTTGACTAATAAAAACATATATAGGAATAAAAAATCTAGTAATAAGAATCATACACCTAAGTTTAATGTAAATTACAATTTATGTGGTAAATTTGGTCATAGAATAGAAATCTATCATAAAAATAAGGATATAAATAATAACCAAACTTCTAAAAATAACAAAAGAAAAAAAATCAAACAAAATAAGCAAAAGAATCAAAACCTTAATCAGATTAACAATCAAGATTTAAATGTTATTATTTTATATGCTACTTTATGTGCTTCAAATGAAAATTAATGGAGTTTAGATAGAGGTGCATCGCACCATATGACATCTTTATATGATATTTTATGTGATTCTAGAGATATATCTAAAAGAATTTACTTAAGAGATAATTCATTTTTAAAATTAACTAAACAAAAAAAAGTAAAATTTTTAAATATTGTTATTAATGATATTTTTTATGTACCTAAGCTTAAAAAGAATTTACTATCTTGTTTTCAACTTAAAAATGATAATTTTATTGTAACATTACTTAAAGATAGTTGGTCTATTAGAAATCATTTTGGTTTCTTGATTGTTGAAGGTGTTCAAAAAAATGATTTATATATCTTTTCTCCTTCTACATATTTTATTTCATCACATAATGAATCTCAATTATGACATGAAAGATTAGATCATGGTAATTTTAGAAGTTTACATGATATATCTGCAAATAATCTTTCTGTTGGACTTCCTTCTATCCCCTCTTATCATAAAAATTATGAGGGTTGCTTACATGGTACACAACATACTAACCCCTTCCACAAGAATTATGATGTGAATTCCTCACATCCTTTAGAATTAATTCATAGTGATGTTTTAGGACCTCTTGAAGTTATATCTCTTAATGGTTCTTTGTATACAGTTGCATTTATTGATGATTACACTAAAATGATCTAGTCTTTTTTCATTAAAAATAAATCTGATGTACTATCTAAATTCAAAGATTTTACAATTAGTGTTAAAAATGCATCTGATTTTCTACTAAGAGATTAAGAATTGATAATGATGGTGAATATGTTAATAAAGAGTTTGATTCTTTTTGTATTAATTATGGTATTAAAAAGAAATTAACAACTTCCTATTCCCCTCAGTAAAATGGTATTGTTGAAAGAAAAAACTACACCATCATAGAAATGGTTATAACATGTTACAATCTACAAATATTCTTAAAAATTTATGGGCCGAAGCCACAAATAATACTATGAATATTCTAAATAGAATTCATAATTAATCTTTTCATTTTTATACATCATAAATACATGTATGCATATAACATTTCGTTTGTTTTGATAAAATTATTTTATTGTTACTTTAGAGATATTAACTATATTGATAGTGTCTCATCTACATTATATTTGTTAGTAAAATGATTTAGTATTGATTCTTAAAAATAACATATTAAAATTATATCATAAAATATATGTTTGCCTTAGATGATAAATTAAATAAAGTGTGTGTGTGTGTGTGTGTGTGTGTGTGTGTGTGTGTTATGATTATTTCCAATTTAGATAGCATTGAAATACATTATATGCATAACGTGATGCTTAATTTGACAAAATGATCATGTTTTAGTTGTTACATTTTGTAAGAAGATCATGCTTAGTGAGTTTGTATCTTTTATGTTTGAATTGCTTAGATACTCTCATTTGATTGTTTTATCATTTGATTGTTTATACTAACATTCGTATATGCTTTGTTTGATAATAAGATATGTTAATAAATATAAAGTGTAAATAAATTTTATATTATTATCTCTTCATCATTTACTTTACTAAGCATTTTATTCACACATATCTAAACTTATTTGTTCTAGTCTCATATCTATTTGATTGGATGATGGCATTTCATGTTAAAATTATCCATATTTGATGTATGAGAGGTTATACCTCAATATTTTGTTGAAACATATTAAACTTGAAAAGTTTTTGATAAAACTCAAATGATAAAATGAGTTATTTCTAATTAGATATCTAATGTTTGGTTAAACTTAGTATCATATTATTAGTAAATTATTATTTGTATATCGCATGATAGTTGGAGATGCTCATCTTGTCAATATTGGAGATGTCCAATAATGAATTGCATATAATAATTTGTGATCAAAATAGTGAACTTGTTTGCCTAAAAAAATGATATGATTGTTTTAAAATATGTTTTACCATAAAAAAACATATGTCATATTTTTATGTATGTTGTTATTGTTATGCTAACCATATTATGCTATCATGAATATTTTTTTGGATGTGTTTTAAGTTTTATGTAGGTGCACAACACCAAAGAATTAAACATATTGAAGTTAATGTATATTTCGTCCAAGATAAAGTCTTCAATGGTGATATTAATTTATAGTTCTATCATACAGATGAATGAGTGGCAAATATCTTCATAAAACTACTTGGTACTATAAATTTTTGTTAGTTTCATGCAATGATGGGCTTTTCAGAGTTCCCATTAAGAGAGAATATGCATGACAATTCCACTTCCTGACAACCATGTGTTTCTTCTTCTTCTCTATACTTATACTCATTGTAAAACATTGTAAACTTCGTGTCAAAGTTATGTGATATGATTAAACTTTGTGTGGAATTTTTACTTTTGTACCCCAATACATTAAAAATTATAAGTTGTAATAGAAGTCTTTATGTTATAAAAGGCTCCAAATATGCTTAAATAATTATTCAAGAGAAACTGTGAGATGTAGTATCACAATCATGCTAGCCTAAACTTACTTTTAAGTAGTTTATGGATTATACTTCCTTTTTTTCAAAAAGTGGTGTTTGGCATGATGAAGATTTTTTAAATCCTTCAATTGTGTACATAGTATAATTTTTTTATTAAGGTGACTATGACATTTATCCCCACTTAGCATTAAGGGGGAGTGTTAGAACAATTAATCTTAAGTGGGCCTATATGTCCCTTAGCCTTAGTAATTATTAAATAATAAATAATATATTATTTTTTAACTCGAGGTATAATCATCGAGTAAATAAATAATCATATTATAGTTATTTAATATTACTAAATATTAATTAATTAGTTTATTTCAGGATGGACGCACCTGTTAATTTTACAATGGTTACCTCCCTTGATATTTCACTATAAATAAGGATTTTACCCTATTATGAAATATATCATGAATATGAAATTATTTAATCATATTCAATTTGTGAGTTTTGTGTAAGCACAAAGAAATGAGATCTAAAATGAATTGTATTAGGGTTGGATTAGTTTTTTATATTTAAAAGTTATCATCTTATGGGTTTTTTATTGCTTTGAGGTTTTTTCACCTAAAATCTTTGTGTTGTGTTGTCTTGTGTTTTGTCATTTATATACACTTCTAGATCCATCTTATGTATTCATATTATATTTCATTTATCTTTTTATATGTAACCAATTTAGTCATAGAGCAAGGCATTGTAGAAGGCCTCCAAGGATGAATATGCATGAAACTATGAGGAGAGCCATCAGTCAAAAGGAATGGGTCATGATGTGTTTCTATTAAAAGGAATATTGTTTTTCAATTTTCAAAAGATTGATCTTATTGAAAAGTATTATAAGCATGGATTCTCAAGTCAAAACAAGAAATTTGAGACCCCTAGAACTCTTATGAAGGATTCTTTGCCTCTTTCATATGTTTACACAACTTTATACACTTTTTCATGCTTGTACTGACACAATTCACCAGGATTTACTATGATTTATGCATACACCTTCTCATAGGGCTAGACTAGGCTTCTCAAGACACCTAGAACTCAATATTATGTTTACCTTGTATCTTGATCTTGAAACATGTCATCAATCTTAGAAAAGTTACCAGGTTTCCATCAAAATCTCTCTTTTCATAAGACACCTTGTCATATACCACTTCACCATACATGACATCAACTTTGATTTTGATATCAATGACCTCTATTATGATCTTGAGATCAATGCCACAACACCAAAAATAGGAACATACCTCAATATTCCAAAACTTTTTCTTTGTCAAGTCAAGTCTACAAGTCACCAAATCACGTATAACAAACAAAAGGGGTTATATTAATTGGGTATCTCCCACTGTAGTCTCAAATGTGTGATCATATTTTGATTTATTTATAAAATTACCATATTTAGTAATAAAAACCCAAGAACGTAAACAATATTAAAGGAGGGGATAAAAGAACAATCAGATAATTAAAAAGAATTCTTACCATCCTTTTGTCTCTAAGAACTCTTTCCAAGATTTCTAATTTGATTTGAATTCAAAAGTGATTAGATGTGGATTGCTTGACTTGAGTTTCTAAGTGTCTTCAATGGTTTCTTCAACTTGTTTGATGGATTGACAAGAGTATGACGATGTTTGATAATGGCTAGCTATGAGATTATAATAGAGGATTATAAATTTCTAAGTTAGCTTGGCCATATCCCAAGCATGGATTATCTAAGATGGTGGAGAATAATTTAGAAATTTTAAATTATTTTATAAGCCTATAGTTTAGAGACTTCTAGAACTTTGGAGGAGCTTCCCTAGTTCTAGAGGTTTCTTGACTAGTTTAGGGATAATAGAGGTTTAGGTGGGATTTAATGAGGTTTAAGATTCATAGGGGTGTAGCAAAGGCTAGGGTGGTAGTGTAGCTAGGATGTAGGTGAATAAAAAAGAATTTTAAATTGTCAAGTGGGCTAGTGGGTAGATTAGTAGTTAAGTAAGTTAGTTAGTAGGTTAATGGGATAATTGATTGGTTATAAGGGTATGTTAAGATTCATGAGATGTAGAGGTAGGAATTGGAATACTATTTAATTGGTTATAGTTATGGTTATGGGTTAAATTGGTGGGCTTAATAAGATTATTAGAGTGAGAAAATTTAGATGCATATAAAAGGTGCATAATTTTGAAGTAAATAATTTGAAGGTGTAGCATAAGTGCATGTAAATTGATTTTGATAAGGTGTATTTATTTGGGACTTAGCTAATATGTGTTGACCAAGTGTGTTGGATTGTGTTTATTTAGATAACATAGTTGAAATATTAGTTATTTCTTTTGAAGGAGATGAATAAATCCTAGAAGTAGATGAATTTAGAATTTTTAAGTGAGGTAATTTGGATAAAGAATGGAAGTTTGATAATTGAGGTCTAGAAGTTATATCAATGGAAATTGAACAAGTGTATAATTGTGTCATTTGATTAGACACATTTGGTTTAGTAGGTTGTGTTGTTAAATTGGTTGGAATTGTTTTTATGTGTCCCGATTATGTAAGATGAGATAGGTAAGAATCTTGAATAATAAAAAAAGTTGGAAAATTATTATAATCTAAAGCTGGATAATGATTGATATAAAAGACTACTCTCCTCATATTATTCATATTGATGACATTAACATCAATAACATTAGCATTGGGATAAACATAAGTTTTGACATTATTGGTAGTGGGAAGTAATAGGTAGTACTAGCTTGATGATTAGGAAGGAATCCCTATAAATAGCTAGGTGAGCATTAGCTTGATTAAGGGATACATGTTAATTTTTGGTTTCATGAATCTTGGCTTCCACCTCATAAGCTTGTTGACATGTAGTATGAGTGTTTCATGATCAAAATTAGGCCCAAGAAGATATTCCATAGAAAAGGTTCTTATTTGGTGACAAATTTCATGAGAATGGCCCCAACTTACCTGATACTAACATAATTTGTGTGGATCATACCAATGTTTGGTATGGAGAGTAGGATCAAGATCTTGTGGTGAAGGCCTAGGAATATTCTTTTGAATCTCTAATAAGGAAAGTGGTTTATGAACCTCTATATTATTTACTTAAGAAAATGTATAGCTAAGATGTGGATTGTTAGAAATTGATGGTGAAATAATAAGCTCCATGAAACCACTAGGAGTAATGTATTGAATGGTGTGTATGGAATCATAGGTATCCATAATACCATAATTTATTACATGTTTATTCTTAGCTTTCATAAGCATTTGAGTTCTTGTGGGAAGGTACAAATTTTTTAATTGTCGTATAAGAAGATATTGATGTTTTTCTTGGTCAAGGGCTTCTCATAAATATTTTGGAGAAAGATTATTAACACGATATTGTAATTTAGTGTGAAGATCATTAGTGAACAAATGGAAAATATTGTCATTTGACATGTTATGCTTAGTTTTATTAGATAATTCCTTCCATCATTTAATGAACATTTGGGATATTTTGGATATTAATTACTTACAATCAATAAAATGAGCTAGGCTAGTTTCAAAAGATCATTAATTTGGAATTCTTGAATCAATGCAACTAAGTATTACAAACTAGAGATAGAATGGGTTTTGAGTTGATTAAACCAATCTAAAGTGTCACTAAAAAGGTTTTAGCTAAGACTTTAGTGGAAACAAAGGTATTAAATTTAACCTAATATTTATATAAAGTTTCTGAAAGCTTTCAAATGCAAATCTGGATGAGTGGATCCATTATAATTGATAGTGGGAACTATGCCACCTATGTCAATGTTTGTAATTTGATGAACTAGGGGTTCATTTTTTAAATATTTAATAGCCTTGTTAAGAAGTGGTGGTTGGAATATAATATTACTATGTACATTTTTAATTGGGGGTGAGAGGGAATTAATATTTTACAATCCCCATTGAGCAAGTTGAGGATGATTTTGGAAATGCATTAATTGGTTTTGAATTTACATCATTTGATTGGAACTATTAGTTTGAAAAGTGTCCATTTGGTTTAAGGTTTGTAATAAAATTTGATTAGTGTTAATATAGTTTTGACTAGCAAAAGAAGCATCAGATGCATTAGCAATATGAGAGGCACTGATAGTTTGAGATGTACTAGTAGTTTAAAATTTACTAGTGGTTGCATTAATTTGATTATTAATGTGGGAATTTTGAATAGACCCTCTAAAGGTCATGGATGTCGTGCTTATGGAAATGGATGGCATGGTAGATGAAAAGGCATGGAAAAGGAAGACATGCTAGCATAGGAAGGCACGAAATAGGAGAAAGGTGTAATGGAATTCATAAGGTGACTTTTCCCAAATCTTATAAAAAAAACTAGATGAAGGTGAAGGTTGATCCCCAATGTGAAGTCCCATCATGAGGTTATAGATTAATGTAATATCTTTACCCTGATGTTGAGTGCTTTCATTTATTAAAAGGATCCTTTTAGCAATATATTCAATATCACTTTAATCATTTGCCGTAGGTATGAATACATGATTAAGGGAAGGAGGACAAGGAGTTCCATAATTGGTGGTTCTAGTAGTAACATAGATATTTCTAAGATCAAAATTATATACCACATGATAAGGTATATGCATCTTAAAATATTTATGAAGATTAATAAGACTCATCATGTTAGCCTAATTTTGTTGCTTAGCTTTGTCAAACATGTATTGCATGATGAATAGACTAATAAAATAAACTTATTTAGATGCCTACTAAAAAGGTAAAATTTAACAAGCTAAAAACCAATTAGATCGATTTAGTTGATTTAGTTTGGTAAATAGGATAAATAAATAGCCTAAAAACCTACTAGATCGAGTTCGTTAATCTAATTGGTAGAAAGAATAAAAGAATAGTCTAGAAACTTACTGAATCGAGATGGTCACTCTAGTTGGGTAAACAAGATAAATGAATAGTTTATAAACCTACTCAATTGAATTGGTCGATCTAGTTGGGAAAATAAGATAAAAGAGCAGTAAAAAACTTACTAAATCAAGTTGGGCAATCTAGTTGGGAAAAAAGGATAAATTAATAGTTTGAAAACCTACTAGATTGATATGTTCAATCTAATTGGGCAAACATGATAAAAGAATGGTATGGAAACCTACTGGATTGAGCTGATCGATCTATTTGGATAGACAAGATAAATGAATAGTTTATAAACCTACTAGATTAAGTCAAATAGTCTAGTTAGGCAGATGTGATTAAATAATAGTTTAAAAACCTACTGGATTGTACTAGTTAATCTAGTTGGAAAAATAAGATAAATAAATAGTCTAAAAACCTACTAGATTGATATGGTTGATCTAGTTGGGTAGACAAGATAAATTAATAGTCTGTAAACCTATTAGATTAAGATGATTGATCTAGTTGGGCCAAAAAAAATGAACAGCATACTAAATCGAGATGACCAATTTAGTTCTATAGGCAAGCAAAAATTTAAATTGTTTAAAACTAGATGATTTAGTTTAAAAATAAAAGTAAAGTAAGCACATAATATAATACTGAGTCATGTTGGTCAGCTTAGTCTATTCACACACAATCATCTAGATTGAGTTGGTCAATCTAGTTGAAACACATAGCACAAAATTGTATCAACGCTAGCTAATACAGTCTATAATACAATAGAGAATTATAAGTAACAAGGAGAAAATGTAATTTTTTAACTACTAATAATAACTAATTACCTAAAAATAAGATCATGAAGTTATACTAAAAGGTTATGTTTGACAATGTAGACTTTTAAATATACAGGCTTGTGCGTTGGATAATGACAACCAAATGTTTTAGAGTGCTAACTATGAAGAAAGTGTCATTCTTATAGCCCATTAAACCTAGTTTCAAGGGTAAGATGGAAGTATCTTCTTAGTACTAACTTCTAATCAATTCACCAAAAAGTAAAGTGGATTGATGGATTCCTAAGATTCAATATAAAGAGAAATCTTACGTGTTTCTAAAATATCATGAGGTACGTTTTTAGCTATGTGTTATGACTATGAGTATTGGGGCAATCCCCTCACACCATGATATATGTAAATGATAGACAAGAATCGTAAATAGAATATTTCATCATCTTTCATAATAGTATTTAAGTATTTTAAAAAAATTTGGTACATAGTTTCTAAGGAAAGCCAAGTAAAATAAAATTAAAGGCAAAAAAATATTTTTTTGAAAACCAAATTGTAATTTATAAAACAAAATAAACAAGCAGTCAACTATTTATTTCAAAAATGAAAGTGATTTTAATTAATATAAAAATAGAGGTTATTTTCCTTTTCTTATGCTAAAAATGAAAATACACAAAACAAGATCGAGTAAGTTGATCTAGTTGAGAAAATAGTAGAGAACAAAATTGAGTTGGTCAACATAGTCTATTGAAAAATCAGGCCCAAACAAACTAAATCGATCAAATTGATATAGTTTGATGGTAAAAATCATAGACATAGAAATATATTGAACTAGTTGATTTAATTTATTGTGTGGGTATAGTTTGATAGAACTGACAACTAAGAAAAATAGTAAGGACATTTTTTAATTTCAAACTAAAAAGTAAGAATTATAAATTGATTACGATCGACAAGATGAAAATGTTAAGCTATTAGAATGAACCTAGAAGATAGAACACAATTGATTAGGTTGATTTAATTATCTTGTTTAAAGTGTTTAATTTCTACTAACTAGGTTTTTTAGGTGGGATTGTAATCTTATAGATACAAAAAATGACTAGATCGATCAGCTTGATCTAGTTAACTAAAATAAAAATGTGTATTAAGAAAATAGAATTTAATTGACTAGTTTGATCTAGTTTATTATGAATAAAAATTAAAAACTCCATGGTTAGATTCACGTCAAGTTCACCAAATGTATGCAATGAATTAGGATGAATCTACAACTTATCCTAATTAGTGAATTATAAGCATAGAGAAGATAATACTACCAACAACTCATTGCATAGATATTTATATTAGGTCATGACCAATTTGGATCTAATAAATGTATCTTAGGGATCTCTTATTACACAACACCACTAGAGAGGGTTCCAAAGCCTCTAGTTAAGTAGCATCACACAATAACCCTAGCTAGGTCTATAATACATAAAATAAATATAATTTAGTGGTCACTAAAGCTTATGGCATAAAGGGAATAATTAAACAAACAAATCATAACATGCAAAGGAAAACTCTACTCAATTTAATGTAGAGGTGATTCTAAGTAAGCATTAAAACATTCAACCTATTACTCTGTGCAATATCCATCTAATAAAATGAAAGATTAAGATTTAGGAATACTTGCCTTGGATAAGTTTGTCATGCCTCAAACTCTCCCTTGGCCAATGGTGCTTTGTAAGAGGTTTTTATTGCTTTGTAAATATTACACTATAGAAATTAACTCTAGGCTAAAATATTCTTACTTTGCATCCAAGACTTTCTCACAAGACAAGAATCTTTCCTTCTAAGGCAAAACCCTAAGCAATCACTTCTCAAGTGTAGAATTTATAGAATTATGAGTTGTAATATGTGAAAATGAATGTTATTATTTATTGGCTTGAATTTAAGCATATATATATAGCCAAAAATTGACCCTAAACCCTTCCAATAGTTTAATCAACAAGATCAACCAACTCAATTTTGCTAGGTTGAAAAAGTAGTCGTTAGGTCTCGAACTAGGTCAGTCGAGCTGCCTTAGTTATATAATGTTTGGATTAACTTTTGCAATAAGATATTTTGGCTCAATTTAGTAGAAAATTTAATAAAATTGATATTTGCTTAGTGAAGGGATATTTTGAAAGAGGAATTGCTTAGGAATGTGAATAAATAAGATTTAATTTTTTAAGGAGCTGGATAAAAGTGACTTATAGTGGGTTTAAGTATTGATATAGGGACCAACAATCTTGCAAAGCACCAAAGGTTTGCCCACCCCTTTCTCAGTACACCCTTTAAGGCATGCACTAAGAGAGATTAAAGTGCAACAGGTTCCTGTGAGAGAAAAAACATCAGTAATAATAAAGTATAAAAATATTATGTTTATACAAGAATAAGGGCCTTGATTAAGTTCATATTTTTATATTTTATTCAAATATAATTCTATTTTACCTTAACTTAGACAAAGACTTTAGTAATCTATATATATATATATATATATATATATATATATATATATATATATATATATATATATATATAATAACATATATACAAGAATATGCATTCATGGGTATATGCATAGGAATATAAAAAATGTATATTTTTTCATATACATAAATCCTAAAATAACTTCACCAAATTTTATAAATGTGAACACTTCTTTGGTGGAAGTAGTTGGTTAATGCCCTTCTTTTCCTAGACTAGTAAAGATAAGGAAATAAGGAAAGTTTGTGTGTTTATTTAAAAAGGGATTGCATGGAATATGTCTACTTTTATGACCCATGGAATGTTTTTCATGTGTTATAATAAATACTTAAACTGCTCTATTAAATAACTTGTGATGGTTTGGCTTATTAGTTTACTCAGAAATGTGTGCTAGATGTTTTATAGTAATTATATTAAATTATATTGTAATGAACTTTATGGGATGTTGTTTTGGCATGATGAAGTCCTTGTTTAATTTTTAAGTGTTCTAAGTAACACTAAGGCTATTCTATTATTGAACATTGTGAAGTTGAGTTGGCAATGACAAATTCCTTCTCTTTTTTATAGTGAATAGAATAACTCATAAAAATAAGAATCTTGGCTACTTATCTTATGAATTTTGTGGACTTTATAAGTTTTCCTTTTCTTTATGATATTTATTTTTATATTTAAGGGTGTATATATATGATTATTATATTTCAATATTCATTTAAATATGCACACGGATGCACACATAATTAGTTGGATGTGTAATTAATATAATTAGATTGTATTTTATTGAAGGGATTTCTTTTTTTGATAGATAGAAGTTAAAATGATAAGAAATAAAGTTTTAATCATGAATCTTTTTATATTTGTTTCTTATCTAATAAAAATAAACAAAGAATTAAGGAATTGAAGGGTTTAGTGAAAACACATTTTAAACTTACTCCTTGATTTGAAACTATAATCGAGACAAAATTAGAACTTATAACCTTACTGGGTCTCTTAGAAGTAATATGAACTCAAATCAATATATCAATGGAAATCTTTAGTTGAATTTTGATTTGAATTTCAATAAATTGTCACTAAGAATTGAAACTTGGCATGTATTCAGGTTTCTTAGTTCACTAGAGATATTGACAATGTTCTAAGGAATGCATTCATTAATGTTATTAAAACTATGTGAATATTTCTTAGGCTTGAGGAAGTCTTTGATTGACTACTATGTATCTAGGAAACATTTATATTATTTTTTCATTCAACTTTGTGAAGGTTGAAATGGCTTGGATAGGAGTACTTGTCTTTTTCGTACGGAATAAAATAAATTAAAAAATATGAAAAATTATTTGTTGACTATTGTTGAATTTATAAATTTTTATTTTGTGATGTTTATTCTAATATATGTTTAGTGATGAGCCCAAAAAATGTCCCTCATTTTGTTGGGTGAATATTTTGTCAGCCAGCTAACTGGTGACCAAAATAGTTCCTATCACCACAGCATAGGGAGATTGGTCATCCAATATTGCAGGTTTACCACATCCAAAGGGGAAAAATCTCTCCTCTCATCAAGGGGAGGTTCCTTATAAATATGTAGGAGCTATATACAATATAAATAAGCAAAAAATAACACATGGGGGCATAATAGACCATTCATCTTTCTTCTTTCAGAGATGATACTCATAGACAAAGGAGAAAATCTTGGTGGAAACACTGAAGGCACTTCTCTTCTTTCAGAAGTGTTCTTGCAGGAAACAGTAGGAGTTTCTTTCAGGTAGTAAAAGTAACCAGTGACAAAGGGCGCAATAACCAGCAGGATGAAATAAAACACAAAGTTTCCACCTCAACTGCCCAAAGAGTATAACACAAAGGATAATGGGGGCACAAAGTCATCCCAGAATCCTCAACACAGAAAGAAAAGGAAAAACACATGCTGAAAACAATTGTGAAAGCACAAAGTCTTCTCACAATTGGCTTCAGGACACCTCCCTTTTTACCTTCACTAATTCTGCTTATCAAATTAAATAAATAAGAATGCTTCTATGAAATAGACATAAGAACAATTTCCTAAAGTAGCACAAGCCAAAACAGCACAAAGTCTACAAACAACTTGCTTTCTCATTCAGATAAAATGAAATGAAATTACAATCTGAGCTCAAAGTCTCAGTCTTCTTCTTTCAAATGGGCAGAGTTTCACTCTTGTAAAAAAATGAAAAGTCTCTTTTACAAATGAGAGATATTACAATCTTATAGCAACTACGCATGGATTGGCACTTTTTTCCATGGGACGGCCCATGCTACAGTCAACGTCTTCAATGTGCCTTCAGTCTTGTCTAGAGAGGCCATGCTGAGAATAGTGCACTGCCATAACTATGGCATGTCCCTTCATCTAATATGTCTCTTCCTTGGTATGGACCATCTGGTCCTTTTCCAATTTGCCTTTACTTCATGGAAGAAAAATAGGCTGCATCCTTGGTTTGGTGCGCTCAAAATTCTACTCGATCCACTGTTTCACCTACTGGAAATAACTCTTTCAAAGATATTTTTGGTCCTTTGCATCGATCTTCTCTTCCCTGTAGCAATTTGAGTCTTCGGGCTCTCTTTTTATTTAATCACTTGATTCTTTCTTTAAATTCCATGCTTTATTTGAATTTCCATGGATATCCCTTTAAATTTGACGTCCACAAGACTGTCAATGGTTGCCAGCTGCTTGAACCATGTTGAACATTGAACCCGTTGAACCATTGAAAGTTCATTGGTTCATTGGTTCATTCTATCTCTTTTGTTCTATCACTTCTTGGTTCAATCACTTCTTCGCCCCTTGGTTGAACCATCTGTTGAACCACTTGTTTGCTGCTTTTTCCTTGATTGAGTCTGCCTTTGAACCTTTTGAACCTATGAACCATTGAACTTTGAACTCTTTTGGTTCAAGGTTCAATCGGTTCATTGGTTCATCATGTGTCTCGCTCAATCACTGCTTCCTTTATCTTTCTAAGCTCTGGTTGAACCTTTAAACCTGTGAACTCATTGAACTTTTTGGTTCAATGGTTCAATCGGTTCATTCAGTTCATCCTTTGAAGCCCTTTTTGTCTAAGTCTGTGAAGGTTCCTTTTTGCATCTTTGTTCAGCCTTTGGGACATCCCAAAGGGAAGGTGTCCCTTCAGGCTTTTAAAATAGTCCTTTCTCTGTCGTCAAGTGCCCCTCGCAAGGGTACTTATCCTTCGAGATGTTCGGGTGGACTTCAGGCTTCGGCTTTTTTTGTCAAGCAAAAAGCCTGAAAGAATTCCTTCAAAAAAAAATTATGAAAGAAAGTTCATGTTACTTAGCCATTCATTCTTTTCCATTTCTTTAGACTTTTTCTTTGAGTGAATTCCTTCAGACAAAAAGTCCAAAGGAATTTTGCCTTAAACATTTTTCTGAGGAAAATCTTCCCGAAAGAATATTTAGGTCTTTTTTACTTAGCCATCTGAGGGATTTCCAACTTTTGTCCACTTTTGCTCACTGCCCTCCACAAGGGCACTTGTCCTTCAGGCTCTTGGAAGACCCCTTTGAACTTCTTGATTGAAAAAATGGCTAAGTGTTGAACCCGTTTCTTTCCTACAGAGTCTGTAGAAACCAAGTTCGTAGTTTTCTCTAACTTTGAAAGAGTCTATAGACATCTGTTTGTGGATTCCATAGAAAACCATCTGTGAAGTTCATAGTTCCAAGCCTGTAGAGTTTGTAGATTCAAGCCTGCAGAGTCTGTAGATTCAAGCCTGCATAGTCCGTAGATTTCTAAAAAATCTTTGAAAAATGAAGAAACTGAATGCTCAGAACAATTTTTTGAAAAGGGGAGAGAGGATTTCGGTCTGTGCAAGGCCAAAATAGTTCGTAGGTTGTCCCAAAAATGAGTGGCATTTTTTGGGGACAACACATTTGACCCTATATTAGCATAAATACTATTATTTTTATTACTACTCATAGACTTGTTACAACCCTTTTTAACTATTATTATTTATGTTAGCACATGGGTATATATATTATGTATCTTTAATGTTTTAGTCTAATACTAGATCTTCTTGTATAAATTAGTATGATTTACATTTTAAATCCTTTTGATCCTACTATTAATAAAAGAGATTTCACTTTATAGATCTTCTTAGGACATAGCTAGTACCGTAGCGAGGAAGATGTAGTTTGCATGATACCCATATCCATTATTGTTAATTACATGTTTGACATTAGTGTTACTCACAAAAACTAACTTTTAGCATGAAATAACTGACTATTTACCCCATAACAATGACTATAGGTATTCTTCACTAGCTATGGTGATTAGTAGGTTGATACAAGTTGAAGTTGGCTCTCACAATTAATGGAAATAAAATAGTTCCTAAAAAATCAAGTATAATCTATTAGTTTCCTTTAAACCTCATCTCCTCATTGGACTGTTAGTTGAATGTTTGTATTTGCATGGTTGTAACAATTATTTTCTTGTTGTATCTTCTATTTTGATGTAAATGTGCTACTCTAAGGTTAGATGCATAAATATTGTTGTACTTAATTAAGTCTTATAAGTATAAATACAGTCAACTATATCTACTTAAGGGAGAGGCTAAAGTCATAAAGTTAAGAAAAAATCTAGAAATAAATAGAGAATTTAGAATTTCATTACTTGTAGAAAAGCTAAATCAACCCATAACAATCTCCTTATTGATATGAATTCATGAATTAATATAGTAATTAGTTTGAATTAATCTATTTTTATCCAAGGAAGGGTTCAAAACTCCAAGCCAATTAAGGCAGGCCCACTCATGATGTTTGATATGAATATTCTCATCCATCAGTATAGTTTAATTTTATATGTATGTGCATTTACATTTCTGAAATTTAGTTTCATAGTGAGTGTTGTGTGTTTCTTTTGAGTTCATAATTAAAATAACTTATAGAAATTAATTCCTAAGTGTTCATTCTTTGATTCTATGTTGATACATTTCAATTTCATTATGTGGGAAGCTTCCAACTAGAAGTAGCATTTACTTTCCTTCCATTTACTTTACTGCAACTTAATTTCAACAAAGTGTGTTTACTTTTAGATAGATTGTTTTCAATTCATTGCAATAATGGGTTAATCTTAGTTTTAATTCCTAGTATGTAACATTATATTTAGTTGTCCAAGATTACTTGATATGTACATATAGTGTTAACCCCTTGCTAAAATATATGTCTCTAGATTGACATTTAAATGTACACCTCTACACTTTGATTAATATTTGAAAGAGAAATGTAACATGGTTTAAGGGCTTAAGCATTTGATAATAACCTAAAAAAAATTATGATGATTTAGTATTCTTGTTTTTTAAATTGATTTAAAAAATACTTATTTTATCCTTTCTTAAAACTACATGAATGTTTTTATAGTTTATCTTGGTGACTTGAATGTATATTATTTTGTAAAATGTTATTGTGCGTGTCAATTTCATATTCATAATAATGGAGTGAGGTAATTGACTTTCCACTACAAATAAATTAGGAGGATAGTGTCTAACAATAATACATAAAGGACTCTCACACACGTGAGTGTCCACATATATTCATCAGTGACTGATGGTATGCTTAACATGTAGCTAAATCAAAAATAAAAGTGAGTGCACTCATAAATTGTAAGCTTTAGACTTTTGACTAGGTTGAGATTTATTGAATAACATTGATTTATGGTGCATAATGTAATTGAATGTAAAAGTGCAATTTCAAAAAACTACATTGAGCCCTAATCTCACATTACCTACATAGTGAGCATTAGAAAAGGTGTGCATATAAAAGATTCTTGTCTAACCTTGAGTTGTGTTTGTCAAAAGTGTATGAACATGTAACATGTTGAATGAAAATTTTGACTTGACTAATTATATGTTGTTTGGGTGTTGCATTGCTTTAACATGTGGTTGTTTGTGGAAAAACATTACTACAAGGATTTGATGAAGCACTATCTTGTTGATCATAAGATGCTTCTACTATTAGCTTTATTGATATTTTGACCAATATTATAGACTTGAACTTTTTGTTTATGTTGGATAATTTTATAGGAATAACATTTGGAATGCTAATGTATTTAAGTCAAGTAATTAATTTTAAAATAATGTAAGTTTCAATTTTTAATATTAAATATATTCTATTAAAATTTAAGTTGAATCTGACTAGTTTTAATTAATTTATGAGTTATGCTTATTTGAATCCGATCAATTATATAAATCGGTTCATTTCATGATTATGATTCACGGAGGAAAAATGGTTTAGCTTAAAAGATATTATGTTAATTTTTTCAGATTACCATGAAAGTTTATATTAAATTTTTATTATGAATCATTGATATGAAAGGAAGAATGATGTAATTAAAAATTATTGTCATGAATGATAAAAGGAATAACTTTAGTTGATAATGATTTTTATTTCACGATTATGAAAACTAGGACTTCAATTGATATTCTTGAATTTATATGTTGATTAAGTTTTCAAACTTTGTCTATGGTATATGAAATGGATAAGAGCAATTGATTTGATATCATAATATTATGTATGCTAAGACATTACTTGATAGATGATAGTAAAAATGCTACTCTTGACATAAATAGATTTTATACTGAATTTGAAGGGTTTCAAATTGGTAAAGTGGAACTAATGCACTTATAACAAAGGAAATCTTAAGTTTCATTAGATTTATGTTGAACTTAAAGATGTTGAACTTGTTTAATTTAGTTAAGACCTTGCACAAGGTATTCATGAATCAATTCGTAATAATAAGATGAAGATATTCATGTTCACAAACATAATTTCATTCCAAACGATTTAGAGGATAATGTGTTTGCAAAAGTAAAGTGTTTTATAACATACTAAGTAGAATAATTTCATAAAGTATTAATACCTTAGGCTCATTTGATAATGAGAATGATTAAGACCATTTTTGAAGGTTATAATAAATTGGATCTAGGAATATACTCCTTGGGGAATTTTAGAATGTAAAGATGACCTAAGACATAATTTTAGTAGACACTAAGTGTATTAGTGAACACAACAAATAAAATAAGTAGGAAATTACATAAGCATTGACAAAGATCAATGAATAAATGTGAATGCCTAAAGGAAGATTGAAGATAATAAATGGAATCATTTAATGGATTTTTTATAGGCCATTAAATAAAGAATATAATTTTTGATTGCCTAGGAAAGGTCAATAACGCCTTAAACTTAATGAAAATATTGTTAGACAATCATTCGTGAGAAATTGAAGAGGTAACAAAATTTATTTCAAAGATTTACTTGCATTTATTAGTTAATGACTTGATCAAATTAAATAAATGAATCGATATGAGAGGGTTTCTCCCAAAGAAAAAATTCTTAAACCAAACCTTAATGCCCATGGAAATAGCATATAATTGATTGTGCCAAGGGTTACAATATTGGTAACCTAAGAGCTTAGTCAATAATTTTTATCTTCAAATTTTATATAAATTTATCAATCTAATTTAATGAATTAATGTGAAAAAATGTTATAATTGAACAAAGCTTAATCAAAACTTGGAAAAGTGTAATTATGATAAGGTGAACTCACTTCTGTAATGAAAGTGCAAATACTTATAGAAACCAATATGTTGATGCAATCAAAAAATCACATCAAAAAATCAATAAGATGATGTGAAAGTAAGATGCTAGACATACTAAAATAAGTTGTTAACTTGTGTATGTTGTAATAGAATATTGTTAAGGGATAAAAAAAAATGAATTCCATTTTTGGGGGTTCTCACATCTAGTATCAAAGTGGGGTTTCAAACCTTAAAAACTTTTGGGATAGTTTAAATAATATGAATTGAGTGATATGAATTTTATATTATGAATCCTATAAAATTTATTTAGGTTGTTTTAACTTGCATGGATATTTTTGAAAGGTTAACCTTATTTTATTTAGGTTGTTTTAACTTGCATAGATATTTCTGAAAGGTTAACCTTATTTTATTTAGGTTATTTTAACTTGCATGGATATTTTTGAAAGGCTAATTTTATTGAATGTTGTTCATTACTTAACTTGTATAAATGGGGTATGCAATGATTAAAATCATATTGTCTATTGTATCATTAACTAGTTTATATGAATGGGGTTGTAATGAAAATACACATTTGTATGTTATTACATTAATTAATATTACATTATGGTCTTACAAGATTAATTTCTTTAAAAGTTGTCATTTCATTTTCATGGAAGATTATGTAAGGTGAATTGTTAGGACAATGTTTCCTAATTCTAAAATTATCTTATGTGACCTTTCTAAATTCCATTTAACTTAACGATCTTATCATTGAGTAAAGTAATATAAAACATACCTAAAAATTCATGCATTGAAAACATGAGAGAATCTAAATATTCTCTAAGAAAGGAGTAAAAATCTAGAATAGAATTTCATTATAAGTCTTAGTTTTGGAAACCAATGAACCCATGAAGTGTAAATTTTATAAATTAGAGTTTATATAGGCACATAACCATACATGTGTATACTTAAATTCATTATTAAGGCAATAACTACTTTTGATGTGAAATTTTACAAGGTTTCCTCAAGAAAATTAAGGAAAAACATATAATTGTTGTTAAATTACTTTGGCAATTAAGCAAATTTGATAAATTATTTTTCCGAATAATCTTGTATGGACTTTAATATGTTAAAAGGCATAAGATTACTAAAATATATCCAACAAAAACTAGTAGGAATGTTGTATATATGTAGTCTTAGTGTGTAAAAAGAATAAAGTGTTATAACTATTAACAAGGAAGATAAGAAAAAGAAAATTATGAATAGTTTCAAGTTTTGTTATACGCCAGTATTTATTTAAGGGGGGAGGATGTCATATCTCCTCTTTAGATACCCTATTATGTTTTGATATTTAATATGTGATAATGATTGTATTATTTATGTGGAAGCATTGAATACTTATATTAAGGATATATTGATGTTTTGGCATTTGTATTGATTGGTTTATATATCATACTTGATTAATTTGTGTAATTTTTAATTATTATGGCATGTTGTTATTTGATTCATATCATTTATTTAGTTGATTTTTTATTATTTAATATTGATTATGTAATATTATCATATATGTAATCTTGTTGTATTATAGTTATATGTGTGCCAGAACATACAAATATTGAATCTTGGTATGGGGTGAGACAAATTGAAGCTCCTCTGAGAAGGCATAGCTTAGGATTAATTTATCATGTTTACTAACATACACCTATATGACCAATTATGTTTTTATTTTTATTTTTTGGTTTATATGCTAGATTATTGTGTTTACTTGATACCATGATTTTAGTTACACATTATTGCTAATATGATTTTTATACTACATTAGTACATGGTGTACTTTAATTTTATAATGTAGCATGATTGGCAACTTGAATAAGGTGTTGCTTTTTTAATCAATTTTGGAGTCGATATGTTATTAATGTGGATAGCCAGAGTCTATCACATTAATAGCTTTATCAATTTTATCATTTGATTTTAATTATTTAACTTGTTTGAAATCGGGTTTTTTTTTTTTAAAGTAACTTGCTTGGATTGTCATAAAACATAGTTGTTTTTTTTACTATTGTTTTATTTTTGCACACAATCTCACTGAAAACACTAAATTGAAAAAAATGGCTATTAAATCACTTAAATTTTATTAAAACCTTATAGAAACACTATTCTGGATTGATAATTATATTGAGTAAGCTACAATGGCATGTTCACTTGGCAACTAGAAGTTATGAGGTAGACTTGATCACTTTTGAAAAAAAGTTATATCAATACAAGGTAAAAGGGAATCTCATTACAGATAATGCCAAATTTTCATTGATTTTGTTGTCCCCAAAAATTAGTGACATCTTTGGTACAACCTATGAATTATTTTGGTTCAATAAACCAAAATCCTCTCTCCCCTTTTCAAAAATTGTTCTGAGCATTCAAGTTCTTCATTTTTCAAAGTTTTCTAGAAATCTACGGATTCAACATGCTTGAAATTAGCAGGTTCAATAGGTTCAAAGGCTTCTGCAAGTGACTTCAATCAAAAGAACAAGTTTCCAACACTTATTCATTTCCAGGATTGGCTCGATACCTTGTTTCAACCAAAAGAATTCAATCGGCAAGCTTCTAAGCAACATTGAACCATTGAACCGTTGAACCTTTAACCAAAAAGGTTCAGGGGTTCAATGGGTTCAACGTTGTTGGAAAAAGTTAAGTGCATTTGTCAAGGTTAAAAGTTCAACCATTTCAAGGTTCCACGGCTTCGAATACTTAATGAAAAATAAAGGCATGAACCGTTGAACCTTGAACCATTTTGGTTCATTGGTTCAACGGGTTCAACGACCAAATGGTTCAACATGTTTGGTTCAAAAGATCAAAAGGACTTAGCCAAATAAAAAGAATGAACCAATTGAACCATTGAACCATTAAACAAAGGTTGGTTCAATTAGTTGGTTCAATTGGCAGGTTCAAGGGGCTGCCCCAGGGCTAAAGGAACAAATGCCCTTGCAGAGGGCAGTGAACTAGAGGCAAGTGCCCTTGCGGAGGTCAAGCAACATTGGTTCAAGGTTCAAAGGGAAGATAGAAAAGATAGAATTCCTTTGGATTTGTTCAAAGGCCGATAGGGAACATTTCCTTCAGACTTTTTGTCTGAAGGAAATTATTAAGTGAAAGAGCCATTAGACTTCAGGAAAATGATTAAGGCAAAAATCCTTCACACATTTTGTCCGAAGGAATTCACCCAGGAAAAGAGCTTAGAAAGAGCAGGGAAGCAATGGGCAGAAGAAGAACTAATGAATCGATTGAACCTTAAACCAAAAGAGTTCAAAGTTTAATGGTTCATCGGTTCGAAGGTTCAAAGGCGGCCTCAATCAAGGAAAGAAGCAACATGGATGATTCCAAAGGCAATTTCAATGAAAGCGATGGTTCAACTAAGGACCAGAAAAGTGATTGAACCAAGAAGTGATGGAACAAAAGAGACAGAATGAACCGATGAACCAATGTACTTTCAAATCGTTCATAGGTTCAAAGTTCAAGCAGCTAGCGACCATTGATGGTCTCACAGACGTCAAATTTAAAGTGAGGGAATATCCATGTAAATTCAAATAGAGCACAGAATTTAAAGGAAGAACCAAGCAACTGGCTAAAAAGAGAGCCTGAAGACTCAAATTGCTACAAGGGAGAGAGGAGTGAGACCAAAGGACTAGAAATATCTTCAAAAGAGTTATTTCCAGTAGGTGAAATAATGGATCAAGTAGACTTCTGAGCACACCAAATCAAGGACGCGGCCTATTTTTATTCCATGAAGTAAAGAAAAATTGGATACTTGTGCAGACATCAGGAAAAGGGCCTAATAGTCCATACCAAGGAAGAGACATATTAGATGAATGGACGTGCCATAGTTAAGGCAATGCATTGTTCCCAGTAAGGTCCCTCTAGACAGAACTGAAGGCACATTGAAGACGTTGACTACAGCATGTGCCATCCCATGGAAAAGAGAACCAAGCCTTACATGATTACTATACATTGTAATTTCTCTCATTATGAAGGGGGACTTTTCATTTTTACAGAAGTGAAACTCTACCCAATTGAAAGGAGAATACTAAGACTTTGAGCTCAGATTGTTGTTCATTTTCATTTTATATGAATGAGAAAGCAAGTTTTTTGCAAATTTTGTGTTGTTTTAACTTGTATCATTTTAGGAGATTGTTCTTATGTCTGTCTTATGAATGTGTTCTTATTTATTTAATTTGGCAAGCAGAATTAGTGAAAGTAATAAGGAAGGTGTCCTGAAGCCAATTGTGGGAAGACTTTGTGCTTTCACAATTGTTTTCAGTGCATATTTTTCTTTTCCTTCTATGTTAAGGATTCTGGGATGACTTTGTGCCCTCATTATCCTCTGTGTTTCACTCTTTGGGTAGTTGAGGTGGAGACTTTGTGTTCCATTTCATCTTGCTAGTTCTTATCCTTTGTTACCAGGTGTTTGTCACTACCTAAAAGAACTCTTGTTGTTTTCTGCAAGAACACTTCTGAAAGAAGATATGTGCCTTCAGTGTTTTCACCAAAATTTTCTCCTTTATTTGTGAACATCATCTCTGAAAGAAGAGAGATGGATGGTGTATCCTACCCCTGAGTGTTATTTTCTGTATATTTATAGTATATATAGCTCATGCATATTTATAGGGAACCTCCCCTTGATAAGAGGAGAGATTCATCCACCTCTGATGTAGTAAACCTGCACACTGGGCCGACCAATCTCCTTTACTATGGATGATAAGACCTATTTTGTTCAATCAGACAGCTGACTGATAAAATATTCCCCTAACAGTGTTTTTGGCGACTCCACTAGGGAAGAGCGTGTAGTTTGAAGTCTCAAGCTTCAAACTGAAGCAGATCTTTCTCTTTTCCATTTTTGTTCTACAATATAGCAACTCCACGTTATACCAGAAGCCAAAAATCTCAAGGTAATTTCATTTTTACAGAAGTGAAACTCTGCCCAATTGAAAGGAGAATACTGAGACTTTGAGCTCAGATTGTATTTTCATTTTCATTTTATCTGAATGAGAAAGCAAGTTGTTTGCAGACTTTGTGTTGTTTTGGCTTGTATCATTTTAGGAGATTATTCTTATGTCTATCTTCTTAATGTGTTCTCATCTATTTAATTTGGCAATTAAAATTAGTGAAAGTAATAAGGAAGGTGGCTTGAAGCCAACTGTGGGAAGACTTTGTGCTTTCACAATTGTTTTCAGTGTGTGTTTGTCTTTTCCTTCTATGTTGAGGATTTTGAGATGACTTTGTGCCCTCATTATCCTCTGTGTTTCACTCTTTGGGTAGTTGAGGTGGAGACTTTGCGTTCCATTTCATCCTACTGGTTCTTATCTTTTGTTACTAGTCACTTATCCTACCTGAAAGAACTACTATTATTTCCTGCAAGAACAATTATGAAAGAAGAGAAGTGCCTTCAGTGTTTTCACCAAGATTTTCTCCTCTATTTGTTAACATCATCTCTGAAAAAAGAGAGATGGATGGCTTATCCTACCCCTGTGTGTTATTTTTTGCTTATTTATATATATAGTAAATAGCTCCTGCATATTCATAGGGAACCTCCCCTTGATGAGAGGAGAGATTTGTCCACCTCTGATGTAGTAATTCTGCACACTGGGCTGACCAATCTCTTCTGTTGTGGATGATAAGACTTATTTTGCTCAATCAAATAGCTGACTGAAAAAATATTCATCCAACAGTCTTTTTGGTGACTCCGTCGGGGAAGAGCACGTAGTTTGAAATCTCAAGCTTCAAGCTGAAGTATCCTACTTTTTTCTATTTTTATTCTATAATTTAACTCCATGTTATACCAAAAGCCAAAAATCTCAAGGTGTTGTTGACCCTACTTTTGAGTTGGTGTAGCAGAATAATTTTGAGTTGTTTCCTCCACAACCTCACCTTCAATGAACTAGGAGTCTTCCTCCTAGCCCTACTAGGCCACCAACACAAGGCAGAGCTTCTTTTTCTATTGCTAGCAGAGCTTTTCCTATCTATACTCCACCAAGATTTGTGATCCCAATTTTACATAATCAAATCATGGCTCAAGGCCCCTAGGGTAACTCTTTTGGTCCACTAAATTTGACCCCACCTCTATATGAGCTTCCACGTAGTTCAAGAAAGAATTTCCCCAAATTCTTTGGTGATAAAAAAGTTCATCTTGATGAACACATTATAGCTTTCAGCATATCCTGTGGCATAATAGGGGTGAAATTTGAAGACATAGCAGTCAAGCTATTCATGGAGACACTACAAGGCACTGCTACAGACTAGTTCTACCATCTACAAGCTCAGTCAGTGACTGATTGGGACACTCTTAAAGATAGATTTGAAGCTAGGTTCAAGCCTCTAGAAGATGCACACGCCTTGTTGGCCCAACTCACACAGATGAAGAAGGAGCCCCATGAACCTATGAGGGACTTTATTACCAGGTTTGATAAGCTCAAGCACAAGATTCCCATAGTTGCCCAGCTGACACCTCAGAATCTCAAGTGTTTCTTCATCAACTCATAGCTACCTGAAGTGAGTTTTTTGTTGAGATGAGCTAGACACATAGACCTTGCTACTGCTCAGGACTTGGCTACTGAGGTAAAAAATGACCTTATCTTGGTAGGAAAGATAAGGAGAGACCCTAATAAAGGTAAATCCTCTTCATCTTCTAAATACTCACCTACATTCACCACTGACCCAATGGTACAAAATCTAGAAAATAAAGTACTAGCTCTTAGAAAAAAAATGGCACAAGGGATGTCATCCACTCCTGCATACAGAGATATGCCAAGGAGAATATTTTAGAATCAGACGTATCAAGGCAATGCTGCCAAGAATCAAGGATAGTTAAATCACCTTCCTTCTCCACAAAGGAACCTTGCCCTTGAAGCACCACCAACCAACTCAGCAGTTGGATATCTTGAAGCTGAATCAGATTTCTCATTCCAGCCTGAGTTGAATCTTGAAGATAACACTAATCTCTTCACTGAAGAACAAGAAGAATTAGCTAGTGACTCCAACATTAGTTTCTTAAATTATCAGGATAAACCCAGAAGTGAAGGCAATGTAGCTGAGAGGTCATATGTTGAATTCACCTGGTCCTAGAATCAAGTAGCTCAACAAGCTGATAAAGAGAAAGTAGAGGAGCAACCTCAACTAGCAGTTTCAATTGCTAAGCGAGGGTCCACTCTTCCTTTCCAGCCAAAGGACTCGGTGATTGCAAGAAAGGTAAGTACCTCAAATGCCCCTATGCCTTCTACTTTAAACTCACACTCCAGTCCTCCCCCTTCCAAAAATCAAAAGGATGAACTCCCATCCTCTACTCCTAGCTCGTTCTAGACATTTGACATAATTGACCATATAAAAAAAATCAAAATTCAAATGTCTGAATTTGAGTTCCTGCAGTCCAATCCTGAGCAATTAGACAAGTTGGTTCAATATGTGAAAACCAAACCATCCCTGTAAGGCAAGAAGCTGAGAAGGTAGCTCATGATCCCTCAAGGAACATACCTATCCCAAACAACCTTGTCATTTCTCTTCCTGCTACCCCTAGGAAGATAGAGCCTTTTTATGTTTCCCTGTTGATAAATGGTCACAAGCTAAGTAATTGCATCATTGATTCCAGAGCCTCAGACAATGTTATCCCTGAAAAAGTGGTTGAATCCCTTAGCCTTACACTGACCAAAACATTTGGGAGATGTTTCTCCAAGGAAAACAAGCAAGTACCATTACTGGGGCAAATTAAAGACGCCCAATTTGCATTTGTAGCATTCCCAGACAAGAGGATCAAGATGACTATTTTGGTGGCTGACGTCCCTGCATCCTGTTGAGTGAATATTTTGTCAATCAATGTACTGATCAACAAAATAAGTCTGATCAACCACAATAGGAAGATTGGTCGGCTAGGTGTGTAACTTTACTACATCAACTAGAGACAAATCTCTCCTCTCATCAAGGGGAGGTTCCCTATAGATACATAGGAGCTATATACAATATAAATAAGCAAAAAGTAAGATACAAGGGTGGGATAAACCATCCATCTCTCTTCTTTATGAGATGATGCTCAGAAAAAAGAGAAATCTTGATTTAAACACTAAAGGCACTTCTCTTCTTTCAAAAGTGTTCTTGCAAAAAATAACAGGAGTTTCTTTCAGGTAGTAAGATAAGAAACCAATTAACCAGAGGGTGTAGTAACAGTAGGATGAAGCAGAACACAAAGTTTCCACCTCAACTACCCAAAGAGTATATCACAAAGGATAATGGGGGCACAAAGTCACCCCAGAATCTTTAACACAAAAAGAAAAGAAAAACACAGACTGAAAGCAATTGTGAGAGCACAAAGTCTTCCCACAGTTGGTTTTAGGGCACTTCCCTATTACCTTCACTAATTTTGCTTACCAAATTAAATGAATAAGGACACCTTCAGAAGATATATGTAAGAATGATCTTCTAAAATGACACAAGTCAGAATAGCACAAAGTTTGTGAAAAACCTACTTTCTCATTCAGATAAAAATGAAAATGAAATTACAAGCTGAGCTCAAAGTCTCAGTCTTCTTTCAAAATGGCAGAGTTTCACTCTTGTAAAATGAAATTCTCCCTTACAAATGAGAGAAAATACAAACTTATAGCAACTACCCAAGGATTGGCACCTTTTTCCATGGGACAGCCCATGCTGTAGTCAGTATTTTTAATGCATCTCCAGTTTTGTCTGGAGAGACCATGTTGAGAACAATGCGCTGCCATAACTATGGCATGTCCCTTCATCTGATATGTCTCCTCCTTAATATGGACCATCTGGTCCTTTTCATATTTGTCTTTACTTCATGAAAGAAAACAATCCACTTCTTTGGTTTGGTGCGCTCACAAGTCTACTTGATCCACTATTCCACCTACTGGAAATAACTCTTTCACAGACATTTCTGGTCCTTTACATCGATCTTCTCTCTTTGAGTCTTCGGGCTCTCTTTTCAATCGATCACTTGATTCAAGTTGAACCTTGAACCCATTGAACCACCAAAAGTTCATCGATTCATTGGTTCATTTTGTCTCTTTTGTTCTATCGCTTCTTGGTTCAATTGCTTCTTCACCCTTTGGTTGAACCATCCGTTGAACCACTTATGTGCCGCTTTTTCTTTAACTAAGGCCGCCTTTGAGCTTTTGAACCATGTTGAACCATTGAACTTTGAACTCTTTCGGTTCAAAGTTCAATTGGTTCATTGGTTTATTATGTGTCTCGCTCAAACACTGCTTCCTTTATCTTTTTAAGCTTTGGTTGAACCTTGAACCCATTGAACCTTTTGGTTCAATGGTTCATTCGTTGAAGCCCCTTTTTGTCTAAGTCTATGGAAGTTCCTTTCTGCATCTTTGTTCAGCCTTTGTAATGTCCCAAAGGGAAGGTGTCCCTTCGGGTCCTTGGAAAAGGTCATTTTTTTGACGTCAAGTGTCTCCCGCAAGGGTATCTACCTTTTAGGATTTTTCATGAGACCTTCGAGATTTTACTTTCATGGTGGGTTCTTTCTTCTTTGATGGGCTTTTGGCTCTTGAGCTTTTCCTCTCGATGGGTTTTATCCTTTATGTCCTTTGGACAGAATGTCTGACGAAATTCCTTCAGAATATTTGTCCGAAAGAAATCTTCCTTGCCTTTGCATCTTTCCCACCGGGCTTTTGCTTTGTCTTTTGGGCGAATTCCTTGAGATAATTTGTCTGAAGGATTTTGCTTTGTCTTTTTCCTTATTCACTTTTCCAAAGGAGTTCACTTTGTCTGCTTTTGCTCGCTGCCCTCCGCAAGGGCACTTGGCTTGGTTCACAGCCCTCTGTAAGGGCACTTGTTCTTTTGGCTTTGGGGCAACCCTTTGAACCTGTCGATTGAACTGAACGATTGAACCAACTTTGGTTCAATGGTTCAATGATTCAATCAATTCATTCTTCATTATTTGGCTAAGTGTTGAATCTATTTCTTTCCTGTAGAGTTCATAGAAACCAACCTTGAGAGTCCGTAGATTTGAGCCTGCTTGCAGAGTCTGTAGAAGCCAAGTTCATAGTTTTCTCTAACCTTGAAAGAGTTCGTAGACATCTATTTATGGAGTCTATAGAAACCATCTGTGAAGTTCATAGTTCCAAGCCTGTAGAGTCTGTAGATTCAAGCCTGAAAAGTCCATAGATTTAAGCCTGTAGAGTCCATAGATTTAAGCCTGCAGAGTCTGTAGATTTCTGGGAAGCTTGAAAGAAAGAGGAATTTGAAAGCTCAAAATAGATTTTGAGAAGGGAAGAGAGAAATCTTGGTCCTATAGGACCAAGATAGCTCATATGTTGTTCCAAAAATGAGTGACATTTTTGGGGACTAACAGCTGGCTCTAGTTGGGGAACTTCTTTCAGGTGAAAACTTAAAACACAACTGAGGGGAGTAGAAACTAGAATCTATGGTGCCTTGAAGTGTGCCATTGGGATACAAAGTCGAGCTACCCAAAAAGAGAGGTTCCAAAAATGAAAACGAAACAAACAAAACAAAGCGAAAGACTATACAAATATACATATGTACAGTGGAACTCATCCGATACTTCAAGAGTTGAAGTGCTTCAGCTGTTGCCCATTGTGAGGCAGAGAAAAGACAGTGCCATCTTGATACTTCAATAGGAAAATATTTTTACCATTGAGTTGATGAATAGTAAAAGGGCCCCTCTACAGGGAATCAAACTTTCTGTGCATCCCCTTTGATTCTCCTCTTGTCCCACAGCAAGACTTGATCTCCAATCTAGAAATCATGATTCTTTGCTTTCTAGTCAAAGAGCTTCTTCACCAGACTTTGATGGGTGGCAATTTTTTCCACCACTACAGTTCTCTGCTCATTCAGCTCAGCAAGGCACATGATTCTCTTCTCAAGTGAGCTCTCATACATTTGATCTTCAATTGCCTTAGCCAATTGTAATGCTGACAATTCCAAGGTGATTGGTATCTCAACATTGACACCATACAGAATTTGAAAGGGAGACATACTAATTACTCTCTTGGTGTAATTGTGTCTACCCATAGAGCATCAACCAATGCCTTATGCCAATTCTTTTAGTTATCATCCACTAGCTTCTTGATGATAGTCACCAAATTTTTATTGCTTGACTCAGCCCGTCTGTTCCCTTGTGGAAAGTAATCAAAGGAGTGAGAGAGTATAATTCCATGGTAGAAGCAGAATTGAGTAATCTCTTGAGAAGTGAAATAGGCTACATTATCAGTGACAATTTTGAGTGGGACCCCAAACCTAGACATGATGTTCTCTTTGAGG
The DNA here is from genome assembly GCA_037957365.1 of Torreya grandis. Taxonomy (NCBI): domain Eukaryota; kingdom Viridiplantae; phylum Streptophyta; class Pinopsida; order Cupressales; family Taxaceae; genus Torreya; species Torreya grandis. The sequence continues at coordinate 450,014 of JARHVA010000959.1, read as the reverse complement.
AAATTGCATACTAATTTTGAAGTATCATGTTTGGTTAGAACTACTTCCACCCATTTAGTGAAGTAGTCTATTGTTGTAAGGACATAATCATGTCCAACACTTGACGATGGGTTTACAACACCAATAAAGTCAATTCCCCATTGCTAAAAAGGCTCCTCAATGACCACTGGTTCAAGAGATAGAGCAGCTAGCTTGGACCTTCCAACAAACTGCTGGCACAGTTCACATCCCCTGACCCACTTATATGCATCTTGAAAGAGAGTTGGCTAACAATACCTGGCCCGTAAGATCTTATGGGCAGTCACAGGGGCAAAAAAATGTCCTCCATAGGCTGAATTGTGGAAGGACTTCAGAAGTCAGCTTTGTTACTCCTTTTCCACACAATGAATGAACGTTCCATCAAGGCTCCTCTTGTACAGGCTGTTGTCCCAGAAGACAAAATTAGCAGCTTTTAGTTTGATGGTTCTCCTTTCTTTATAAGATAGGTTTGCAAAACACTCACCATAAGTAAGGAAATGAGCAATACCTGAGTACCACTCATTCGTGGTGGAGACAAAGAGGACTGTTGGTGTGTCATCCTCATCCACTTTTGGTTCTTCATGCTCTGTTCCTCTTGGCTTGTTATCAACAATTAGTTGGCATAGCCCCTTTCCATGTACCAGCTTTGTTGGCTTGATGATCAGATCAAACTCCTAAATCTTTGCAACCCAATTGCCTCTTTTCATTCCAAACTCCTACTGAGTCAGTATAGATTTCACTTTGGTGTCGGAGACCAAGGCAGTAACTCAAGAATTGAGGATGTAGAAACAAAAATGTTTCAAGGCCTTCACCACTATGTAAGCATGCTTCTCCATATTTGAGTACTTTAGCTCATGAACTTTGAGAGGATAGCTCATGAAGGAAATGACAGATTCCATACCTTTTTTATTCCATTAAACCAAAATTTCTGAAATCATATGTTCTGAAGCATAGCTGTAAATGGTGAACTCTTTGCTATAGTCTGGACAAGCTAGAATTGGAGCATGGGCAATGGCAGTCTTGATATCCTCAAAAGCCGACTTGCCTTCTTCAGTCCAGCTGAAGGTGGCCTTTCCCTTCATCATGTTGATAATATGCTTGGTCTTCTCAGCAAATTTGAGGATGAATCTCTATAATAAATTCACTTTTCCAAAGAAAGAGTGAATAGCAGTCTTGCTTATGGGTAAGAAAAGTTCTTAGATAGACTTGACTCTGTCTAAGTCAATATTTTTTCCTCCTTTGGACACAATGTGTCTGAGAAGTTTCCCCTTTGTTACTCTAAAAACTGACTTCTTGAGATTTAAGAAAATGCCATTATGGGGGCAGCATTCTAGCACTTGCTGCAAATGGCTCACATGATTTGGGCGATGCTTAGAGAAGACAGTCAAGTCATCAAGATAAACTATGATGAATTTACCCATCTCATCCTTAAAGGCAAGGTCCATTTCTCTTTAGAAGGTGGCGCCAGCATTTATCAAGCCAAAAAGCATTCTTCTATATGCAAACGTGCCCCAGGGCATGGTGAAGGCAGTCTTATGCTGGTCTGCTTCACCAACTTTGACCTGATTATATCTTGAGAAGCCATCTAGCATTGATAACATCTCTGAGCCTGTCACTGTCTGCAGCACTTGATCCATGATTGTCAAAGGATAATTATTCTTTAAAGATGCCTGATTCAAATTTCTAAAATCCACACAAAGGTAAATTTCACCATTCTTCTTTCTTACAGGCACTATATTGGCAATTCATGTGGAATGATGAATTGGAAAGATTATCTTGAAATTTAGCATTTTTTGTATTTCAGATAAAATAGTACCTGATATTTTTAGATTATAATGCCTGGTCTTTTGCCTGTAAGATGTTGAATTAGCCTTGAGAGGGATGTTATGTCAAATTTTGTCAGGCCGAAGTGATTTCAGGTCAGCATAGGAGTATGCTAGGACATCCATGTATTCATTGAGCAAAGAGGTGAACTTGAAATGCTCTACAGGAGTACAGCATTTCTCAATGCTCACCATCTTGGGGTCTTCCTTGGTTCCCAGATTTACTTGATCGAACTCCTGAGATGAGCTTGAATCTATTGGCTGATGTCTGATGAATCTATCATGCTTATCAAACAGCTTCTCAAGGGAAACCAGGCCTCTAGAAATATTATCCCCTTTTAGTTGTAAGAAGTCCTCACCTATGTCTACATTTGATTCAAGAGCTATTTCACATTTTTGAGGTTCACTACCTTCAAAATGTAGCTACTCAAAGCTATCTTTTTGCTCTAGGAAGGCAATGATTTGGCTGTCATTGTTAAATACCTGCCAATGACTGGCATTATCAGGTACACTTGGTTGAAAGACCAGCTCAATCGTGTACTTGTCTCCTTTGAAATCTGGGTGGGGGACCAAAAGAGTAGCTGAAACAGTGAATGCATCCGCCCAGTCATTGAATTCTTTGGGAACTATAGAGATGCTGAAAGCATCAAAATCTTCAAGCTGGTCCTAGACTAGATTGTGATAATGATGCAATCTTTCATTCTTAATTTGGTACAAGTTTCTTACCTAAAAAACCACTAGTTCAACATCTCTTTTAGCATGAAGGAGCTTGATGCCTTTGTCTCGAGTGGCCCTTAATCCAAGCAACAAAGACTCATATTCAGTTGTGTTATTTGTGTTGTTGAATTACAATTTATAAGATGAGGGAAAAATATCTCTTTAAAGAGATATTAACACAAACCCAACTCCTAAACCAATGGAAGAGCAGCTGCCATCAAATTCAAGAATCCATACCTCATTCGATACTGATTTTCTTTTGGATTCTTCTTCATCTGAGGGTGGAGATACTTTCACAATTGCCTTGTGCTCAGCCAATTCCTCTGCTATTCCAGTCAACTGTATTTCCAAGCTGTCATCTGTAGGAGCTTCATCAGATGTCTCATGAATTCTATTTGTATACAGAAAGTAGTTACCCATGCCTAAAGACTCAAACAAAATTTGAGCTTCAGGGGTTGAGGTCTGGCTAACCACATATTTCACTTCCTTCTCAAGGAGCAGCCTCTTCATAACACCCTTGACTAGAATCCTCGCCTTTGATAAATCCATGCTCAATTCACCACCAACATTCCTATAGAAATTCCACACGAGAAGGATGCCATATGATGCTGGGACGTCTGCTACTAAGACAATCATCTTAATTCTTTTGTCTGAAAAGGCAGCAAATAAAAATTGGGCATCTTTAATTTATTCTAGAAAAGGCACTTGCTTGTTCTCCATGGAGAAGCATCTACCAAATGTTTTGGTCAATGTGAGATCAAGGGATTCGTCCACTTTAGCAGGCATGACATTGTCTGAAGCTCTAGAATTAATGATGTAATTATTCAGCTAATGTCTATTTATCAGCAATGAGACATAAAAATGTTTAGTCCTTCCAAGAGTAGTAGGGGGAGCAGTGACAAGGTTGTTCTTAGTGGGTGCATTCCTGGCAGCATCATGTGTCACTTTGGGAATTGATCGCTCAACAGGGATGTTCTAGTTTTTAATCCATTGAAACAGTCTGTCTAATTGCTCAGGATGGGACTGTAGACATTCAAATTTAGACATTTGAATTTTGGTTCTCTTAATATGGTCAAAGATATCAAATGTCTAGAGTGAGCTAGGAGCAGAGGATGGGAATTCATCCTTTTGATTTTTGAAAGGGGGAGGACTTGACTGCAAAATTGAAGTAGAAGGCATAGGGGCATTTGGGGTATTTACCTTTTTTGAAATCACTGGGTCTTTTGGTTGGAAAGGAAGAGTGGATCCCCGCTTAGCAATTGAAACTATTGGTTGAGGTCACTCCTCTGCTTTCTCTTTATCAGCTTGTTGATCTGATTGATTCTTAGATCGGGTGAATACAGCATATGACCCCTCATATGCATTGCCTTCACTTCTAGGTTCATCCTGATAGTTTAGAAAACCAATATGGGAGTCACCAGCTAATTCTTCTTCTTCCTTAGTGAAGAGATTAGCATCATTTTCAAGATTCAATTCAAGTTGGAGTGAGAAATCTGCTTCAGCTTCAAGATATCCAACTGTCGAGTTGTTTGGAGGCACTTCAAGGGCAAGGTTCCTCTGTGGAGGAGGAAGGCAATTTTGTTGTTCCTAATTTTTGGTAGCATTGCCTTGGTACGCCTGATTCTAAAATGTCCTCCTGGGCATATCTCTATATGCAGGAGTAGATGACATCCCTTGTGCCATTTGCTTTCTGAGAGCTAGCATTTTATTTGCTAGCTTTTGTACCATTGGGTCAGTGGTGACTGCAGGTGAATACTCAGAAGATGAAGAGGATTAACCTTTATTAGGGTCTCTCCTTATCTTTTTTGCCAAGATAAAGTCATTTTCTACCTTAGTAGCCAAGTCTTGAGCAGTAGTAAGGTCTATGTGTCTGACCCGTCTAAGCAAAAAACCCACTTCAGGCAGTTGTGAGTTGATGAAGAAGCATTTGAGGTTCTGAGGCATAGGCTGGGTGACCATGGGAATCATGTGCCTCAACTTGTTGAACCTGGCAATAAAATCCATCATAGGCTCATGAGGCTCTTTCTTCATCTGAGTGAGTTGAGCCAACAAGGCTTGTGCATCTTCTGCAAGCTTGAATCTGGCTTCAAATTTGTCTTTCAGAGTGTCCCAATTAGTCACTGATCTAGCCTGCAGGTGGTAGAACCAGTCTGTAACAACACTTTGTAGTGTCTCCACAAATAGCCTGACCGCTATGTCTTCAAATTCTACCCCTATTACACTACAGGCTATGCTAAAAGCTACAATGTGTTCATAAAGATGAACCTTCCCATCACCAAAGAATTTAGGGAAATTCTTTCTTGAACTATGTAGAAGCTCATGCAGAGGTGGAGTCAAGTTTAGGGGACTGAAAGAATTACCCTATGGGCTTTGAGCCATGATTTGATTATGCAGAAGTGGGATCACTAATCCAGGTGGAGAGTGGATAGGTAAAGTTTGGCCAATAGCAGAAAAAGAAGCTCTACCTTGTGTTGGTGGCTTGGTAGGGCTAGGAAGACTACTCCTAGTTCGTCTAAGGTGAGGTTGTGCAGGAAACAACTCAAAATTACTCTATTGCACCAACTCAAAAGCAGGGTCAACAATACCTTGGAATTTTTGGCCTCTGGTATAACATGGAGTTGTCAGATTGCAAAATAAAAAATGGAAAAGAGCAGAATCTACTTCAGCTTGAAGATTGAGACTTCAAACTGCACGCTCTTCCCTAGTAGAGTCACCAAAACTATTGAGTGAATATTTTGTCAATCAGCGTACTGATCAACAAAATAGGTCTGATCAACCATAGTAGGAAGATTGGTCAGGCAGGTGTGCAGCTTTACTACATCAACCAGAGACAAATCTCTCCTTTCATCAAGGGGAGGTTCCCTATAGATACGTAGGAGCTATATACAATATAAATAAGCAAAAAGTAAGACACAGGGGTGGGATAAACCATCCATCTCTCTTCTTTTAGAGATGATGCTCACAAACAAAAGAGAAATCTTGGTGTAAACACTAAAGGCACTTCTCTTCTTTCAGAAGTGTTCTTGCAGGAAACAACAGGAGTTTCTTTCAGGTAGTAAGATAAAAAATCAGTTAACCAGAGGGCGTAGTAACAGTAGGATGAAGCAGGACGCAAATTTTTCACCTCAACTGCCTAAAGAGTATATCACAAAGGATAATGGGGGCACAAAGTCACCCCAAAATCCTTAATACAAAAAGAAAAGAAAAACATAGATTGAAAGCAATTGTGAGAGCACAAAGTCTTCCCACAGTTGGTTTCAGGGCACTTCCCTATTACCTTCACTAATTTTGCTTACCAAATTAAATGAATAAGGACACCTTCAGAAGATAGACGTATGAATGATCTTCTAAAATGACACAAGTCAAAATAGCATAAAGTTTGTGAAAAACTTGCTTTCTCATTCAGATAAAAATGAAAATAAAATTACAACCTGAGCTTAAAGTCTCAATCTTCTTTCAAAATGGGTAGAGTTTCACTCTTGTAAAATGAAAGCCTCCCTTACAAATGAGAGAAAATACAAACTTATAACAACTACCTAAGGATTGGCACCTTTTTCCATGAGATGGCCCATGCTGTAGTCAACATTTTCAATGCGTTTCAGTTTTTTCTAGAGAGACCATGCTGAGAATAGTGTACTGCCATAACTATGGTGTGTCCCTTCATCTGATATGTCTCCTCTTTAATATGGACTATTTGTTCCTTAGCATATTTTTCTTTACTTCATGGAAGAAAATAGGCTGCGTCCTTGGTTTGGTGTGCTCAGAAGTCTACTCAATCCACTACTCCACCTATTGGAAATAACTCTTTCATAGACATTTCTGGTCCTTTGCATCGATCTTCTCTCTTTGAGTCTTTGGGCTCTCTTTTCAGTCGATCGCTTGATTCAGGTTGAACCTTGAACCCGTTGAACCACTGAAAGTTCATCGGTTCATTGGTTCATTCTGTCTCTTTTGTTCTATTGCTTCTTGGTTCAATCGCTTCTTTTCTCTTTGGTTGAACCATCCGTTGAACCACTTGTGTGCCGATTTTTCTTTAACTAAGGCCGCCTTTGAGCTTTTGAATCATGTTGAACCATTGAAATTTGAACTCTTTCGGTTTAAAGTTCAATCAGTTCATTGGTTTATTCTGTGTCTCACTCAAACATTGCTTCCTTTATCTTTCTAAGCTTTGGTTGAACCTTTCAACCTTGAACCCATTGAACCTTTTGGTTCAACGGTTCAATGGTTCATCCGTTGAAGACCCTTTTTGTCTATGTCTTTGGAAGTTCCTTTCTGCATCTTTGTTCAGCCTTTGGAATGTCTTGAAGGGAAGGTGTCCATTTGGGTCCTTGGAAAAGGTCCTTTTTTTACGTCAAGTGTCCCCCGCAAGGGTATCTACCCTTTAGGATTTTTCATGCGACCTTTGGGATTTTACTTCCCTGGCAAGTTCTTGCTTCTTCGGTGGGATTTTAGCTCTCAAGCTTTTCCTCTCAGTGGGCTTTATCCTTTATGTCCTTCAGATAGAATGTCTGAAGGAATTCCTTCAGACAATTTGTCTGAAAGAAATCTTCCTTACCTTTGCATCTTTCCTGTCGGGCTTTTACTTTGTCTTTCAGGCAAATTCCTTCAGACAATTTGTCTAAAGGATTTCTCTTTGTCTTTTGCCTTGTTCACTTTTTTGAAGGAGTTCACTTTGTCCATTTTTGCTCGCTACCCTCCGTAAGGGCACTTGTTCCTTTGGCTTTGGGGCAGCCCTTTGAACATGTCGATTAAACTGACTGATTGAACCAACTTTGGTTCAACGGTTCAATGGTTCAATCAATTCATTCTTTGTTATTTGGCTAAGTGTTGAACCCATTTCTTTCTTATAGAGTCCGTAGAAACCAACCTTGAGAGTCCATAGATTTGAGCTTGCCTGCAGAGTCTGTAGAAGCCAAGTTTGTAGTTTTCTCTAACCTTGAAAGAGTTCGTAGACATCTGTTTGTGGAGTCCGTAGAAACCATCTGTGAAGTTCATAGTTCCAAGCCTACAGAGTCCGTAGATTCAAGCTTGCAGAGTTCGTAGATTCAAGCCTATAGAGTCCATAGATTTAAGCCTGCAGAGTCTGTAGATTTTTAGGAAGCTTGAAAGAAAGAGGATTTTGAAAGCTCAGAACAAATTTTGAGAAGGGAAGAGAGAGATCTTGGTCTTGTAGGACCAAGATAGCTCATATGTTGTTCCAAAAATGAGTGACATTTTTGGGGACCAACACATCTTATGGCATCCTTCTTGGCCAAAATTTCTGAAAGGATGTTGGTGGTAAACTAAGCATGGATTTGTCTGAGGCAAGGATCCTAGTCAAAGGTGTTTTGAAGAGATTACTTTTTGAAAAGGAAGCAAAATATGTGGTCACCCAATCATCAGCACTAGAAGCTCAAATTTTGTTTGAGTCTTCAAGCATGGGTAACTACTTTCTATCTATGGATGAGTTTTATGAAGTGTCTGTTGAATCTCTTGAAGGTGTCAACCTGAAGATTAGCTCACCTGGGATAGCAGAAGAATTGGTGGCACACAATGCAAGTGTGGAAGAACCTCCCCCTCTGAATGAAGAAGAATCCAAAGGAAAATCAGTATCAAATGAGGTATGGATTCTTGAATTTGATGGCAGCTGCTCCTCCACTGGTTCAAGAGCCAGAGTTGTGCTGATATTTCCTCAAGGAGATATTTTTCTTTCATCCTAAAAGTTGTAATTTAGCAACACTAATAATACAGCTGAGTATGAATCCCTCTTACTTGGATTGAGGGCTGCTCAAGACAAGGGCGTCAAGCTCCTTCATGCTAAAGGAGACGTTGAACTAGTGGTTTGTCAGGTGAGAAACCTGTATTAAACCAAGAATGAAAGATTGTGCCATTACCGTAATTTAATTTGGGATAAAATTAAAAACTTTGATGCTTTCAACATCTCTGCCATTCTTAGAGAATTCAATGTCTGGGCTGATGCACTGGCTGTCTCAGCTACTCTCTTGATCCCCCACTCAGACTTCAAAAGAGATAGGTACACTATTGAGCTAGTCTTTAGACCAAGTGTATCTGATAATGCTAGTCATTGGTAAGTGTTTAACAATGACAACCAAATAATTGCCTTTTTAGAGCAAAAAGATAGCTTTGAATGACTACATTTTGAAGGCAGTGAACCTCAGAAGTGTGAACCAACTCCTGAATCAAATACAGACGCAAGTGAGGAGTTATTGCAACTTAAAGGGAATAAGATTCTCAAAGGCTTGGTTTTTCTTAAGAAACTATTTGACAAACATGACAGATTCATCAAACAGTAGCAAATGGATTAAAACTCCTCCCAAGAGTTTGATCAAGTAAATCTAGGTACCAAGGATGATCTCAAGATGGTAAACATTGGAAAATGTTGCACTCCTGAGGAGAAATTCAAGTTCACTGCTCTACTCCATTAGTACATGGACATCTTAACATACTCTTATGATGACCTAAAGTCACTCAGGCCTGATAAAATTTGACATGACATTCCTCTCAATGCTGATTTAGCACCCTACAAGGAAAGATCCAGGCAATATAATTCAAAAATATCAGGTACCATTTTGTCTGAGATACAAAAAATACTAAATGCCAGGATAATCTTTCTAATCCATCATTCCACATGGATTGCAAATATAGTGCCTATAAGAAAGAAGAATGGCAAAATTCATCTATATGTAGATTTCAGAAACTTAAATCAATCATCCTTGAAGGATAACTATCCTTTACCAATCATGGATCAAGTGCTTCAAAAAGTGATTGGTTTAGAGATGTTATCAATGCTAGATGGCTTCTCAAGATATAATCATGTTGAAGTTGGTGAGGCAGACCAACATAAGACTGCTTTCACCACACCTTGGGGCACGTTTGCATATAGAAGGATGCATTTTGGCTTGATAAATGATGGCGCCACCTTCCAAAGAGCAATGGACATTGCCTTCAAAGATGAAATGGGTAAGTTCATCATAGTTTATCTTAATGACTTGACCATCTTTTCTAAGCATCACCCAGATCATATACGCCACTTGCAACAAGTGCTGGAGCGTTGCCGCCAGAATGGCATTTCCTTAAATTCTAAGAAGTCAATTTTTGGAGTAACAGAGGGGAAACTTTTCAGACACATGTCCAAAGGAGGCATAAAGATTGACTCAAATAGAGTCAAGTCTATTCAAGAGCTTACCTTACCCACAAGTAAGACTGTTGTTCACTCTTTTTTTGGAAAGGTAAATTTCTTACAGAGGTTCATCCCCAAGTTTGTTGAGAACACCAGGCACATTGTAAACATGATGAAGAATAAGGCCACCTTCAGCTAAATTGAAGAAGGCAAGTCAGCATTTGAGGATATCAAGACTTCCATTGCCCATGCCCCATTTCTAGTTTGTCCAGATTATATGAAGGATTTCTTCATGTATAGTTATGCTTATGAACACACACTTTCAGCCATCCTGGTTCAACAGAATGAAGAAGGTGTAGAATCTCCCATTTCCTTCATGAGTTGTCCTCTCAAAGCTCACGAGCTGAAGTATTCAAACATGGAGAAGCATGCTTATGCGGTGGTCAAGGTAGTGAATCATTTCCATTTCTACATCCTTAATTCATGAGTTAATGATCTGGTTCTTGATACAATGCTCAAATCCATATTAACTCAGTAGGAGTTTAGAACCAAAAGAGGCAATTGAATTGAAAAGATTCAGGAGTTTGATCTTGTCATCAAGCCAACAAAGTTGGTATGGGGAAAGGGCCTATGCCAATTGATTACTGACAATAGACCAGAGAAAGCAAGGCATGAAAAAGTAGAGGTGGAGGATGTGCCAACTGTCCTCTTTGTCTCCACCATGAATGAGTGATATTCAGGTATTGCTCATTTGCTTACTTATAGTGAGTGTCTTACTCACCTATCTTATAAAAAAAGGAGAACTATCAAGCTGAAAGCTGTAAATGTTGTCCTCTGGGACAACGACCTGTACAAGAGGAGCCTTGATGGAGTGTTCCTTCGCTGCATGGACAAGGAGCAGCAAAGCCAACTTCTAAAGTCCTTTCACAATTTGGCCTATGGAGGACATTTCTCTGCTCTTATAACTGCCCATAAAATTGTGTTAGCCAGGTATTATTGGCCAACTCTTTTTCAAGATGCATACAAGTGGGTTAGGAAATGTGAACTATGCCAACAATTTGTTGGGAGACCCAAGTTGGTTGCCCTGCCTCTCAAGCCAGTGGTCATAGAGGAACCATTTCAGCAATAGGGAATTGATTTTATTAGAGCTGTAAACCTATCTTCAAGTGCTGAACATGATTATGTCCTTACAGCAATAGATTACTTCACCAAGTGGGTGGAAGCAATTCCAACCAAGCATGCTACTTTAGAAGTAGTATGCAATTTTCTCAAGGAGAATATCATTTCTAAGTTTGGGGTCCCAACTAAGATTGTCACTGACAATGTAGCTTGTTTCACTTCTCAGGAGATTACTCAATTCTGTTTCTACTATGGAATTACACTTTCTTACTCGTCTGATTACTTTTCACAAGGGAATGGACATGCTGAATCAAGCAAAAAGAACCTGGTGACTATCATCAAGAAGTTGGTGGATGATAACCAAAGGACATGGCATAAATCATTATTTGATGCTCTATGGGTAGACAAAATTACACCAAAGAGAGCAATTGGTATGTCTCTTTTTCAACTTATTTATGGTATCAATGTTGAGATACCCATCACCTTGGAATTGCCAGCATTGAAATTGCCTAAGGTAATTGAGGATCAGACATATGAAAGCCCTCTTGATAAGAGGATCATGTCCCTGATTGAGATGGATGAGCAGAGAAATATGGTGGTGGACTAAATTGCTACCCACCAAAGTCTGGTGAAGAAGCTCTTCAACCAGAAGGCAACGAACTATGATTTTTGAGTTGGAGATCAAGTCCTGTTGTGGGACAAGAGAAGAGAACCAAAGGGGATGCATGAGAAGTTTGATTCTCTTTGAAGAGGCTCGTTTATTATCTATCAGCTCAATGGTGAGAACATCTTCCTATTGAAATATCAAGACGACATGCTCTTTTCTCTGCCTCACAATGGGTAGCATCTGAAGCACTTCAATTCCTGAAGTGCCAGATAAGTTCACATGTACATATGTATATCTGTATATCTTTGTTTATACTTTGTTTTATTCATTTTCATTTTTTGGAGCTTTTCTTTTTGACTAGTATGACTCCATAGCCCAATGGCATACTTCAAGGGACTACAGATTCTGGTTTCTACTCCCCTCAGATATTCCAAGTTTTCAACTGAAGAAAGTTCCCCAACTGGAGCCAGCTATTGTCCCCAAAAATGAGTGACATTTTTGAGACAACCTATGAACTATTTTGGTTCAACAGACCAAAATCATCTCTCCCCTTTTTAAAAATTGTTCTGAGCATTTAATTTCTTCATTTTTCAAAGCTTTTCCAAAAATATACGGACTCGACATGCTTCAAATTAGCAAACCCAACAGGTTCAAAGGCTTCTACAAGCGAGTTCAATCAAAAGAACAAGTTTCCAACACTTAATCATTCCCAAGATTATTTCAATACCTTGGTTCAACCAAAAGAACTCAATCAACAAGCTTCCAAGCACCATTGAACCGTTGAACCTTCAACCAAAAAGGTTCAAAGGTTCAATGGGTTCAAAGTTAAACATTGTCGGCAAGAGTTGAGCGCATTCGTCAAAGTTCAAAGTTTAACCACTTCAAAGTTCCATGGCTTTGAACACTTAACGAAAAACAAAGGCTTGAACTGTTGAACCTTGAACCACTTTAGTTCAACAGTTCAATAGGTTCAATGACCAATTGGTTCAATGCGCTTGGTTCAAAAGATCAAAAAGACTCAGCCAGATAACGAAGAATGAACCAATTAAACCATTGAACTATTAAACCAAAAGGTTCAACGAGTTCACAGGTTTAAAGGTTCAACTAGTACGATGAAGATCAAAGAGCTTAGAAAGAATAAGGAAGCAACGGGTAGAGGAAGAATCAATGAACCGATTAAACCTTGAATCGAAAGAGTTCAAAGTTCAATGGTTCATAGGTTTAAAATTTCAAAGGTAGCCTCAATCAAAAAAAGAAGCGATAAACAGATGATTCAACCAAGGAGCAGGAAAGCAATTGAACCAGGAAGCAATGAAACAAAAGAGATAGAATGAACCGATGAACCAATGAACCAATGTACTTTCAGCAGGTTCACAGGTTCAAGGTTTAACATGGTTCAAGCGACTAGCGATCATTGACGGCCCTGCAAACATCAAATTTAAAGTAAGGGAATATTTGTGGAAATTCAAATAAAGCACAGAATTTGAAGGAATTCACTCGAGGAGAAAGCTCGAAGAAATTGAAACAATTCAAATGGCTAAGGAAAAGAAGCGAAACTTTCCTTCAGATATTTTATCTGAAGGAATTCCTTCAGACTTTTTGTCTGAAGAAAAATCTTGACGAAAAAAGCTTGAAAGCCAAAGCCTGCCAAAGAAGCATGAACCCTCTGAGAAAGATCAAACCTCAAAGTGCAGCAAAAGCTGCCATGTGTCCCTTATAGAGTTGAAGTGGAAACTACCAAGTGTCATCTATTGGGACACAATTTCTAATAAGTTTCAAAGCTATGAAACGTGCCACGTGTTCCATTATAACTCAGCAGAAGCTGACAAGTGTCAACATCCACGGTCTCTCCCTTTTGTGTCATAAGGACTGTGGTAGGCCCTGAATGAGTTGTTAAGGTCAAGAGGAGCGTGACAAGTGGCATCGTCCATGTGAATCTAAATGAGTCCTAAACATTTCTATATTATTTCTAAAGCAGAGCAGAAGCTGCCACATGTCATCTTTTGCAAGACTCTCAAAAAGTTTCTAAAGCTTCTATAAGTTAAGCGAAACATGCCATGTGTCTCATTATAACTCAGTGAAATGTGACAAGTGTCTGCATCCGTATTCCCTTTTTGAAGCTGCTCGGGCAATAAGTGTCATGGATTCCATTTTTTGTAAGTTTCTAATAAGTTTCATAATAACAAAACTCATCAAGGCCAAAGAAGGAGCCAAAGGAAGAACCAAGTGACTAGCTAAAAAGAGAGATCGAAGACTCAAATTGCTATAGGGGAGAGAGGAATGAGACCAAAGGACTAGAAATATCTTCAAAAGAGTTATTTCTAGTAGGTGAAATAGTGGATCAAATAGACTTTTAAGCGCACCAAATCAAGGATGCAGCCTATTTTTCTTCCATGAAGTAAAGACAAATTGGACAGCTACGTAGACATCAGAAAAAGGACCAGACAGTCCATACCGAGAAAAATACATATTAGATGAAGGGACACGCCATAGTTAAGGCAATGCATTATTCCCAGCATGGTCCCTCCAGACAGAACTGAAGGCGCATTGAAGGCATTTAATTCAGCATGGACCTTTTTCATGAAAACAAGCGCCCAAGTCTTTCTTGGAGCGCTATATATTGTAATTTCTCTCATTATGAAAAGGATTTTTCATTTTTACAGGAGTGAAACTCTTTCCAGTTGAAAAGGGAATATTGAGACTTTGAGCTCAGATTGTAATTTCATTTTCATTTTATCTGAATGAGAAAGCAAGTTGTTTGCAGACTTTGTGTTGTTTTGGCTTGTATCATTTTAAAAAAATATTCTTATGACTATCATCTAAATGTGTTCTCATCTATTTAATTTGAAAAGTATAATTAGTGAAAGTAATAAGGAAGGTGTCCTAAACCCAACTGTGGGAAGACTTTGTGCATTCACAATTGTTTTCAGTGTGTGTTTTTCTTTTCCTTCTGTGTTGAGGATTTTGAGATGACTTTGTGCCCCCATTATCCTCTGTGTTTCACTCTTTGGGCAGTTGAGGTCGAGACTTTGCATTCCATTTCATCCTGCTGGTTCTTATCCTTTGTTACCAGTCACTTATCCTACCTAAAAAAACTGTTGTTTCTTGCAAGAACACTTCTAAAAGAAGAGAAATGCCTTCAGTGTTTTCACCAAGATTTTCTCCTCTATTTGTTAACATCATCTCTAAAAAAAGAGAGATGGATGGCTTATCCTACCCTTATGTATTATTTTTTGCTTATTTATATATATAGTATATAGCTCCTGCATATTCATAGGGAACCTCCCCTTGATGAGAGGAGAGATTTGTCCACCTCTGATGTAGTAAACTTACACACTGGGCTAACCAATCTCCTTTGTTGTGGATGATAAGACCTATTTTGCTCCATCAAACAGATGATTGAAAAAATATTCACCCAACACAGGGAAAGGGCCTATGTCAACTGATTACTGACAACAAACCAGAAGAAATAAGGCATGAAGAAGCAGAGGTGGAAGACATGCCAACAGTTCTCTTTGTCTCTACCACGAATGAGTGGTATTCAAGTATTGTTCATTTCCTTACTTATAGTGAGTGTTTTGCTCACCTATCTTATAAAAAAAAGATAAATATCACGCTAAAAGCTATAAATTTTGTCCTCTGGAACAACGGCCTGTATAAGAGGAGCCTTGATGGAGTGTTCCTTCGTTGCATGGACAAGGAGTAGCAAAGTCAACTTTTGAAATCTTTTCACAATCTGGCCTGTGGAGGACATTTTTCTATGCCTGTGACTGCCCATAAAACTCTATGAGCTAGGTATTACTAGCCAACTCTCTTTCAAGATGCATACAAGTGGGTTAGGAAATGCGAACTATGCCAGTAGTTTGTCAAAATATCCAAGTTAGTTGCCCTGCCTCTCAAGCCAGTGGTAATAGAAAAGCCATTCCAGCAATGGAAAATTAATTTTATTAGAACTATAAACCCATCTTCAAGTGCTAGACATGATTATGTCCTTACAGTAACAGATTACTTCACCAAGTGGGTGGAAGCAATTCTAACCAAGCATGCTACTTCAGAAGTAGTATGCAATTTGTTGGGTGAATATTTTGTCCACCAGCTAATTGGTAAGAAAAATAGTTCCTATCACCACAGCATAGGGAGATTGGTCATCCAGGTGTGCATTTTTACTACATCAACAGGGGACAAATCTCTCCTCTCATCAAGGGGAGGTTCCCTATTAAATATACGGAGGCTATATATATATATATATATATATATATATAAGTAGAAAGTAAGACACAAAGGTGGGATAAACCATCTATCTCTCTTTTTTTAGAGATGATGCTAACAAACAGAGGAGAAATCTTGGGTGATTGGTGAAGGTACTTCTCTTCTTTAAGAAGTAACATTCAGCCAAGAGCCAGATCCCTTTCTGAATAGTAGAAATCCTGGTGAAGCGACAGAAGGCACTTCTCTTCTTTCAGAAGTGTTTGTTCTTCTAGGCAACAAGAATCTTTCTGGTAACAAGTAACCAGGTGCCAAGGGCATAGCAACCAGCAATCTAAGATGTAGCACAAAGTCTCCACCTTGACTACCCAAGAGTGAAATACGAAGAACAATGGTGACACAAAGTCATCCCAAGGTTCTTTACATAGAATAGAAAAGAAGAACACACATTGAAAACAATTATGTCAGCACAAAGTCTAAAAGTAACTGGTTTCAAGACAGCTTCTTTATCACTTCCACTAGCTCTACTTGTTAAATTAAATAAACAAGAACACATTCAAAAGATAGACATAAGAACAATCTCCTAAAATGATACAAGCTATACAACACAGTCTATGAATCACTTGCTTTCTCATTCAGATAAAATAATATGAAATATAATCTGAGCTCAAAGTCTTAGTGTTCGCCTTTCAATTTGGGTAGAGTTTTGATTCTATGGTAAAAAAGATCTCCTTTACTAATGAGAGAAATTACAATCTTATAGCAAAATACGCAAGGCTTGGTGTTCCTTCCCATGGGATGGCCCATGTTGTAGTCAATATCTTCAATGCGCCTTCAGTTTTGTCTAGAAGGACCATGATGGGAATAGTGTATTGCCATAACTATGGCATGTCTATTCCTCTAATATGTCTCTTCTTAGTATGGACTATTTGGTCCTTTTCTTGATATCTGCGTAGCTATCTAATTCATCATTACTTTATGGAAGAAAAATAGGCTTACATTGTTGATTTGGTGTGCTCAGAAGTCTAAGTCTACTTGTTCCACTGTTTCACCTACTGGAAATAACTCTTTTGAAAATATTTTTGGTCCTTTGGTCTCGCTCCTCTCTTCACTGCTTAAGCACTTCTTTTCTCTTTGGTTGAACCATCACTTTAATTGAACTTGCCTTTGGAATCATCCATGTTGCTTCTTTGTCCTTTATAGCCCTTCTTGTCTAAGTCTTTGGGGGGTCCTTTCTACATCTTTGACAAGTGGCAAGTTTCGCTATTATGAAACTCATTAGAAACTTACAAAAAATGGGATCCATGACACATCTTGCCCGAGCAACTTCAAAATAGGAACGCAGATGCAAACACTTGTCACGTTCTGCTGAGTCATAACAGGACACGTGATGTATTCCGCTTAACTTATAGAAGCTTTAAAAAGCTTTTGAGGGTCTTGCAAAAGATGACACATGGCAGCTTTCACTCTGATTTATAATGGACACATGGCAGCTTCTGCTGCACTTTGTCTTTTTCCATCAGGCATTTTTCTGTGGGCTTTTCTCTTCAGTCGGGCTCTCTTTCTGAGTGAATTCTTTCAGACAAAATGTCTGAAAGATTTTTGCCTTGGTCATTTTCCCACTGAAAATACTTTTGAAAAAATTCTTTCAGCCTCTTTTATCTAGTCATTTCCTTCGAACAAAAAGTTTGAAGGAAATGTTCCCTATCGAACAAATCCGAAGGAATTATATCTTTTTGATCAGCTACTGCGACCCTTGAACCAATGTTGCCTACCCTCTACAAGGGCATTTGTTCCTTCGTCCCTGGGGCACTCCCTTGAACTTGTCGATTGAACCAACTTTGGTTCAACAATTCAATGGTTTAATCGATTCAATCCCTTTATGTGACTAAGTCCTTTGTTCTCTTAAACCAAATGCATTGAACCATATGGCCATTGAACCTATTGAACCGTTGAACCCGTTGAACCTTTGAACCAAAGTGGTTCAACGGTTTAATGGTTCAAGCCTTCTTCTCTTTGATAAGTGTTTTGAAGCCGTTGAACCTTGAAGCAGTTAAACTTTGAACCTTGACAAATGTGCTTAACTCTTATTGATGGTGTTGAACCTTTGAACCCATTGAACTTGTTGAACCAAAATGGTTTAAGTTTCAATGGTTCAATGGTTCAATCTTTGCTTAGAAGCTTGCCAATGAACTCTTTTGGTTGAACCTTGTCATTGAACCAACTTTGAAATCGCCTAAGTGTTGAGAGCTTGCTTCTTTTTTGCAGAGTCCGTAGAAATCAACCTGTGAATTTTGTAGAACTCAGTCTGTAGTTTTCTCCAAGTCTTCTCTCGAGCCTTGAAAGAGTCCGTAGAAATGAGCCTGCAGAGTTCGTAGTTTTAAGCCTGCAGAGTCCGTAGTTTTAAGCCTGCAGAGTCCATAGATTTCTTCCTCCAAAGTCTATAGATTTCTAAGAAAGCTTTGAAAAATGAAGAACTTGAATGCTTAGAATAATTTTTGAAAGGGGAAGAGAGGATTTTGGTCTGTAAGACCAAAATAGTTCAAATGTTGTCTCAAAAATGAGTGATATTTTTGGGGGACAACACAATTTCCTTAGATTGTCACTGACAATGTAGCTTGTTTCACTTCTCAGTAGATTACTCAATTTTGTTTCTACTATGGGATTACACTCTCCCACTCTTCTGATTATTTTTCACAAGGGAATGGACAAGCTGAATCGAGTAATAAGAACTTGGTGACTATCATCAAGAAGCTAGTGGATAAAAACCAAAGGACATGGCGTAAATCATTAGTTGATGCTCTATGGGTAGACATAATTACACCAAAGAGAGCAATTGGTATGTCTCCTTTCTAACTTCTTTATGGTATCAATGCTGAGATACCAATTACCTTGGAATTGTCAGCATTGAAATTGGTTAAGGCAATTGAGGATCAAACACATGAAAGTGCCATTGATAAGAGGATCATGTGCCTGACTAAGTTGGATGAGCAGAGAACTATGGTGGTAGACTGAATTGCTACCCATCAAAGTCTGGTGAAGAAGCTCTTCGACTAGAAGGTAAAGAATCATGATTTCTAGGTTGGAGATCAAGTCCTACTGTGGGACAAAAAGAGAGAGCCAAAAGGGATGCATAGAAAGTTTGATTCTCTTTGGAGAGGCATGTTTATTATCCATTAGCTCAATGGTGAGAACAGCTTCTTGTTGAAATATCAAGATGGCACGCTCTTTACTCTACCTCACAATGGGCAACATCTAAAGCACTTTAATTTTTGAAGTGTCAGATAAGTTCACCTGTACATATGTATATTTGTATCGTCTTTGTTTCTGCTTTGTGTTGTTCATTTTCATTTTTTTGGAGCCTTTCTTTTTGGGTAGCATGACTCCATAGCCCAATGGCATACTTTAAAGGCACTAGAGATTTTGGTTTCTACTCCCCTCAGATGTTCCAAGTTTTCAACTGAAGAAAGTTCCCCAACTGGAGCCAGCTGTTGTCTCCAAAAATGAGTGACGTCTTTGGGATAACCTATGAACTATTTTGGTTCAACAAACCAAAATCCTCTCTCCCCTTTTCAAAAATTGTTCTGAGCATTCAGGTTCTTCATTTTTTAAAGTTTTTCCAAAAATCTACATACTCAACATGCTTGAAATTAGCAGGTTCAAAGGCTTCTACAGGGGAGTTCAATCAAAATAACAAGTTTCCAACACTTAGTCATTTCCAGGATTGGCTCGATACCTTAGTTCAACCAAAAGAATTCAATCGGCAAGCTTTTAAGCAACATTAAACCATTAAACCATTAAACCTTGAACCAAAAAGGTTCAAGGGTTCACTGGGTTCAAGGTTCAATGTTGTCGGCAAGAGTTAAGTGCATTTGTTAAGGTTCAAATTTCAACCATTTCAAGGTTCCATGGCTTCGAACACTTAACGAAAAACAAAGGCATGAACCGTTGAACCATTGAACCTCAAACCATTTTGGTTCATCAGTTCAACGGGTTCAACGACCAAATGGTTCAATGCATTTGGTTCAAAATATCAAAAGGACTTAGCCAAATAAAAAGAATGAACTGATTAAACCATTGAACCATTGAACCAAGGTTGGTTCAATCAGTCAGTTCAATTGACAGGTTCAAGGGGCTACCCCAGGGCTGAAGGAACAAATGCCCTTGCAGAGGGCAGTGAACTAGAGGCAAGTGCCCTTGCGGAGGGCAGTCAACATTGGTTCAAGGTTCAAAGGGAAGACAGAAAAGATAGAATTCCTTTGGATTTATTTAAAGGCCAATAAAGAACATTTCCTTCAAACTTTTTATCTGAAAGAAATTATTAAGTGAAAGAGCCGTTAGACTTCAGGAAGATTTTCTCACGAGAAAATGACTAAGGTGAAAATCCTTCAGACATTTTGTCTAAAGGAATTCACCCGAGAAAAGAGCTTAGAAAGAGTAGGGAAGCGACAGGCAAAAGAAGAACCAATAAACCGATTGAACCTTGAACCGAAAGAGTTCAAATTTCAATGGTTCATAGGTTTGAAGGTTCAAAGGCGGCCTCAGTCAAGGAAAGAAGCAACATGGATGATTCTAAAGGCAAGTTCAATGAAAGCGATGGTTCAACCAAGGAGCAGGAAAGCGATTAAACTAGGACGCGATAGAACAAAAGAGACAGAATGAACCGATGAACCAATGTACTTTCAAATGGTTCACAGGTTTAAAGTTCAACATGGTTCAAGTAGCTAACGACCATTGACGGTCCCGTGGATGTCAAATTTAAAGTGAGGAAATATCTGTGAAAATTCAAATAGAGCATATAATTTAAAGGAAGAACCAAGCAACTGACTAAAAAGAGAGCCCGAAGACTCAAATTGCTACAGGGGACAGAGGAGCGAGACCAAAGGACCATAAATATCTTCAAAAGAGTTATTTCTAGTAGGTAAAACAATGGATCAAGTAGATTTTTGAGCACACCAAATCAAGGATGCGGCGTGTTTTTCTTCCATGAAGTAAAGACAAATTAGACAGCTACACAGACATCAAGAAAAGGACCAGACAGTCCATACCAAAGAAGAGACATATTAGATGAATGGACACGCCATAGTTAAGGCAATGCACTGTTCCCAGCATGGTCCCTCCAAACAAAACTAAAGGCGCATAGAAGACATTGACTTTAGCATGGCCCGTCCCATGGAAAAGAGTGTCAAGCCTTGCGTGATTGTTATACATTATAATTTCTCTCATTATGAAGGGGGAAATTTTATTTTTACAAAATCGAAACTCTGCCCAATTGAAAGGAGAATACTGAGACTTTGAGCTCAGATTGTTGTTTATTTTCATTTTATCTGAATGAAAAAGCAAGTTGTTTGCAGACTTTGTGCTATTTTAACTTGTATCATTTTAGGAGATTGTTCTTATGTCTATCTTATGAATGTGTTCTTATTTATTTAATTTGGCAAGCAGAATTAGTGAAATTAATAAGGAATGTGCCCTGAAGCCAACTGTGGGAAGACTTTGTGCTTTCACAATTGTTTTCAGTGTGTGTTTTTCTTTTCTTTCTGTGTTGAGGATTTTGGGATGACTTTGTGCCCTCATTATCCTTTGTGTTTCACTCTTTGGGCAGTTGAGGTGGAGACTTTGTGTTCCATTTCATCCTACTGGTTCCTATCCTTTGTTACCAAGTCTTTGTCACTACTTGAAAGAACTCCTATTGTTTTCTGCAACTGAAAGAAGAGAACTGTTTTCACTAAGATTTTCTCCTTTGTTTGTGAACATCATCTCTGAAAGAAGAGAGATGGATGGTGTATCCTACCCCTGAGTGTTATTTTCTACATATTTATAGTATATATATCTCCTTCATATTTATAGGGAACCTCCCCTTGATGAGATGAGAGATTCATCCACCTCTGATGTAGCAAACCTGCACACTGGGCCGACCAAACTCCTTTGTTGTGGATGATAAGACCTATTTTTCTCAATCAGACAGCTAACTAACAAAATATTCACCCAACAGATTTCACTTGTTAATAGAAAATATAAATTACATTATAAACATCTTTATTGTAGTGGAAATAACAATGACAGAGTTTACCTTGCATTAGAAAGTGGAATTATAAACATAGCTTATAATATAAATTTAGAAAATAACACTTGATTTAAGGCAAGGAATTATGAGCATTAGGTTATAATGTTAGTTTTCAATATTAAATGATAATATATATTATAAACCCTTTTGGGTTTGGGCACATATTGCATATGTTTGATTTCATATTGCAAATACTTTTTTGGGCATGTTATATGCTAAATATTTAATATGGTATTGAAATGGTCATTAACCACATTATGGACTTGGAATATAGTGATAAAAGCGTAAGAAATGCATGACCAAAGTTAACATTAGAATTGGTTTTTGATTCAAACAATAAAAATTAGAATGAAATATTGGGAATGGAAGATAAGATTTAGATTATTAAAGGATAAGACTTCATTATAAGTCATGAAGCTTCCTTGAGAATCTAATAAACCAATCTTAAACTAAAGTTAGAACTATGGGTTAAGGAAGAGTTAGGGTTGTTGATAGAGATTATGAGACATTAAAATGTTATCATTATTTGTTATATCTAAACAGCCATGGGTGAAACCCTAATCAGATGGAATTATGGAGCTATTTTGCATGGATTGAAAGTTATCATTCAACCTGAATTTGGTCATGGATTTTTTCAAACATTTATGTAAGGTGGTGATCTCATTATACATGGAAATGTGAAGAAACTATAATTGATGTTTTCATGATTTGTAACTACAAGATAGCTCTCATTCTTTAAGCTATTACTGGGATATTTGATTGAATTCTTTTTACATTTTTATGATTTGGTGATGTTTTTTTCCTATAAGA
This sequence comes from Torreya grandis, assembly GCA_037957365.1. Lineage (NCBI taxonomy): Eukaryota > Viridiplantae > Streptophyta > Pinopsida > Cupressales > Taxaceae > Torreya > Torreya grandis. Next base: position 427,527 of record JARHVA010000959.1, on the reverse strand, counting down.
TAAGTTTTTGTTTGAAGAGGATTAATATGTGATGTTTCCTATGTTATCTGATGGCAAACAAAATAGGTAGAAAGTGTGTTGGGTGATGTTGAAAATTTAGGAAGAAAGTGAGGAAAGTATGAGAAGGAAATATAATGAATCATGAATATGTTCAAGGGTTTTCTAGACACATAAATTAGCATTTATTGTTAAAACAATACACTTATGACCACTCCTTATACACACTTAGCTCATGCCTGATTTCATGGTCTTTGACTACCCTTCCTTCACTACTTATGCAGATGACCGTTACCTCTTAAGAAATTTTTGATTCTAAACATCCTTATCCAACTTTTCCAAGTATCATAAACTCACTTTCAGGCTGATCCACACTTCCAATATAGTTGTCTCTACTCTTCAGACAATGTTGCTCCATTTGGACTATCCTACTCCCTAGTCCTATCCAATTCCAACAACCACATCCTCCCACAAAAAAAATACTCTTTTATCAAATTAAATAATACCCAATAAGTCATCTTACACATTTTATGAGTCTTGTATGAAGGAATTCCAAAATGATAACAACAAATCCACATTTTCTAACCATTATCCACTAGATGTTCATATGATTGAAAAGAACTAGAATATATGATTTCATATTGAGATAAAAACATTTGGTTTTCCTAATTTAGAGTCCACACAACTCTATTAGCCTAGAACTAAGTTTACATACACCTCTAAAGTCATAGGTCATTTTTTAAGCACTTAATCACACTAGGTTTGCACTAGCATTTAACATTTTGTATCAGTCTTTCACACACCACCATAGCATATGAGAATTACATAAAGTTTGATTATTCTTCAAAGTATTGAAATATAATCAACACTAAACACAAGGGGTGTTTAGGTTTAACACAGTTTCAACCACTAAACATTTTTTCTATTTTATTTTGTTTATCATTTATGGTCAATTAAGCTAGGGTTACAAGGGAAAAATAAAGTACATAATGATTTTCATGATAAATCAAGAGCTTCTGCATAGTTAAACAAAATATACAAACAAAATGAACCTATCACATTAGTCACAAAAAAAATTACTCATAGGTGTAGATACTAAAATCTAATTATATATGATAAACTAGTCTTGTACATTTGACAAATGTCACTCATGGTGCAACCCTTTAGTTCAAGACCTTCATGCTGCCAAAAGGCTCATGTTCTTTATCTTGTTGTGTTTAAATGCTTATCCTATAGTATAAATCTAATATTATGATTTCCTACATCACTTGTATCCCACAGTATACATAAACCCTGATTTATATCCTATTATCGCAATTATAGATCTTCAATAACTTTATATGCTCCTGAACACCATTGTCTAGACTAGGACACTAGTGTCCTAGATCTGACACTAGTATCTAAACCTTACAAATAGTCAAATTTGAAAATATTTCAACATGTATGGTCCGGCCTATGGTACTCTTTTAACCCTATTGTGATATCATTTCAAAAGGTGTGGTATAAATACAAAAATAAATGTCATTCATTATCATCTATAAACTACCAAACAAACACATATCAAGCTCACACTTAATCATTTGCACAACTAAGTTATGTTTCCCTATTCTTTCCTATTTCTAAATCACTCATAAGGGGGATAATTACTTTGGTTTGAGACCCTCTTTAGAGTATATAGATATGTAAGTAGTGGTCATTGATAGAGGGGTATTTGAGGTCAGATTAACTTCACTTGAGCCCATAAACCCCCATTTTTTAAGGTGACATGCCCAAGTTGGAGGACCTAGGGTATTGAGAAAAAGACTAATATTCAAAATATGTGCACATTATCTAAGTTAAAAATATGCAAGGAAATAATGAACCCACTCAACTTATGAGTGTCTATTTTACAACACAAGTGCAAAAAAAACTAGTATGGGTACCAAAAGACAATTCAAATAAAAAATAGTTGTAATTGAAAGACTTAGAGTAAGAAAAGATTCAAAATGTAAAATTAGAGAAATAAAGTATTCAAAAGGCAAACCTATAGCAAGAACTGTTACAAAAAGATCAAGATGAAAGAGGAAAATTAAAAAAGGCACAAGATGAAAATGAACAATTATAAAAGCAATGTATTGCAAAGGCAATGTTACAAAAAGAGCAATTGGCAAATCACATTCAAGATAAGAAAACGAGCATGTATTGAGTTGTGGAGCTAAAAGCTTCACTAATGAGCTAATATTGAAGTTGTTGGGCTTACACAGTAACCGACATCGGTCAGAACCAACCAACATTGGTTAGGGGTCGACCGGCATCGATTAGGGGTCGGTCGGCATCAGTCATCTTCAGACCAACACCGAATTATGTGTGTTTCCAGCTTTTCTATTTTTAGAAGAACGGATTTGAGCCTTTGATTTAAGAGGTGGATCTAAGGGTGGTGAATGCATGGCTCATGAACCCTAGTGTTGTAGTATACTATATAGTAGGGTTAGATCCTCATAGCATGTAGACAATTCAATAATTAGGTTGATTGTAATTGATTGAGAGAGAGAAAGAGAGAGAACTCTTGAAGGAGAATTACTGTACATCTGTGAGGTGTGAGGAGAGAGAGGTTTATTTATTGTATTTCCTTCTGGAAGAGTTTAATATAGATTGGTTGTTTCTTGTATCTCCTATTATTTGTTGTTTCTAATTTCTAGTTACTTATTACTTTTGGTTTCAAACTGTGTTTAGTTGCTTATACAAAAGTAATCAATTGTACTCTAAAATCCTAACAACTGATATCAGAGCGTGTTAGTGTTTGTTGATTACAGAATTCACTCATAGGGGTTTTTGATTGAGTGGGAGCAAAGCAATGGCAGAAGAAAGTAAACTAAGAATGGAAAAATTCAATGGCAAAAATTATCAATTATGAAAAATGCAGATTGAAGATTATCTGTATCAGAAAGATCTATATTTACCGTTGGGTGGGGTTTCAAGGAAGCCCACAGATATGGAAGATGAAAAATAGAATGTTTTTGATAGAAAGGCTCTTGGATCTATAAAGTTGAGCCTGGCAGCTTCTGTGTTTTCCAACTTATCATAGGCAAAGACAACGGTAGAGTTAATGGATACTTTGGCAAATTTATATGAAAAACCCTCAGCGTCGAATAAGGTATATCTTATGAAGCAATTATTTAATTTAAAAATGCAAGAAGGTGGATCTGTATCTAGTCATCTTAATGATCTTCATACAATATTAAATCAATTAAATTCAGTCAAAATAGTTTTTGATGATGAAATTAAGGCTCTCGGAATCTTATGCTCTTTACCTAAAAGTTGTCATAGTTTGGTAATGGCATTTAGTAATACTGCATTTACTTCAAATATCTTGAAAGTTGATGATGTTGTTAGTGCAATCTTGAATGAAAAAATTTGCAAGAAAAGCACAGGGGAAACATCAGATAATGCTTTAAGTGTTGAAAGTAGGGGAAGGCAAAGAGAGAAAGGCAAGTAAGGAAAATCAAGGTCAAAGATGAGAAGTAGATCTAAATCTAGAAATGGAAGAATAACCTACTAGAATTGTGGAAAGAAAGGGCATGTAAAAAAAAATTGTTGGTTGAAAGATAACAAAGAAAATCAGCATGAAGGTAATAAAGAAGCAAAAGTTGCAGGTATTGTTGCACATGATACTCTTATATCTTCTTTAGATAATAAAGTAGAATCATGGGTTTTAGATTCTGGTACCTCTTTCCATGCAACCCCAAATAGAAAAAATTTCAATGATTATGTCCATGGAGATTTTAGAAAAATTTATTTAGGTGATGATGAGCCTTGTAAAATTGTTGGCAAAGGAAAAGTGCAGCTGAAATTGCAGAATGGAAATGCATGGGTGTTGAAGGATGTCATGCATGTACCCATCCTGAAGAGGAATCTGATTTCTGTAGGAAAGTTGGGTGATGAGGGTTGCACAGTAACTCTCACAGCTAAATCTTGGAAAGTTTCTAAGGGTGTACTTGTATTAGCAAAAGGTAAGAGAGTAGGTACACTTTATCCATCTACTTATATTACTGATTATTCTCCTTTTATTTTATCTACTTCAGATGTAGATGCAAAGTTGTGGCACTGTAGGCTTGGTCACATGAGTGAGAAATGAATGAATGTTCTTAAGTCAAAAGGTAAGCTTTCAGATTTGAAAAGCATAGATCTAGATTTATTTGAGCATTGTATTTTTGAAAAACAGAAGAAAGTGAGGTTTCTCAAAACTGGGTCAACAAAAAAGAAGCACAAGTTGGAACCAGCTCGAGTAGCTTTTATTGGAGGATCACAGTATTATATTTCTTTCATTGATGATGCTACAATAAAGGTATGGGTTTATTGCATAAAGAGAAAATCTAATATTTTTGACACATTTAAAAAATAAAAAGCTTTGGTTGAGAATGAAACAGGTTTGAGATTGAAGTGCCTTAGATTTGACAATGGTGGTGAGTACTGTAGTAATAAATTCAACAGTTACTGTTCTATGAGTGGAATACGTAGGGAAAGGACGGTTCCAAAGACACCTCAACAAAATAGAGTTGCTAAAAAGATGAATAGAATAATAATGGAGCATGCACGGAGTATGAGGTTGCATGTTGGTTTTTTCTTACAGTTTTTAGTAGAAGCTGTAGATACTGCAGTTTACCTGATTAACAGAGGACCTTATACTGCACTAGATGGTAGAATTCCAGAAGAGGCTTAGACAGGTAAAAAGTTAAATCTTTTATTTCTCAGAGTTTTTGGTTCTGAAGCTTTTGTGCACATTGATAAAGAAAATAGAAAGAAGTTGGATGCTAAATCTATGCGGTGCACTTTTATTGGTTATGGTTTTGGAGATTTCAAATTTCGGTTGTGGAATTTAAAAACTAACAAAATTATTAGAAGCCGTGATGTAGTTTTCAATGAGAAGGTGATGTATAGTGATCAGCGCAAGAGGCTGAATAATTTTGAGCAGGGCAATCTTGATTTGGAAGAGGTTACGATCCAAAATGAGCTCGCGGGTAAAAATCATCACTCACAGAAAAACACAAAGACCGATGTCAGTCAGGTAGAGACCGACGTCAGACAGGTGGAAATAGACGTCCGTCAAATGGAGACCGACGTCAGTCAGGAGGAACTGACATCGATCAGAGATGACCGAGATCGGTCACTGTCAGAAAAAAATTTAAGCGGATAGCAAGCTGTAAATGAGTCTCAAACACCCATAAGGAGGTCTGAAAGGGTAAGTAAACCTCCAATTTATTATTCTCCTTCTTTACACTACTTGTTGCTCACTGATGGTGGAGAACCATAAAGTTTTGATGAGGCAATACAGGTAGAATCTAAGAAATAGTGGGAGCATTGCATGAATGAGGAAATTGATTCTTTGAAAAAGAACCATACGTGGGATTTGGTTGAGTTGCCAGCCAGAAAAAAAAACACTAAAAAACAAATGGGTATACAAGTTAAAGGAAGGAGAGAATGGACAAATGAGACATAAGGCCAGGTTGGTAGTAAAAGGATTTGCACAGAAATCAAGTATTGATTTTGGTGAAATTTTTTCTCCTGTAGTAAAGATGACTTCTATTCGAACTGTATTGTCTTTATTTGCTATTGAGAATTTGCATCTTGAGCAACTTGATGTTAAGACAACATTTCTTCATAGAGATTTGGATGAAGAGATATATATGGATCAGCCGAAAGGTTTTGAGGTTAAAAGTAAGGAGAAACTTGTGTGCAGGTTGAAAAAAAACTTATATGGTCTTAAGCAAGTTCCAAGACAATGGTATTTGAGGTTTGACAAGTTTATGACAGAGCATGACTTTAGTAAATATCAATCTAACCATTGTGTTTATTTTTAACAGATTGGATAATGGTAGTTATATTATCATGTTACTATATGTAGATGATATGCTTGTTGCAGGTTCACATATGCAAGAAATTACTGAGCTTAAGGTAAAATTAACTCACACATTTGCCATGAAGGATTTAAGAGCAGCAAAAAAAAATTTTGGCATGAGTATTAAGAGAGATAGAAAAAATCACAGTTTGATTTTGTCTCAAGAGGATTATGTGAATAAGGTGTTGGAGAGGTTCAATATGCAGGATGCAAAATCGGTAAGCACACCTATGGCTGGACACTTCAAGTTCAGCAAAGAACAATGTCCTAAATCACATGATGAGTTTGAGTACATGAGTAGAGTTCTATATGCTTCAACAATTGGGAGCTTGATGTATGCAATGGTATGTACTAGACCAGATATTGCCCAAGCAGTGGGAGTTGTCAGCAAGTTTATGGCCAATCTAAGAAATGAACACTGGAAAGCAGTTCAGTGGATTCTCAGATATCTGAGAGGGACCAACAGTAGGCATTTATGCTATGGAGAGTCAAACACTTCTCTATATGGGTATGTAGATTCGGATATGACAGGTGACTTGGATAGTAGGAGAAGCATCACAGGATATGTGTTCATTGTTGGTGGAATGGTAGTTAGCTGGATTTCAAAGTTGCAAAAAGTTGTTGCCTTGTCTACTACAGAGGCAGAATACATTGCAGTCACAGAGGCTAGCAAGGAAATGATTTGGATGACTCGATTCATGGAAGAGTTGGGAAATGAGTAAGAGAGTTGCAGATTGTACAGTGATGTCAAAGTGCAATTCATTTGGCAAAAAATTCAGCCTTTCATTCAAGAACCAAACATATATAGCTTAGGTACCACTTCATTAGACAAGTATTGGAGGATGGACAGTTGAAGTTGGAAAAGATCCATACGGATAAGAACCCTGCTGATATGTTAACAACGGCGATAACAAAGGAGAAGTTGAACCTTCATTCAAATTTTATTGGTCTTCAAGATTGAACTTGAAGAGGGAGAAACAAGCCAAACATGTTTAGAGGATGTTACTATACAGGTGCAGTTGTTTATCTCTAAGTGGGAGATTGTTGAGTTGTGGAGCTAAAAGTTTCACTAATGAGCTAATGTTGAGGTTGTTGGGCTTACACAGTAACTGACATCGGTCAGAACCAATCGGCATCGATTAGGGGTCGATCAGCATCGGTTAGGGGTTGACCGGCATCAGTCATCTTCAGATCGACACTGACTTTTGTGCGTTTCCAACTTTTTTATTTTTAGAAGAACAGATTTGAGCCTTTGATTTAAGAGATGGATCTAAAGGTGGTGAATGCATGGCTCATGAACCCTAGTGTTTTAGTATACTATATAGTAGGGTTAGATCCTCATAGCATGTAGACAATTCAGTAATTGAGTTGATTGTAATTGATTGAGAGAGATAGAGAGAGAGAGAACTCTTGAAGGAGAATTATTATACATCTGCAAGGTGTGAGGAGAGAGAGATTTATTCATTGTATTTTCTTCTAGAAGAGTTTAATACAGATTGGTTGTTTCTTGTATCTCTTATTATTTGTTGTTTCTGATTTCTAGTTACTTATAACTGTTAGTTTTAATTTCGTGTTTAGTTGCTTATACAAAAGTAATCAATTGTACTCTAAGATCATGACAGCATGCTTAAAGCAAGTTTTCTAAAAAAATAGGTCAAAAAGCAAGAAACACTTGAAAAAGCTAAAGTTTAAAATGTAATTTAAAAGGGGGAAATTACAAGCCTTCCTCTCAAGACCCTTTCACTATCACTACTAACATAGATGGCAAAAAATTATAAATATTAAGGCTATGGACTATCAAAATATAAATTTTTGTTTTATGTTTTTTCTTAGCTCTCTTGTAAATAAGTATCAACAACTAGATAAAACTAATGCAATTTCAAAAAGTGTGGGATAAATTCAGTTAAGTTTTTCATCTACTTCAAAATAATTCTCTCTTACCTTTCAAGTAATTTATAATCCAAGTGCATATAATATTGTGCTTGGAAAATCATAGTTACACTCAATGGGAACAATGATTGATTAAAAAAAAGGTTGCATATAATTTGATCATGAAGGAAAGGTTACATCCTTTCCCAAAGAATGGACATATTTAGCATAAGAACACACAAAGGAAAATATCTCTCAAGAAAAGATAATAAGCACAATCTCAGCAAAACACCATGACACTTTCTAATTCTGCTATGAACACATATGGAACATTTTATTCGAGAAATGTTATTCATTTACCACTCCGCATAATTTTTTTTCTCATCTTGAGATCATTGGATAGCTTGCGCATTTATAAACACTCTAAAATAAATAAAAAAATTGAGAAAATAAAAAAAATCAAATGAAGCAAAAATACTTAGCATTTATATGTGTACTATATTTTACATATATTGTTCACTTTATGTTAGTATATAGTATATATTCTTTACATACACACATGTTTCATGGGTAATTGAGTGTGATACATGCATACATTAGATACATGACACATGAGCATCTGGATTTTGGATCTTTCTTCCACTCGTGTGACACACTACGTTGAGGGCATCTACTTCATTGATCACAATTAATGCAAGTTACATTGTTTTATGATCACTTTAAATTATCATGTTAAGCTTATCTACTAACACTCACACATGTATATACACATGCTTATATCTTACACATCATGCTAGATATGTTATGCTACATGACATTTTACTAACACACGTATATAGAGAATAGTATGATATGCTTATGTAAGTTGCTTATATTTCACCCATTCATATTATCACGACTTACTTGAGTATACTTTTTGTTTGCTACCTTGTCTCAATTTTAGAACATTTGAACACATTCCTTGCTTGTTGGCCATAGTGCCCTTGATTATTTTTTATTTGGTATGTGGGCATTTTAACATGTCCTATACTTTGATGTGTAACATTTAAACATGCCTCTTATCTTTGGGCTCCTTATACCACCTTTTTCATGACATTGATTGCTCTTGTGTGTCTAATTGATTGTTTGTTAAGATTATGCTTGTTACTCCTAAATGTTTTCATGATTCATATCATGCATCTTAAAGATTTTAATGTTTGGATACTACAAGTTTCATTGATACATTTACTTATACATGATACCACTATATGCTTCATTAATACATGATTGATACAAATATAACATGGTTATAATATCCTTTTGAGATAAGGTGACTATTATGTTGCATTCACATCACCTCAAAATGAAGGGCATATCTATGGGGGCATGTCATAGAGACATGAGTCCACACACATAAAATTGAAAATATTAGTAGAATTTAATACAAATTACATGATTCGAGTATACACTTGATTCAGAATCTTATGCATTTGACACCAATTTTCATATATTTGAGATAGATTACTTTAAATTTGTGACATATATTATACATATTTTATAGAGTAAAGGTTATATTTTGATAAATAATTCAACTTGAGGCACATTATAGGTGCATATTCCATGCAAATTCACTAAATCATATATATATATATACACATTTATGCACCAACCTTACCAAGATGCATCAATTGAGATTTATTTATTTGTATAAGTTGGCTCTCTTGAGTTGTACGATTGAGATTCAACATCCTTGATGGCATTGGCACTACTTCCCTTTTGTAGGTTTAGATAGTTACACCATTTGACTTGGGAAAAATTAGTTAGGTTTACTAGATTATGTATGCAATTTAGTTATGTGATTGATATTCAGTGATTTCGAAGGCCTTGGCACAACCCACCCTTGCACCAAATTGGAAGCATGATCACCCTCAAATTCTCTTATTCACATTTCCAAGGTTCAATCATGAACCTATCTCTCCAATGCTTCAGTAAAGAAGTATCATTACCAAAGCAAACTACCAAGGGACAACATGGTTGCATCGACACGTAGGTGTGATCCTTGCTCTCTCTTTTTTCAAGTATTTCAATTATTCACTTTTAGATTATATGCATTAATTACATTATAACATTCTCTTAATTTCAGGTAATACATAAACAAAAAATTCAAACAGGGCTCAAACAAAGACAAAGTGTGTCGTACACAGCAAGGTACATAGTTCTTTCCTTTAAACTAATACTTTCATTCTTATGAATTACTAAATTAAGGAGAAAAATGTAGATACTAAAATTTAATTATATATGATAAACTAGTCTTGTACACTTGACAAATATCACTCATAGCTCAATGTTTTAGTTCATGACCTTCCCGCTATGTAAAGGTTCACGTTTACTATCTCACTATGCCTAATGCTTATCTTATGGTCTGACCTTGATATTATGATTACCCAAATCACATGTGGCCCATAATCTATTAAAAAAAGTTGATTTATATCCTATTATGGTAGTTACATATGATCAAGTTATTATCCCCCCAAACATTACTGTCCAAACTAGGATAGTAGCATTAACACTAGTGTCCCAGATATGATGTTAGTGTTTGAACCTTACAAATGGGCAAATTATCAAATATTTAAACATGTTTGGTTTGACTTGTGGTACTATTTTAACTTTCCTATGAGATCATTTCAAAAAGTGTGGTATAAATACAAAATAAAAAGTCATTTATTATCATATAGCAATTACCAAAAAAACACCTATCAAACTCACACTTAATCATTTGCACAACTAAGTTTTATTGCTCCATTATTTCTTATTTCTAAATCAATCATATGAGTAGTCTTCTTATAGGTTTGAAGTATTCAAAGAGTAACCCATGAGTAGTATTTGTCAAGTTACAAGCTAGATCACTACATGCATTCACATATAACATATTGCATAATTGTTCACACACAAACTCACATAAGGGAGATAAAAATACATCAATATGAGGCCCTCCTTAGAGAATATAAATAGTAGGTAAGATTCATTGATAGAGGGGTATTTAATACTAAATTGACTTCAGTTGATCCCACTAACCCTTATTTTGAAAGTTGACATGCCAAAGTTGGAGGACCTATATTTTGAGAAAAAAGACTAATAGTCATAACCTATGCACACAATCCAAGTTGACAATCTACAAGGTGACAGTAAACCCTAATAGGCACAGTTGGTCATTACAAAAAAGAACATGTATTATGTATCAAATAGAAGATTCAAATTCATGACAAAGTGTCAACACTAGTGTGCACATTTCCATGGTAATGTCCAGACTGATAGAAATCAAATATTCATAATATGACGAGTCACTGTGGAGCATTATCCTATCTTCTCTTGTACCTACATTTCCATATTTGTCATCACATCAGTAAATAAGATAAGTGTTGTTTATTATTCATGTTGCTACATTTAAATTACTAATTGGAATTTTAATTTATATAATTAACATACTTTCATAGTTCAACACTGTATCTAAATATTATGAATAAGAATTATTTAATTGGCTTGATTTTAGAATAGCTTAGCCATGTGTTTGATTAGGCTATTCTCCCCCTAAAACTTACTAAAAAGTAAAAGGGTTAAACAATAGGACACCAAAGTTCCCTAAGGACAATAACATAGGTCACCCCTAGCCAATTCCAATGGCCTTGTCCTTGATCTAAGAGAAACAGTGTTCTTAATTCATAGCATCATTACATAGCTAAATAGTCAATTTTAAAATTGCACTTACAATCATGTATTCTTGTTTTCCAGCTAAGTTATTTCCTTCTAACATTTTCCCTTTTAGCATCTTTTTAATTATAAAAAAATCTAAATCAGTTTGTGTCATTTATTGCATATCTTTAACATATTTATTTTATGCAAAAGTTTATCTAAGTAGGTAATTAATCAACTATTGATAAATTTGATCAAACATATTGGTGAACCCTTTTATTGATTGAATATTAAAAGCCCTAGATTTTTCCTTGGATTTTTCTTTCTATTTTTTTTTGTTAGGGTTTAAAATCTAAAAATTTGATTTCCTTATCATGTTGGAGTGTTTGCTAGCATGCATATGTCTCTCTCCTCTTATTCTCATTTGAGTCTTTGGTAAAGTTTAACTTAGGCTTTGAACAAGTTTGTTTTGGAATGTTGGTATGATTTGAAGTTGTGTGAACCTTGGATTGAAGTTGTGCTTTAGTCAATGTTTGGCTTGAATTGAACTAGGCTTTGACTTTATGAAAACAAGACTTCAACTTTTGACTTTAGAACTAGAAGATTGACTTTGGAATTGGAATTAGAATTGGAATTTGGACTAGGTTTGAAAAAAAATAGACGACATAATTGCAATGGTTTAACAAGAAATTGGACCTTGGTTTTAAAATTGGTTTTGAATTGGAAATTGGAATTTGTTTAGCACCAGTTCAAAATGGACAACATAATGACATGGTTTATATAAGAATTATGTATATTTGGACAAGGTTTGACATGACATCTAGAAGGGGTGATGTTTTACTCGAAATACAGATAGAGTAACATCATATCGCATAGGTGCATATTGACTATGTTTTGGACATAGTTTAGTCTTGACTTGGTTTTGAACACACAATAAGTTTTAACATAACATCCAAGCAAACAACCATCTAAGTACACAATACTATCTTAATGGTAAATCAGGAGTGCATCACAATCACTGAGCCTTTAGTATACCCTCTTTAGAGGAGAAATTTAAAGATTAACTTTAATAAAATTATTAAGTGTAGCTGAAAGAGCCACCCTCTCTCAAAATTTGTATTTGTGAGACAATCTTTGGGGGCTGTTACCTTTGCACCCCTGCATCAATGAATGTTTTACGACCAAATCGGTCTTAATCTAATGTTTTTTTGGCTTACTAGATGGTCCCAAAATGAGTACAAAATCTATCGAAGAAGAGATCCAAGCCTTGGTTTTTTCATAGGGGGATACATCCCCAATTGAAGAGACCCTAGATTCCTCGATGGTGATGTCTAATGGCTTAGGATTGGGAGTTAACCCATTGCTTTCACAAAATCCTTTTTGGAGATTTTTGTTAAGCCCTAATGACACCTGCCAACAATTTATATCCCCCATCAGATGTACAGGGCTGGTATGAATGTTGGGAGATGAAATCCTAGTTGTCATGCCCTAAAGACCCACGATAAGGTAATGATACCCCAATCACATAGCCTAAAAAAGGGGAAGCTATCATTGTTTTTGATTCACAAGAATCCTACTAAGGTCAAGCAAAGAGTATACTTTAGTGAATCTTTCAGGATAAAACAAGTAGTCACCTTCACATTTCTAGGTCACCCTATCAAGGGGAGAACATATGTGTGAAGGAGCCACACAAACACACAAGTAACAAACAAAACTAGACAAGCATAAGAAAAGAGATGACTTGGAAGTAAAACAAGTTTTTAGAACCTAAATGAAAGTTGTGCATTCGTTTTAAGCCCAAATTGAAATGTCTAAAAAGATAAAATGCCATTTAACAGTGTATTTCTGTCCATTATAACTTGCAAAAAACACACACAAAAAAAAAAGAAGAAATAAGGCGTTTCCACCATTTTTAGGGATGAAATTGTTGAAATACAATGACATTTTTGTCAATTCCACCTGGAATATATTTATATAATTTTTTGAGTAAAATAAGGAGAATCAAGTTGATTGCTAGGTTAATTCTTTCACCTAAAAGAATGAACAGGTCCTAGAAGAGTTTGTGGGGCACGTAGGATCCCACTGGTCATGTCATTATGTAGAATAGGAATCCAAAGGGGGTTAGTTCATTGTTAATGTATGTAAATCAAAACAATTACGTGAGACTAACAACCTAAACCTATCCACTAGGTTTGAGCAAGACTAAGCAAACAATGAATCAAAATAGAAGATAAAACAACCACAAATGTTTATACCTTCCTTGGAAGACTTCCTTTGCTTTTTGGTCCGAAGAGGTATGTGCTCGACTTATAGAACTAGAGGTCTTTGGCAATGTCGACTCCACATGTGGGAAACATCTCACATTTTGTCTACACTTGGTTTGGCTTGAGAATTGGCATGAGAATGCTAAATCTCCTTATGTATTTTGGCAAATTAAGTTTAGGTTCAAGAAGCTTGTCTATAATGGAAGATGGACCTTCAATTTATAAACTTATTGAATCGGTGATGACCGTCTATCTTAATCTTCAAATAGATGGATAAGAATGAGTCTTCACTCTCATCAACATTGGAGGTTGGAAATGTAAGAGGGTCCATTTAAGGAGATTTATAGTGTGAAACTTTTGGAGTGTGTAAGAGGGTGTAAGGAGGAGTGTGTAAGGAGGTGTAAGAGAGTGTAAGAGCTTGCTTCCACTTCTCTCATTTCCTATTGACTTTCCCATGTGATGTCACCAAGATGAAGTAATATTACCTTTTTTAATTTTAGATAAATATGGATGTTCCAAAAGTTATGAAAATTTTCATTATGGGTAGATTAGGGTAATTAACAATTTAGAAGAAAAGTGATTCTAGTGGAGTTGAAAGTGTTAATAGAAGACACAATTGATTGGGGGGAGGGGGTGATTGAATAATGAATAGAAGACTAATTAGAATCATTACGAAGTGTTTGATTTTAAGTGTCTACATTTATTACTTATGTATGGTTCCTTCTCTGTTGTAGTACATTATGTGCCTTCAAAATTATTTCATTATCCACTAATAGTGGGTCATGTAATTCTTTTGAATATCATGTTTTGTCCTCTATATCCTCTGTATTAAGTTGGGTAGGGCTTACGTGAAGCTCAGAGGCTACCTATTCCCTCGTATGTATTTTTAGTCTTCTTAACATCAATTTGAAACACATTTACTTTAGTTTTTTTTTAAAAACCTTATGGTTACAAATAACAATATTTAAATTTTGATCATGAAATGAACATGTTGTACACTTGCAAACGTATAAATCAACTTTTTGACTCATGTCTTATATTTAAGTATATTAGAAAGGAATGATAAAAAAAATTAAACTAAAATGTGCATTGCTTTAAAATACTTGATCTTCACATATTATTGAAGTTTGCCTACTAACATGCATCATGATTTACTATTACATGGAAATGATAATTGTGCATATTAAACATTAAATTTAAAATAATACCAAAAATGTATAATAAAAACAAGTTTGGTTTGCCAAAAAAATCTGTTAAAGATGGTGTTTTTCCAAGTCGTGCACTTGAAAAACAACACAGGGATCCATTTCCCAAAGGCAAATCTTTAAGGGCAAGTAACATATTACAATTGGTTCACAATAGTTTTATGTCCTTTCCCAATGTTCCTTTTCAGAAACATAAATATGTGCTTACATTCATTGATTTTTTATCTCTTAGAACTTGGATCCACTTTCTGAAAAACAAGTGAAATCTTTGAGCACTTCAAAATTTTCAAGGTCCTTGTTGAAAACCTATCAGAGAGAAAAATTCAGTGTCTCAAAACAGATAATGGAGGATAGTTTGTCAACAATTAGATGATTAGCTTCTATGAACACCCAGGTATTCAAATTTAGTATATTGTACCTTACACCCCTCAGCAAAATTATGTAGTTGAACACAAAAATCGCACACTAAAGGAAATGGTCAATTGCATGTTACCTTCCAAAGACTTGCTTCCATAGTATTGTGAAGAGACAATTCGGTGTGTAACCTACATCCAAAATCACAATCCCCACTCCATAGTGCAAAATATGACTCTCAAAGATAAATGGTGTGGTGTCAAACTAGATGTTTTTGATAGGCACACATTCTAGATGAAAAACACAAATCATTGGAAAGGAAGGGTTGTCTTTGTATCTTTGTTGGCTACTTTGAAGATGTGAAGGCATATCATCTTCTTTTTCTGGGCACCACTAAAGTGATTTACCAACAAGAGGTTTTATTTGATGAATGATCCTAGTGTTTAACACCAACATCTTCTACACCTCCTCCATTGCCTTCTGTCGAGTTGGATACAACTTTTGAGATCTCTTATGAAGAACAAGATAGTTTAGATGACTCCCATTCTGAAAGTTACTACAATTCAGATGATGAGCCATAGGGGGGACAACCAACACCTTCATCAGTGCTAGAAGACATTCAAAATGCACACACACAACTAATAAAGCCTCTATCTAAATGGTTTCATAAAGTTTGTCATGAGGTCGGTTCATTGGTAGGGCATACAAAAGATCCAAGCACAATGAGATCACAACATCTGTATGGTGTTGCACATTTTGCATAGTTGGCAATGACACAAGATCCAAAGACTTATCATCAATATTTTAAGCATCTTGAATGGTAGGCAGTTATGGCAAACTAACTTCTTACTATGAATAAGAAAAAAACTTGGAACTTGGTCCAAAAAAGGAAGAAAACTAGTGAGGTGCAAGTCAGTGAACCACACTAAGTATATAACAGATGGGTCCATTGATATATACAAAACCCGACTTTTAGCAAAACAAAATTCACAAATTGAAGGTGTTGACTACCATGAAACCTATGCTCCAATTGCCAAGATGAATTCCATCAAAGTAGTACTCTCCTTGGTTGCAACATAGGGATGGCAAGTCCATCAAATGGACATCAAAAGTGTCTTCTTGCATGGAGACTTGTGGGAAGAAATCTACATGTCCCAACCTCCTGGATCCAAAAGCAGTGTGAACTCCATTTTTGTGTGCAGATTGAAAAAGTCCTTGTATTGTTTGAAATAGGCCTCTCAAGCTTGCTATGAAAAGATTGGCACGTTCTTACTCAACTCTAGCTTTACACAGGGTCCCTCTAACCCTGCAATCTACACCAATAAAGTAGATAGTTTTCCCTGATTTTGGTCCTCTACTCAATGACTTAACCATCACAAGGTGTTCCACCAAACATATTCATGATTTGAAAGCTCAGATAATGAATTCTTTTGAGATGACTAACTTGGACTTATTGAATTTTCTCCTTGGTATTTAGATTTTACAATTTTAGAAACATATTTTTGTTAATCAATCCAAGTATGCTCAATAATACTCCACTACTTCATTATCAATTTTGAGTCAAGCTTTCCACCAAGTCTTCTTCTCCTTCAGTTGATTGTACACTCTACAATAAATTGGTGGGAAGTCTTTTGTACTTGACTCATGCTCGTCCGGATCTTTCATTTGTTGTGAACTTGGTATCATGCTACTATTGAGACCCCCATGAAAGTCATTGCCAAGCTGCAAAAGACATTCTAAGGTACTTTAATGGTACTACTAACTAGAGTACACATCAAGAGAAAAAGCCTCAATTTTTTGTTATACTTCTTGTGGGAACACAATGTTATCGATTACACAAATAGTGATTGGGTAGGAGATCCAGACAATTGTAAGTCAACTGTGGGATACTTCTATCATATTGGCACAAGTCCCATGACTTGGTCTTGTAAGAAGCAAGCTCCTATTACTTTGTCTACTATGAAAGTTGAGTATAGTGGAGTTTTTTTTGTCAGTCATAAGTCAATTTGGATTCAACACTTGCTTTCTGAATTTAGATTTCCACAAACCCAACTCACACCGCTTTGGTGTGATAATCATAGTGTTATCCACATTTTCTCGCAACCTAGTGGAACACAAACACACAAAACATTGATATCCACATGCATTAAATTCAACAATTCATAGAGGACAAGGTCATTGATCTTAAGTTTTGCCAAATAGATAATCAAATTGCAAACATCTTCACAAAACCCTTTCTTGAAACCTGATTCATTCAGCTCAAACAACTTTTGGAAGTTAAGGAAGGTGTCATCAAGGGGGATAATTTAATTATTCCTTTGTTATCACCTTCATTGAAGTATATCTTAAGGAGGGATGTTAGTGTATTTAATTTATCATATACTATTGTATGATTTTAAACTGTATTTGTATTATTTATTTGTAATTCGTGAATAGGCATCAATTGGTTCATACTTATTCATAAACTATTATTAAAGAAGATTGTCAATAAGTAAATACTTAATTGACTTCTGCTAATAATAATTGTCTTATTTTATTTGTAACTATTCACCAAAACCCTAACCCTAGCCTCCTCTCTTATCTATATAAGAACATAGAGGGCTAGTTTGTGAGATATATTGTGGATGAGAGTCACTATTATATGGGCAAAATTAGGCTAGTGTTCTTAATCAAAAGATGTAGCTATGCTACTTAGATAAATATGTGTTACTTTGTTTCTAAGCTTTCATACATTTATTATGCGAGTATTGTGGGTGTTTGTCTATGGTAGTTAACACAATTCTAGACCCTATCCAAATAATTTAATATATTTTTGAAGCCTAAAGCTATGTTAAAATTTTATTAAATGTTGTAAAATTGATTGATTTGATACCTTATGAGTTTGGATGAAAGTACCTTCAAATTACACTAACAAATACTTTTAAATGTTTAATGTCGAATCATGAAAATAAACACTATCTATATTTTTATAGACGCATGAAATAATTTTCTAGTCACAATCTAAGATAGTTGGAGTGGAACGTGGCTCTCACAGAGGCAAACTTCAACTCTTAAAAGCAGTGTTCCAACCTATCTCAGTTTACTTGTTATCTATATTGAAAGCTTCTTCAAAAATCTCCAAGGAATTGGATAGGATTTAGATCAAGTTCTTTTGGGATGGAAATAAAGAAAAACATAAATTCTCTCGTCAAATGGGAACCCATCACTAAACCAAATAAATTTTGTGGGCTTGCTCTACGATCAACTCCCCAATTAAATATGGTCTATGGGGATAAATTGAGTTGGTGCTTATTGAAGCTAATAAACTTTGGAGTTGTGTGTTACAGCACAAATAACTCAACTCTAATAATCCTATGGCAATATTTACCAACAAAATATCATACCAATGATCAGTTGTGTGGAAGTTCATTTTCAAATCCAAATAGATCATTGTTATGGATTTGATATGGGACATTCAAAAAGGAAAGCAAGCAAACTTATGGAATGATGTCTGGTTGTATCCCAACCCTATTAGTGCTCAAGAAGGCATAGTTGTTCAAAAAAGGTGGACTAAAATCCACATAGGAGATAAGGTGTCTAATTACATGACAGAGGGGAATTATTAAATCAATCAAGACAGAAAATGGAAAAATATAATGATCATCCTCAATGTTGCACATCTTACCACCATCTAGAGGGATCTTGAAACTATAAGAATAGAAGGTAGGAAAGCAAAAGATAAACTTATATGGAACGGATCCACAAATGGAAATTATACAGTAAAAGATCAATATAATTTCATTCTTAACCAGACATCCATTTTGAATCTCTCCTACCCACAAAAGAATATGGGTCAAAGAAGGATGGCCCAAATCAAAAAATATTTGTGGCTTGCATGCCAAGAAAAAATTTTAACATGGGGTAATCTAATGAAGAGGGGGTTTATTGGACCTTGTCAATGCCCCCTTTGCTTTCAATCAACGGAAGATGTCAATCACATGTTGCTTCATTGTGATTATGTGTGAAACTTGTGGTATAAACTACAATCTGAATTTGAACAACAAAATCATCTCCCAACTAGTCTAGAGGAAATGATTGTGTATTGGCCTTATATCTTTGATTCTAAAGAGAGACAAATTCGATGGAAAATTGATCTCTCTCTCCTACCATGGCTCCTATGGAATAAAAGAAATTATAGAATCTTTCAAGGCGTAAGCATAGGGACCAAGCAATTGTCAAATAACATCCGTTCAAAAATAATAGTTTTAGCCTAAGTATGGGTTTCTAGGCTCTCTCACAAAAAAGGGAAAAATGTGAATCAAATAGGAATCAAGTAGGTTCCTCCACCCTAAGATGTGATCAAAATTAATTTTGATGGGACAGCTCGTAGTAATCCGAGCATCACAAAAAGTTGTAGTATAGCATGTGATAGTGAGAGGATGGTATTGGTTGTCTTTACTCATTGGATTCTTCCTATTAAGAACAAAAAAGCTACACCTATTGATCTTCATACTTGTTTGCTTATTGTTGTGAAACATAAGTAGCATAATATCATCTTTGAAGGATATTCTCTATTGAGTATTGAGACAATTAATAAAGAAAAATGTAAAGATTGAAAATTGCAAGACCTGATTGAGGTAATTTTAGAACATAAAAGTAAAACCCCATATGCACTTTCAAGCACTGCGTCAGGGAAGGTAATAGTTTTGCAAACTCCCTGGCTAATATTGGAGTTGGAGATTCTCTTGGAGAGAAAATATGGCAAAATCAAGAGGAAAAACTACTCAGACTTGAACTCAAAGAATTATCAATGAAGAGAAAAACTCGGAGGAAGGATTGAGCTTTTCTCATGATTCATAAATTTGCATGTTTTTCTCTATCACCTCTAAAAGGAGATCAAGAATCCTTGTACTCAATGGTAATCAAAGGGCAGCCCTCTCACCCCAACCCCATTGCATGACTAGTATACATACACATATTATGATTTTTGATATGATCAATTTCAACAATATAAATATTAGTGATGTTTGGAGCACTAACATCTATTTTTCACCCTGTTTTCAGTGGTTTTCAAGGGTTTTAACTTTGAAGAATTCTACTCTTGCCATCAACAATAATGCTAGTTGATGACATTTTTTGTTGTATCACTTGTTTCGATTTCTTTTTTGACTCTTTTTCATGTTGTCTATTACTTTTGTGTGGTTCCTTCTCTGTATGCAATACAAAATATGAAGAAAGCATAAAAAAATTATCACAATTAAAGAAAATATAGAACTAATTACCTTGAGGACAAAGCTATAGATTCTCACAAGTTTGCTATAAGTTAGCATTGCCTTTGGCCATAGGCCTATAAATTATATTTCTCATAGTAATATATGCCTTTCTAGCTCATAAAATATGTACATAGTTATATCCAACTATTGACTATAAAAATAAGTCATGACACCTAAAAAAAAGTTTAAAACTTCTCAAAATCTCTATGAACTGTTTGTGACACATACAAGGGGCCTAAATCTCCACTCAAATACCAAATCTACAGTTAACATGGCTCGACTACCACACCCAGCGTCAAACACCCATCGAGAGTCGAACTCGTGTGGAATTGGGCACAACTAGCCCACTTAACCAACCCTCCCACATCTCATCAGCACAAGTTGACCTATATTATTATAGTTTTAAGGCCTTCATTAAAACGAAGGCAATGACTTCTATATTCAAATTAATATAACATATATCAAGACTTGAGTCGCGGCCTGAATTGCACACAGCCTAAAGAGCTTGATGGGTATTACCACTCAAGCTTTGTTTCATCATAATATTGTTGTCTATGCCTTCGTATGACCATCATCATTTCACAAAATTATGAATATTGTGACAATCATCATGATGTTTTCTCTCTTAGCATACCTAATATTTATTATAACATGTTTTGACTTATATTATTGACTAGGTTGATTAGGGCCATGTCTAGGGTTACAAATCACTCATTAAATGTTGATGAAATTTCAATTAGTGGCCTTATTAACATAATCACATAAGCTACATTGTCTCTTCCTTGGTTGTGTGACTAGAATGAAAGGGTTTGTTTTGGACAGGGTGGAAGAGTAATGGAGATTCCACCTTTGGGAGCTTTATTAGGGTTTACCACTCGAGTGGGCGCTGACAAGCAGATTGCCCTGTGGATATTTATCATAACTTGACTAAGACAAAGGTGCTTGAATGAAGGATTTGGAGCAAAAGAGAGAATTTTTTGGTGAACAATTCTTCTAAAAAATCTTGCACAAACTGGGGTGTGAGGGGGGAAGGGGGGTTTATTCACAACAAATAAATGAGCATAACGGTGGTTGAATCCAATCCCTTGTTGAGGTCCATTTCTTGAGGCCATTGAGACTGAGAATGAGAGTATGAACCAGGTTAAGTATGAGCTTTGTTGAGTTGTTCTTCCTCCATGTTTGTTGTCTCATCATCCACAATGTCGATAGGCAGCTGCTGAGTGATCTTTGTGTTTATATTTTGTTTCAGAACACTTGGTATCCCTGTGGTAGGAGGATTCTTGGGCTGTCATTTTTTTTCCTTTGATACACTTTAAGCTCTTTGTTGTGAAGGGTGTTCCTATGCTTTGCATTATGCTTTCCTTTATTTATAAGCCACAAATGTCTCCTTTTCTTGGTACCTAACTTGTTGACAGCTATATGGTTGGGGTGGGTTTTTCTAGGGTGATCTTGAGTGGATTGCATCATATCATATGACTTCAACTGATTTCATAAATTGTTCATTTAGAATTTATTGCAGTCGTGAGAATTACTCAGTGGAAAGGCTACTTTGCTATTGGTTTCATGAGTGTTTTCGGAGGGCATATCTGGAGGGGCCTATTATTCAAACAATTTGCTTTGTTTGATGCATTACCCTTTTAACCAAACCTGCTAAGGATGAGCGCGTCATCTTGCCCTTGCTCCCACATTTCCCAATGGACTATGTTACGGCTCTAAGCATCTAAAGGGCCCATGTGGGAGGTGAATGTATTTATTAAATAATGGGGATCGCTCCACTCTTTCCATTTATGTACTAAGAGAGTGTGTTTTATGAAGGCTCTCTTTGTCATAAAATAGATTCACCTTCACACACATCTTGAGACCCGTCAAGGAAGACATTCCCAATCTTTCAAGGCATTGTTGTGGTGTGCATGACATTCATGCAGTCATCAGAATGTCGTCATGAGTGTCTTTGTAGACAAGCCCCATGGACCTTGCAGTGATAAATAAGCAAAGTTTTGTTTGGGTCAGAGCAACTTGGTAGGGTGGTTGATGCCATGAAGCTATCCCTTATGTACTTAATTTTTGCTCTAATGGTGATTTTCCGACTTTTTCCATAGTTGAAAGAGTGGGTGTGGATGATCTGTACACTGTATCTTTGCACAGACATGAGCCCATTTGAAGCAATAATATATATATATATATATTTGCAACTTTAAAGGTAAAACTAAAGTATCATATCAAATGCTCCAAGAGATGCATGAGAAACTAAATGAATGTAAAAGCAACGTGGAAAGGGTGCATGTGAGAACCGAACTTTACAAGATCAACATAGGACCTTCAAATCTTTCAAAGTATGTGATAAGTTTTAACCTACTGTCAACAATAAAATGCATCAAACTATTTTGAGAAGGATAAAGGTCTTATATTTCTTTTGCAAACCATTCAGAACTTTAGAGAAGCAATGAAACAACACAGATTAGAACTTTCAACGCCGTACAAGTTTGCAGGGCTCATACGTACATGTGCCTGCTTGTAGGCAAGGAAAGTACTTGCCTCCTAGGGGTGTATGGAGGATGAACTTGGAAAAGGAACATATTAAAACTTTAAATTTGAGACTGAACAAATATTGAGTCATTGGAAGTTTATAATGGCACCTATGTTAACAAAGTACCCAAGGACTCAAATATCATTGATGACTGAATGGAATATATTACACAAATAAGCCCTCTCCCAGTGAATGGTCGTCCAAAACCCAGGGGGAAATGAAGATTTGCCAAAGAGAATTTTTTTTGGGTATGATCTTCAGCATTGTGTCAAAATCTCTGCTCCTGTCTCTGTAATCAACAAGGTATGCTCAAACTGTGCGGCCAAGCTACAATCGACTGTAACTGTTGTCCAATCATCCTTCCAAACTTTGCAATCAGTGCTTCCTAATGCCAGTATTGGTTCTGCGAAAAATGCAAAATTACAATCAATTAAGACTAGAGAAGATATTAATATATAGGAGTTTACACAGAACTACCTGACACAAAGTTAACCATAATTAATATCATCTATCAAATTCAAAGTAACTAGGCATTACATACATATCTTGAAAACAACTGGATAAAATTACATAATGGCTCCCCCAATGACACGGCTGCTGAAAAGAAAGCTACGAAAGCATAGAGTCCCCTGCTCATCAATGGGTGAAATTGAATACTGATGGGGCTTCTAGGGGCATTTCCCAGGGTGGCAGGTACCCAAGGGATCTACCGTGACTCTTAACAGACACATGGTCTTTAAGTTTTGGTTGGCACATAGGTGATGGAACTGATAACCTAGCGGAAGCCTTAGTAACATGGCAGGTATTAATGATCACTAAAGCTCATCCTGTATCGTAAATTGTGGTTAAGATGGACTACAAGTTCTAGCTAAGAACCTGAACTTGGGAAGTCGGATGAGTGATTGGTGGCTTAGATAGATTGTGGGAGACATTCAAAAAAAAAAAAATCTCAGTTTGAAGCCGACCACATTCGATATTAACCCCCGTGAAAATAAAAAAGCTGCAGATATCCACAAAAAGTCAGCAACCTCATTGATTTCGAGAACTGAATGGATGGGCAGTCTCGAAGATCTTCCTTACTCAAAGCTTAGAGCAGACCTCCAAATTATCATTGATGATGATGCTAAAGGTGTATGTAATTCCCCTATAGGGTCTACTCCCTCCTCTCCTTGGAAAAGGAGCGTGGTTTATTTTCAGTAGACTTTAGTGGCTTTTATTTTGGAAGGGAGCACCCATCATCATTACAGTGCTAATCTGATTGATAGATTTAATTATGCCATTCTTTCTAATAATGAAAGGAAACTCCTTCATTTCACTTGCCATCTGTCATGCCTTCTCTTCAAGCACGCAAATTTCTCTCCCTTTCGTTTATTTCCTCCCTTGCCTCCTACATTTTCATTGTTGTTGTTTGTTTGGGTGCATTGGGGAGCTTTTTGCTGCTATGATTGATGATAAACAGCCACAACAGTGTTAGGCTTGTGTGCTGACATTTGATTTCAGAGAGGGTGAATTAGAAGCAGAGAGGCGGTCATAAGAAAGAAGTGCACCAAAGGAAGCGAGTGTTTGCTGTGCAGAGCTCACAACGCTGACAGTTGTTCTTCCATTGCTCTTCTAATTATTGGTGTGATTTCTGTGATTATTACAAATTTTTTTTTCTACAGCAAGTCATGTGGCAGGAAGGGGGGTGTAGAACACCAAAAGAATTGACATATCCTTCAATCCTTCACTATGTAATATCTAGGTTGATCTTCTATTTCCCTGCATTTATGTTTTCTTTTCTGGGCTAGGAGAAATATTTGAGGTGGGTTTAAATCTAGGGGTTAAAGAGTTTGCACGTGTCTGGTTTGTTGCTACTGTTTTTTTGCCATAGTTCACAAAAAACTCTAGGAAGGTCTCTACCCCTTCACCCTCTGAGAAGGCTATGAAATCAAGAGTTAGACAATTGTAAGCAATTTGACAAATGGCTTGAGAATAGATTATCCTCCCAGTTTGCTATGGGTAGTCAGTTTTTGAAAAACATGGAGTTGGCTGTCTGACAAGATCAAAAGTATAATCGTTGCTTGCATCCCCCCTGTTAATATTCCCTCTCTAACCCACCCCAAACAATCTCGATCAAGAAACTCTGTTTTCAAGTACTGGTAGAGTGAGCAGATGTAGGTGCGAAGTGCCTATTTTCTGCAAAGACTGTGGAGACTTGAGTCCTTTCAGATGGTCCTTTCATAAATTTGGCTAACACCCTTAAATTCAACTCAAAAGTGCATTCAAAGGATGTAATCTTAAAAAATTTAAACTACTTACAAGGATGTAGCAAAATACCAGAAAGGAATTTAGTGCACAGTTCCTCATCAAAATCATGGACTTCTAGCTGAAGGGCGAACTAGTTGAATTCATCAATATACTGTTGAACAGTTTACCCAAACAATTGCCTAAGTTGAATCCAGCATTCCAACAAGTCTTCTTTGTATTGTTTTGAAAAAGAGATTTAGCAAGTATTAAGTAAAAAAGTAATTTACATCAGCCTCATCATATAGGGGTCAAGCCAGAAGGAAGAGGGAATATGCTGCATAGAACAACGAAAGAGGATTTACAATGCTGTGACTGCAGAATTTGTAACATTTTCAGTCCTAACAGAGATAAAGTAGACTGAAAAGTCTTAAAGACAGAAACAAACAGAACTTATATGCCGTGACTGCAGAATTTCAATCATTTTTAGTCTTAACACCAATACAAATATTCCAGAACGTCATGAAAACAGAGACAGTCAGAACATACATATTCGTCAAGAGATGGTGAAGAAAAAGTTGGTCAAGAGTAAAATATATTGATCTATCTCATACAAAAAAATATACCACTTTGAGAAAGCATGTAAGTGGTATAAAGTGGGCAGGAAAGGAAGAGCATACAAGAAAATGTTGTTTATGAAAAGGACTTCCATTCTTGACAATTCTTCCAAGAGTCTTTGATCACCCCAAGGAGTGGCTTGGTCCCTCTCCATTATGAAGAAACTCCCATGTGAAGTGCACCTTCCAGCCATGTCGGAAGACTTTGATGAGCTTGAGCTCTGTGATGAGCAGATTGACTGACATGAGGTTGGGAGTTTATCCATGCATGACCAAAGGCTCGTCTTGTGGGGACTGGATGGTAGTAACGATGAGCTCTTTCTTCTTCAACCCTGTCTTGCAAGATTGCCAAAGAGGAGTTTCTCTATGCTCTTTATACCCAAGTGAGTAGAAGCACTTTTGGATGCAAGATTTGAAGTTAGTCCAACTCTAAATGGGCAATTGCTTTATAGAATCCAATAGTTGGCTGTGAGAATGCCACCGCTTTAGTGCCCAGTCACTCATTAGGACTTTGGTGATTATCATCTTCTGTGCTTGGTGTTGTGTTATAAATTATGCTTCCAAGCTTATGAGCCAAGTCTCCAATTTATCACCACCAATTGTGCAATCAAACTGAGAAATCGAAAAGCTTGCATCCAACTTAAAATGTGGTTAAGCAAGGGGAAACACAATGGCCTTGTTCTGTGGCTTGCCATAGGCTGGCTACTGCTGAACCATGACCTGCTGAAATAATGTCATCATGACATGCACCAATTTCCCCTGAAATTTATTTGGTTGTTGGTGTCAAAGTTCTTACTGCAAGCAGTTGGACTAGATTTGGATCCTGATGGAGTTCAAACTCGCTTGAGCTATCTCACTGTGCCTCCATGGAGCAAAATAAATGAACTAAAGAAAACACATCTGCAAGAATCCCTTTCTATTTATTTATTTTTGTACAGCAAAAGGCCCACCCCAGAAAATTTCATCTCAACACAAAAAAAACCTCTTTGGCACAATCCACGAGGTTGCCAAAAGAGCTGTACTGAAGCAGAATTGGAGTTGTTGCAAAAGAAAAATATGTTGTATGCAACTAGACCTTTGTTTTACTAAAATTTCAATTCAAAATTCTGGCAATTTTCGGATGTATCACAGAAATGCTATACAGAGGCTCAATCTGGTTCTACTGCAGGACAGAATAGTGAAATCAAATTTCTAAAAACATTTAAGTTCGAACAAAGAATACTAGGTTAACATGGTTGGGTCCAAAGAGAATTGGGAAGGGAAACAAAATTCGAAGGAAATACATTTTTTTCAAAAGTTCAATAGGTGTAACCACTATAGACACCCCATTCTGGCCACAACTGGCTTCCGACTAGAGTTCAGAGTGATTTCTACCAAACATTGCAAATTAAGCTTAGGAATAACTAAACGTCCCAATTTCATCCGCAAACCATTCATTAATGCTCAGAATCATGTTGAAGCATCCCTATTATACTGTACGCAACGCAAATTAAGCTTAGGAATAACTGAACGTCCCAATTTCATCCACAAACCATTCATTAATGCTCAGAATCATGTTGAAGCATCCCTATTATACTGTACGCAACAATAACCTCTCATGGATTCATCCTCAGTCACCTTGCGACCTAACAACTGACAGTTTGGCCTATGTACCCATTAAGCAAGGCACTTGAACAATTCTTTAAAGAGCTAAAATGCTAATCAAAATGAATCAACTAATGAAACCAGATTAAATGCTTAGCTAAATTATCCATTTGCAATTAATGAATATCTAAAAATAAAAATTCAAAATATCAAACCTTTTCATCATTGACTTTATGAGTTGTCAAGCTCTCACAAATATTTTAAAACATCTAATTTGAGAGCCATGCTTATTAATTGAAAATCATAATTACACAACACCTTTTAACTCAACTGGAATTAGCCTCAACTCATCTAGGTATAGTTTGAACTCATTCCATGTTTACACTCAACCTTAACTCACCTTGGGTGAGTGTTAACTTTAGAGGCTATAAATACAAGGCCCTACCTATTGATCTCTAAGCTTCATTAGTGCAATGTTATTATATTAAAATACCTCCAAAAAGCTATCTTGGTGTAAAGTTATTATGCTCAAATAGATGCAAAGAAGCCTTTCAAGTAGTGTTACCATGCCAATTTCATAAGCCAAGCTAAGCCAACCAGCCAAACCAAGGTGCCAAGGAGAGATGGAGCAATGGAGCTCCATTGACAAAAATTTCTTGATGCATTTAGCCGAGCAAGCCATTTCAAGAAGTCATTTTGGAGCTACAAGGAAGGTAAAAGGATGATTTCTTTTGTTTTCTAGTTGTATTTTCATTGTATGCTTGTTACCTATGCTCTCCCTAGTGTCTAGGCTAGAGGTGTTAGTGTTTAGTGTGTTTATTTTGAGTTTATTTTCTTAACTAACACAATGCTAATCTCCCCTCTATGGATTCCTTGTTTGCAACCACCAGCTTTGATACCAATTGATGTGAGCTCACAACTAAAAGAAGAGACTAATGAGCAAAAGGGGAGACAAGATGCAAGCACATGCACAAGAGATGAATGAGATCTTTCTGCACATACAATCAATATGATATATTTCTTTATTACATGATTCAATATATAAAGTATCCTTTTCATCCCAAGCAAACACTTCTACTCAAGGAAAATTTTTTAAAAAAAAAGCAATAATCCACAATATTTGAGGGATCTTATACCAAAATCTCAAAATTTTGGGAGATCAAAACTTTGGCAAACAGTAAGAAAAATACGAAAACTTCTAATAAAGCTATCATGGAGGAAGAAAACAACTTTCCAAGTAATTAGAGGCAGCAGCTACTGAAATGTAAATCGAGCTAGAAGATCAATCTCAATTTCTAGGGAATGAAGCAATTCCCTCAACCACCGAGTTTTAGAAGCAGATCCTCTTGGAATATTAGAGCTTTAGGCATGCCCCATCAATGTTTTTTTTTCCCCAGAAAATGTTAAAACAGAGAAAATAGATATGGTCCTCCTTAAGGAAATTTGCATATATGAGTCAAAGAAAGCCCTCCCAACAACCAGCCTGTGGGAAAGTAAGCACACCATTTTCAGCACCACCACCTAAACTATGATCCAATGGGATCCCTCAAGGTATGTACATGAAACAGCTCCAAATCTTCCTTGAAGTTTATATGTTATGTTCTTTTCAATTGAAATGCAACTTCAATGTGGAATCATCAAGATCTATATCCCACCTACTAGGAACAATAGAATAGCAATGTTAGAACAACTTTCCCAATGGATTTCTAAATACACTCCTCCGGATCTTAATCTAATAGGCAATTCCAATACTATCAAATCTCCGAACGAAAAATTGGAGGGGGGAGGGGGTTGGAACAGAGGCACTTTCAAATCTAGCTCTGCAAAATTAAATGGTTGATCTATATTATACTCAAGGTTCATATACTTGGTGTAATAGACGAAAAGGGATGAAATACATAGTAGAAAAGATAGAATGATAGTTGCAGATCAATAGTTCAAGCCATATATCCCTCTACGTGGTAGAGTTAGAAACAATACTCTTTATAACCATTGGCCAATATTGCTCCAAATAGGTATCAATGACAAGACATAAGAATATAATCACACTTCAAGTTTGAGAAAATGCGGCTATAACACCCACAACTTATGGAAAATATTTCCAAATGGTGGACATAATCCAACAATATTCAAGGACATGCAATGTACAAATTCATGGGAAAGCTTTGATATCTCAAACAACTGAACATTGGAGTAAAACAATGTTCGGCAACATCTTCCAAAAACTACCGAGGGATGTTGGGTTCTCACCGTAGGCTGCAACCCAAGAGCAAACTCTTACTCAGAATATTTTTAATCTTCACAAATAGGAAGAGAAATATTAGCATCAAAGATCACAAGAGCAATGGATAAAATCAGGGGACTCCAACAAAAAGTTTGCGTAATGAACTTACTAGATTGCAAAAGCAGAATCACAGCAATAGATCACAGAGGCAAAATAACAACATTCTCTCACAAAAAATAGAAAATCCACACAATATAAGTGAAATGATAGCAAAATACTTGAATATGAAACTGAGCCATTTCGAGGAGGAAAGCCCTCAAGTCCTTACAATAAGAAGAGAGTACTAAATATATCATGCCTAATATCCTAACACTACCTCTTATATAAACCCTATTTTGGCTATGGGAAATCCATAAACCAAATAGGTTGACTATTATACCAATAAGCAACCTAGAGATTAACAAATGATTACGTCAAAGGTTAAGTATGCCACACGTTGGCCACACATATCCCAATACCAGCCATAGGTTACAGGCGTAGAAGCCCTCCCCTCTTCAAATCATTGTCCACAATGCTATCAACTTGTTGGGTGAATATTTTGTCGACCAACTAACTGGTGAGCAAAATAGTTCCTATCACCACAACATAGGGAGATTGGTCGTTCAGGTGTGCAGTTTTACTACATCAACAGGGGACAAATCTCTCCTCTCATCAAGGGGAGGTTCCCTATTAAATATACGAAGGCTATATACTATTTATATAAGCAGAAAGTAAGACACAGGGGTGGGATAAACCATCCATCTCTTTTTTTTAAGAGATAATGCTCACAGCTCAAAGGAGAAATCCTGGGTGATTGGTGAAGGTACTTCTCTTCTTTCAGAAGTAACATTCAGCGAAGAGCCAGATCCCTTCCTGGATAGTAGAAATCCTGGTGAAGCGACAGAAGGCATTTCTTTTCTTTCAGAAGTGCTTGTTCTTGCAAACAACAGGAATCTTTCAGGGAGTAAAAGTAATTGGTGACAAAAGGGCGGAGGAACCAACAGGATGAAATAGAACACAAAGTTTCCACCTCAACTGCCCAAAGAGTATAACACAAAGGATAATGGGGGCACAAAGTCGTCCCAGAATCCTCAACACAGAAAGAAAAGAAGAACACACGCTGAAAACAATTGTGAAAGCACAAAGTCTTCCCACAGTTGGCTTCATAACACCTCCCTTATTACCTTCACTAATTCTGTTTGTCAAATTAAATAAATAAGAACACATTCAGAAGATAGACATAAGAATAATCTTCTAAAATGATACAAGCCAAAACAGCACAAAGTCTGCAAACAACTTGCTTTCTCATGCAAATAAAATGAAATGAAATTACAATCTGAGCTCAAAGTCTCAGTATTCTTCTTTCAACTGGGCAGAGTTTCACTCCTGTAAAAATGAAAAGTCTTTGGGCTCTCTTTTCAGTCAGTCGCTTGATTCTTCCTTTAAGTTCCGCGTTTTATTTGAATTTCCATGGATATTCCCTTTGAATTTGACGTCCACGGGACCGTCAATGGTTCCCAGCTGCTTGAACCATGTTGAACCTTGAACCTGTGAACCTATGAAAGTTCGTTGGTACATTGGTTCATTCAGTCTCTTTTGTTCCATCGCTTCTTGGTTCAATTGCTTCCTCGTTCTTTGGTCGAACCATCCATTGAACTACCTATTTGTTGCTTTTTTCCTTGGTTGAGGCCGCCTTTGAACCTTTGAACCTATGAACCATTGAACTTTGAACTCTTTCGGTTCAAAGTTCAATCGGTTCATTGGTTCATTCTGTGTCTCACTCAATCATTGCTTCCTTTATCTTTCTAAGCTCTGGTTGAACCTGTGAACTCGTTGAACTTTTTGGTTCAACGGTTCAATGGTTCAATCGGTTCATTCAGTTCATCCTTTGAAGCCCTTCTTGTCTAAGTCTTTAAAGGTTCCTTCTTGCGTCTTTGTTTAGCCTTTGGAACGTCCCAAAGGGAAGGTGTCCCTTCAGGTTTTTAAAACGGTCCTTTCTCTGTCGTCAAGTGCCCCCCACAAGGGTACCTATCCTTTGGGATTTTTCGGGCGAACTTCAGGCTTCAACTTCCCCAGCGGGTTCTTTGCTTCTTCGGCGGGCTTTTGGCTTTCGGGCTTTTTCCGTCGAGCAAAAAGCCCAAAAGAATTCCTTCGGACAAAATGTCCGAAGGAAAGTTTCTGTTACTTAGCCATTTGTTCTTTTCCATTTCTTTGGACTTTCTCTCCGAGTGAATTCTTTTGGACAAAAAGTCCGAAGGAATTTTGCCTTAAACATTTTTTCGAGAAAAATCTTCCCGAAAGAATTCTTTCGGCCTCTTTTACTTAGCCATTTTCTCGAAGGATTTCCAACTTTTGTCCGCTTTTGCTCACTGCCCTCCGCAAGGGCACTTGTTCCTTTGGCTTTGGGCCAGCGCTTTGAACCTACTGATTGAACCAACTTTGGTTCAACGGTTCAATGGTTCAATCGATTCATTCTTTGTTATTTGGCTAAGTCTTTTTAACCTTTTGCACCAAGCGCGTTGAACCTGTTGAAATCGCCTAAGTGCTGAGAGCTTGCTTCTTTCCTGCAAAGTCCGTAGAAATCAACCTATGAATTCCGTATAACTGAGTCCATAGATTTCTGAGAAAGCTTTGAAAAATGAAGAACCTGAATGCTCTGAACAATTTTTGAAAGGGGAAGAGAGGATTTTGGTCTGTAGGACCAAAATAGTTCAAATGTTGTCCCAAAAATGAGTGATATTTTTGGAGGACAACAGTTGGCTCCAGTTGGGGAACTTCCTTCAGTTGAAAACTTGAAACACAGTTGAGGGGAGTAGAAACCAGAATCTCCAGTGCCTTGAAGTGTGCCATTGGGCTATGGAGTCGCGCTACCCAAAAAGAAAGGCTCCAAAAAATGAAAACAAAAAAACAAAACAGAAACAAAAGACTATACAAATATACATATGTACAGGGGAACTCATCCGATGCTTCAAGAGTTGAAGTGCTTCAGATGTTGCCCATTGTGAGGCAGAGAAAAGAGAGTGCCATCTTGATACTTCAACAGAAAACTGTTTTTACCGTTGAGCTAATGAATAGTAAAAGGGCCCCTCCACAGGGAATCAAACTTTCCGTGCATCCCCTTTGGTTCTCTTCTCTTGTCCCACAACAGGACTTGATCTCTAATCTGGAAATCACGATTATTTGCTTTCTGGTCGAAGAGCTTCTTCACCAGACCTTGATGGGCGGCAATTCGATCCACCACTGCAGTTCTCTGCTCCTCCAACTCAGTCAAGCACATGATCCTCTTATCCAGGGCGCTTTCATACGTTTGATTTTTAATTGTTTTAGCCAATTTTAGTGCTGGCAAGTCTAGGGTAATTGGTATTTCAGCATTGACTCCATAAAGAAGTTGAAAAGGTGACATACTAATTGCTCTCTTTGGCGTAATTCTGTCTGCCCATAGAGCATCAACCAATGCCTTATGCCATTTGGTTGTCATCCACCAGCTTCTTGATGATAGTCACCAGGTTCTTATTGCTTGATTCACCCTGTCCATTCCCTTGTGGAAAGTAATTAGAAGAGTGGGAGAGTGTGATTCCGTAGTGAAAACGGAATTGAGTAATCTCCTGGGAAGTGAAACACGCTGCATTATCAGTGACAATTTTGGTTGGGACCCCAAACCTGAAAATGATGTTCTCTTTTGAGGAAATTGCATACTACTTCTGAAGTAGCATGTTTGGTTGGAACTGCTTCCACCCATTTGATGAAGTACTCTGTTGCCATGAGGACATAGTCATGTCCAGCACTTGATGATGGGTTTACAGCTCCAATAAAATCAATTCTCCATTGCTGGAATGGCTCCTTTATGATCACTGGTTCGAGGGGCAGGGCAGCTAACTTGGGCCTTCCAACACAACTGCTGGCACAGTTCACATCCCCTGACCCACTTGTATGCATCTTGAAAGAGAGTTGGCCAATAGTACTTGGCTTGTAGGATCTTATGGGCAGTCACAGGGGCAGAAAAATGTCCTCCACAGGCCGAATTGTGAAAGAACTTCAGAAGTCGGCTTTGTTGCTCCTTGTCTACACAGCGAAGTAACATTCCATCAAGGCTCCTCTTGTATAGGCCGTTGTCCCAGAGGACAAAATTAGTAGCTTTCAACTTGATGGTTCTCCTTTCTTTATGAGATAGGTGACCAAGACACTCACCATAAGTAAGGAAATGAGCAATACCTGAATACCACTCATTCATGGTGGAGACAAAAAAGACTGTTGGTGTGTCATCCACTTCTGGTTCTTCATGCTCTGTTCCTCTCGGCTTGTTATCAGCAATCAGTTGGCATAGCCCTTCCCACGCACCAGCTTTGTTGGCTTGATGACCAGATCGAACTCTTGGATCTTTGCAACCCAATTGCCTCTTTTCGTCCTAAACTCATGTTGATTTAGTATGGATTTGACCGTGGTATCAGGGACCAATGCAGTTGTAAGTGTATTCACCGCCTTCACCACTGCATAAGCCTGCTTCTCCATGTTTGAGTACTTCAGCTCATGAGCTTTGAGAAGACAACTCATGAAGGAAATGGGGGATTCCATACCTTATTTTTTCATGTTGAACCAGAATTGCAGAAAGCATATATTCTGAAGCATAGCTGTAAATGGTGAACTCTTTGTTATAATTTGGACAAGCCAGAATTGGAGCATGGGCAATGGCAGTCTTAATATCCTCAAATGCCGACTTACCTTCTTCAGTCCAGCTGAAGGTGGCTTTTCCCTTCATCATGTTTACAATGTGCCTAGTCTTCTCAGCAAACTCGGGGATGAACCTCCATAAGAAATTCACCTTTCCAAAGAAAGAGTGAACAATAGTCTTACTTGTGGGCAAGGTAAGCTCTTGGATAGACTTGACTCTGAGTCAATCTTTATGCCTCCTTTGGACACAATGTATCCAAGAAGTTTCCCCTCTATTACTCCAAAAACTGACTTCTTGGGGTTTAAGAAAATGTCATTTTGGCGGCAGCGTTCCAGCACTTGTTGCAAATGGTGCACATGATCTGGGCGATGCTTAGAAAAGACGGTCAAGTCATCAAGATAAACTACAATGAAGTTACCCATCTCATCCTTGAAGGCAAGATCCATTGCTCTTTGGAAGGTGGCGCCAGCATTTATCAAGCCAAAAGGCATCCTTTTATACGCAAATGTGCCCCAAAGTGTCGTGAAGGCGGTCTTATGCTGGTCTGCTTCACCAACTTTGACCTCATTATATCCTGAGAAGCCATCTAGAATTGATAACATCTCCGAGCCCGTTACTGTCTGCAGCACTTGATCCATGATTGGCAAAGGATAATTATCCTTCAAAGATCCCTGATTCAAATTTTTAAAATCCACACAAAGGCGAATTTCACCATTCTTCTTTTTTACAGGTACTATATTGGCAATCCATGTGGAATGATGGATTAAGAAGATTATCCTAGCATTTAGCATTTTTTGTATTTCAGATAGAATAGTACCTGATATTTTTGGATTATAATGCCTAGACTTTACCTGTAAGGTGTTGAATCAACCTTGAGAGGAATGTCATGTCGAATTTCATCAGGCCGGAGTGACTTCAGGGCATCATAGGAATATCCCAGGACGTCCATGTACTGGTTGAGTAACTTGGTGAACTTGAACCTCTCTTCAAGAGTACAACATTTCTCAATGTTCACCATCTTGGGGTCTTCCTTGGTTCCCAGATTTACTTGATCAAATTCTTGAGATGAGCTTAAATCCATTGACTGTTGTTTGATGAATCTATCATGCTTATCAAACAGCTTCTCAAGGGAAACCAGGCCTTTGGAAATCTTATTTCCTTTGAGTTGCAAGAACTCCTCACCTGTGTCTGCATTTGATTCAGGCGCTGGTTCACACTTCTGAGGTTCACTGCCTTCAAAATGCAGTGGTTCAAAGCTATCTTTTTGCTCTAGGAAGGCAATGATTTGGTTGTCATTGTTAAATACCTGACAATGACTGGCATTATCAGGCACACTTGGTCGAAAGACCAGTTCAATCGTATACTTGTCTCCTTTGAAATCTAAGTGGGGGACCAAGAGAGTCGCTGAAACAGCCAGTGCATCCGCCCGATCACTGAATTCTCTGAAAACTGCAGAGATGCTGAAAGCATCAAAGTCTTCAAGCTGGGCCCAGACTAGATTGCGGTAATGACGCAATCTTTCATTCTTGGTTTGATACAGGTTCTTCACCTGACAAACCACTAGTTCGGCATCTCCTTTAGCATGAAGGAGCTTGATGCATTTGTCTCGAGCAACCCTCAATCCAAGCAACAGAAACTCATATTCAGTTGTGTTCTTTGTGTTGCTGAATTGCAATTTATAAGATGAGGGAAAAATCTCCTTGAGGAGATATTAACACAACACCGGCTCTTGAACCAGTGGAGCCGCTGCCATCAAATTCAAGAATCCATACCTCATTTGATACTGATTTTCTTTTGGATTCTTCTTCATTCGGGGGTGGAGATACTTTCACACTTGCCTTGTACTCTGCCCATTCTTCTGATGTTTCAATTGAATGCATTTTCAGGCTGTCACCTGCAGGAGCTTCATCAGATGTCTCATGAACTCCATCCGTGGACAGAAAGTAGTTACCCATATCTGAAGACTCAAATAGAATTTGAGCTTCAGGTGCTGAGATCTGGGTAACCACATATTTCGCTTCCTTCTCAGGGAGCAGCGTCTTCATAACACCTTTGACTGGAATCCTTGCCTCTGATAAATCCATACTCAATTCACCACCAACATCCCGACAGAAATTCCGCCCGAAAAAGATGTCATATCATGCTGGGACGTCGGCTACCAAGACAGTCATCTTGATTCTTTTGTCTAGGAATGCTGCAAACGCAAATTCGGCGTCTTTAATTTGTCCCAAACTTGCTTGTTCTCCATGAAGAAGCATCTAACAAAGTCTTGGTCAATGTGAGGTCAAGGGATTCAGCGACTTTAGCAGGCATGACATTGTCTGAAGCTCCAGAATCAATGATGCAATTATTTAGCTGATGTCCATTTATTAGCAATGAGACATAAAAAGGTTCAATCCTACCAAGAGCAGCAGGGGGAGCAATGACAAGGTTGTTCATGGTGGGTGCATTCTTGGGGGGATCATGTGTCACTTTGGGAATCGCTTGTTCAACATAGACATTCTGGTTTTTAACACATTGAACCAGTCTGTCTAATTGCTCAGGATGGGACTGCAGAAATTCAAATTTAAAAATTTGAATTTTGGTTTTCTTTATATGGTCAATGATATCAAATGTCTAGAACGAGTTAGGAGCAGAGGATGGGAGTTCATCCTTTTGATTTTTGAAAGGGGGAGGACTGGACTACGAATTTGAAGAAGGCCTAGGGGCATTTGGAGTACTTACCTTTCTCGTAATCACCAGGTCCTTTGGTTGGAAAGGAAGAGTGGATCCCCGCTTAGCAATTGAAACTGTTGGTTGAAGTCGCTCCTCTATTTTCTCCTTATTAGCTTGTTGCGCTGATTGATTCTTGGACCGGGTGAATACAGCATATGACCCCTCAAATGCATTGCCTTCTCTTCTGGGTTCATCTTGATAGTTCTAGAAACCAATATGGGAGTCACCAGCTAATTCTTCTTCATCCTCAGTGAAGAGATTAGCGTCATCTTCAGGTTTCAA
This sequence comes from Torreya grandis, assembly GCA_037957365.1. Classification (NCBI taxonomy): domain Eukaryota; kingdom Viridiplantae; phylum Streptophyta; class Pinopsida; order Cupressales; family Taxaceae; genus Torreya; species Torreya grandis. The sequence goes on along the minus strand of JARHVA010000959.1, from coordinate 390,162 downwards.
CTCAGGCTGGAATGAGAAATCCGATTCAACTTCAAGATATCCAACTGCTGAGTTGTTTGGAGGTGCTTCAAGGGCGAGGTTCCTCTGTGGAGGAAGGCGATTTTGCTGTCCTTAATTCCTGGCAGCATTGCCTTGGTACTCCTGATTTTGAAATGTCCTCCTGGGCATATCTCTGTATGTAGGAGCAGATGACATCCCTTGCGCCATTTGCTTTCTGAGAGCTAGCATTTCGTTTGCTAGCTTTTGTACCATTGGGTCAGTGGTCACTATAGGTGAGTGTTCAGAAGATGAAAAGGATTTACCTTTATTAGGGTCTCTTTTTATCTTTCCTGCCAAGATAAGGTCATCTTCTACTTCAGTAAACAAAACCTGAGCAGCAGCAAGGTCTATGTGTCTAGCCTGTCTTAGCAAGAAACTCATTTCAGGCAACTGTGAGTTGATGAAGAAACACTTGAGATTCTGAGGTGTTCGCTGGGCGACCATGGGAATCCTGTGCCTCAGCTTGTCGAACCTGGCAATGAAGTCCCTCATAGGTTCATGGGGCTCCTTCATTTGTGTGAGCTGGGCCAGCAAGGCATGCGCATCTTCTGCAGGCTTGAACCTGACTTCAAATTTGTCTTTAAGTGTATCCCAATCGGTCACTGATCCAGCCTGCAGGGGGTAGAACCAGTCTGCAGCAGCGCCTTGTAGTGTCTCCACGAATACCCTGACCGTTGTCTTCAAATTCCACCCCTATTACGCCACAGGGTATGCTAAAAGCTGCAATGTGTTCATCAGGATGAACTTTCCCATCACCAAAAAATTTGGAGAAATTCTTCCTTGAACTGTGTGCAAGCTCATGCAGAGATGGAGTTAAATTCAGTGAACCAAAAGAGTTACTCCAGGGGCCTAGAGCCATGATTTGATTATGTAAAAATGGGATCACAAATCTGGGTGGAGAATGGATAGGCAAAGCTCTGCTAGCAGCAGAAAAAGAAGCTCTGCCTTGTGTTGGTGGCCTGATAGGGCTAGGAGAAAGACTCCTAGTTCGTTGAAGGTGAGGTTGTGGAGGAAACAACTCAAAATTACTCTGCTGCACCAACTCAAAAGCAGGGTCAACAACACCTTGGGATTTTTGGCTTCTGGTATAACGTGGAGTTGCAGATTGTAGAACAAAAATGAAAAAGAGCAGGGTCTGCTTCAGCTTGAAGTTTGAGACTTCAAACTGTGCGCTCTTCCCCAGCAGAGTCGCCAAAAACTGTTGGGTGAATATTTTGTCGACCAGCTACGTGGTGAGCAAAATAGTTCCTATCACCACAGCATAGGGAGATTGGTCATCCAGGTGTGCAGTTTTATTACATCAACAGGGGACAAATCTCTCCTCTCATCAAGGGGAGGTTCCCTATTAAATATACGGAGGCTATATACTATATATATAAGCAGAAAGTAAGACGGGTGGAATAAGCCATCCATCTCTCTTTTTTCAGAGATGATGTTCACAGCTCAAAAGAGAAATCCTGGATGATTGGTGAAGGTACTTCTCTTTTTTCAGAAGTAACATTCCGCCAAGAGCCAGATCCCTTTCTGGATAGTAGAAATCCTAGTGAAGTGACAGAAGGCACTTCTCTTCTTTCAGAAGTGTTTGTTCTTGCAAACAACAGGAATCTTTCAGGTAGTAAAAGTAACTGGTGACAAAAGGGCGCAGTAACCAGCATGATGAAACAGAACACAAAGTTTCCACCTCAACTGCCCAAAGAGTATAACACAAAGGATAATGGGGGCACAAAGTCGTCCCAGAATCCTCAACACAGAAAGAAAAGAAGAACACACGCTGAAAACAATTGTGAAAGCACAAAGTCTTCCCACAGTTGGCTTCATGACACCTCCCTTATTACCTTCACTAATTCTGCTTGTCAAATTAAATAAATAAGAACACATTCAGAAGATAGACATAAGAATAATCTTCTAAAATGATACAAGCCAAAACAGCACAAAGTCTGCAAACAACTTGCTTTCTCATTCAAATAAAATGAAATGAAATTACAATCTGAGCTCAAAGTCTCAGTATTCTTCTTTCAACTGGGCAGAGTTTCGCTCCTGTAAAAATGAAAAGTCTCCGAGCTCTCTTTTCAGTCAGTCACTTGATTCTTCCTTTAAGTTCCGTGCTTTATTTGAATTTCCACGGATATTTCCTTTGAATTTGATGTCCACGGGACCGTTAATGGTCGCCAACTGCTTGAACCATGTTAAACCTTGAACCCGTGAACCTATGAAAGTTCGTTGGTACATTGGTTCATTCAGTCTCTTTTGTTCCATCGCTTCTTGGTTCAATTGATTCCTCGTTCTTTGGTCGAACCATCCGTTGAACCACCTGTTTGCTGCTTTTTTCCTTCGCTGAAGCCGCCTTTGAACCTTTGAACCTATGAACCATTGAACTTTGAACTCTTTTCTAATGAAGAACTCCACCTCAACCAAACCATAAAATCCTAAAAAGAACTCCACAGTCCACCCATCCGGGCCAACGCTGTGCTCTTTTCTAATGAAGAGAGAATTATTTTTAGTTCTTCCTTAGATACCTCCACCAAAAGCATCTCATTAATTTCTTCATTAGCAAAACTAGGAAAGAAAGTAGTCAATTTAAGTATCTCTACTAAATTTGCCCTTTCTAGCTTCTCAAACAAATTCTTGAAATGATTTACCCCCAAAGCAGCTAGCTCATTAAAGGACCCTGCTTTAGAGACATCCTCTTTAGCCATCTCCCAAATAGTATTTATGTTCATCATAGGTTGGCATAATTACGGAAGAATTTTGAATTTGCATCCCCTGCTTCCAACCAAATTGCCCTACTTTTTAGTCTCCAATCTATGTCTCGAGCTGAAAGAATTTCTCTTTTTTTTTTTTCCTCCAATTCTCCAATCCTCACTTTAGCCTCATTAAAAATACCATCAACCAATGTATCATATTATTCAGCTATCTCTCTCTCAATTTCAGAAAAGACATGGTCATGCTGTCTTGATCTATTAAATGCTTAAATTGTGACAACCAACTTCAGCTTCCTTAAATTATTTGCAAATTGAAAACAGGCTGCACTCCACAAATTCCTATCATACCCTTTCCATTCAGCTTTGACAAAGGACTGAAATACACCATCCTCCAACCAAGAAGGATTAAACTTAAGGGGCCATGGAAGTTTACTAACCTCAACGCCGAGTTGTAGAAAAGAAGGGACGTGATCCGAATCACTAACTATTCTCACCCAAGATTTGATTCTTTCTCCCTTGGCCATGATATCATCTGAGACTAAAAACCTATCAATCCTCTTTGCATTGCAGGAGACGTCCCTTCCCCCCGACGTCAACTACCTAGAGACACCTCCAGTATGGGAACGTTCATTCGGCACTGTTCCAGACGCCTCCAGGCATGCCCGGGACGTCTTTAGGTGTGCCTAGGCATTTCCTATGGCGGCATGGGGCATTGGCCGGAAAAATTAAAAAAAACTCAAAAAAACATTTTAAAAAAACCTAAAAAGCTAGTAAACCCTAAAACGTTACTAAGAACCTAAGACACAAGGTTCAGCGATTTTTCACCAAAATATTTGAAAATCACTATTTTTAAAATCCCTAAAAAAATTTGAAAAAAAATCGTGGAAGTTCAAAGAAAAAATGTGGCCAAAAAAAATCGTTGAAAATTGTTAGGAAATAGCTTTTACATGAGTATTTACATTTGATATTTATCGAGAGGTAAATAGTATATTGTTGAGTTAGTTATTATTTGGTTACTTGAATATATTGTTGATAACAATATATTCGTATATAGTGTTTGGTTAGTTGGGTGATTATTAATCTGAGTCATAATAAGGATGTGAGAGATATTGGTGGAGATATGATCTCTCCAATTATAGGAAATAGTTTTCCTATATATATTTGAAATATCCCGTATATGTTTTATCAAAGTGAATGAAATATTATTATAATGTATTTTTTGTCTCTGTGTTCGGCTCTTTTAATATATTTGGATCTGAACTAGTTCTATTATCTGGTATCAAAGCCAGTTTATGATCCTGACCGGTATGGAAGAATATTGATTTTTGAGGGGCAGTTGCACTGCATTTTGTCTCCGTGGATGACAACTTTTTTGTGAGACAAGAAAATTTAGTTTCTAAGATGATTTTGTATGCGTAGAGATCTTAAGACTAGTATTTGTATTCCCCCTTCCTTTCTTTTCAATACATTGGGTTCAAATTCATTATCGTTTCAGCTATTGTGCATCGCAATGATATTAGGCGCAGTATATTATTACTTTCTGCATTGATTGAAGACCTGTAGATGAGATAGCGACTTTTTTCATCAAATTTGGTTGCAATGGTGGCTCAATCTGATACATTGCAGCATAATATTATTTTATGCACGTCAAGTTTTCTACGATTCTATAAGATTAGACAAGTGGATAAACAATTGTTAGTCGCCTGGTATTTAACTTCATCTTGGTCTCACCGAAAGTCTCAAGCTCGGCATTGAGCCTTGCATCTGCATTGAGATTTGCGCTTTCATCAATCCTACGGCCTGAGTCCCCTGAGAAGTTCATGACTCTAGCGCTCTATTTGCTTAAGGATTTGATCGAATTCTATAGTCTAGATGAAACTACACAATGTTTTTAGCTATCAGATCTTCATCCTTCCATTATGATCTTTATGCATAGTTGTATGTGATCCATTTCTGTTTAAGTGGATCCTAATTACATTTATTGTTGAATGAGGTAGCGCAATTGACGAAGCAATGGCAGTGGACCCATTTTGCAATCCGTTATGACTTCCAACAAAACATTACCAATGTTTTGTCGTTTGTAGATGTCTTGCATTCATTCTTTTTTAAGGTCATGATCAGCGTGAAGTGTGACTAAAAGTGTTGGCATTACATTGAAATCTTCGACATTCAACTTGGCCTCGTGGAACGTCTCACCAAGCCCATGCACATGTACATCTTTTTTGTCATATGACTTGGATCCATTATTGCATTGTGTGGTCGACATCATTTGCATGACGGACTTGTTTGCTCGAGCTCCAACCGCTCCATCGCTCAGCCACGTCTCTTCCTTGGTGGTCTCTACACGTCAAAGTTGCAAGTCATGCACTCTTGAAAAAGGTCAAAGTTATAAAGTTAAGTTGAGTTTTTTTAATGTTAGTTTATGATTTGTTTTTGTTGTCAAAACTTTTTGTTAAGGTCCTTGGTATTATTGTCAAACATAGGTTTAGTTGATAGGATTAGACTTATTTTCATTCGGATTTATGGTAAATCATTCTTAGTCATAATCCAAAGTGTCTATATGTCAAAAGGTTAATAGTCTTTAGTCTGTTGTGTATGACCATTAATATTATTGTCAAGTCTTTTTATTATGTCATTTTTTCAATTATTAAAAAATAAGTCGTTAAGAGTCAGTTTTATACCAAAACTGTCAAAATCAAAATTAATTGTTTGTACAAGGACGCATTTTCGCTTGTATGCGACGTCCAAACTATGAGGGGGATTTCTCCTCGAAAAGTTGCATATAAGCTTCATGTCATCATCGACTGAGTAAGCAGCTTCACCTATTGGAGGAAGGAGGAAACAAACGCTGGAGGTTTCAAAGCCTCTCATCAGTCGCCAACGACGGGGCCCAAAAGATTTGATGACATGTAGCGTGGTGTGTTTTTTATAATTTATGTTGTATGTTTACAAATAAGAATAGAAATACATGCATATTCAAATAATGTAATTTGTGTGCTATTCCAAACATAATTCCTTGATGTGAGAACATAGTGAAAGGACAAAAAACCACCACGCTAAGGTTTGTGGTAGATCCAGAAAACCACCAGAGGTGAACAGTTGATGGGTCCAGTTCATGTCAAGGTTTGTGGTAAACCTGATTAAAACCATGGAAGGAGTGAGCCTTTCTTTGTATCAAGGCCATGAGTCAAATAGGGCATGCGACAGGGGTGAGCATATTGTAGGTGAGAGTGAAAACGTTTTTAAACCATGTAAAAACTAAGGGGGCGAATGTTAAAAATTAGTTTTTACATAAGTATTTACATTTGATATTTACCGAGAGGTAAATAATATATTGTTTAGTTATTATTATTTAGTTACTCGAATATATTATTGGTAACAATATATTCGTATATAGTGTTTGGTTAGTTGGGTGATTATTAGTCTGAGTCATAACAGGTATGTGAGAGATATTGGTGGAGATATGATCTCCCCAATTATAGGAAATAATTTTCCTATATATATTTGTAATATCCAATATATGTTTTATCAGAGTGAATGAAATAATATTATAATGTATTTTGTTTGTCTCTGTGTTTGGCTCTTTTAATATATTTAGATCTAAACCAGTTTTATTGTCTGTTATCAGAGCCAATTTATGATCCTGAATGGTATGGAAGGATATTGATTTTTGAGGGGCAGTTGCACTGCATTGTCCACGTGGATGAAAACTTTTTTGCAAGATAAGAAAATTTAGTTTTTAAGATGATTTTGTATGCGTAGAGATCTTAAGACCGGTATTTGTATTCCGCCTTCCTTTCTTTTCAATACGTTGGGTTCAAATTCATTATCGTTTCAACTGTTGTGCATCGCAATGATATTAGGCGTAGTATATTATTACTTTCTGCATTGATTGAAGACCTATAGATGAGAGCGACTTTTTTCATCAAATTTGGTTGCAATGGTGGCTCAATATAATACATTGCAGCGTAATATTATTTTATGCACGTCAAGTTTTCTACAATTCTATCAAATCGGACAAGTGGATAAACAATTGTTAGTCTCCTGGTATTTAACTTCAGCTTGGCCTCACCGAAAGTCTCAAGCTCGGCATCGAACCTTGCATCTGCATTGAGATTTGTGCTTTCATCAATCCTACGCCCTGAGTCACCTAAGAAGTTCATGATTATGGCACTCTATTTGCTTAAAGATTTGATCGAATTCTGCAGTCTAGATGGAACTACACATTGTTTTTGTGATCTAAGAATTTAACTCAAAGGAAGAGGTTAGTATAGAGTTAGTCTCAAAAACAATGAAAAATGAACTCACTAACAATCTAACATCCTTTAGACCTAATCATGGGAGGAGCATAATGAATAAACCAAATGAGAACTCAACAAAACATGGAAGAAAATGAGAAATATAAACATAAAAACACAAATTCCTTACCAAATCATTGATAGCTCTAAATGGTAATTTGGTCGACTTGCTTGGTTTATGCATACAAAGTCTTCATCAATGACATATGGCTAACAACATCTCCTCTATGCACCATTGTGGAATGCTTGGCTTGATTGATGGCTTGATGGCTTTGGCTCAATTTTGGTATTATAACACTAGGCTTTTAGCTTTATGAATCTATTCCTGCATTATAACTCTACTTTGATTGAGCTCTCTAAATGAAGAGCTCTAGGCTTGCTTTTATAGGCTTTCAAATCCCTTGGAATGGGTTGAATCTGACCATGATTGCGTTTATTAACTTTGGTTGAGTTTGACATATTTCTAAGGTATTCTTTTAGATATTTTTCAAAAGTGACAACTCGCAAAGGTAATGAGTGTGTTCCAGGATGTTCTAAAATGCTCTTGAATTTCCTTTTTAGTAATTGATTTATTAGCTCATGGGTGAACTCAATTAGGATTTGAAATTGATTTAACTTGCTAATTGATTTTGATTATGATATGCAAGTCAATTAATTCTTTTTAAGCATTTGGTCATTTGTTTGATTTTGATTAATTCAATGTGTGTATTTGTCTTGTTTAATTGATTTAATAGGACAAATTGATTTAATGCAAGGTTATAAAGACAATTTCGAGACTAATAGAAATTCTTAGGTTAAATGATCGATGATTGGTAAGAATTGGTCTAATAGTTTGATGCAAAGCCATTGGTGGTCAAATTTACATGTCTACAATTTTTAGCTATTAGATCTTTGCCCTTCCATTCTGATCTTTATGCATAGTTGTACGTGATCCATTTTTGTTTTAGTGGATCCTGATTACATTTATTGTTGAATGAGGAGCGCAATTGATGAACAAATGGCAGTGGACCTATTTTGCAGTCAGTTATGATTTCCAGCGCAACATTACCAATGTTTTGTTGCTTGTACATGTCTTGCATTCATTCTTTTTAAGGGCATGATCAGCGTGAAGTGTGACTAAAAGTGTTGGCATTACATTGAAATCTTCAACATTCAACTTGGCCTCATGGAACGTCTCACCAAGCCCACGCACCTGTACATCTTTTTGGTCAAATGACTTGGATCCATTATTGCATTGTGTGGATTGACGTCATTTGCATGGACTTGTTTGCTTGAGCTCCAACCGCTCCATCGCTCAACCACGTCTCCTCCTTGGTAGTCTCTACACGTCAAAGTTACAAGTCGTGCACTCTTGAAAAAGGTCAAAGTCATAAAGTTAAGTTGAGTTTTTTTAATTTTAGTTTATGATTTGTTTTTGGTGTCAAAACTTTATTTTTGTTGAGGTCCTTGTTATTATTGTCAAATATAGGTTTAGTCAATAGGATTAGACTTATTTTCATTCGGATTTATAGTAAATCATTCTTAGTCATAATCCAAAGTGTCTATATGTCAAAAGGTTAATAGTCTTTAGTCTGTTGTGTATGACCATTAATATTGTTAAGTTTTTTTATTACGTCATTTTTCAGTTATTAAAAATGAATCATTAAGAGTCAGTTTTACATCAAAATTGTTAAAATCAAAATTAATTGTTTGTACAAGGATGCATTTTCGCTTGTACATGACGTCCAAACTATGGGGGGAATTTCTCCTCGAAAAGTTACATATAAGCTTCAAATCATTATCGGCTGAGTAAGCAGCTTCACCTATTGGAGGAAGTTGGAAACAGAGGCTGGAGGTGTCAAAGACTCGTCAATCACCAACGATGGGGCCCAGAAGATTTGGTGACATATGTAGTGTGGTGTGTTTTTTATAGTTTTCGTTGTATGTTTGCAAATAAGAACAGAAGTACATCCCTGTCCAGGGAATGTAATTTGTGTGTTATTCCAAACATAATTCCCTGATGTGAGAACATAATTAAAAGACAAAAAGCACCAATGTAAGTCAGTTCATGGATCTTGAAAAAGTTTGTGGTAGGTCCAGAAAACCACCAGAGGTGAACAGTTGATGGGTCCTATTCATGTCAAGGTTTGTGGTAACCCTGATTAAAACCATGGAATGAGTGAGCCTTTCTTTGTATCAAGGTCATGAGTCAAATAGGGCATGCCACATGGATGAGCATACTACAGGTGAGAATGGGAATGTTTTTGCACATTGTCAAAACTAAGGGGGAGAATGTTAGAAATTAGCATTTACATGAGTATTTACATTTGATATTTACCGAGAGGTAAATAGTATATTGTTGAGTTAATTATCATTTGGTTACTCGAATATATTGTTGGTAACAATATATTCGTATATAATGTTTGGTTAGTCCAGTGATTATTAGTCTGAGTCATAATAGAGATGTGAGAGATATTGTTGGAGATCTGATCTTTCCAATTATAGGAAATAGTTTTCATATATATATTTGTAATATCCCGTATATGTTTTATCAAAGTGAATGAAATAATATTTTAATGTATTTTCTCTATCTCTATGTTCGGCTCTTCTAATAAATTCAGATCTGAACCAGTTCTATTAAAGTCCACGGCCCTATCCGCTATGCAGCCCTCGGCTTGAGCTTGGTTTAATCCTACCCATGAGCTGCCTACCTCCTTGCCTGGTCTCCTTTGCCTAGGCTCAATTCTTCTGCCCCGCGGTTGCCTTTGGTTGTGTTGATGGAGAGGAGAATGACTCAGCGACACGAGCAGATTGCAGACTAGGGTAGGGTTGGGTTTTATTTTATTTTGTTTGTTTTGATTTATTTTTTTTTATTTTTTTTAATACGTTTTGTTTTATTGTTTTAGGTTTTGTTTTTATATTTTATTTTGATTATAAAGTTTTTATTTTTTATTTTTTATTTTTTAGTTTTTATTTTATGTTTTTTTAAGTTTTGTTTTAATATATTTTTATTTTATTTTGATTATAATTTTTTATTTTTCAATTTATTTTATTTTATGTTTAGTTTCTAATTTTGTATTAATTTACTTTTTATTTATTTATTTTTTACAACTTCTAATTTTTTTAATCTATTTTAATTTTTTAATTTCTAGTTTTAATATTTATTTATTTTTAATAATCTTCATTTATAATTTTAATAACAAAATTAGTAATATATATATATATATATATATATATATATATATATATATATATATATATATCCAAATCAAGGTTCTAGAAAAATGGCATACCCATATACACGAGTCGTACCCGTCCCTGTACTCGTATCCAAACAACATAGCTATAAAGTCATCTCCAATCCTATTATTCTTCCAAGTAGGAACAATTTTTAGAGGCTCAACATCCACCAGCGCTACCTCCTCTATTTTATGCATATAATATCCGACTTGAGTGTCAACACTAGCTTTTGTCCCCCATACCTCATATCTATTTAGAGTAAAATTAAAATATCCTCCCAAGATAAGCCTCTCAATCTTCAAGAAGTCCATGGACATAAGAGTATCCCATAACTGTGTTTTGTTCTCATAAGCCCCATATATATAAACCACTGAAAAAGATTTCCCTATGTCCATGGAAAAAAGTTGAGCTCCCAAACCATATACAAGAAAAACAGATTTAAGAAGCCTATAAGACCTCTTCTTCCACCCCAAAACCAGCCCCCACAGAGTGACCATCGGAATCCAATGAAATAAATTCCCAATCCTTAAAAAAAAAATTGTAAAACTCCCTCTACTTTCCTGCCCTCTCCCGTAGTCTCTTGAAGCATCAGAATATCCAGATTGTGAAGCAAAACTAACCTACAAAGGGCAGTCCTTTTAGATTCACTACCCAGTCCTCGAGTGTTAAGAGAGAATCAGCATGGGGTAACCTTCCCAGTGGATTGGCTTGCTCTAAGTGCCACACAATAGTTTTTTGTTTCCCATTTTGAATCTCCCTTAATGCTTTATCTTTGGCATGTGAAATGTGGGGCATTCTCCCTAGGGTAGAGTTGCAACCCTCCCTAGGGTAGAGTTGCAACCCTCCCTCTCTAAAATAGTACTAAGACCCTCCAAAACTTTTGTCTCTTCATAAGCAGCTGCCAGCTTTTTGGATCTAAGATTTTATCTATTATGGCCTTTATAGGACTCCCCTTCCTTAGTGAAGTACTATAGATCAGAGGACCTATCTTGCATAAGAGTTTTGCCTGGGAGAATAGAAGAGCCAGAAGTGAGCATAGAGTTTACCCTTGGGATATGGACCTTATTTTGACTACCCTTCTTTTTGGACCTATTAGGAGACCCTTCACCCTTACCCCAACTTTGTAGGAACACAAGATGAATCCCCTAAGGGTGGCCAATGGTTCAGAGGTAGATTGAATGGACTATGGAAACTGGAAAGGGAATGAGAGGGGGAGGGAAGGAGGGCGCGGGGGAATGTACACCGGTAGCTTACTTAGAGAAGAAGGATATTTGTGATGATCAATAGGAAGGTTTAGAGGGCTTAAGAAATTGGGAGAGAGAGAAGAGGGCAAAGTGTTATTCCAATTACCCAAAGAAACATGAGGTAATAGTATGCCCACTTCCTTCATCTCTGAACTCTTTCCCTCCTCTCTTGCAAGCTTGGCTTCCTTCAATCCCTCACCCTATCCATCTTCTCCTCTTCAATTCCATCATTACCAGGCTTTCCAATAGAGAAAACTACTACTTTTATAGGGTCATGCGCTACTTGCAAATCCATCTGCTTCTTCCCAATATTTTTGTTATCTTCCACTACATTGCTCTTACCTCTACTACAACAACTTTGAGGGGCTTCTTTGGCTCTCTGGACATTTGAGCCCATTTCCTTAGGTCTCCATACTTGTCTTGTGAGTTTCATTGAACAGCAATCTACTAGATGACCATACACATGACAATGTGCACAACAAAAAGGGACCTTTGAGTAGTCAAGAATCTAAACATATTGCCAATAGCAATCTCGATAAACTCAGGGAGACCCTATCGAAGGTCCATGTCCACCAAAATCCTAGCTATGGAGCGAGAATTTCTATTTAAAACTCCCTCACCGCAATCCAAAAATGAGGCCAAGGAATTCCTTGTTTCCTAAAGAATTCTAGAGGATAACAACTCCAAGGGTAAACTTGGCAATTTGACCCATATATGTTTTACAGCTTTGTATATTCGTTTGGGTCAAAGCATGGAGACCATCTCTTCAGGGACAAGGGAGAAGATCCCCAATACCATCTTTTCTACAAAATGCTCCTTGTATCCTCTATTGACCTATAATGTCCCCATTTTTGGTATAAATTTGCACAAGTCCTTAGCCTTGAATTGTTCCTAAAAAGGCTAAAGGAAAAAAAGAGAAAAATGAAATATTTGAGGACTTGAAAAGCATTTAATAGAAAACCACTTTATGATCTAATTTCCACTTAAGTTGGGGCCTTTTTAAGGGTCATGGGCACTTAAGGCCTAAAGTGAAATTATAAGGAGGTTCTTTTAATATTTTAAAAAATGAGAGTTTCCCTCCTATTTTGGGTGCTACACTTGGGGAATGGATATAAAAAGAAAGTGAGTTGTTCATTTGAACATCATGTTTATTTTGGATATTGAATCTTATACTCAAGTATGTCAAGTTTGAACAAGTGACTTGAGGACAAAGCCCTTCAAGTGTTAAGCACAAGCTTATATTGAGGGGGAGGTGAATCAGTATAAGATATTTTTTCGCTTTCGACTATTAATATTAAATCCAAAACCTCAAATTACTCCGCAATTAATATATTCAAAGCAATCAAAGAATACAATGCAAAACCACACAATGCAAATAGACACAGATTTGCGTGGAAACCCTTTCGGGAGAAAACCACAGAGAAATTCTCTTAATATAAATATTCTTAGGCATCAACCTACTGGAGCACCAACCCCAAAAACAATTTTGTAGGCATCAACCTACAGGAGCACCAACCCCTTTCACAGAGCACCAACTCAGCCAGAGACACCAATCTCTTCAAAACGAAGGCACCAACCTTCTCAGAAAAAATCACTCTTCTATCTCAAATTTGTTGTCAAAACAACAGATGATAGAACACTTGCTTTATCTCCTTTAGATTCGATATACACTTGAGTGTTTTCGCTGCTATACTCTTCCTTATACTTGCTGATTTTTTATTTTTAATATTCTCACAAAAATTTGCCTTTAAAAATTTTGCTCTTCTTTTACATATCTTCCACTTTCGAATCTACAAATTTTGTCATTCGTTATGCACTTATTTATAACCCACAGAAAGCCACAAATTAAGGTCGTGACTCTTCAAGTGAAAGGATCCTTTCGAACGGTCACAACTCCTCCCAATAGGTCGGCCAAGGTTGACAATTCTATCGACAATTCCGTTCACTTCCGTCAACATTTCCGTTCACTTCCGGCAACAATTCCGTTCACTTCCGTCGACATTTCCGTTCACTTCCGACAACAATTCCATTCACTTCTGTCGACATTTCCGTTCACTTCTGGCAATCAATTCCTTTCACTTCCAGCAATAGTTCCATTCACTTCCGGCAATAGTTCATTTGACATCAATGCACAATATTCCAACATCAAGGGCACTAAGGAGTTTGGGAACAAAAACCTCCATTCTTCCACATAGGGCAGCTTTATTCAAGGGTTGTAATTGTGCTTTAGATTTGAAACGTTGCATGCAATTGGACCTACAAAGATGTTTAATAACACCACCTTGTTCAAAGGCAAAGTGAATACCTTAGAAAGTTGTTTACATCGATTCTTATTGTTTGGTTGCGCAATTGAGCTCCATTTTCAGGTTTGAAGGAACCTAGGGTTTTTAGAACTTCGGAACAACATTTGGAGGACTTCCCATGGAGGGAAAATTCTTATTCTAATTTTGTTTGATAGCTACTATTTTTGTGATCATTTTGAGCTACCTTTTGCATTGAAGTCCAAATATTTTGGAAGATACAAATTTCTGAAAATTCAACTGCTTGAAGCAAATAATAAATTGAGCACTAAAAATAAGTTAATTAATTTAGAAAATTATCTGTATAATTTCCCCAAGTGGGGCAAATTTTTTGGGGAGCTTGAAGACCCTTCTTGAAGGGTTGCATGCAAAAGAAACCCTTTTCTAGGGTTTTGTGGTATTATTATAATATTTTTTCAGCTTGGGCGACTTGCTTTGAGGAAGTTTGGAGGCCTTTTGAGTGATTAATTTGAGGGTTTAGTATTCTGATTTATTTTTGAAAATTTTCCCTAATTTTGGCGACTTTATTGGAGGACTAATTGGTCACTTTGGTGCCCTAGTTGAAGTCAATTGAAGTCCTAATAAGTTTTATATAATTTTTGCATAATTATTTGAGTTTATGCAAAGATTAGAAGGCAGATTTGAAGAGGGAAACGCAGCTGTACTTTCAGAAGAAAATCAGAATTTTTGCAAAGATAAAATTCAGCGTCATCTCCATTTTTACCTTGCCGAATAGAGGTATTTGTTTCAGCTTTCATATTCAGCTATTTTGGGGGTTACATTGGAGTGTTGTTGCTTGAAGATTGGTCATCTATTTCTTCTAGGGTTTGTTGGTTTTTAGGGCAGATTTCAGATTGTTTCCAGATTCACATAAGGGTTTGTAAGAAAACCCCCATTTTGCCTAATTGTCCCATTTGTGGACATTACATGCCCGAAGGAGAAGGCTAACCAACCTCAAACCAAGGAGTATAAAATAGGCTTATACCCTAAGAAGGGGCCCCAACCTTCTCTCCAAATCCTCGATGTCTTTTTCAAGCATAACCTTCCATAAAAACCCCTAGTTAAAGTTTTTTCTTCCATATCCAAAAACTTGACTCATTAAGATGTCTTCAGCTAAAACCAAATTTATTTGCCCTTATCTAAGCTTGGCATACCATTTCCTCTTATTCCCCACCACACCAATCATTACCTATGTCGTTTTAACAGCACTGAAAAGGCCTAGTAGATCTCTATTCTTTAGGCATTGCACCCTCCAATAAAACCTTCTTCAGGGTTACCACCTATAGCCCTTAGTTCCAAATTATTTGACACTTCCCGTGATCTAACCACCAAAAACCCTAGATGGTCGTCCAATGAGCTCATCCTTCGAGTTGCATGCAACTTTTGTGTTAATGGAGAAAAGTCCTCTGTTGACTGCTTTCTAGGGCTTTGTCCTACTAATTCATTAACCATTTGTACCAAATCCCAGTCTGATTTCCATCTATTGATCAGATTTGCAACCATCTGTAAAATCCCCTCACTGCCATAAGCGTCCTGTGAGTAATCAAGAAGATCATCATCTTCCTCTGCTCGCCTTCCCTAGTCCATCGAACCAAATTGGATCTTTGTTCCTTTAGTGATAAAGATGCCAAGATAACTTAAGAGTATTTTGTCAACTCATTTGCATGCAACCATGTAGTTTGTTGTATTTACCTCTTAAAGACAATATGACCAGCAAAACCATAACCAGAAGTTGTTGTTGTGTTCCCCTGCTTTCCTTGTGTGCAGTCTCATAAACAAGGCATGATAAGGCAGTCAAGAAAAATGAATTATATTGAAAAGCTCTGCAGGTTTTCCCCAAGGCCTTTCGTCAAACAGTTAGGGAGCATAGAACACATCTTGGCAACCTGATCACTTTGAAGAAAAGTCCGGTAGGGAGATGTTTCGACAGAGTAATCAAAACACCACTGCGTCTGCCAGTGACATTGCTGGCATGGGCTCCGATGGAAACTACACACGTGTCAAACTCTATTCCTGTTAATCATGGCAGGTAGAACCACAACCAGCATTTGAAGCTATATTCATTGTTGCCAGGGTGTTACATGAGAGCTGGATAATTTTGCAATGGATATTTTACCAATCAAAGATGCCTTTCTTCCAACTTCTATCAAAAGCAGCACCCAGTTTTAACATCTATTATATATGTA
This sequence comes from Torreya grandis, assembly GCA_037957365.1. Lineage (NCBI taxonomy): Eukaryota > Viridiplantae > Streptophyta > Pinopsida > Cupressales > Taxaceae > Torreya > Torreya grandis. The sequence continues at coordinate 374,174 of JARHVA010000959.1, read as the reverse complement.
AGGAAAGGAATTCCTGCTTCTTTGCTTAAAAAATAAGCTGAGTAATCCAGATTGTAAGTCACGTCACCATCAACCTCAGACAAATGATCCTTGTTCTCCACATTCAAAAGGATAATTTCAGAGCTGCTAACATGACAGACTGCCAATTAGCTCAGGTGTCAAAGATCCTTTTCACTGCCGCAGCTACCCCTACTTTCAGGTGACAAGAAAAGTGATGTGGGACCCACCTGCACCTGATGTCTATAAATTGAACTTTTACAGTGCCTCCAAGTAAAATCCAAGGCAAGCAAGCAATGGAGGCATAATAAGGAATTGCAAGAGGGAGCTAATTATAGCTTTTTACCAACTTATTGGTAATCAAACAAACAATTTTGCACAGATACTGGCACTATATACAGGTATTCAACAAGCCATGATTAATGTGCTCCCCAAATTAATCACATTTAATATGACTCGCTCTTAGTCATCAATAATATAAAAAAAGAAATGGCCCCAAGAGCAAAATCAAGGTGACATAGGCAGAAACACAAAGCATCATTCGTGTCTCGACAATCTAATTCAACAAGGCCTACCTATCCTACCATGGTTTAAAGAGGTTCGTCTTCAACACCATTTGCGACACCACAACATCATTGCCAACCACCTAGTGAATTTAGCAATGAAAGAATAATACAACAATCAATTTTGTCGCGCCTTCAAGGGGAATGACAGTCTGCTGAACATCATAAAACAGTTGGTGGCCTTAGAGAAGCCAAACCCACCATCCAATTGCAATGATTAAAAACTTATATCTTTTTACTTATATCAATTTTTGGTTGCTATCATTGTTCCCTTTGACCTTCCTTTCACATCAAGTCGCCTTTCATCTTCTTACAAATGTCCCCTTCATTTTCTTTGTTATTATTTCCACCATTGTATCTTCTCCTACTATTAGCACGGTTGATTGCAATCCTTTCTTTGCCCCTTTATGTAATGTCCCCATTTTCAAGTTCTCTTGCAGCACAGTCAGAGCTGACTTTGTGGGTTGGTGACAGCATAATCAGTGGAGTATTTCGATGTCACCAAGGTGTTCAGGGGATCCAGTGGAGCTGTATGACACTTTCCGAAGAGATTTCGAACAACTTGTCCATACTATTTATAGTAAGTGATTGCATGCCAATAATATTTCTGGATTTTTTCTCTTTGGTCCTCGGAGAACACTATTATTTATATGATGTCTTTCCAGGGGATTTCAGACTCTGGGCTCGAACTTGCTATTTTTTGGCAAATTAGGGTTTCTGTCCGTTTTGGGTTTTTTAGTGTTGGAGATGGAGTGTCTCGTCAAGCCCTGACGAGCTATAGGTCACTAAATTCCGTGTTCATTTGGGCCTCCATTTTAAAGTCCGTAAATTAATATTTTTATTTAAATATTGGACTTTGGGATTTAATGGTTAAGTGATGAAAAACAAAATATTTAAATGTCACTTAAGTTATATTGTGGAGCGCTCACCTTGGGGAATATTAAAATGAAAGTAAAAGAAATATTCCCTCCAAAAAGTGTAACAACCTCTTGGAGAGTTATAAAAGAGAGAAAAGTGCCTCATTTGGAATATGCTTAAATACATGATTTTGTTGGCTATTTGCTCTGCTAGGGTTTTCCCTGAGAGGGTTTGAAGAGGATTCGAAAGGGAGGCTATTGGGAACGAAAACTCCCTCTAGTAACAGCATTCTACAGCCGTGCAAGGCCGCCCAAAGGTGCTAGATTGGCAAATACACAGTATTTGCATCCAGAGTTTCAATGGAGTTTGAAATAATGTTGATTTGAGGAGTTAATGTTACATCACTTGCAGATTTTGTGATGGAAAGCAGAATACATTGGAATAGAGGCCGTTTTTGAGACATCTTGTGGAGTTCAGAGCAGCTGTAATTATTCCCTCTTGCTGGCCGTGCATTACCAGCTTGGTTGTTCCATCCATTGGGGTTTCATATTGATTTTTCAGGGCTGCTTGAGACTCTATCCTAGGCGTTTGGAGATGAAATACATGTGCAATGATTGTTGATGGTCTTGGCAATGATTTCCATCATTATTTGAAAGTGTTACAAGCTGCCACATCAACGACAGTTCACATCAGCATTATATAAGAGGTTTTTCTCATCATATATCCATTTCTTTGCATTGTAAATTTGAAGTAAAAAGTCTGAAGATAAATTGCAGCCATTAGAGAGTTGGATGTTAATGCAAATCAGTCATTTACATTAATCATATTAGCTTGCAAGTGCCATTGATATATTGTAATCAGCATTGTAATGAGTTTGGCACCATATAATATAAGTGTGAAGATGTTGGAGCTGCGTACCAAGTGTTTGTTGTAATGCCACTGGTTGTAGTTGCATTATCTCAGCCCTACATTCATATGCAAAGTGTTTGTCAAAATATCTTTTTGCTGTAGTTGCATATTAGTTTGTATACCAAGTGTTCGCTAAAATTCCTATTAGTTGTCGGAATCAATTTTATGTTTTTTTCAGTAATTACTTTCCTTGGAAAAGCCAAAAAGACTTTAGCATTGCACTTATCTTTCATATCAGTCTTTGAGTAGCTTCATTCAGTTATATGATCTTTATATGCATTTGAAAACACAAAACAAACAAGCAATCAACAAGTACAGAATTTGCAAGACAAGTGTTTGACGAAATCCCTGAACGGTCAAAACTAAAAATTAAAGGCCAAAATTGTAAGGGTTCTTACAGTGGTATCATAGCAGTGTATCCTGCCATCCTGTGAGGTCAGATTCAAACATGCAGATGAAAAAATGAGACATGTAGCCTGTTTTGGTTGCTCCCCTTTTCTTGCAGATCTTCAAGTGTTCGACAAATTCTTAGCTTTGCGTGTGGGCGATCAGCACTTGCATGCGTGTTCAAAGTTGGACAATTGAAAGGTTTTGATCAGTGAATGTGAGATCATGGCATCTCTCATGAAGGATGATCTTTGTGAAAGACTTTTTGATGCAGGATTGAAACCAAAAATTTTGCCATGGTCATATGAGAGACTTCTCAACGCTTTGGAAGAAGCTAAGAAATATTTATCTAAAATCCCTCAGATACCTTTTGAGTCAATGCGGGTGGCTTTGGTTCCTTCAAAGACTTCGTTGTGTAAGCCCAAGTTGTTGAGGCATCCAGACAAGAAGGTAAGATGGGCGGTTATCACATGCATCAGTGAAGTCATGAGAATTTCAGCTCCTAAAGCACCCTACCATGATGACTTAATGAGGGAGACGTTACAGCTGATTATTGAAAGCTTTCATGGGTTGGGTGATACTAGAAGCCTATCTTTCAAAAAGATTGCTAAGATGTTAGATATTATCGTTGAGGTCAGATCTTAGGTGTGACGATTTAATTCTCAAAATGTTCCATTGTTTCTTTGACAAAATCAGAAAATATCATGCGGATAATGTTAAAACAGCAATGCAAACTATCTTGTCTCTGATTTTAGATGAAAATGATGATATCTCCAAACTATTGTTAGCTAACTTGTTGGTTATTTGGAGAAAAGAACGTCATGTTTCACCCGCAGCACATGAGCTGTCAAAGACACTGGTTGAGCAGAAAATTGAGAAGGTTAAAAGTCATTTGACAGAAGAGGAATCTATTGCTTGTGGTTTACAGGTTACAAGGATTCCTATAATGAGCAAGAACCAAATGAGAAGACAAGGTCTACGCTTCTCTTGCAAAGAATTTTGGGAGCCTAACCACCAATGCACAGATAAAAAGGACTCACAACTTGATGATAGTTTGGCAAAAGCTCTTGAAGTTACTTGCAGCGCTCAAGAGGTTGTTATCAACCCTGATAACAATTCTGATATTTATGACAGCAGTCATTCTTTTGAGCGTAGTTGTGATTTAAATGTTATGGCACATGAGGAAAATGTTGTAGAAGAGACCTCTAATGTTGGCACACAAGATATGAGTGTCAAACACAAGGAAAGCAAGGAGAATACAAGCCATAACAGTTCTGATTTGTGTGACAGCAGTCTGATCTATTTGCATCAGCGTGAGGTTACCGCCATTACACATGAGAGTGATGGTTGTGTGGAGTCACCTAATGCAGACACTCAAGTTTCGGGTGATATTGATGCAATAGGTGTTATGGATTCTGGCCTAATGGAGATGGTTTCGAAGATTGTTTGACGGATTTGTGTGCATCTATTTTGATAGGGGAGGTGTGCATTGATATTGGCAAATCAGCAACCTCTAGTATGTTATTTGAACCATCCATAGAGGCCCATACAGCAGTACACTTGATGAGGATGTGTGTGAAGTTGATAGCGCACATGAGGATGCTTACCAATCGATAAGTGATTATGATTCAGCCTCTTACCATAGTGCAAATTACAAATCAAAAAAAATGTGTGGAGATGATTTGTCACAGGGGTCTCATCATTTGTCAGGGCAATTGAAAGTGAACAAAGGCATGATTGCTTCAGCCTTGGAACACTTTGATGTTGCTTAGTAGTTGGTGGCACACTGTTGTTGGACTCCAGGAATATATAAGCACCTTGATAATGGACTTTCCCTTGCTGAGTTTCAAGTACTTAGAGATGCAGTTGGGATAATGAAGAATAATTACCTACAATTATTATCAGATAGAGATCATCCTCTCATGCTCGATGGTGTCTATTATGATGCTCTAAGGGCAAAGGAAGAGAGGTTGATGAGCTTACCTATGAGCTTGAGGTCACCACGTACTCGTTGAAGAGTGCTCGAACAGCTCTTAAAAAGTCAAAGTTACGAATAGATGAGCTTACCGTGGAATTGAGCTTAGCGCAGTTTTCATCTCTAGTAGTCACAGTCCCGATATCTATGATAGTTACTGGCGATGAGTTGGTGGATTTCCCAAGAGTTGTGTGACAGATCACTGCACTACTCCATTTTCACAAAAGATATGCAGGGCATCATTCAGTGGGGAGATTGGTTCTCATGTTGATTTGTTTCCCTTTCCAGGAAGCAAATAAGAGATTACATCCCATGCAACTGATTTTGATCGACAACTTATTGAGCCACAGAGATGGAGAGATCAGTTGAAGGTTACCAAGGGTAAGGTGGTTCAAACCTTAACTCATATCGACAACACCCACAAGTTTGTGGAGGACCTCTTTTGGACGGCACAATTGGAGGAAATGCAGATAGTGGTAGTAGTGGGCACTTCTATAGCTAATTTGTGAACTATCCAGCATGCCATAAAGTGGATTAAATCAGAATACCTCCAATTGCTTTCAAATTGGAACTTTGTTATTGGGTATGCAGAGACGACTTGCAGAGTATCTACCCAATTAGCCATTCAGGATCAGAGACATGAGCCATCATCTGAATCGAGTGATGAGGAGTGCATTCCCCATAACTATGACAGTCAACCGTTGACACAAGTAGGTGCTTTCTATCTTGACTACATAGTGAGGAGTGCTCATCATTTCTCCTTTAGTCCACACACAGATGACCTGATGATGCGTAAGTGTGGATTGGCTCGAAATTTATACCATCCATTGTGGGATGTTATGCATGACAGACTTCCATTCTGGGTTTGGGACCTTGGGATCATTTTTGGTTTCAGTTTAGTTCAGTCTGTTGATTGGAGGCTGTATTGACATTGATTGAGGACAAGCAATCTTTGGGAAGGGCGGACTATAATGTCCCCATTTTCGAGTTCTCTTGCAGCACAGCCACAGCTAACTTTCTGGGTTGGTGAATGTTGACAATTTTTCCCCAAAGGAAAGAACAAATTTATTCAAGTAGTCGAAAGGAGAAATTCTAAAGGGTTTGAATCCTTCGGACTTTTATCCGAAGGGTCACTAGCTGAAGATGCAACTGCTTCGGCCTGTTGGTCTGAAGGAAATGGCGCTTGTTTAAAGCCCAAAGGATCATAAGGAGAGGACTGCAACTTTCCCAAAGGGTAAAAAACTTCCAAGGATGCTGAAGGGTTCATTCACTTTGCCGAAGGGTCATTTTATCGGCCAAAAGACCAATTGCAATTTTTCCAAAGAAAAACAGAAGAGGCCGAAAGAAAGAGTCCATTACAAGAATCCCGAAGGGCAGGGTACCCTTCGGAAGGGGTCATTTCCAACAATCCCGAAGGGTACCTACCCTTCGGGAAGGTACAGAGAACGAATTCGGGACCTTTGTGAAAAGTCCGGGTGCCTTACAATTTTTTCGAAAATGGCACAGACAAGAGCCACTAGCCCTTGCGGAGGGCACTTGGTCGGCGACAGGACCAAGGTCACTTTTCTGAAGGGCACATTTCAAAGGGCGAAGAGCAAAGGCGCAAAGGAGACCTTCGAACTTTTTGTCCGAAGGAATTCGGAGTTGAAACAAGCAAGATGCCCGTGCAGAAAAGCCGATGGCAAAATCCAAAGGGGCTTCGGGAAAATGAACGAAAGCAGAAAAAAGCGAAGGGATAATTCCTTCGGGAATTTTCGTCCGAAGGAATTCCTTCGGACAAAAAGTCTGAAGAAATTTGGAAAGTCGCAGAAGACAACAAAGTCGGAAGACAGGCCCGAAGAATTAAGCCGAGACAACCAGAAATCTGAAAGTAATGGAGGTTGACTATGCAAAAGAGGATAGAAAATAGATAATCCGACGGAGAGTTGAAAATAGAATATCCGAGGAAATATAGATTAATACATCCGAATATAGAATCTCGCCAGAAATAGACACGAACAGGCAGACCAAAACAGGGTAAAATACATGCAAGCGGGAGCTATTTTCGAGCACCGGTCAGAGCTTCAGTCGACTGGTTATTGAAGACCTGCTCGTCTCTGGATCAACGCACGCATCCGAGGGTCCAACTTAGCGTCAACCGAAGTTCCAAATTCGAATGTCGAGTTGACTGTTCCAGATTTGGAGTTGACTGATTGTTAAACGCCGTATCCACTAGGAGCTTTCCATGCAAGGGAGAATGATCTCTTCAACCAACTCAGTCAATCCCTTCGTCCAACTCAGCTTATCAAACGGCCAACTCAGCCTTTCAAACGTTTCAATTCGGCATCAAGCAGCACACGTAGAGTTCTAAAATTAACATAGGCGCAGATTTCCATGCAAAGAGAGGTGGTCAGTTCATAACAAAGACAAGTTCACTTCCTCAAGCACAAGAAGCTTCATGCAAAGACAAAAGAAAACATATTTTATTGAAAGGCCAAGACAGCGTTAACCTAAGTAAATCCTTCTCTTCAATTTTCAACGTCAATCTTTGGCCTTTTGTAATTCACTCTATAAAACGACTTTCAGCCTTGTTTAAAAGCATCCAATCTCTCTCTTGGTTAGACCAGACTCTGCCATTGGTGAGTTGTGTAACCTCTTCGATCAATAGGACTGTACTTTTAGATTTCAAGTGTTGGCATAGTGTATATTTCATTCAGCAATTTGCATAAGTGGTAGATTTCTCTCCCTTCCCAAATTTTGGTTCATACCTAGTTGCTAGATTATCTTTATGCAGGTCATGTTAAAGTGTTCTTTATGTCTTTTGCTGAAGCTATAAGTGGATGTTAGGTGGCTGCAAAGTGTCTTGTATCGGACCTCTCTCCATCGTTTTCCCTCAGGGTTTGGTTATTGGATCGAACCTCTCCATGAAATATTTATGCATAAGTGATTGATTGAAATCTAAGGTCTTCCTTTTCCCTTGTTCGTTCAGTGTTCAAGATTCCAAGTTGAGTGGATCAAACTTATGGTGTATCACCCCTTTTAGGTAGGATTTCCCCTTTAAGTTTTCTTCTCCCTTTTCCACGGTAGTCCACAGGATAGAGTAGAGATCCTCATTGATACATCATACAGAAACCAGCCTTCTCTGAAGGTTCTTTTCACCGTTGAGGCACCCACCCTCGTGAGAAGATCCCATTGTTTCAGCCGGATAGAGGACTGGCCATTTCATGCACGTCTTCGATTCCAGGCGCAGCTCCAACTTGACAACAGTGACAACATAATCAGAGGAGTATTTCGATGTCACCAAGGTGTTCAAGTGATCCAGTGGAGTTGTATGACACTTTTCGAAGAGATTTCGGACTTGTCCGTACTTACTATTTATAGTAAGTTCCGACATGGCGATAATCTTTTTGGGTTTGTTCTCTTTGGTCCTCAGAGAACACTACTATTTATATCATGTCTTTCCAAGGGATTTTGGACTCTAGGCTCGGACTTGCTATTTTTGGCAAATTAAGGTTTCTGTCCGTTTCGAGTTTTTCAGTGTTGGAGATGGAGCGTCTCATCAAGACCTTTCCGACGAGCTATAGATCACTGAATTCCAAGTTCATTTGGGCCTTCGTTTTAAAGTTCGTAAATTAGTATTTTTATTTAAATATTGGACTTTGGGATTTAATGGTTAAGTGATGAAAAATAAAATATTTAAATGTCACTTAAGTTATATTGTGGAGCGCTCACCTTGGGGAATATTAAAATGAAATTAAAAGAAATATTCCCTCCATAAAGTGCAACGACCTCTTGGAGAGTTATAAAAGAGGGAAAAGGGCCTCATTTGGGATATGCTTGAATACATGATTTTGTTGGCTATTTGCTCTACTAGGGTTTTACCTGAGAGGGTTTGAAGAGGATTCGAATGGGAGGCTATTGGGAACGAAAACTCCCTTTAGTAACAGCATTCTACAGCCGTGCAAGGCCGCCCAAAGGTGCTAGATTGGCAAATACACATATTGTTTGCATCCGAAGCTTCAATGGAGTTTGAAATAATGTTGATTTGAGGAGTTAATGTTACATCACTTGTAGATGTTGTGTTGGAAAGCTGAATACATTGGAACAGAGGCCGTTTTGAGACATCTTGTGGAGTTTGGAGCAGCTGTAATTATTCCCTCTCGCTGGCTGTGCATTACCAGCTTGGATGTACCATCCATTGGGGTTTCATATTGATTTTTGGGTGCTGCTTGAGACTCTATCCTAGGCGTCTGGAGATGAAATACATGTGCAACGATTGTTGATAGTCTTGGCAATGATTTCCATCATTATTTGAAGGTGTTACAAGCTGCCACATCAACGACAGGTCACATCAAGCATTATATAAGAGGTTTTTCTCATCATATATCCATTTCTTTGCATTGTAAATTTGAAGTAAAAAGTCTGATGCTAAATTGCAGCCATTAGGGAGTTGGATGTTAATGCAAATCAGTCATTTGCATTAATCATATTAGCTTGCAAGTGCCATTGATATATTGAAATGAGTTTGGCACCATATAATATAAGTGTGAAGATGTTGGAGCTGCATATCAAGTGTTTGTTGTAATGCCACTGGCTGTAATTGCATTATCTCAGCCCTACATTAGTATGCAAAGTGTTGTCAAAATATCTTCTTGTTGTAGCTACATATTAGTTTGCATACCAAGTGTTCGCTAAAATTCCTATTAGTTGTAGGAATCAATTTTATGCATTTTTCAGTAATTACATTCCTTGGAAAAGCCAAAAAGACTTTAGCATTGCACTTACCTTTCATATTAGTCTTTGAGTAGCTTCATTTCAGTTATATGATCTTTATATGCATTTGAAAACACAAAACAAACAAGCAATCAACAAGTACAGAATTTGCAAGACAAGTGTTTGACGAAATACCTGAGTGGTCAGAACTGAAAATTAAAGGCCAAAATTGTAAGAGTTCTTACACTTTACCACCCTACCCTTAATGCCATCTACTGCCTTCTCCCTACTACTTACTACTCTTGTGTTGTCGTGTCTCTAAATCTCAATAAGCTTTTAAATATTAGGTTAAAAATTTATACCTGTTCTTTTTTTTAATCTCCATCTGCTTCACTTATTTCTCCCAACGACAGTCCATGCGTTCTTTGTCCCCTTCCCTGTCCCTGTAACTGGCAAGGAACCTATATCTCCTTTACCATCTATCTTCTTCCCTGTCCTGGCACACAATGATTTTATCGGCAACAAGAGAACAACAAAACACTTTAGTTAGACTTCAATGTCATGCAAATAGGTGAATGGCACTCTCTTTTACAAGCATTTGACCCTGTTTCAGCTACTTCTTTTAATGAGAAATATTGTTTGGCCTGTCATTGAGGACATCTCTATCACTCTATCAATTCAATGGGTATGCCCTTGCACTTATGCTTTGAATGAGAACGATACTATTGCGCGGCAATGTCATGGTATATCTTCTTCAACGGCAGTCCTTCCACATGAGGGCACAAACTCTAGCCAAAGCTCTCCTTTCCTCTATACTGCATATCAATTCAGCAAGGGATCCATATCCACAAATGCATTCAATAGTAACATCATTTTGATGGAGTTGGGAATACAAGACAAGTACAACATGGATTACAAATCAACAAGTCAGCTCACATCACCAAGAAAATCTTTAGTAGCACTCAAAACCTCCAAGATGCCTCTCAACATTAAGGTACGTAGGAGTGTTATAGTTGCAAAAAGAATATAAATATGAGTATCCAATCATAAGGAAGAAAATATATGGTCTATTCCTTTTGTGTTTTCCATAGAAAAAAGACTAAATCAATATCCAAGATACAACAAACTGAAGATAGCAATATGGCCATGCTTAACAAAATCCAAGGGAAGAAACCAATCATTTTGGATGATGACAATGATGACTGTTTAGTGCCAAGCAATGAAAATGCTCAAAGCTCCCATCATGTCACCCATTCATCCAACATCAATCACAAAAAAAAACCCTTCTCCAGAGAGTGCATTTATTCCCACCTGTTGGGTGAATATTTTGTCGACTAGCTAACTGGTGAGCAAAATAGTTCCTATCACCACAGCATAGGGAGATTGGTCGTCCTAGTGTGCAGGTTTACTACATCAACAGTGGACAAATCTCTCCTCTCATCAAGGGGAGGTTTCCTATTAAATATGCGGAGGCTATATACTATAAATATATGCAGAAAGTAAGACACAGGGGTGGGATAAACCATCCATCTCTCTTTTTTCAGAGATGATGCTGACAAAAAGAGGAGAAATCCTGGGTGATTGGTGAAAGTACTTCTCTTCTTTCAGAAGTAACATTCAGCCAAGAGCCAGATCCCTTCCTGGATAGTAGAAACCCTGGTGAAGCGAAAGAAGGCACTTCTCTTCTTTCAGAAGTGCTTGTTCTTGCAAACATGACTCTTTCTGGTAACAAGTGACTGGTAACGGAGTACAGAGTAACTAGCAATCTAAGATGTAGCACCAAGTCTCCACCTTGACTACCCTAGAGGGAGATACGAAGAACAATGGGGGCACAAAGTCGTCTCAAGGTCCTTTACACAGAAAATAAAAAAACACACTGAAGACAACTATGACAACACAAAGTCTGAAAGTAGGTGGCTTCAGGACACCTTTCTTATCACCTCCACTAGTTTTGCTTGTTAAATCAAATAAATAAGAATGCTTTCAGAAGATAGACATAAGAACAATCTCCTAAGGTAGCACAAGATATAACTGCACAAAGTCTGCAAGTAACTTGCTTTCTCATTCAGTCAAAGAAATATGAATTACAATCTGAGCTCAAAGTCTCAGTAATGCCTTTCAATTTGGGTAGAGTTTCGCTTCTGGTAAAGGGAAGATCTCCCTAAAACAATAAAAGAGATTACAATATATAGCAGCCAAGAAAGACTTGGTGCTTTGTTCCATAGAACGGCCCATGTTGTGCATTCAATGCCTTGAATGCATTTTCAGGTTTGTCAAAAGACTGCGTTGAAAACAAGGCAGCTGTCTTAACTATGGCGTGTCATTTCATCCCATATGTCTTCTCCTGAGTCTGGATCATCTGGTTTGTCCCTTCTAACGTCTGCGCAGCTGTCCATTTTGCTTTTACTTCATGGAAGAAAAACAGGCCGCATCCTCAATGTTTGCAAGCTAGAAAATCTACTTCGCAGACTATTCCAGCTACCGAAATAACTACTGCGTAGATATTTTTCTCTTTGTCCTCTTTCTGCTTTTGTCTTTTCCAGCTTTGTCTCTTCTTGGAATTTAAGCTCTCGAGTTATCTTTTCCCCTTTCTGGTTTTGTCTTTTCCTGGAATCTGAGCCCTCGGGGCTATATTCTTGGCTTTGCCGGCTCTTTTGGATCCTTCTTCAGCTGGTCGTTGAGTTTGTTTTTAGGTTCCACGCCACATTTGAATTTAGCGGATAGTTTATTACCTTATATTTGACGTCCATGGGGACATCATTGGTTAACTTTTTCAACGGTTCGGGCAGCGTTCTCAGCTCCTTGGTTCAATCGCTTTCTTGCTTCGATCGCTTTATTGGTTCAATCGGTTTCCCGCTCCTTGGTTGAACCATCCGTTGAACCACGTGTTTGCTGCTTCTTTCCTTGACTGAGGCCGCCTTTGAACCTTTGAACCCATGAGCCATTGAACTTTGACCTCTTTCGGTTCAATTGGTTCATTGGTTCATCCTTTGTCCGTCACTTCTTTGTTCTTTCTAAGCTCTTTGATCTTCATCTCACTGATTGAACCTTTGAACCTGTGAACTCGTTGAACCAAAGTGGTTCAATGGTTCAACGATTCAATGGTTCAAGCCTTCTTCTCTTTGATAAGTGTTTTGAAGCCGTTGAACCTTGAAGCGATTGAACTTTGAACCTTGACAAATGCGCTTAACTCTTGCTGACGGCATTGAACTTTGAACCCATTAAACCCTTGAACCAAAAGGTTCAAGGTTCAACGGTTCAATGGTTCAATCTTTGCTTAGAAGCTTGCCAATGGACCTTTTTTGGTTGAACCAACTTTGAAATCGCCTAAGTGTTGAGAGCTTGCTTCTTTCCTGCAGAGTCTGTAGAAATCAACCTGTGAAGTCCGTAGTTTTCTCTAAGTTTTCTCTCGAGCTTTGAGAGAGTCCGTAGAAATGAGCCTGCGGAGTCCGTAGTTTTAAGCCTATAAAGTCCATAGATTTCTAAGCCTGTATAGTCCATAGATTTCAAGCCTGTAGAGTTTGTAGATTTCTAAGAAAGCTTTGAAAAATGAAGAACCTGAATGCTCAGAACAATTTTTGAAAGGGGAAAAGAGGATTTTGGTCTATAGGACCAAAATAGTTCAAATGTTGTCCCAAAAATGAGTAATATTTTTGGGGGACAACAGCTGGCTCCAGTTGGGAAACTTCTTTCAGTTGAAAACTTGGAATAGCTGGGGGGAGTAGAAACCAGAATCTTCGGTGCCTTGAAGTATGCCATTGGGCTATGGAGTCATGCTACCCAAAAAAGAAAGGCGCCAAAAACGAAAACGAAAAGCACAAAACAGAACTAAAGACTATACAAATATACATATGTGCAAATGATCTTATCCGATGCCTCAAGATTTGAAGCGCTTCAGATGCTGCCCACCGTGAGACAGTGAAAATGGTGTGCCATCCTGATAAACCAGCAGGAAACCATTTTGTCCCCAAAAATGGTGACAGGCGAATGGAACTCTCCACCAGAAAACCAATTTTCTGTGTCTTCCTCTTGGCTCTTTCTTCTTCTTGCCCCATGGCAGGACGTGGTCTTCAAACTAAAAACCATAACTCCTTGCTCTCTTGGCGAAGAGTTCCTTTTGCCGACTTTGGAGTACATCCACCACCATAGCTTGTTGTTCTGTTGGTCCAGTCCAGCACATGCTTTGATTGTCATCATCAAACCCCTAACAAACCATCAGCTCGGCATCTCTTTTGGTGTGAAGGAGTTTGATCTCTTCATTTTGAGCAGTCTTCAATCCGAGCAACAAAGATCCGCATCCAGCTGTGGAAGAATTGCTGCCATCGGATTCCAAGATTCGAGCATCATCAGAAGCTGATCTTCTATCAGATTTCTCTTCATCGGAGATGGAAGATCCTTCTTGATTTGTACTGCGCCCTGCTAATTCATCTGATGCCTTGTTTGGATCAAATCCTGGATTGCCAGCTACAGGACTTTCATCAACTGAGACATGAGCATTCTCTGTGGTCAAGAAGTAATTACCTCTCCCTGAAGGCTCAAACAGAATTTGAACTTCAGGGGCCGACGTTTGGGTGACCATAATTTTTGCCTCAGACAGGTCCGCACCTAGTTCTCCATCAATGTCCAATTGCTCAAGATTGGCTTGCAGAGATTCAAACTCAGTCATTTGAATTTTGGATTTCTTGACATGATCAATCATGTCAAATGACTGAGATGGACTTGGAAGAGAGGATGGGAATTCATCATTTTGGTTTTTGGGAGGGGGAGGACTGGTTTGCGAAGTTGAAGTAGAAGGTACAGAGATGTTCGATGTACTTACCTTCTTGGCAATCACTGGGTCCTTTGACTGGAAAGGCAGAGTGGCCCCATGTTTGGCAACTGAGATTGCAGGCTGAGCTTGCTTCTTTGTTCTTTCTTTATCAGCTTGCTGGGCTGACTAATTCTCGGACCTGGTGAATACTGCGTATGATCCCTCGACTGTTTCACCTTCACTTCTGGGTTCATCCTGGTAATTCAATAAACCAATGTGGGAGTTGCCTGCTGATTCTTCTAGATCCTCCCTGAAGAAATCAGCGCCATTTTCTTGCTCGAACTCAGGTTGAAAATAGGAAACATGTTCTGTTTTCAGATACCCAACTACTGAGTTGGTTGGAGGTGCTTCAAGGGCAAGGTTCCTCTGTGGGGGAAGAAGACGATTTGGTTGCCCTTGACTTCTGAAAGCGTTGCCTTGATATCGCTGATTGGAAAATGTCCTCCTTGGTGCATCTCTATATAGAGGAGCAGAAAACATACCTTGTGCCATTTGCCTTTTCAAGGCTAGCAATTCATTTGCCAACTTTTGTACCATTAGGTCAATGATGGCTGTGGGTGAGTATTCAGAAGATGAAGAGGGTTTACCTCTGTTAGGATCTCTCTTTATCTTTCTTGCCAAAATAAGGTCATCTTCTAGCTTAGTAGCCAAGTCTTGAGCAGCCTCAAGGTCTGTGTCTAGCCCGTCTCAACAGAAAACTCACTTTCGGCAGCTTTGAGTTGATGAAGAAGCATTTGAGCTTCTGAGGTGTCGACTGTGCGACCATGGAAATCCTGTGCTTCAGCTTGTTGAACTTGGCAATAAAATCCCTCATAGGCTCATGAGGTTCCTTCTTCATCTGAGTGAGATAGGCCAGCAAAGCATGCGCATCCTCTGCAGGCTTGAACCTGGCTTCAAACTTGGCTTTAAGTGTATCCCAGTCAGTCACTGATCCAGCTTGCAGATGGTAGAACCAGTCTGCAGCGGCACCTTGTAGTGTCTCGACAAAAACCCTGACTGCCACGTCTTCAAATTCCACCCCTATCACACCACAAGCTATGCTGAATGCTACAATGTGTTCATCAGGGTGAACTATCCCATCACCAAAGAATTTGGAGAAATTCTTTCTTGAACTACGTGGGAGTTCATGTAGAGGTGGAGTCAAGTTGAGTGGGCCAAAAGTGTTAACCCAGGGGCCTCAAAGCCATGATTTAATTATGAAAAACAGGGATAACAAATCTGGGTGGAGTGGCCAGATTGCAGAACAAAAATGAAAAAAAATGGGCCTGCTTAAACTTGAGGCTTCAAACTGCCCACTCTTTCCTAGTAGCTCTGATTTTGCAGACCAGATAAAATAATAGAGATGGAGGAAAATTGTAAGGCTATAATGATAATGGGTAAGACACAAAACGGATTCGCCAGAGCCTATATAATGGATAAGGGAAGGAACTGCTTCAATCTGAAACTTGAGGCTTCAGACTGCACGTTCATCCCCAACGGAGTCGCCAAAAACTGTTGCGCGAGGTTGGGGAGGAAAAATTAACAATGAGAAAGCACTGGAGCAGTTCGTTTTTCCACAGCAAAAAGCATGGATAAGTTTATAATGATAATGGGTAAGACACAGGTGATGTTTCAATTTGAAACTTGAGGTTCCAAATTGCACAAAATTACTGTCCTCAGCAGAGTCGCCAAAAACTTTTGAGTGAATATTTTGTCGACTAGCTAACTGTTGAGCAAAATAGTTTCTATCACCACAGCATAGGGAGATTGGTCGTCCTGGTGTGCAGGTTTACTACATCAACAGGGGACAAATCTCTCCTCTCATCAAGGGGAGGTTCCCTATTAAATATGCGGAGGCTATATACTATAAATATATGCAAAAAGTAAGACACAGGGGTGGGATAAACCATCCATCTCTCTTTTTTCAGAGATGATGCTGACAAACAGAGGAGATATCCTGGGTGAGTGGTGAAGGTACTTCTCTTCTTTCAAAAGTAACATTCAGCCAAGAGCCAGATCCCTTCCTGGATAGTAGAAACCCTGGTGAAGCGACAGAAGGCACTTCTCTTCTTTCAGAAGTGCTTGTTCTTGCAAACAACAGGACTCTTTCTGGTAATAAGTGATTGGTAACCGGGTACAGAGTAACCAGCAATCTAAGATGTAGCACAAAGTCTCCACCTTGACTGCCCTAGAGGGAGATACGAAGAACAATGGGGGCACAAAGTCGTCCCAAAGTCCTTTACACAGAAAGAAAATAAAAACACACACTGAAGACAACTATGACAGCACAAAGTCTGAAAGTAGGTGGCTTCAGGACACCTTCCTTATCACCTCCACTAGTTCTGCTTGTTAAATCAAATAAATAAGAATGCTTTTAGAAGACAGACATAAGAACAATCTCCTAAGGTAGCACAAGATATAACAGCACAAAGTCTACAAGTAACTTGCTTTCTCATTCAGTCAAAGAAATATGAATTACAATCTGAGCTCAAAGTCTCAGTAATGCCTTTCAATTTGGGCAGAGTTCGCTTCTGGTAAGGGAAATATCTCCCTAAAACAATAAAAGAGATTACAATATATAGCAGCCAAGAAAGACTTGGCGCTTTGTTAAATAGAACGGCCCATGCTGTGCATTCAATGCCTTGAATGCATTTCCAGCTTTGTCAAAGGACTGCGTTGAAAACAGGGCGGGTGTCTTAACTATGGCGTGTCATTTCATCCCATATGTCTTCTCTTGAGTCTGGATCATCTGGTCTGTCCCTTCTGACGTTTGCACAGCGGTCCATTTTGTCTTTACTTCATGGAAGAAAAACAGGGTGCATCCTCAATGTTTGCAAGCTAGAAAATCTACTTCACAGACTATTCCAGCTACCGCAATAACTACTGCGTAAATATTTTCCTCTTTGTCTTCTTTCTGCTTTTGTCTTTTTCAGCTTTGTCTCTTCTTGGAATTTAAGCTCCCGGGTTATCTTTTCCCCTTTCCGGTTTTGTCTTTTCCTGGAATCTGAGCCCTCGGGGCTATATTCTTAGCTTTGCCGGCTCTTTCGGCTCCTTCAGCTGGTCACTGAGTTTGTTTTTAGGTTCCGTGCCACATTTGAAACTTAGCGGATATTTTATTACCTTAAATTTGACGTCCACGGGGACGTCATTGGTTGACTGTGTCAACGATTCGGGTGGCCTTCTCGGCTCCTTGGTTCAATCGCTTTCTTGCTTTGATCACTTTATTGGTTCAATTGCTTTCCCGCTCCTTGGTTGAACCATCCGTTGAACCACCTGTTTGTTGCTTCTTTCCTTAACTGAGGCCGTCTTTGAACCTTTGAACCCATGAGCCATTGAACTTTGAACTCTTTCGGTTCAAGGTTCAATCAGTTCATTGGTTCATCCTTTGTCCGTCACTTCCTTGTTCTTTCTAAGCTCTTTGATCTTCATCGCACTGGTTGAACCTTTGAACCTATGAACTCGTTGAACCAAAGTGGTTCAATGGTTCAACGGTTCAATGGTTCAAGCCTTCTTCTCTTTGATAAGTGTTTTGAAGCCGTTGAACCTTGAAGCGGTTGAACTTTGAACCTTGACAAATGCGCTTAACTCTTGCTAACGGCGTTGAACCTTGAAACCATTGAACCCTTGAACCAAAAGGTTCAAGGTTCAACGGTTCAACGGTTCAATGGTTCAATCTTTGCTTAGAAGCTTGCCGATGGACATTTTTTTGTTGAACCAACTTTGAAATCGCCTAAGTATTGAGAGCTTGCTTCTTTCCTGCAGAGTCCGTAGAAATCAACCTGTGAAGTCCGTAGTTTTCTCTAAGTTTTCTCTCGAGCCTTGAGACAATCCGTAGAAATGACCCTGCGGAGTCCGTAGTTTTAAGCCTGCAGAGTCCGTAGATTTCTTCTTGCAGAGTCCGTAGATTCAAGCCTGCAGAGTCCGTAGATTTCTGAGAAAGCTTTGAAAAATGAAGAACCTGAATGCTCAGAACAATTTTTGAAATGGGAAGAGAGGATTTTGGTCTGTAGGACCAAAATAGTTCAAATGTTGTCCCAAAAATGAGTGATATTTTTGGAGGACAACACCACCCACCATGTAAAATAGTCTAGTAATCCTACCATGGCCACACCTAACCAGTTGGATCCCCGTTTCACCCACACTTTGCATTCCCTTACTACTAAGCACTACAATCCTCATACTGATTCTCAGAATGACAAGGCTCTTGTGACCACAGAAAAGACCCTCAAAGCATTCAGTGACAATATAGAGTTGTATGGCATTCAAAGCCCCCAAGTGAACCTAACTATTGCCAATATGGAGAAATGTATCATATTCCTGTCTAATCTTCAACATCAGCAAAATATACACATGGATACAATAGAGAGTTATTTTTGGTGATTGGACTAAACAAATGATTGGAAGAGGAACATGCCTACATTCAACGTTCCCAGCCTGCCCCTAAAAGACAAGCATTTGGGCATATGCTAAAGTGGGTGTCCATCCCCACAACAAATCAAGTAATGCACGCTCAATCTCAACCAGCACATGCCCTGCCATCATGGTTGGAAGCAGATTTTCACAAGGGAGGCCATCATGGAGGAGGGTGAAGCAACCCCTTGGGTTAATTGGCTAATCTAAGCAAAAAACAATGAAGGTGAGGACTCACTACAATACAGTTGTATCTTATATTTGTATCTCCCTGTATGATCATAGCCACAAATTTGTGGATCTCCATGTAGTTCTTAGTTTTCATAGTAGTCATAACCATTGTACTCATTATCATGTTGCTTTACTTCATTCTGTAAACTATGTTTGTAACAATAGTATTCTCTATCTATGGTTACGCTCTAGGATCTAGCTTTCTTAGTGTTTTTTCAATTGCTTTCTTGGTGTTTTTTGCAATTATGATTTGCTGTTAGAAGTCACGACTGAACATCTCTACCAAAATTCTCTATCACAACAATTAAACCCCTCGGCCTTCTCTATACCACCTCTCCTAAAAAAATTTTTTTTGGGAGTTGTGACCAATGTAATCGTCTTTCTACTCTTAATCTAAGTCACAAGGTCCGGGTTCGAGTTCATGTTCGATGATGATAATGTTTGGTTCAAGTTCACCTAGGGATAAAGTTCAAGAAAAAAACTTCTTTAAGTTCAAACAAAAGAATTTTTTTATCATTTTTATTTTCTAAAAAAAATCATAAATATGTCTAAGGGACAGAGTAGAGAGAGCTGTCCTTCCTTTGCTTTCAGTCAGTATATGTATACATACACACATATTTATAAAATAATGTAAAAGCATGTCAAAAACTTCCCATGCAAAAATAATGAATGAAGTTCAAGTTCAGGTTCGATGAGGATAAATTTCAGCAAAAGTTCAAACTTTTTTGATCCAGTTCGGCATACCGTGTGACAGTTTTTAATACAGTATTTTGACTTTTTTTCCATTAAAAATACAATCTATAGGCAATCTATCACTATATTCTAGTTCATTGAAAAAGCATATACAGGTACATCTCGTTGTGTGAATTCTCTAAAATTTGAAACTATTTTTTAAGCTTGATGTTATGCTCCATTGAAAAAGCATATACAGGTACATCTCGTTGTGTGAATTCTCTAAAATTTGAAACTATTTTTTAAGCTTGATGTTATGCTCCATTGAAAAATATGGCAAAACTTCAAATCGTATGAGTTCAATTGAAGAAACTACAAAGTGTTCTAGTTATAGTGGCTTCAGATTACACTTCCAAATACATTGAGAATTCAATGATGAAGATGAACAGCACGTAGCCATTCAGATAAAGCATAAGAGAATAAATTGTTGCTCACCTATTGTAAAAGTCTGACCTGCCACCATACAGCCTGGCCTGTTATTACCTGAAAAGTTAAGCGCACATTTTTAAAATTATATAGAAGGAATGCATGTCAGTCATAAAAATGGTTAATTTAAATGAGGTGTTTACTTTTGGTTATTTTTGTGTATGTAAATATTGAATAACTGTGTCTTGGGTTCTTAGATTAATAGGTGTTTTTGGTGTTCCTGTGGGAATCAGGCAAGTCTGAGCTCTTTGTAAAAATGCAAAGAATCAAACTTTGGCAGAAGAGTTAACAGTCCACATTTTGATGTTTTCTGGACTGTCCTGTGTTGTATTTTCCCATCCCTTTACTATAAATTCTTTCGACTGTTTTTCAAAAAAATTATAAATAAAGAAGCATTTTGTATCCAGTGGTTATATGTTCAAACCAAAACTTTTAGATGTATAAAGTATGCTATTAAGAATATCACATTCATAATCTCAGTATGGGAATTTATTGTCCATAAGGAGGAATTGTAATTGGATAAATCAGGAACACTTCCACTCTATTTCTTCAAGAGAATGTTGTAAATTTATTGACATTGAAACTGTTAAATTCACTCAATAGAATTAATTTTATTCAAATAACAAAGAGGTACTTATTCAGGAGTTTCCTCTTACAACATACAAAAACTTATACATGAGTTTCCTCTTACAACATACAAATCTGTCATATCTCTTCTACTAACACTCTTCTATCTTAATCTCTATTATCACTCACACTTCCTAATATCTACACTAGTTGCTACAACTCTCGCATGCACACACCTATTCACTCAATAGAATTATTTGTATTCAAATAACAGAGAGGTACTTCTACAAGAGTTTCCTCCTACAACCTAAGTCACCTCACTCGAATTCATGTTCAAATTCATTGAGGACAAAATTTGTAAAAGATTTGTTGTTAAAAAATATGAGATAAAATTCATGATTAAATTCGACTAAAAGAAATACATTTGTTTTTAGATTAAATATTCAAAAACCAGCCTACAATTCTAAAAAAATCACAATTCATATAAGTAAACATGTCAAAATAAATTTCCAACAAGTAGCTATCGTATATTGATTGAAATAAAAAACTTTGAAAACCATGTTGAATAAAAATATTTAGAATGTTTTCAAAAAGTTATAAATCAAATTCTTAAACTTCTCTATGGGCTAAGGCCTACTTGTTACATCAAAAAGCTCTAGATCATCAAGAGCATTTGGCTCAATGTCATCATCACTAGCATCATCATAACCAATATCATTAGTTTCACTTTCATCCTCAAGTTCATCACAAACAAAATCAGGATCATCTTCATCAAAAAAGTCTTCTAGAAAATGTTGAAGCTTCTTTTTATTAGGATGTACATACATCTTCTGTCAATTTTTTTATGGTGAATCGCAATTTTTTACAAATACAAACAGATCCCACATCATTCATGATAACAACTTATTCTTTTTTTTAAATTAAACATGGTCAAAGCTACTCTAGTTCCTCTCACACGCTGATATACTTACTCCTTGACTCAAGACTCAAACTGCAAAATATTGTAATTCAAGTGTATTTGCTCCATAAAATCACCACCATTCATCTCCATCCATGTCCTTGTCATCTATAGTTGAATGGGTTCCAAATAACTCCTGTCCTATATTCCTTAAGTTTCTCTCTTGTTTTCTTTGCAATGCCTCGATAAGGAACAAGCTTTGCAATGGTTGCATAAATCCCACCTACGACTTCACAATCACTTTTTTTTTCTAGGTGATATAGTGTCGGCTCTGAATAACATGATGCATGCAAATGAATATGCACCATTCTCCATCATCCATCACACATATTCCATATCTCATTGTATTCTTCTTCCACATAATTGAAAGTCTTTATGATGGCTTATTTACAATGGTCCATACCCTCATAAACCATGCCAATACAAGGGTGTTAGCATCAACCATGCAAAGCATGCGAACTATGGATGCACACATTTTTAGAACCTTAACAACATTTTTCTAAAAGTCGTGACTTAGAATGATTTGCTCCGCATGCTTACCTTTAAAACCTTTTATAAGAACAGAATCTTTCCACTCTTTGCTACAAACAACACATTGGAGAGCTCCTTTCTGCTCGACCACTCTTTTCAAAGTGATATAGAAAGAGGCAAATCCCTTGTGATACAGTTTCAATTTAGATGCATGCTTCCTATATACACTCAATTTAAGGCGATGATTTTTTATGAAATTGGCAATTGTTCTTCCCCTTTGCACTTTCTCATATACTAAAGGAAACTTAACTAATTCATACAATAGTAAATCAATGTAATGCAATGCACTGCACAAGGGCTCCAATAAATATGTGGGTACTTTTATGCTATCAACTTTCAAGCCCGCACACAATTGTTGGCACTATCGATAACAACTTGATCACATTTTCTGAAATATTTCGAGCCAATTTTTTTTTTTTAAATTTTCAATTACAACCAGCAGAGCAATACACAGTCGTTAGGGTTAGCCTTAAACCAAACGATACTAAAGCAACTCTAACCAGAATGTACACCAGGATTCCGAGGAGGCCAAGGTGTGAGCATTGGTTAGAGGATCTGAATGCAGAAACAGCGCTGAAAGGAACTCTAACCAAGAATGGCGCCGATGATGGCGAGCATATGGTCAGAGGATCTTTTACTACTACAAGTACTGAAAAGAAACTCAACACCAAGTATGTGCTACCCAATCCAGTATGGAGTGGAGCGACCATATGGCGGAGTGCTACGAATTACAATGCTATGAAGGGAAATAAGCAAGAATGCTGAAATACTCAACGTCAAGAATGTGCTTTCCAACCCGAGACGGAATGGGAGCTACCATATGACGGAGATATATAGTATTACAATGCAGTTTCAGAATATAAGATAAGCATTACAAATCATGATTAAGCAAGATTAAAGAACTGCTGTCAGTACTATTGTCAGCTTACAATTTGATAGAGAATTCCCCTGTCATGAGCATAGAGTTGTAGCAATTCAACAAGCATTTAAATAGAGAATTCTCCTTGCTTAATGGAAACACCGAGACTGCTTTCTTCTCTCAAAACACAGATTCAAGATTCTGATCTGCACCTGTAAATTTAAAATCAGCAACCTGAGATCACACTAAAATGGACATATCTCTCACACAATTCATCCAATTGACGTGAAACGAAAAGCAAAAGACCCTAATGATGAAGGCAACCAAGATTAGAACACAAAACAGACGCAAAGGTTTCTATTTAATTTATGCACGAATCCCAATGCAACCACAGATGGTACAGCCCAGCGAGGGGCAATTTGTCTTTAAAAATCACAGCCTTCATTAAAAATTCTACAACTTACAGAAAAGGGGCGCCCTTCACAAACAGAGAGATATAGACAATACCCATAATGAATTTTTTTGTCTTTTTTGACTTATGAACAAAAACACACTCTGCTGTGATGAATATGAAATTCTTGAATTTCTCATAAACTGATCTATAAAACCACACACTGACTACAATGCACAAATTCCACTACAAAACAATAAGACTACCCTATCTCACCACTAGTCGCTATCTTTCAAGCGAGAAGCAATGCCAAGCTAGGAGGCTTTCATTCCTCGAAGCAATTCCAAAGCCAATCCCGCAGCATAACATTCCTGTAGCTAAAGATGATCCAATGAAGACCAATGGCTTCCTTTTATAATCTCCGATTGATCCTTCTAGAAACCCTATCCTCCAATAGGTGTCGTCCCACTTTCCCAAGCAAAATTTTGACTTTATATTATAAACTTTATTTCCTCCTTGAAGTTGGCGCCCAACTTAAGCTTGGATTAAATTTTTAATAAGAATTATAATTAATTCCTTCAATGAGGCGCCCACCCCATAAAGAACATCTTTTAAAAACAACTTAAAGTGAAGTAGCTAGGCCAAGGGGAAAGTCAATGTTAAAATATAACATTAAAACATGACTTAATTAAAATAATTCAACTTATCTCTCCATTTGTGCCCCAAAGCCCAAAAATGAGTAAGCCAACTGATCAGACTGAAATGGAAAGCCAACAGTGCCGAAACCAACAAGACCACTGCCAGAAATAGAATTTACTAAAAATAGTAAATACCTGAAGATGCTCAGAATGCCAAGAACATATCACTGCGAAGCTCTCTGAAAACTCAGAAAGAATCCGCCATTGAATCAACCAACCTCAAGCAAGAGCATCCTTCAAAACAAGAAACCCTAATTTTACCTTCCGAGTAGCCTACGGGTCTCAGGAATAGGCCAACGGTCACTGGAAAGATCATGGTCGAGAAGGGGACATTACATTTTCTATACCAACTTCGAGAATTGCTTCATCCAAAATGTTGAAGATATACTGAAAAGTTTTCTTATGTTTCATGGCATCAATTACCTTTAGAAATACAATACCTTTAGGGCAATAAACCAACACATTGATTAATGGTCTTTGACGTATATTTGACCAACCATCACTCAAAATGATGCAAGATGTTGACCTCCAAGAGTTTTTAATGTCTATCAATTTTTTAGTGACCCTATCTTTTGATCTCTTCAAAAGGGTTGTCCTCAAAGCTTCTAATCCTAGAGTTGTGTACCTTTTGCCAAAATCAATTAATTGTTGAATAGTCTATTTAAAATGAAGGCTCCTGACAACATTAAATGGAATGGCAAATTCATAAAAGAAATCAGTGCATGCATCATCATGTTCTTTTTGTAAAGACTTCTAAAAGTTATTTAGTGCCATTGTCCCACTACCTTTTTGCAACATCACTAAGCTTGTGGACATACTGGAGGAGCAAGATGTGTGGAGTATTTTGGACCTGCAAAGTTTCTCTTGGATTTGTTGTTTTTTTTATGCCTTTTTCTCAGTTATTGCTAATGAATTATTGTAATCTTTAATTAATGTTGCCTTTATTTCAGGAGTGACCTTTGGACATGCTTCAACAACACCTCCCTTATCCCCTGATATGCTTTAGAAGATGGTCCAATAATCTTGTTAATGTGGTCGTGAAACAGTGCTGACATAAAATTCATGTGACATTATTAGTTCAATCGTCATGGTTCATATATTTCCCTCCTTTCGTAGTTGATTTTGGGGGTGCCACACTGATGTAGGAATGTGTTTATGCATTTTTCTGATAAATGAAGATAAATAAATAAAAATGTTTATATATAAAATATCTAAAAACCAGAACTAAAATCTATGTGATAAATTAATAATTATAAATATTAAAACTATAGAATAAAATTACAAAAAATAAAATAAAAATTATAAAAAATAAACTAAAAAGTAAAAACAATATTTTTCAAAATAAACTAAAAACTATAAAAAAATAACTGAATTTAAAACTAAAAAAATCATTTATAAATTAATGTGATTTATAACTTTATAGAATAGTCGAAAAAGAAATAAAAATTAAAAAAAATCGACTGTGGGGCTATCTCTCAAGTTGTTGAGATGCCCCACAATTCGAGTTTCAGCAAAGACTTAGTTTTAAATGCGCATCGTTTGCGACTCTACAGACTGCAAGTCCATAAGTCACGACAATGTCCCAACTCCCAAATCGATCATGACAAACTCGCAGAGACTGGTCTTGATTCCCTGTTACTTCATGGCAGGTAGCATCACGACTCACTCCACGACAAGCAATGTCATGACTCACTCCACAATAGGGAACGTCACAACAACGTTACTCCACAACGCGAATTCAGTCCAGACACGCTAGAACTAGAAGCCTATAGACACAAATATGATGAGCTTATTCTTCATTCCTCTCAGTCTTTAATCTTCATTACACAATGGCTAGGGCAAAACAAAAAGAGGGGGAGTTTTAAAACACTTTTGCACCGACCTTTACCCTAAACATGAATCTCAAGCCGCGACCCACATTTGAAACGAATTTAATTAGATATTTGTTTTTTATTTCGTTTTGGTTCACACAAATTAAATCATGATTTTCAAATAATTTTGTGACAAAGAGGAGTTTGGTGATTTTTTTATTTTTAGCATTAAAATCGCCAAATGTGGTGACTTGGCCAACATAAGAGTCTGCCATTAATTATCTCTCTGACTAACACTCTTCTATCTAATCTCTATTATCAATCACACTTCCTAATATCTAGATAAGTTGTTACAACAACTCGCGCGCACACATACATACACCTAATATGCTAATACTAAATTAGACTGATATAACATTGAAATATATTGTACTAACCTAAGAAATATCCAACATTTCCCTCTTAGTACAAACATAGTTCAAATGGAAACGAATGGTATTACAAGAGTACTCGCACCCACCAATTCGAGACAAATAACAATAGATGGAAACATTTAGCTAATCCAACAAGGATAGTATGAACTAGGACATACATTAAGTTCATACCAATTACAACTATAGTGGGAACAGCGTCACTACCACTCTAATCAGAAATAGAAACACACACATATCCTAGATTATATAAATAAATATGGATAGGGATAAACACACTATCCATAACTATGAACAGGCATACACAGTTCACAAAGAGATCATGTGGACTAAGGACTGAACTCTACAATGTGAATAGGGACACACTCGTTATTCAACACAAGTGTGGTTGAGCCTTTACTTTCATTTCAAATATGCTTCTCTAGTTGCTTCCTTGGTTGGTTGAGCAAGTACAAATTAGAATAGTGGGATTGAGTCCTCACTATGTCTTCAGTGGGTGTTGGCCACCTCATTGAACCTCGTGTTTGTAGTCATTGCACTTGATCACTACCACTAGATCATGAACAGAGTATGGTGAACACTACACTTATCACCATTCATGGCTTTATAGTCGATTTGATACAGGGTTTTGAATTGTCTACAACCAAAATACATCATCACTATCACTAATGGCTAACAACTCTTCAAAGAATGTAGTCTTTTGGGTGCATTCATTTTGCCGCTAAAACAAACTGCCAATATTTGAGTTAGTGGCGAACTCGAGATTCTGATTGGCCTCCTTCATTTCCTCCAACATGTTGTGGACTTAGCTCAACCAACTAGGTTGAACTGTAGGTCGTGCATTTGATAGCAAATTCCCCCCTTAGAATCGACTAACACATTTAACTGGACCTCAAGTTCTCCCGATAATGCATCCTTACAGAGAGACAATTGACTTTGACATTATATAACACACATGCTTTATTCTAACTTTGGACTTAAAATACTAATTTATAACAACAAACAATAAGCTTAAAACAAAGCAAAAATATTAATATTAAACTCAAACATGACTAGAAATGCGGAATTAACCACTTATTAACCTATACCAAAATAAAGATTATAACTATAGTCTAGCCAAAAAGAACTATAAATTAACAAACAATATTCGATACTTAATCAAAAAATAATAAAACTATCTACTTAACTATTGACACAAACAATAGACAAAACATCACAGACACTAAACTAAAACAAACTATATAATAAAATGTATCACTTAACACCTATGCCTATTATCAAACACCAAACAATATAAAAAATAAATGATGCTAAAAACCTATAGCTTTTAGCTATTTGATTTAAATCAAACTTGACATTATAACTTGTGGCAGGTATGGTAATCGTGGTGGCAGCCAGACGGATTTGCATGAATGGAGCTGCTCATGGCACACAGGCATGGCAGAGTTGTCGGAGTCGGCAGAAGATACAGGCATGGTCGGCGATGAGGATACATGCACGGTGGATAAAACCATGCGCACAAGGCTGCTGACCAGACAACAAATCTAATCTGCACAAGAGTCCTGGCAACTGGCAAGCTCAAACTGTAGCTGAACAAATGCAACAACTGCTGAAAATGATCAAACAAAATATAGATGGTTGTCAGAAGAACATAATCGATGCACGAACAAGGGCTATGAGTCAACAATGCTAAATGGCATATGCGTTAACCGTTAGACAGTACTACATGTGCTCTAAAATATAATGGAACTGTCAGACGCACAGCAGCAAAAATTATAGCAATTTTTTTTTTTTTAGGAGACTACCATCAAAGGGGCAACCAAGAAATACTGCAAGTTGCTCCATACAAAATTCAAGCTCCATATCCCTTCTCATGAGAATGATCTGCTCTAATACCATACTAAATTCACACGATATAATTAATTTTATTCAAATAACAGAGAGGTACTTATACACGGGTTTCCTCCTACAGCATAGGAGTCTATCATTATCTCTCCTACTAAAGCCCTAATCCCATGGTACTACAACTACAAAAATATTTAGTGGGTGCTGCAGAGATTATTTAGGAGAAATTATGCGGTAAAGTGGTCCCATAGATTTTTAAAACTACAAAGATTATCCATCCACATGAAATTTAGGAGGTTTGAATATAAAAAAAAATTATAGCATAAATTTTTAT
Organism: Torreya grandis; assembly: GCA_037957365.1. Taxonomy (NCBI): domain Eukaryota; kingdom Viridiplantae; phylum Streptophyta; class Pinopsida; order Cupressales; family Taxaceae; genus Torreya; species Torreya grandis. The sequence goes on along the minus strand of JARHVA010000959.1, from coordinate 345,780 downwards.
TGGCTGTGAAGTATTTTTTTTGTGCCTAAATTTTCTCTGCGGGTGCTGCAAATTCTTGCCCCCAGCCTGTACCCATATCTGAAAATCTCTTTCATTCGCATTCACTGCTCCTATTTTTGAGGAAAATATTAAATTTTTTGCAGTTGAAGAAATTTATAGTTGCATGAAACCACCTGCAACTACAAAATAATTGCAGTTGCCCCCTCCATGGGACCACCCTCTAACATTCTTCTATCCTAGTCTCTATTATCACTCACACTTCCTAATATCTAGAAGAGTTGTTGTAACAACTGGCGCGTGTGCACACACCTATTATGCTAATACTACATTAGACTAATACAACATTGAAAAATGTTGTACTAACTTAAGAAATATCCAACATTTTCTAAGAAAGTTATTGAGACTTTAAGTACCAACTCAAAATAGGAACTCTTGTTGTGATCAAATGACTGATTAGAATAATAAATTTATAAATAAAACAATTGTGTGATTTGGAATTTATTTGGCATATTCTTTTCATGTATAAATATTAAAATGCAAATTAAATTTATTTACCTACTTACTTAATTGGGCATCAATAGAATTTGAGCTATGCATGATGAAGATTTTTTAAGTAATTTAACTACATAAAAATACCCTAGTAGAAAAAAATAAACCCATAAAACAAAGAAGTATCACAATAAACAAAGTGTTACTTACGATAATGAAAAATAATTGGTTCCGAATGAAAGATCTTCCCCACACCATGACCTACAAACCTTCTGTCAACGGCATAACCAAATTTATCTGCATGTTGACTGAAAATATTTATAAGATTAGCAACATAAATATCCAAGGAAAACTGACTTCAAAGTTTCTAGCCTTGACAATTAATATAGGTATAAAGCCCAAGAATGCATCGTTAATGCACATTTTACAACGATAAATTCATTTAATGTGAACTACTAATGCTTCTGTTTTATCAACCTAAAAACACCAGTTTGGAAAAAATGTGATATAGTTAATTGGAAATCATAAGTGTAAGTACTAGTGATATGCACACCGTGGCTTATGGTTATATTGGTATTTCCCATGTAGAAAAAAAATCAAGTGATAAAGTCCATGACTTAATCCATCTCCAATCCTGTTCCTTTGCACATTGAGCAATGAAAGGTAAAATAGAGGGAAATGCCAGATAAGAGGATGCATTCAAAGACAATAATATATATTTTAGGACATGGCTTGTCTGCTAGCATCCTACAAAATAGGGAGCCTAAAATTCAACCCAAAAAGTTAAAATTAATAAAATCCATAAGAAAATGTTCCCAAATCTTAAGATAAGAATATCGCTATCCTAAAGCCAGAAAATCTCTTCCTGCCGAGGTAGGTCAAAATACCTTCAAAACTGTATGCTTCCAGTTTTATGGTTTTTGTCATTAGCATCATCTTACACAAACATTCAAGACTTGACTGACGCTAAAGTGAGTTGCAGTGCAAAAAATTCCATTTTGAAACGAAGATAACAACACAATGCTCAGACGTGCAAACGAGAAAATTGCAAATAATAACCAGAACACAACTTTATTTCATTAACTTTAAATACTTGGGAGCTCATCCACAATGCAATAAAAAACTTGTGGCCTAGCTAATACATCAACTCAGTAAAATTACTGCAAACAGAGCAAATGGATATAATCCTCAATATGCATATGCATAGAAGGCCAATAGAAGTAAAGTTGAAGGTGCTGCAACGTCTTCTATATACCAAAATGTCCACCGTAGGAGGACGAGTATGATTCCTTAGCCAAAAATGGTGAGACGAGCCCACGGGAATACAAAGTTGAGTGAACTTATACAACCACCCATTCTGTAAACTGTAGTCAAGGAAAGGTGTATGGTTCACCAATGTGGGCTGTTGCAAAGCTTCAACAATCAGACCAAACTATACATTAGCGGAGTAGAGACCTCCAGTCATCATAGGTTGCACACCAAGTATCCAAAATGCTAAGTTCCCGAGATAGAGGCTGACTAAGAAGATCTGTCACTTTGTTGGTGATTCCCTTCTTGTACTTTATCGCAAAATGGAACTGTTGAATATAAGATTCCCACTTCAGTGCAATTGGTCCTAAATCTTTGACTGAGAATTCAAGAACTGAAGTGATTGGTGATCAGCTTGCAAAATTACCTCCTTACCGAGAAGATAATGATGTCACTGCTTGAACACTTGGACCAAGGCATAAAACTCCTTATCCTAGGTGCTATAGTTGAGTTTGGCTTGTGATAATGTTTCAAGATGATAAGACATCGGATGTTCTCCATGCTAAAGCACTGTGCCTATGGCATATTGGGAAACATCGGTCTCAAACTCAAATGGTTGTTGCAAGTTGGCCAAAAAAAGCATTGGAGCAAAACAAAGACCTGATTTCAAAGGACTAAATGCTTGAGCGGCCTATGGCTCCCAATTAAGATCCTTCATACTAGTGAGTTGATGAAGAGGGTAGGCAACATGCGAGTAGTTAGGAATGAATTTTCTATACAATTTCATTTCCCCTTAACTATCTTCAGATCTGATATGTTGGATGGAGTTGACCACTCCCTAAGAACCTTTACTTTGTTTGGATCTGCATGTACTCCATGCTCCTTAATGAGAAACCCTAAGTATTTAACTGAGGTTTGACCAAAGAAGAATTTATTCATCTCGGCTTTGAAATGATGTTTGCCAAGTAGATCCAAAACTATCTGCACACTGACCAGGCGGTCATCCCAGTACTTGTTATAGATCAAGATGACATCTACATAAATGACAACATACTTTCCAAACATTGTGTTGAAAGTCGTATTCCATACATCACAAGGCTCTATGTGGACTTGGTGATATCCAGAAGTCAAGACAAGCTCAATGAAGTATTTGGCAACTCAAAGTTAGTACAAAATGTCACCAGTTATAGGAAGTAGGTAGCAATCTTCACAGTGATTTCGCTAAGAGTGCAATATTATGTGACTAACTGAGACTCATTATGTTCTTTCTTTAGCATGATGAGAACAGGGAATCCACAAGGAGAAGCATTGGGTCGGATCTTTACCTCTTCAAAAAACTACTTGATTTGACACTCTATCTCAATCAATGGGTGTCGTGTGCTAGGGTCCTCAATTAGACAACTGAGAAGTTGGCTTAAGCTGATCTAGGTGGTAGTTAGGGGCAAAGTTTTGATAAAATACCAAAAATTAATAAGTCATGTTCTCAAGGCCATAAATATTAAACTGTAACTCAAAATGACCCCATTCAAAAAGTGCCAGAGATATTAGAACACATCCAACATGATGGAACGGTGTGAAACTTTGATTGGCAAATTTTCACCCCCAAAAACAACTCTGAAAGGCCTGAAAATTGCAATATACAAAAATATAGAAATTTGCAAAAAAAATGACAAAGTAAAATCTTGTCTTTTATAAGTTTCATGTAGCCACAGATTCTCTCAACTTCTTGGGGGAACAATTGTCATATTGCTTTTTAGATTCCAAGGAAAATAACTTCACTTTTCATTTTTTTATGATTCATTTCCTGCTAAAAATAGCTATAAAAAATAATTGTCCAAAAGTAAAAAATAGAAGTGTAGAGCTTCACATCTCTTCTTAGAGATTGCTACCTTGTTGTAAATAACTTTCTATTTCAATAAAGCTTCATTGACTTTGCAATATCATGTGTTTATTTTTTTTTTGCACCCTTGAGTTGGCCTTGTACTCTTAAGTTTGCCTAATAGTGAAGAACTTGTGCCTTTGGAACCAAAGTCACAAGTTCGAATCTTGTATGGGGTAGGGTATGTATGTCTTGTATTTGAAGTATAGTTAGGTGCCTCCTACATATAGGGAGTATGAGGTGGTTTCATATGTTGTAAGCTACCTTGTAGACCTAAAGCAATGTGCCTAACATCATGGATCTTAAAAAGGCCTTCCTTTTCCTTTGGTTTGCTTCGATTTATTGCTTTCATTACACATTAAATTCATATAATTTAGTGTGGTGTCCACCAAAGTGCTAGTTAAATCCACAAGATGGTATTTGTTTTATCCTAATTTGAATTAATGCAATCAAGACTAACCCTAATAGGATAGAAACTTGAAATGAAATTCAAATATGAAGATATGGCATTCAGGGATACGTCTTAACGTAAAATATTGAAACTGAATGCAATGATTCGACAAGTGGCATATGCTAAATAGAGTAAGTATAACAAAGGGTTAAGTAATTAGCTTTTTTGGTTGACTATCTAATTTGATTGTCTTCTGGAAGTGAATATCAGACTAAAGCAGGCCTATGATTCCTCTGGTTTGGGAATTGTACTTCTTTTTGCACATGGTCAATTATGTTGGATCTGGGTATTGCCAATCGATACTGACATGTGTTGGTCAGTACTTCCCTATGCAGAAATGAAGGATTGTGACTGTATAGTCACCTTTACCTGTCTCTAAAAGCTTTCTATGTGCAATCTTGAACCCTAATGATCCACACAAGCCCGAAAATCAGTCTCCATCTTGAAACCTTGGTTGTGCTTGTGAGGGCTAGAAACTTGCAAAAATGACTCTCATTTGATGATTGCATGTTGCCTACCTATTCGATACTCTAAAGGAAAACAAGCCACGCATAGTGCTCCCACCTAGTGTGATTGTGCGATTATGCTCCTTCGCTATATATATGCATCTAATGATTTGGCTTTGATACTTGGCAATGCTTGCTTTGACTTGGATTTGGAAGCTTCAAACTTAACTTGTGATTGCTCCCAGTGATAAATTAACAATTTAGGAAGAATAGGACATATTTGCTCAATGTGCAATAGTGCATGGATGTGTACCAGATAAGTGTCAAGTCCCTTTTGAATGAGACCTTGATTTGTTTATATATGAGTCTAATTGGGTAATTTCTCACACCACTGACACACTAGGCAGATGGGCCGACCCTAAGGAGAGGTTTGATTTTAATTAGTAACCATTGCTAGAATAGGGTCAATTCCGATCAGATCAGGTCAGTATCGACTGGCAATACTGACAAAACCGACCTGTGTACAGATGGACTGAGCCAAAGATCTGGGGATGTTTGTGCAAAATATTTAGCAGGTTTGAAACGAACAGTGAGATTCCTATAGGTGTGTAACAACAGAACGGAAGGGTCTAACTCATAAGATAACATGTGAGAGACAATGGCGGATTGGGAACTTGTTTGTGTGCTCGATTCATGCGTGGTAAATGTGTGTCAAGCTTGTCATTGTCAAGTACCACATACCAAATTTTAGTATCTACAATATCAGAGTAGTTTTTTCCATAATTTATGTCCTATTGAACAAGATGTAGACAGCTAATTTTAGTACAAGGTTTATTATTGAAATGTTTTTAGTGTTGTTTTGTGCATATGGATCATTGGTTCGAATTAGGGTCTTATTGGAGATTTTTCGTGTGTTCTTCCTCCCTCTTCTCTATGTGGTCTCATGTTGTTATGTTTCCTCTATTTTCTTTGTCCTCTTTGTTTTGTTGGTGCTTGGAAGCCTCTTGTGTTCTTCCACTCTTCGTCCCCTACATTTTCTTTTGTTGGGATGGAATCGACAGTCTATAGATTGTGTTCCTTTCTATTTTGTGGGCCCTTCTGCAGTTCTTTTGTTTTTTCTTGATCGACTTGTGTGCCAATAGGTTCCTAATTCAAAATCAAGAATATATATACAGAGCCTCCTAACGGCCATTCAAAGAGAAGGTAAAAAATCAAGAGGAATTGAATCTTAGGCAAACTACAAATTCTATATTTTTCCTCTGCAAAACTTTTCATGGAAGTTCTAACTTAGTTGCATACTTGTATCAAAAGGACTAGGCGAATGCCCCTGTAGTTGCTCTTGATTATCTAGGGAGAGGAAGTGAAGCCCTTTCTCTCACTTGGGTTGGGATTACACTCACGCACTAGAACTACATTGGCTCTAAGTCCAAGCATGTGGGATATGTAGCTACAACTCCTCAAGAGGTTTCTCGACCCTGTTAACCTTGCATTTTTATATTCTCGTGCAACACTTTGTGACAAATTAACTCAAGATCGAAGGAAAAGACAAATCAAACATTTTGTCCACTAGTTTTGTAAAGCGAAGCTACAACCCTATTCATCATCACAGTGTGCACCTACCCGGATTCAAATAAAGTAAAAATAATAAAGTTAATATTTTTAAGTTTTCATTTTGCCTATTATCAATTACACTTTTGCAAGTTTGGGCTTCTACATCAGCTTTCACACTCTGGTGGATAAGGAGACGTAAGGATGAAAACCCTCCAGTCTTGTGAGGTGGTTCCATTCAAGAACTACAATTACGCTTTCAAATCAGGTTACCATCAGAATTCAGCATAAGGAGAATCATCAGGGAGATTTATCATATTTCTAGCTCCTTCCAAGGTTCGTGCTAGGGTTTCTGACCAATCATACTAGCTAGGGCAGTAGCCATACATCCCTCCATTGCTAACATCATCATTTTAAGCCCTAAATCAATTCACTATAGTAATATCAGCCCTAAATAATATTGCAAATAGTGATGCCACAACCATACTAGGGTTTCAAACCTATCATTTCAGACTTTTGGACATTGTTGGCAACTAGGACATCATTATTCAGCGATTCGTACATCATCTCCAACCAGCCATACCTCTCATTCAATCATTTTCAACTTGTGACATCATCATCAATCACTTTGGACACCATTTCGAGCCAACCAATTCCTCTGTACAGACAACCGTAAAAGGACAGGATCTACCCTTAGGGTTTGTTTTTTTGAAGTGCCAAGTGGGCATAAAAATCTAGCGTTACAATTTTGAATTTTGTATGCGTAATTTTGGCTAGGGTTTCAGCCAATATATTTTGTTTTGTACTTTGCATTGCAATTTGATTTTAATAAAAATTCCGCTCTCTGTGGACGTTCAACTACTTTAATTATTTCTATAAAAGGGATTTATCCTTAATTTCCAAAATTTTGGGTTTATTTAGAATCTCACATTTATTCTTAAAAAGAGTTTACTGACAAATCTCAAAATTCAGTATTTCAATCAGAAGGGAGCATTACAGTGTTATCAGAGCTAGTAATCTTGCTAGCATGTTGAGAAGCATTAATATTTTGCAGATACTATTTAATGCATAGCCTATGAATCATGGAGTTAATGAATATAGATGATTTGAGAATAAAGCTTTATAGATCATGGAAGAAACTTGAGCCACTATCTCATTCAAAAAATGTTCTACTCAGTATTTTGGAGGAAGTGGCAAACTATTTGTCCATGATAGAAGTCAGATTATGAGTCTATGTTATTGTAGTGAATCCATAGATGACTCATTTGGCTAAGCCCAAGCTTTTGAAATACCTAGATCCAATGGTGAGACGTGTAGTTATCACTTGTATTAGTGAAATTACAAGAATAATAGCCCCTGAAAAGCCATACAACACCATGAGGGAAATATTCCATGTGATTGTAGAAAGCTTCCAAGGTATAGATAAAATCAAAAGTCCTTATTTGTTTAGAGGGTTATAATTTTAGAAATTGTTGCAAAAATTCGATCTTATGTTTTAATTTTAGATCTTGAATGCAATGATCTTATTCTCCAAATGTTTGAACATTTCTTTGCTATTGTTCATAAGAATCATGCAAAAAATATTGTTGCCTCAATGCAAACAATTATGACATTGATTCTGAATGAGAGTGACCATATTTTCTAGTCACTCCTATCAGTTTTATTGACTAATGTAAGAAAGGATGTGTGGGATGTTTCACCAGCAACACATGCACTGGCGAAAAGTGTGGTTGATCAATATGAAGAAAAGTTGAAACTATACTTAACAACATAAATGATAGCTGAATTGAACAACTCTCAGAAAGATAGCAGCAAAAATGATCTCAGAAGACAAAAACTTTGCTTCTCATACAAAGAACCTTGGGAGCCAAGTTACAGTTGTCTAAGCAAAGGGCATGTAGAAGTGTTGTCAGCTGAAGAACCAAAAAAAGTATTAGATGCAGCAAAATATCAAAGGATTGAGAAAGCAGAAATTGATGAGAAATCAGCAACATCAAATTTAGTTGAATTACAACAGTTCAGTCAAGAGCAAACAAAGAAAGTAGAGCAAAATATTGAAGAGCTACAATTGTTGATAACAAAAGAGAAAGAGGGAAAGTCAAAACCGCAAAAGATTGTTAAAAAAGAAATATAGATGCAAGAAGAACAATCAAATTCAAATCCACAAGACATCATTGAGCAAGAACAGGAGGGATCCAACATGCAGGGTGAGGGTAAAGATCCTTTGATAGTAAATGTTTTATTGAATTCTAATGATTGTTGTTGAGCACACACCACACTGAGAGAGGGGGTGAATTAGTCTATAATAATAATTTACTTTCTTTCTAATTAACTTTCATAAAGAAGCCATTCACATAAGAACAAATAAATGCACAACACAAAATTTACGTGAAAAAACCTCGGTGGGGAAAAACCACACTTGAAAGGCTACTTGGATCTACTGTCCAAATCCAACCATAAGATTAATAATTCTTTTTACAAAAGTTTTGTAGGCATCAACCAACTTGGAGACACCAATCCCCAATGCCAAGCACCAACTTCGCTCTAGACACCGATCTCTTTGAATTGAAGCACCAACTTCACTGCCAAGCATCGGCTTAACGAAAGACATCGATCTTTCTGTTCCGAAGCACCGACCTCACTTAAACAATTTCCACCTTCTCACTATTGCTTTGTCAACAAATGATGGCACAATCAAGTTTCGCTCTTCTCCCTCTTCTCTCTCTTCTTCTCCTTGTATATAATAGAAAGAATTATTCCTTGTATATTTTCTCCAACATCCTTTCACCTTATATAGCCTTCAAAGGCTTTTCCCAATGGGGCATCCCATCCAAGAGGCAACTCTTCACCAAAAGATGTGATTGTTGACACTTTTGTCAATATTTTCATTAATATTTCCGTCAACATTTTCGTTGACATTTTCGCCGTCCATCGACATTTCTGTTGGCGATTCTTTTGACATCAATGACAATATTCCAACAATCTCCCCCTTTGTCATTGATGGCAATCCACATGAATTAGTATATGAACTCCCCCCTTGTTGTGGTTCTCCTCCTTTGCTCCCCCTGTCTTCAATTCTCCCCCTTTGGCATCAATGGTAAAGGAATGTTCAAAACAATCACAATGTATTTCACCAAAATATCTATGGGGTTGAATAATGCAATGATTAGCTCCCCCTTAACTCATGCTCCTTGTGATAGATTTAGTGACTGAGTGAAGAATGGATCACTCTCAATTTTTGCCTTAGAAACTCAAAAGGTTCTTTTGCAAGAGGCTTTGTGAAATATCTGCAACTTGCTTCTTTGTAGAGACATACACTAATTTTACCTTCTGATCAGCAACCTGATCTCTTAGAAAATGATACTTGATGGGAATATGCTTAGTTCTTGAATGCATAACTAGATTCTTAGATATGTTTATTGCATTTGTATTGTCACAGAAAATAGAAATTGGATTGACATACTCAATTCTAAAATCATTCAAGGTTTGTTTCATCCAAAGGACCTATGTACAACATGGTGTTGTTGCTATGTACTCAGCATCAGTTGTGGACAAGGAAACTAAGGGTTGTTTCTTACTCAACCATGACACAAGACTCTTTCCAAGAAAGAATGCACCTCCACTTGTGTTCTTTCTGTTATCAATGTTGCCTACCCAATCTACATCGGTATAAGTTGTCAAAATGAAATCCTTTCCTCTTGGGTACCACAAAGCAAGATCCATAATGCCTTTGAGATACCTGAATATCCTTTTGACTATCTACAAGTGTGTTTCTTTTGGTGTTGCCTAAAATCTAGCCACTAGACCTACTACTTGCATGATATCTCGTCTTGATGCAATAGTATACAATAGACTTCCAATCATTGATCTGTACAAGGTCTGATTGACTTTTGTTGACTCATCATTTTTGCTCAACTTACACCCTGTTACCATTGGAGTACATACTGATTTAGAATCATCCATATTGAATTTATTCAACATTTCCTTAATGTATTTGGTCTGAGAGATGAAGATTCCTTTACTTGATTGAGTAATTTGCAACCCAAGGACAAATAATAACTCTCCTAACATAGACATTTCAACTTCTTATTGCATTACCCCTGCAAATTCTTGAGACATCTTCTCATTATCTCCGCCAAAAATAATGTCATCAACATACACAATTAATAGGATCTCACCTTCAATCTTGATGTATAGGTTACTATCAGCCACTCCTATTTTGAAACCTTGATCAAGCAAGTATCTGTCAAGCCTAGCATAACAGGCTCTAGAGGCTTGCTTTAGTCCATACAATGCTTTCTTCAACGTACACACATAATCCTTATTCCCTGATAAAGAGAAACCTTCATGGTGCTCTATGTAAACCTCTTCTTCAAGATTCTCATTGAGAAATGCAGGCTTCACATCCATCTGATAGACCTTGAAATTATTGAATCCAGCATATGCTAAGAATAGTCTTATCGCTTCTAATCTTGCCACAGGTGCAAAAGTCTCCTCAGATTCAACACCATCTTCTTGAGCATAGCCTTTACAGTCCAGTCTTGCCTTGTTCCTTGTTACCTTGCCATCTTCATTTAGTTTGTTCCTAAAGACCCATTTAGTTCCAATTACATTTTTGTCTTTTGGTCTGGGAACAAGATCCCAACTTTCATTCTTCTCTATTTGGTTCAATTCTTCTTCCATGGCATTGATTCAATGCTTATCATTGTTGGCTTCTCAAAATCTCATCGGTTTTATCTTTGACAATAGAGAGAAGTTTACATTTTATGATGTATTCATTAACCTTCTCCTAGTTTGCACTCCAACATCAATATTACCGATGATTTGATTTTCTGCATGATTTTTTTGAACAAATCTGGATGGTGCCCTTGTATCTTCCCTTTCTTCTTCTTCTTGACTTTCTTCTTCTACTTCTTTCTTGAAGTTTGATTCTTTTGAATGAATATTAGTTGGTACACTCACTTGTTTAGGCCTAGTTTCATCTATTCTAACACTGGCATTCTCTACAATTGTGTGTAGCCTTTTATTATAACATCTATAGGCTTTACTCTATGAGAAATAACCAAGAAAAATACCTTCATTGGCTCGAGTCGAACTTCCCCAAGTCTTCATCATCTCTTTTGATGTAGCATTTGCTTCCGAACACTTTGAAGTATTTGACAGAAGTTGGTCTACCCTTCCACAGCTCATAGGGTGTTTTACTATTGTTTATCCTGATTTGTCCTCTGTTCAATATGTAAACTGCGGTGTTGATTGCCTCTCGCCAATATCTATCTGAAAGTTTGGATTCGTTTAGCATTGTTCTTGCCATTTCTTGCACAGTTCGATTCTCTCTCTACAACTCCATTTTGATGTGGAGTCCTAACGGTTGAGAAATGTCTCTTTATTCCATGCTCTTCACAAAATTCATTGAATTCATTTGAGAGAAACTCATCCCCTCGATCTGACCTTAGGCATTTGATCTTCAAATCCATTTCATTTTCAACCAAAGCTTTAAAAGCTTTAAACTTTTCGAACGCCTCGGATTTCTCTTTTAGAAAGGCAACCCATGTCATTCTAGAATAATCATCAATAAGCAGCATAAAATAACTCACCTTGTATGCTTTGTGTTCTTGTGGGTTCACACAGATTTGTATGGATCAATTCCAATGGCTTGATTGTCAAGTACTCTTTTGATCTGAAACTTACTCGTGTCTAATTCCCATGCTAACATTGCTTACAAATAGTGTTTGAAGGTTTTGTGATTTTCGGCATGTCTCTTAACGACATTCTTAGTGTTGATTTTCACTAAATTGTCAAAATTCATATGTCCCATTCTTTTATGTCATATCCAGCTTTCATCAACTTGACTCATGTAGCATTCCTTTCCTTTTACTTCACTGAGTATGTACAGATTATTTGATATTTTGTCTGCATCTGCAATTAATTTTCCTATGTTTGCTCTTCTAATCTCGCAACCTTGAGCATAAAATGTGAGTGTCTCCTTGATCACACATTTCGTTGCCACTCAATAGGTTATGCTTCAACCCTTCAACATACAAAACATTTTCAATTTTGGCAATCCTAGCCGTAACATTATCCCCAAACTTTACTATACCTTCACTCATTTTCTTCAAAGTGAGAAATTTTCTTTTATCACCTGTCATGTGGCTTGAACACCCACTGTCAATATACCACTATTGCCCTTCATCTTGTGCATGAAATGTTGTTTGAACAAGCATAGATTTTTCTTTTTTTATTTTAACTTTCTCTTGCTTCTCTCTCCATATTTTTGTAGATTCTTTTTTCTTTGTAACCAACATATTCAGCTTGTTTTGTTTAGGGGTTAATATGAAAACACTCCTACATAATCGTGCTATATGTCCATAGTTGTTACAATTATAACATATAGTATTACTCTCATTGTAATTCAATAGTGGAGAAAATGAGTTATAATTTCTATTGGAAACTCCATAAGTGCATTTTTCATAGTTTCATGCATATTCATTTCTTCCATGTGCATTACACTCTATTGCTCTATGACCAAATTGATTAAAAGAATAACAATAACCATAGAAGTAGCTTGTGTACCTTATCACATTGTTCTGCCTTGACAGAAATGATCTTTTGAGATCTTTAACATGGATGTTCTTACCTTTGTTTTCTCTATGAGGAGGATTGACATGCTCTGTCTTTTTTTCGCTTTCTATATTCATGGACCTCTTAAGTGCATCTGCATAGCTCTTTGGCTTCTCCATATTTATTTTCTTTGATGAGTCTATAGATTTTGAACTTTGCCCTTTTTCAGTGTTCTTTTGGTTCTCATCATAGCCAATGACATACTTAATGAACAGTGACCTTTGACTATTTCGTATGTTACTCAACACTCCGGTACACTTCTCAAATTTTGATATGTTCTTCAACTCATTTGTTGTATTCTCCAATTCTAATTTCAAGGCAATTATTTCAGATTCTTGCATTTTGGACTTGTTCTCCTTTGTTTTCAATTTGGCTCTTATTTCCTCCTCGATTCTTTTCATTTCCTCTAATTGAGTTTTTAAGCCACTGATAACCTTGTCTGAGTCTTCAACATTCTATGTCATCTTTATTTTCAATGCAATATCTTCCTCTTCATATTTTTGAATTTGTACTCTTTGTTTCAAATTCTTTTTCTTCAACATTTTTATCTCTCCCAAGGCATTAATCGGGTCTTCTTCAAAATCTACCACTCCATTTTCGACATCATCCTCTTCTTCCAAGGTGTTTGTACTTACAGAGGCTTCGGGTTTTGATTCTATTGCCATGAAAAGGGTTTCCTCCCTGTCACTGTCTGATATTTCATCTCTCTCCTCAGCTGAGCTAGTATCCTTTTTGGAATAGAGGCTTTTCTTGTACTTAGTGGAATTTTTCTTATACCCACTTTGTTTGAATTTTTTCTTGAAGTGAGGCTTGCTTTCCTTCTTTTTCCTTTCATCATTATTATTTTCTTCATCTTCACTATCATCCTTTTGAAGACACTTGGTAGCAAAATGTCCTATCTTACCACAATGAAAGCATTTGAAGGATAACCTACCTTTGTATTTTCTGGACCCTTTTTTAAGCTTTCTGACAAACAGAGCCTCCTTTCCATCTAGTTCATCACTGGTTTCAGCGCTTGATTCAATTTCTTTTTTTTCGTCTTTTTGAGGATTTGAAGGTTGCCTCCCTTTTAGACGGTTTTTCTTTTTCAGTCCTCATCTCATATGCCATGAGAATTCCATGTAACTCATCCATTGTTAATTTGTTTAGATCATTTATTTCTTCAATCGCAAAATTTTTTGCATCGAATCTTAAAAGTAGAGACTTTAGTACCTTTTAGACGATTATAGATTCTTCGACTTTTTCACCAACAATTTCATATACATGAAGTAGATAGGCCGTAATGTTTTCATCCTCTCCCATCTTCAAACTTTCAAATTGCCTCCTGTGAGTTTGAAGCTTGGACATCTTTACTTTGTTATCTCCCTCATAGATGGTCTTAAGTTTATCCCAAATCTCCTTAGCCGAGTCACATTGCATTACTTTTACAAACTCGGATTCTGACAAACCACATAGAATAGCATTCATGGTTTTTGCGTTATTTTCACTAGCCTTCTTTCCTACTATATCTGTTGGTGGAGTCTGTAATGATGTGTATCCATCCACAACTGTTTGCCAAATGTCAAAACCAAGGGCAATTAGATATGTCCTCATCCTTATACTCCAAAATGCATAGTTTGTCTTGTTGAACAATGGAACCTTGTTGGTGGAGAAACCTACCTGACCCTGATGACTGGCCATGTGTGCTTTTGAGATCTACCTTTTAGTGGTTAAACTGATCCTGAAGGAACCTCGCTCTAATACCAAATAATTTACTTTCTTTCTAATTAACTTTCATAAAGAAACCATTCACATAAGAACAAGTAAATGCACAACACAGAATTTACGTGGAAAACCTTCAGTGGGGAAAAACCACACTTGAAAAGCTGCTTGGATCTACTGTCAAAATCCAGCCATAAGATTAATAATTCTTTTTACAAAAGCTCTATAGGCACCAACCTACTTGGAGACACCAATCCCCAAAGCCAAGCACCAACTTAGCTCTGGACACCAATCTCTTTGAATTGAAGCACCAACTTCATTGCCAAGCACCGATTAGCAAAAGAAACAATATTTTTGTTCTGAGGCACCGACCTCACTTAAACAATTTCCACCTTCTCACTATTGCTTTGTCAACAAATGATTGAACAATCAAGTTTCTTCTCTCTCTTCTTCTTCTTCTCCTTGTATATAATAGAAAGAATTATTTCTTATATATTTTCTCCAATATCCTTTCACCTTATGTAGCCTTCAAAGGCTTTTCCCAATGGGGAAGTCCCATCCAAAAGGCAACTCTTCAGCAAAAGATGTGACCGTTGACATTTCCGTCGTCCGTCAACATTTTCATTGGCATCTCTGTTGACATCAATGACAATATTCCAATAATTGCATGTATATCAATTAAGTCAAAGAGGAAAAGGCATCGCTAACTGAATGCAAAGAGCCGAAGATGGAAATAGATGTGCCAATCCATGAGCTGCCCAATTATCTTCCAAAAGGTAAGTCATTGCCATATATGATTGAATTTTAGGATAGCCATGTTGATAAGCATGCAATTGAGAAGAATGTTGATCTTAACTCAAAAAATTTGAGTTACAAGGATGGAGCTGTTGAGGATATCTCAACAATTTCTAATTCGGCAAAGGAAGGTGAACACTTTGATTACAGCCCAAGGTATGTTAAGGATGGTCATATTTCAGATTTGTTGCTTCATACTATACTATTACAAGATTCTTGTCATCGTAGAAAGCATTCTAACAAATGGTGATAGCGTCAAGTATACAACTTGCAGCATAAGGCATATAGATTCTTTGCTTCAAGTTCAAAATTGTGTTTACATATGGGATCTGGATGATCTTTTGAGATACAGGAAGGATAAAAGCTTTGATGAGATCACTATTACTATTTCTAGTGAATTCTTCATCCCATGCATTTAGATAGAAAGGAAGATCATGAGGAATCATATAGAGTTTGTTGTGCATTCTAACGAAGTTGTGGAGGAACAATGCTCACGATTCATATATCACTCCTTGGAGCCAAGTTCTACACTTGAAGACATGTTTATAAATGATGGCCTAATAAGGATAATCACAATGAAATGCTTGATGTTGGATGATGATATGCAAAATGGGTGTCATTTTGATGTTCTAAATTTTACAACTAAACATGGTGTGGTGTTTTTGGAATTAAGCTACATATAGGTTTGCCACCCTTGGATGTGTGAAGGAGAATTCACAAATGATGAGATACTACAAGATGGTTTCACCATTCTTTGCATCACGAAGACACAAAAACTTGTCAACACTTGGGGTAGACACAAGGTGCGCACTAACTCTTATGACATGGGTTTAGGTGAGATCTTCTCATGATGATATTTGGTATACTTTGGATCGGCTTTGCATGGTGTTTGAATTTGCACTTCTGAGATTGCTCGAGTAAAGAGTACCAACAAGAGTTGAGGAATTGTGTTGGATGTATCCTTCCTATTGAGTTAGTTATAAGCACCACAAGAAGATCTCAAGGGGAAGTTCACATGAATACCACAGTAGTGCAACATAAGCATGGTGGAGTAACTCCAATCTTGGATATTTGTGCAAAGGATCACCAACAAGACATGAAGGGAATGTGTGGTGATGGGATACTACCATCAAGTGATAGAGGAAACCTACCCTAGGCAGCTATGAACCAAATTGCCCCCATTAATGTTGTTGTCATCACCATTATCAGCCACCACATTATTTTAGTTGCACTCTGTTGTCCCCGAAAAATGCCACTCATTTTTGGGACAACCTACAGCTCAAAATTTCTTTCTTCCCTTCTCAAAATTTGTTCTGAGCTTTCAAATTCCTCATTTTTAAGTTTTTTCCGTAAAGGGATTCACAAGTTCAATAGGTTTAAAAGCTTCTGTAGGCGAGTTCAATCAAAAAAACAAGTTTCTAACACTTAGTCGTTTCCAAAATTGGTTCGGCGCCTCGGTTCAATCAAAAGAGTTCAATCGGCAAATGATAAAAAACAAAGGCTTGAACCATTGAACTTTGAACCACTTTGGTTCAAAGGTTCAATGGGTTCAACGACCAAGTTGGTTCAACGCACTTGGTGCAAAAGATCAAAAAGATTTAGCCAAATAACGAAGAATGAGCCGATTGAACCATTGAACCAAAGTTGGTTCAATCGGTAGGTTCAAAGGGCTGCCCCAAAGCGAAAAAGGCAAGTGCTCTTGCAGAGGGTAGGCAACATTGGTTCGAAGGTCAAAGGAAAGACAGAATTCCTTCAGATTTGTTCGAAGGCCCAAAAGGAACAATTCCTTCGGACTTTTTGTCCGATGGAAATGGCTAAGTCCAAGAGGCCGAAAGAATACTTTTGGAAAGATTTTCTCGGAAAAATGTTAAGGCAAAATTCCTTCAGACTTTTTGTCCGAAGGAATTCACCCAAAGAAAAAGTCCGAAGAAACAGGAAAGAACGAATCGCCAAGTAACAACAAACTTTAAGAAATTCTTTCGGGCTTTTTGCCCGACGGAAAAAGCCTGCCGAAGAAGTAAGAACCCGCTGGGGAAGTTGAAGCCCGAAGGACAAGTACCCTTGCAGGGGGCACTTGGCGACAGAGAAAAGACCGTTTTAAAAGCCCGAAGGGACACCTTCCCTTCGGGACATTCCAAAGGCTGAACAAAGACGCAAAAAGGAACTTTCACAAACTTAGACAAAAAGGGGCTTCAAATGATGAACCGAATGAACCAATTGAACCATTGAACTGTTGAACCAAAAGGTTCAACATGTTCAAAGTTCAAAGGTTCAACCAGAGCTTAGAAAGATAAAGGAGGCAGTGTTTGAGCGAGACACAGAATAAACCAATGAACCAATTGAACTTTGAACCAAAAGAGTTCAAAGTTCAATGGTTCATAGGTTCAAAAGTTCAAAAGCGGCCTCAGTCAAGAGAGAAGTAGCAAACAAGTGGTTCAACGGATGGTTCAACCAAAGAGCAGGAAAGCGATTGAACCAGGGAGCGATGGAACAAAAGAGACAGAATGAACCAATGAACCAATGAACTTTCATAGGTTCATAGGTTCACGGTTCAACATGGTTCAAGCAGCTAGCGACCATTGATCGCCCCTCAGACGTCAAATTTAAAGTGAGGAAAAATCAGTGGAAATTCAAATAGAGCGCGGAACTTAAAGGAAGAACCAAGCGATTAAATAAAAAGAGAGCCTGAAGATTTAAATTGCTACAGGGAAGAGAAGATCAACGCAAAGGACCAGAAATATTTTCAAAAAAATTATTTCCAGTTGGTGAAACAGTGGATCGAGTAGACTTAGACTTCTGGACGCACCAAATCAAGGACGCAAGCCTATTTTTCTTCCATAAAGTAATGGCGAAATTGGACAGCTACGCAGATATCACGAAAAGGACCAAACAGTCCATACCAAAGAAGAGACATATTAGATGAAGGGACACGCCATAGTTATGGCAGCGCACTGTTCTCAGCATGGTCTCTCCAGACAAAACTAGAGACGCATTGAAGACATTGACTGCAGCATGGGCCGTTTCATGGAAAAAAACGTCAATCCTTGCGTAGTTGCTATAAGATTGTAATATCTCTCATTTGAAAAGGAGATTTTTTCATTTTTACAAGAGCTAAACTCTGCCCATTTTGAAAGAAAAAGACTGAGACTTTGAGCTCAGATTGTAATTTCATTCATTTTATCTGAATGAGAAAGCAGGTTGTTTACAGACTTTGTGCTGTTTTGGCTTGTATCTTTTTAGGAGATCATTCTTACGTCTGTCTTCTGAAGGTGTTCTTATTCATTTAATTTGGCAAGCATAATTAGTGAAAGTAATAGGGAAGTGTCCTGAAACCAACTGTGGGAAGACTTTGTACTTTCACAATTGTTTTCAGTCTGTGTTTTTCTTTTCTTTTTGTGTTGAGGATTCTAGGACGACTTTGTGCCCCCATTATCCTTTGTGATATACTCTTTGGGCAGTTGAGGTGGAAACTTTGCGTTCTGTTTCATCCTACTGTTACTACGCCCTTTGGTTACTGGTTACTTTACTATCTGAAAGAAACTCCTGTTGTTTCCTACAAGAACACTTATGAAAGAAGAGAAGTGTCTTCAGTGTTTACACCAGGATTTTCTCCTTTGTCTGTGTGCATCATCTCTGAAAGAAGAGAGATGGATGGTTTATTCTACCCCCATGTGTTATTTTTTGTTTATTTATTTTGTATATAGCTCCTACGTATCTATAAGGAACCTCCCCTTGATGAGAGGAGAGATTTGTCTCTGGTTGATGTAGTAAAGTTGCGCCGACCAATCTTCCTACTGTGGTTGATCAAACATATTTTGTTGATCAGTACGTTGATTGACAAAATATTCACCCAACACACTCATACAAGTGGATACGTAGTTTTTCAGCTGTTGTGCCAGTGTCATGTTGCTAGTTTTGATAATTTCAGATCATGAGTTGTTATCAGTAATGAACAGCTGCAAGTTTGCACATTTTAAGGGGGTCTTATCACTGGATGATGTGGGCAAAAGGTCTCAGCTAAAGGGAACAAACATGTCAGCCACCATAGTTATGATTTGGATGAAATTCCAGGTGGTTTATGATTGTTGTATATTGTTTCAGCCTATACATAGTTCAATTTTCACCACATTTTAGGAGGTACAACAATGAAGGTGCTTGTGGAATTTCATGCTTTAATGTTAGGCCTCAGAGCACCTTTGGATAGAGGCATGTATCACATTCAAGATTCAAGGCAATTTATATTCATCAATGAATTGCTAGAGCACTCACCCGATAAAGATGTCGTGGATTTAGTAAAAGAAGCAAATGCACTTATCAATACATTCAAATTATTCTTGATCAAATATGAAGCAAATGTTTTTATTATTGCTTCATCCTTGGCCAATGACAACGTTGATCTCCCAGATGAATGTATGGAGAAGGTTTCCAGGGAAGCCAAATTTATGCACTCAAAGGAACATATTGCATCACACGAAGAAATTAGAACGTGGAATTGCAAGTTCCCAAGGATGAATTGGAATCCAGGTATTATAGAGACGACCAATTGGAGAAAGTCAAAGTTGTTGAGCTTGCATTTGCTTGGGACAAGTGGTTGTTGGGAAAGGCAGATTGTCATAACCCTTTTTTCAAATAGAGTAAAAATAATAAAGTTAATAACTTGCAATTGCTTGGGACAAGCGGTTGTTGGGCTTGCAATTGCTTGGGACAAGCGGTTGTTGGGAAAGGCAGATTGTTATAACCCTTTTTTCAAATAGAGTAAAAATAATAAAGTTATTATTTAAGTTGTCAAGTGACTTGGGTTTTATTGAAAATGTGACAACTTAATATTACTTTATTATTATAAATTAAAAAATAAAGGTGACTTTCCAAATAAAGCAATTCAACATCAAATTAGAAGATCGAAGGATACTTTTAGGGCTTTTCCTTGGGAAAAGTAATAAGTGAACTTATAAAAAGGCGTCAGGGGGTCATTTGAAAATCATTTTTTGCCTATTATCAATTACACTTCTGAAAGTTTGAGCATTTCCTTCAGCGTTCAACCTCCGAGGACGAAAAACCTCTGGTGGATAACAAAACTTGAGGATGAAAACCCTCTAGTCTTGTGAGGTGATTCCATTTAGGAACTATAATTGTGCTTTCAAATCATGATATTGTCAGAATTCAGCATTTGGAGAATCATCATGTAGATTTATCATATTTTCAGCTCCTTCCAAGGTTTGTTCTAGGGTTTCTGACCAGTGGTATCAACGAGGATAATAGCCATACACCCTCTACTGTTGATGTCATCATTTTCATCCATAAATCAATTCACTACAGTGATATCAGCCTTAAATAAGATTGCTACAGTGACACTACAGTCATACTAGGGTTTCAGACCTATCATTTCAGACTTTTGGATATTGTTGGCAGCTAGGGCATCATTCTTCAGTGCTTCATACATCACCTCCAGCCAGCCATACTTCCTATTTAGTCATTTTTAGCTTGTGACATCATCATCAACCAATTTGGACGCCATTTCCAGCCAACCAATTCATTTGTATGGTCCGCCGTACAAGCATAAATTCTACCCTTAGGTTTCGTTGTCTGTAAATGCCAAGTGGGCATAAAAATCTAGGGTTACAATTCTAAATTTTGTATGCATAATTTCGACTAGGGTTTCAACCAATATATTATGTTTTGTACTTTGCATTGCAATCTAATTTCAATAAAAATTCTGCTCTCCATGGGCGTTCAACTATAATTATTTCTATAAAATTGCAAGTTAAAAGGGATTTATCCTTAATTTCAATAAAAATTCTGCTCTCCATGGGCGTTCAACTATAATTGTTTCTAAAAAATTCCAAGTTAAAAGGGATTTATCCTTAATTTTTAGAATTCAAGGTTTACTTAGAATCTCATATTTATTCTTAAAAGGGGTTTACCGACAAATCCTATAATTCAGTATTTCAATCGGACGGGGACATTACAACAGTATGCACCTACTCGGGGAGTTATAGAACCCGAAAAGGAGCAAAGTATACAATTGGCGCTCAGGTATAGAATTGACAGCAGTAGTGGTGCAAGTCAACAACCTATCGATTGTGTCCCGTATCACGATACAATTCTAGACTTGGAAAGATGCAATACAACACATGTTTCTAGTTTCAGAATTCCATAATTTTGTTCAGGTGTGTCTATTTCTATCTTTGTTTCCTTTCCATTGCCATTGTTTTTTCAATCATTTGTCATACTTTCAGTTACTATTTTTAGGCATAGTTCAAATCTTATTATTGTATGTAATTATATTACCCTAGATCTACTTTGTGACCTAGTTTAATTATTTTTACATGCAATATTTATCCCTAAACCACAAATAGTTAAAATATTTTGGTCAACCCCTCTACTCTTCGAACACCTTAACCCTTAGGGTTTCCTTGTTCTTCATCCCTCTAGGGTCTGATTTTCTGATTTTGTGCTACATTCTAATTATTTACTTTGATCTAACCCTAGCCTAGTGTATCCTTTCAACTTTCACATATACTCCTCCGATTTACTTTTGCTTCTCAGATTTAAGTGAACTTAGCATCCTCCAATTTAGCATTTAATGCCCTTCTTCCCCCGTGGGTTTATTGTGTTTATTTCAATTCTGAATTTTAGGCTTTTCCTTGGTTCTTTCTTAGCTAAGACTTGTTCTTGTTTCTTTCATAGTTTGTGCTTTTATCTAGCTTACTTCATGGCTTATGGAAGCAATATCAACTCTTGTGATACGAATGTAAAATCTACAAATGCTATGAATGATGCCGAATTTTACATGTAATGAAAAGCTTAATGAGAATATGCTTGTATAACTTAGACAACACGTTACACAAAATTCATCTTCTTTTCCTAAAATTATGCAAATGCCAAATGAAGTAGCTAAGATACAATCTTCTTCTCATGTGAATAATGATATTCATGCAACTGTTATTGGTTGTTCATCTTCTACTTCCTCTAGTGTGCCCATGTTTGAAATGAATAATAAATTGGCTCCTTTGAATGAGCCCCTTAAAGAGTTCCACCATTCCTACTCATGAAATAGTGACCATGATGCATGCCATAGGTGAACTGCAAAGACAAGTGCATAATTTATCCCTTCGATCTAAGTCATCCCATGCTGGGCTTGACTCCAAGACTATACCTTCTAATCCTATCTCATATGTTCTCAACGCTCCACTCATTAGAGATTTTTTCGTGCCTACCTTTCCTCTATTCAATAGATATGGAGACCCTTATGTGCACCTTACGGCCTTTTTGACTACTATTGGAAATCATACTTCTTGACGTATATTTATACTTAAGTTGTTTCCTATAAGTTTAGTTAGTATGGACTTAGATTGGTTTCATAGCTTATCTAACAGATCATTACATGCCTATGTTACATTACAAGATACTTTCTTAGAATGATTTATTACTATAATGGACCGCGAGCTACATTCAAGTGTATCCTATCTATGCAACAACATCCAAATGAGAGTGCTCACAATTATATCCTTCGATTTAAGCATAACGTGAATTCTCTCATTTATCAACCCTCCGATTTAGAAAAGGAAATATCTCTTTAGTGATGGTCTCTTACCCCCATTCAAAGACAAGTTACTTCACAAATCCTAACATTCTCACATTGCTACTAGTCATGTGCATAGCAAGAAAACATATACGACATTGACCTAGAAGAGAAAGACACCAACAACGAATCCTACACATTCCTTAAACAAATTGTGGCACATTCCAAGGATCTTTGAAGATCAAGGAATATTGACTAATTATTAGATATGAACTTAATTGTGTTACCATCCATTAGACAACCCAATTTGGTTCGAGTACCAAAAGCTTACAATAATATTGTGTTTTGTGGGTACCATAAAATGAAAGGGCATACAACAAACAAATGTATTGCATTAAGAAATAAAATTCAATCTCTTGTCGATACTGGTGTGGTTAAATTTGAAACATCTAAAAAGAAATCACATATTGACGACTAAATTCCTAAAGTAGAAAATATAACTCAAAAAGAAGAAATTTCAATTCCTAAGTTAGCGTCACCTACACATAAAATTGTACCAATCAAGGTTTCCAATGATCCCATCAAGACTCATTCTTCGCATACAACACCTTTGGTCATTAGTGTTTATATGAAAGCAAAACAACAACATGGATACATGATACATGATAGATGATCAAGCTCAATTCAATATATACAGTCTTCCCTTTCTAAGATCACTTGGATATGATATTGGAAATCTAATGCAAGTATGAACTTCTTAAACGGAACAGACAATATTGGGAAGCATTAAATTACCTATATTTATGGTTCCCATGCATTACATTATTCTATGTTATGACATCCTTGTTTCACTACAATGCCATGTTGAGCACTTCACGGTTCTAATGATGAATGCGACATTGGATGGTACCAAAAATCATATATCTTTCAATTTCCAAGATGACCAAGTTCAATTCAAGATATTGTGAATAAAGAAGAAATTGAAAAACTTCCTATCACATATTTAGTCACATATCAGCATAATATCACCAGCTGACATCAATATATTGAGAAATCTTATTATGAAAATGATGAATTAATAGACTCTATAGAAGAATTGGAAACAATGTCTCCACTTCGTATCTATGACGACACTTCCGGAATTGATAGCATTATTGGTTAGTGCTTCATCTTCCTTATTACGAGCTTCAACGCCTATATCTTTCACTATGAACTAGATACTTAGTCATCATACACCCTACAATCTACAGTTCCAGTTATTAGAGTTACAGCCCCTAGAGTTTCGGTTTATTCTGTTGCATTTCTTTGGATTACAACTGCTGCACCATTGAAAGTTACTACACCTAATCATCCACCTCACAAGATTGATCTATCACACAATTCAACTACACCTAAACATATCCGAACTATTGTGTGTGCTTCCTTTTTAGACTATCTCCACAGTGACTATCTTGTGATGATGATATAGGTTACCATACAGCTCCCGATTGCACAATCGATTTTACATGTAATACTTTTAACAACACATCTGACTCCCCACATCCAGGACTTCATATTTTAGATGAGATTATTGGTTAGCCATGCTAACCTATCTCTTGCACTTCATTGATACATCTTACCATACCATAGTTTCTATTTGGCTTCTATATGTCGTGCCTTTCATGTGCATTCCTCCCTTGAGTTGGTTTTATGCCTCATCTTCTTTAGATTTGACATTTATGTTTTTGCCTTGGTTTGCATTGACATTCTTCTAGCCCCTTGGTTTATGTTGCTAGCTATGTTGCACTAGCCTTTGCCTCTTAATTGTTGATCCCATTCTAAACACTTTCGCAAACTTCCTGATGAGGACAGCATATATATCGAGACCTTTTGTCCTAACATGCACTAATTTCTTAAATAAGTTTTAGTTTGTTTGAAATCCTCCTCTTCTTTTATCTTCCGGATTTTAGCCCTTTGGCTTGCTTGACTAACTTTCTTGCATTCTCCTAATTGTGCACCTATGATTATTTTTGTGCTTGATTAAGCTATTCCCACTTCTTCTTGCTTGCACCCCCTAGATTATTTTCATGCTTGATTGAGCTATTATTGCTTCTTCTTACTTGCACAAACTTACTGATGATGACAACATATAGATCAAGACCTTCCATCCTAGCATGCACAATTTTTTTAGGCAAGTTGTAGTTTGTTTGAAATCCTCCTCTTCTTTCTTCCAGATTTTAGCCCCTTGGCTTGCTTGACTGCCTTCCTTGGCTTCTCCTAATTACGCCCCTTGGATTATTTTCTTTCTTGATTGAGATATTCTTGTTTGTGCCCCCCAGCTTCCTCTTTTTTGTGATCTTCTTCCTCTAGAAAATTAGAAAAATTCAAAAACAATAGAAAACTTTTTTTTTTTTTTTTTTTTAAATTGCCTCTTTATCAAATACATAGTGACATATTGACACGTATCATGCTTATCGACCTATACTAGAGGTTTGAATATACATGTTACACGTGTGCTTCTCACAATATTCTAAGTGGGTGAGATGCAAGATTTACAAGTTACATATGATCATGGACTTACAGATGTTGTGCAGCTACATTTATGTCCACACTTGGGGGCATTGTCACATTGATGGTACGCCTTATGCTCAGGGCATTTTGGTACAGTGTGTCTCATTCCATTTATCATATACAGTTTTTTATTTTGACTATACATGTGCTGTTATTGCCTACATCTTGTGTGTTACATGATTATATACATTGTGTGCTTACATATAATTGTTACATAAATACATTGTGTTTTCTCGTGTACCTATGTTTGCTCAATTGCCTGCATGTGTGCGCTTGTGTGTTACTTATTGTTGTCTTGTCCCATGTTGTCCATAGAGTATCCTCTAGTCGCCAAGTTGTGTCCATGTGATTGCATGCTTGTTTGATATTACATTTATGATATGAGTTACGTGCCTATGTATGATTGCCTATTTATACCATATGATATACAATGCTTGATGCCATATCATACGTACTACTAAAATTGTGTGCATACTTCATTGTTATACCTCGCCCATCTAGAAGCACATTTCTACATTAAGGCATATCCTTTGTCCCTCTCCTTATTGAGCTCATTTCCTATATCTTGCCATTTTGGGCAACACTTTAGCCCTCGTACATCACTATATGCTACAAAGATTTGTCATTCCCAAACTTTACTTCCTATTTATTGCCATCGGGGGCATCATACCCATACATTATTCATGAGCCACATTGATCTTATCTTAATTATATGGAGCTTGCTTACCTATGTGCATTGTGATCATACATTGACTATATCAATATGGGCCCACACTGTAGTTATCATAATTGATACATATATTGTCAGAACTTGTCCATATTGGGGCATATCCTTTGCCCCTTTCCTTATAGAGCCCATGACCTATACACTGCCATTGGGGGAATCGTACGCACACCCATCCATAATCTTTACTAGTTATATTTACATCGATACATTGCCACTGGGGGCATCATACCCGTACTTATTTCGAGATCATCATTAATACTATCTATACTTTATTGTGCCATTTGGGGGCATTGTACCCTTGCCCATCTCCTTGAGCTTCGTATACATATCTTGCACATACGAAGCCTATCACACCCATGCATCTATTGATCTTACACGTAGCCACGTGGGATTATCACATTGAGGCATATCTTCGTTCCCCATTGCCAGGTTATATTGAGGCATATTGCTTGTCCCTTATTATCTCATCCTCACATGACGTTGCATCTACCTATCAAGATTTACAAGATGATATCTATTCTATATGGTTTTGAGTGGACATATTCCTTGTCTATCCTACAACCTATAGTGGAGCATATCATTTGCCCTTACCATTGATCACCTCATTCTCCCTTGAGTCATATCGAACTATTGAGCATTACATAATGATATTTTTATATAGTTACATACATGTGTTGACCACATGCTTTCAGAAATTTCTATCAACTTCGGTTACATATATCAGTGATTTTCAAGAACAAGTGCCAATCCCTCACCTCAAAAGGAGGGGGCATATATCCGGTTATTATACATCCAGATTTTTCAAAATGAACAACATTTACAAAGACGAAGCAACGATAGATGCCATCAAATATTTGCTTCGTTGATCAAAGAGGAGTCTTGCATTTTCAAAACGAACTTTGAAAGTTCTAGTACATGAGAAGATTTTGTTTAAAGTTGCATGGTCCACATACCATCAAGTTTTTTCATTCCTATGCTCATATTTGAATTCTATTTTCATTTTAATATATTTGTGTTGATTTAACAAGACATTGACCACTTGCTGGCATTGTCATTTTGCTTTCACATGCACCAGAGTTACAAACATTGAAGTGTGGGTGCAACCCCAATCCAAAATTCAGACGTTTCATCCTTCCTTCCCTAAGATAAGTGCAAGTATGTGCTTCAATTATTGTTTTACTTTGATGCACCCAAGCATCATGCACACCCACACACACACATAAAAGTGGGGCATTATATAAAAACATAATTATTGTACAAGGCTTATTATTGAAATGTCTTTAGTGTTGTTTTGTGCATATATGGATCAACGGTTCAAATTAGGGTTTTATTAGCACTTTTTTGTATGTTTTCTTCCTGCCCCTTCTCCATGTGATGTGTTGTTTTGTTTCCCCTATTTTCTCTCTCCTCTTTGTTATGTTGGTGCTTGAAAGCATCCTCTGTTCTTTCTCTCTTCATCCCCTGCCTTTTCTTCTATTGGGACAGAATCGATAGTCTGTCGATTGTGTCTATTTTTGCTTTGTGCGCCCTTCTGCCCTTCTTTGCCTTTCTTCAATGTTTAACCCTGTGATTGTCAGTTATTTTGTTTTTTATTGTTCATTGTATGCACCAATAAGTTCCTAATTCAAAATCAATAAGTTTATATATACAAATCCTCCCACATGCATTTCAAGGATAAGGTAAAAAATTTAGAGGAATCAAGTCTTAAGCACACTACAAATTTTATATTTTTGCTCTTCAAGATTTTTCAAGAAAGTTAAAGATAATTAGTGTCATACTTGTATCAAAAGGAATAGGTAAAT
Source organism: Torreya grandis (assembly GCA_037957365.1). Taxonomy (NCBI): domain Eukaryota; kingdom Viridiplantae; phylum Streptophyta; class Pinopsida; order Cupressales; family Taxaceae; genus Torreya; species Torreya grandis. Next base: position 318,004 of record JARHVA010000959.1, on the reverse strand, counting down.
GATCATGTAGTTGCACTTGATTATCTAGATAAGATAAATATATCAATGTCCAACTAATGACCACAAAAGTAGGTCAAAGGGATTGCAGATTACAGAAATGTATCAGGAAAAAGTGGGAAACCAAAAAGGTCTCCAAAAACAAGGAAAACAATGCTGAAAGAATTAGTATAAAACATGGCAAAGAGTAACCACGCTCAAAGCCAAAGAACCAAAAGACCCAACCACGCTTAGGTCCAAATAAGGGAGCAAAAGAAATGAGCAATCCCCAAAAATCTCTAAACATCGGGAGCACAAGACTAAACCCTAAGAAAGAAGAACCGGGAGGGAACCCATCAAGAATTCAATCCAACTCTCCTAGCATCCAAGGCCGACGAGAAGAAGCTCCGAATAGAAGTATGACCCAACGAAGGGGAGGTATGATGCCTGGTCTATCCTCCAATCCTTTGCCTAGAAGGAAAAGTCTTATGTGAAGATCTGGTGGATCTAGTCTGTCGTCTGATGTCGGGTCTGAAGTGAATATGTTGATGAAAACTCGGGGAATTATGAGTAGTGTCTCTAGGCCTCACTGGTATGGAATATGAGGCTGTATTGTTGTCAATTTGCCGCTTAGTGCCTCTCCTCGAAGGTAGCACCGTGAAAAAGGAAGTAATCCGCTGAGTGGAGACTAGTCTAGTGGGTCTCTGAATAAAATGGTCACGAAGCTTAAGAGCTTCTTGTCTATATAAAGCCAAGTTTCATTGGTCTTCATATCTAAAGAAGTCAAAAAGAGTATGTGTCCTCCTAAATAGGCAGTAAAATCTCCCCCTGATCTCATAGTATATGGGACAACGGAAGATGAAGTGCTCCTCACACTGTCCCCTAGATGCTGCATAACTAACGAATCCAATATGCTTGATCTATCTGGTGATTTGTCTCAATCCTAAAAAGGTGAAGTATTTTCTCTCGCTTGGATCGAGATTTTGTACCTAAGCGCCAATAGTGACAAAATTTGTATTGGCATGCTTTTGTAGTTCAAGACTTGGAGGTTTGCAACACAGTTACCTCCCACAACTTGTTTCCAATTCTAGAATTCCATAACTCTACCTGGGTGTTTGTTTCTATCTCCCTTCACTTCCTTTCCATTTTCATTGCTTATTCAATTGTTTGTCATACTTTCAATTGCTATTTTTAGGCATAGTTGAGCTCTAATTACTCATTGTAATTGTATTATCCTAGATCTACATTAATCCTTAGATTTTAATGTTTGTGCATGCAGTATTCATCGAGGAACCACACATAGTTAATGTTTGGTCAATATTTTGTCAATCAGCGTACTGATAAACAAAATAGGTCTGATCAACCACAACAGGAAGATTGGTTGGCCAGTTGTGCAGGGTTACTACATCAACAGGGGACAAATCTCTCCTCTCATCAAGGGGAGGTTCCCTATAGATACGTAGGAGCTATATACAATATAAATAAGCAGAAAATAACACATGGGGGCAGAATAAACCATCCATCTCTCTTCTTTCAGAGATGTTGCTCACAGACAAAGGAGAAAATCCTGGTGGAAACACTGAAGGCACTTCTCTTCTTTCAAAAGTGTTCTTACAAGAAACAGCAGGATTTTCTTTCAGGTAGTGAAAGTAACTGGTGACAAAGAGCACAGTAACCGGCAGGATGAAACAGAACGCAAAGTTTCCACCTCAACTACCCAAAGAGTATATCACAAAGGATAATGGGGGCACAAAGTCGTCCCAGAATCCTCAACACAGAAAGAAAAGGAAAAACACACAGTGAAAACAATTGTGAAAGCACAAAGTCTTCTCACAGTTGGCTTCAGGACACCTTTTTTACCTTCACTAATTCTGCTTGTCAAGTTAAATAAATAAGAATGCTTATAGGAAACAGACATAAGAACAATTTCCTAAAGTAGCACAAGCCAAAACAGCACAAAGTCTGCAAACAATTTGCTTTCTCATTCAGATAAAATGAAATGAAATTACAATCTGAGCTCAAAGTCTCAGTCTTCTTCTTTCAAAATGGGCAGAGTTTCGCTCTTGTAAAAAATGAAAAGTCTCCTTTGTCCACTCAGCCTGAATCACTCATTCCATCACCGGCTAGCCGCACAATTGTCTATTCTGCATTTATCTCAAAAGGGACAAACAGACAGCGCTTTCAATGTTTGGAGGCCCCAAATATTTACCCGGCGAACTGCTTCACCTACTGCAAATAACTCCTGCTGAGTTTCCCCCTTTGTCTCTTCCTTCTCTATGTCCCGGCCTTAGGATCTTTAGATGCATCTGGGTTCACCCTTTGAGTCCGCAAAAATCAACAGACAATTGCAGCCAATTTGGCATTCGCGGGTCTTTCCTCGATTGAAGGTTAACGGCTAGCCAGTCGCTCTGAATTTGACGTTCGCGATCTGTCATTCTGCTGTGACGCGGGTGAGGACACGTGGCGAGTTCTGTGCTTTGAAGCTTCGTCTGAAATCGTGTCTCGGCATGTGACACTTGGCAGCTTCCGCTGCACTTTGAGGCTCAGACCTTTCCTGAAGGGATCGCCCTTCGGGGTCTTGAAAAAAGTTCGTTTCATGTGCGTCGAGTGTCCCTCCGCAAAGGTGTTTGCCCTTCAGGATCTTCCAAGTGGCCTTCGGGTCTTTGATTTCTCCGGCGCGCTGTTGGTCCTTTGTTTCCTTCGGACAAAATGTCTGAAGGAATTTCTTGGCTTCATGCATGCCTCTGCATTATGAGTGCCCCCTTTTATGACACGTGGCGCCTTCCGCCACTTTTAACTAGAGACACGTGACAGCTTCCACTATTGACTCTTGGCGGCATCCGCCTTCTCGGGTCTTTGCAAAACCATAGAAACGCTTGGGGCTCAGTCGGGCTCTCTCGAACGATGACACTTGTCGGCTTTCGCTAATCTCTGCAAGGGACACGTGGCACAGTCCAAATACATTTGTTAGTCGCGCGGATGCAAACACTTGGCACGTTTCGCTTCATTTAGTCACTCGTCCCTGGGCCCACCATGGTCTTTGCTCGAAACATTAAAGCTAAGGAAAGAGACTGCGGATATTGACACTGGGCAGCATCTGCCTGACTCTTTCTTTTGCGCGCGCTTCTTTTCTTAATTGAGGCGGCCTTTGAACCTTTGAACCCAGCGCGTTGAACCAATTGAATGTTGAACACGTCGAACCGATGAACCAAAATGGTTCAAGGTTCAACGGTTCAAGCTTTTGAGGCTTGTTAAGTGATCGGGGCCGCGGAACCTTGAAACGGTCAAACTTTGAACCTCTACCGAAGCACTTAGCTCTTGTTGACGACATTGAACCTTTGAACCCATTTAACCGAAAAGGTTCAAGGTTCAATGGTTCAAAACTTGTTTTGATGCTTGCCGATAGACCCTTTTGGATTGAACCAAAATGCTGACCCATATTTGAAAGTGACCAAGCATTGGAAACTGGTTCTTTTGATTGAACTCGCCTATATAAGCCTTTGAACCGGTTGAACCTGCTAATCCTTTTACCAAAAAGTTGAGAAAATGACGAAATTGAATGTTTAGAACAAATTTTTGGAAATGGAAGGGACAATTTTGGCCAAGGAGGACCAAAATAGTCATATGTTGTCTGAAAAATGAGGAGTCATTTTTTAGGGACAACAGCTGGCTCCAGTTGGGGAACTTCCTTCAGTTGGAAACTTGAAACAGCTGAGGGGAGTAGAAACCAAAATCTCCGGTGCCTTTAAGTGTGCCATTGGACCATGGAGTCGCGCTACCCAAGAAGAAAAGCTTCAAAAACGAAAACAAAAGAACAAAACAGAAACAAAAGACTATACAAATATACATATGTACAGGGAAACTCATCCGATACTTCAAGAGTTGAAGTGCTTCAGATGTTGCCCATTGTGAGGCAGAGAGAAGAGAGTGCCATCTTGATACTTCAAAAGGAAACTGTTTTTGCCGTTGAGCTGATGAATAGTAAAAGGGCCCCTCCACAGGGAATCAAATTTTCCGTGCATCCCCTTTGGTTCTCTTCTCTTGTCCCATAGCAGGACTTGATCTCCAATCTGGAAATCACGATTTTTTGCTTTCCGGTCGAAGAGCTTCTTCACCAGACTTTGATGGGCGACAATTCGGTCCACCACTGCAATTCTCTGCTCATTCAGCTCAGCAGGGCACATGATCCTCTTCTCAAGTGAGCTCTCATACGTTTGGTCCTCAATCGCCTTAGCCAATTTCAATGCTGGCAATTCCAAGGTGATTGGTATCTCAGCATTGACACCATAAAGGAGTTGGAAGGAAGGCATACCAATTGCCCTCTTGGGTGTAATTCTGTCTGCCCATAGAGCATCAACCAATGCCTTATGCCAAGTCCTTTGGTTGTCATCCACCAGCTTCTTGATGATAGTCACCAGGTTCTTATTGCTTGATTCAACCTGTCCATTCCCTTGTGGAAGGTAATCAAAGGAGTGGGAGAGTGTAATTCCATAGTAGAAGCAGAATTGAGTAATCTCCTAAGAAATGAAACAGGCTGCATTGTCAGTGACAATTTTGACTGGGACCCCAAACCTGGACATGATGTTCTCTTTGAGAAAATTGCATACTACTTCTGAAGTAGCATGTTTGGTTGGAACTGCTTCCACCCATTTGGTGAAATAGTCTATTGCTATGAGGACATAGTCATGTCCAGCACTTGATGATGGGTTTACAGCGCCAATAAAATCAATTCCCCATTGCTGGAATGGCTCCTCTATGATTACTGGTTCGAGGGGTAGGGCAGCTAACTTGGGCCTTCCAACAAACTGCTGGCACAGTTCACATCCCCTGACTCACTTGTATGCACCTTGAAAGAGAGTTGGCCAATAATATCTAGCTCGTAGAATCTTATGGGCAATCACAGGGGCAGAAAAATGTCCTCCACAGGAAGAATTGTGGAAGGACTTCAGAAGTCGGCTTTGTTGCTCCTTGTCCACACAGCGAAAGAACGTTCCATCAAGGCTCCTCTTGTATAGGCCGTTGTCCCAGAGGACAAAATTAACAGCTTTCAGCTTGATGGTCCTCCTTTCTTTATAAGATAGGTGAGCAGGACATTCACCATAAGTAAGGAAATGAGCAATACCTGAATACCACTCATCTGTGGTGGAGACAAAGAGGACTGATGGTGTGTCATCCACTTCCGGTTCTTCATGCTCTGTTCCTCTTGACTTGTTATCAGCAATTAGTTGGCATAGCCCCTTTCCACGTACCAGCTTTGTTGGTTTGATGATCAGATCGAACTCTTGGATCTTTGCGACCCAATTGCCTCTTTTCGTCCCAAACTCCTGCTGAGTCAGTATAGATTTCACTATGGTGTTAGGGACCAAGGCAGTAACTCGAGAATTGAGGATGTAAAAACGAAAATATTTTACGGCTTTCACCACTACATAAGCGTGCTTCTCCATATTTGAGTACTTCAGCGCATGAGCTTTGAGAGGACAGCTCATGAAAGAAATGGGAGATTCCATACCTTCTTTATTCTATTGAACCAGAATTGTTGAAAGCGTATGTTCTGAAGCATAGCTGTAAATGGTGAACTCTTTGCTATAGTTTGGACAAGCCAGAATTCGAGCATGGGCAATGGCAATCTTGACATCCTTAAAAGCCGACTTGCCTTCTTTAGTCCAACTGAAGGTGGCCTTTCCCTTCATCATGTTTACAATGCGCCTGGTCTTCTCGGCAAATTCGGGGATGAATCTTCATAAGAAATTCACCTTTCCAAAGAAAGAGTGAACAACAATCTTGCTTGTGGGCAAAGAAAGTTCTTGGATAGACTTGACTCTGTCTGAGTCAATCTTTATGCCTCTTTTGAACACAATGTGTCCAAGAAGTTTCCCCTCCGTCACTCCGAAAACTGACTTCTTGGGGTTTAAGGAAATGCCATTCTGGGGGTAGCGTTCCAGCACTTGTTGCAAATGGCTCACATGATCTGGGCGATGCTTAGAAAAGACAATCAAGTCATCAAGATAAACTACGATGAACTTACCCATCTCATCTTTGAAGGCAAGGTCCATTGCTCTTTGAAAGGTGGTGCCAGCATTTATCAAGCCAAAAGGCATCCTTTTATACACAAACGTGCCCCAAGATGTGGTGAAAGCGGTCTTATGCTGATCTGTTTCACCAACTTCGACCTGATTATATCCTGAGAAGCCATCTACCATTGATAACATCTCCGAGCCTGTCATTGTCTGCAACACTTGATCCATGATTGGCAAAGGATAATTATCTTTCAAGGATACCTGATTCAAATTCCTAAAATCCACACAAAGGAGAATTTCACCATTCTTCTTTCTTACAGGCACTATATTGGCAATCCATGTGGAATGATGGATTGGAAAGATTATCCTGACATTTAGCATTTTTTGTATCTCAAATAAAATAGTACCTGATATTTTCGGATTATAATGCCTGGACTTTTGCCTGTAAGGTGTTGAATCAGCCTTGAGAGGGATGTGTCGAATTTCGTCAGGCCAGAATGATTTCAGGTCAGCATAAGAGTACGCTAAGACATCCATGTATTCGTTGAGCAAAGAGGTGAACTTGAAATGCTCTTCAGGAGTACAATATTTTCCAATGTTCACCATCTTGGGGTCTTCCTTAGTTCCCAGATTTACTTGATCAAACACCTGAGATGAGCTTGAATCTATTGGCTGCTGTCTGATGAATCTATCATGCTTATCAAACAACTTATCAAGGGAAACCAGGCCTTTGAAAATCTTATTCCCTTTGAGTTGCAAGAACTCCTCACCCGTTTTCGTTTCATGTGCGTCGAGTGTCCCTCCACAAAGGTGTCTGCCCTTCAAGATCTTCCAAGTGGCCTTCGGGTCTTTGATTTCTCCAGCGGGCTGATGGTCCTTTGTTTCCTTCGGACAAAATGTCCGAAGGAATTCCTTGGCTTCATGCGTGCCTCTGCATTGTGAGTGCCCCCTTTTATGACACGTGGCACCTTCTGCCGCTTTTAACTAGAGACACGTGACAGCTTCTGCTATTGACACTTGGCGGCATCCGCCTTCTCGAGTCTTTGCAAAACCATAGAAACGCTTGGGGCTCAATCGGGCTCTCTCGAACGATGACACTTGTCGGCTTCCACTGATCTCTGCAAGGGACACATGGCGCGGTCCGAATACATTTGTTAGTCATGCGGATGCAAACACTTGGCGCGTTCCGCTTCATTTAGTCACTCGTCCCCGGGCCCACCATGGTCTTTGCTCAAAACATTAAAGCTAAGGGAAGAGACTGCAGATATTGACACTTGGCAGCATCTGCCTAACTCTTTCTTTTGCGCACGCTTCTTTTCTTAACTAAGGCGGCTTTTGAACTTTTGAACCCGACGCTTTGAACCAATTGAATGTTGAACACGTCAAACCGATGAACCAAAATGGTTCAAGGTTCAACGGTTCAAGTTTTTGAGACTTGTTAAGTGATCGGGGCCGCAGAACCTTGAAACGGTCAAACTTTGAACCTCTGCCGAAGCGCCTAGCTCTTGTTGACGACATTGAACCTTTGAACCCATTGAACCCATTGAACCGAAAAGGTTCAAGGTTCAATGGTTTAATGGTTCAATCCTTGTTTTGATGCTTGCCGATAGACCCTTTTGGATTGAACCAAAATGCTGACCCATATCTGAAGGTGACCAAGCATTGGAAACTGGTTCTTTTGATTGAACTCGCCTGTAGAAGCCTTTGAACCGGTTGAACCTGCTAATCCTTTTACCAAAAAGTTGAGAAAATGACGAAATTGAATGTTCAAAGCAAATTTTTGGAAATGGAAGGGACAATTTTGGCCAAGCAAGACCAAAATAGTCATATGTTGTCTGAAAAATGAGAAGTCATTTTTTAGGGACAACAGTTAAAACACAAGGTCAAACTATAAGAAGCAAAATCTCAGGAGACACAACCCTTTAAATTATCTTCTTTGTCAGTTCGAACAATCTCAGATGGCAAAAAAAGATGGAACAATAAATACTTTCAAATTGATGCTCGTCAAAGCCCTCGAGAAGCAAAGACAGGAGATGATGGAACAATTCGCCAAAATCCTTTCACAAATCGTGCCTACAATATCCATCTCTTTGTCAAGCAAACCCCTTGGGGATTCGACACCCTTTAAGGTACTAGTAAATTTAAATATTCCTCTTTTTGATGGAAACAAAGTAGACAAATAGCTTGACCAATTGGAATCATACTGCTCCATAAACTATTTTTTTAACACTGAAAAGATAAAGTTACAGTCATGCTCCAAAGATTACACGAGCTTCCTCAACAGTCTATTCCAATGGTAGATGGGTGACTATGAAGTGTTCCAACTTGATTGCAATAGCGTCGAGATTATGGAGATTAAAGAAGGCCTGGGCTTACAACACGAGGTCCAAAATCCAATGTTGGTAATGCCAAGTCCCTCTAACCCATCAACATCACAATCAACTCACCCCTCGGAGTTCATAGAATTCAACATCAAGGATGCAAAGTTCGATGATATGTTGGCCCACCAGTTTGAATAGGTAGCAAACAAGCAATCCAACAAGCCAACATCAATAACAAAGAACATGGGGTCTAATGGCAATAATTTAATAAAAGGTGAAGTATGGCCTATTTTTGAAGTACAATAGGATACAACACCACTTGTGGCACATGCATTTTAAATCGAGGGCATTGGGCATTGAAACGACGAAGGAAGCATAGATATAATAAGTATATACAATATGAAAATTTTAAGTCTAGAGTGGCTATATTAAAATTGATTGTTGTTGAGCCATATACTCAGGGAAACTTAACTTAATCTGGGAATCACCATTTCAAATCCAACACCTACTACATCATTGAGCACCACGACTATTGAGTCCTATGTTTGTGCTAATGGAAAGGGTTGAGGACCATCCAGCTGAGTCAATTTATGTTCTACATCACATGCCTATGTAGGGTGCATAAATGCTTTTGTTATAGATACCCTTGTTCAGAATGTATTTTCCATGAAAATTGCTCAATGGATCACCACCAGCGTCTGAACACTTTTGGCATAGCAATACGAGGATTTTCATGGGTTTTTGCCTTACAAGGGATCGCAACAATGTCTAGATCTTACAAGAACACAAACTTGTGGAAAGTGATGGAGAATGTTCCATAGGGTGTACATGTAGACTTCTTAAGAACATAACGATGTCTCCATTGATGGACAAGCTCGGTGTGTTGCCCTTGTTAGTGGCTTCGGTGTTTCCCCAACAGTCTTTTTGGCACAAGGGTTTGGGAATTTCCCCTGTAAGCTCTCTCAAAGCAATCACTCCATGAATGTCGTTCATCTTCTCTTTTCATTCTTTTTTCTATTATGTTGTCTTTGGGTTGTGTCAGAACGAACTCCAACTTGTTTTAAGCGGGGGATAACGTAGACCATCAGTGTCGTTATCTACGTCACATTACTTATATGTTATTAACTAACATTATGTGCTTAATGATTGTATTGTTAGTGTTAGGTAGATTTGTTAAGGTTCTCGTTAGTTCGGTTGTTGGTGGTTGTGTCTAACCGACCACTGTTGGGTTTTCTTGTCATACAAATAGAAAGTGGTAGTTTGAGGAAAGGGTGCTTGTATCAGGGCCTTCATGTACTATATGCATTGTATTGACTCATTGAGACTTATCTTTAATGAATACAAAGTTGTTATTGTTTGGATACTCTACTTTTCCATGGTATGTAATGCAATTACTATTATGTGTATGTTGTTATTGGTAGTCTAGTATCTCTATAATTGTTCTATAGATATCGTGTCCTCATATGCTACAGTGGCTTGCATTTATAAATATAAGAAGAAATATAATTCTTGGAGAACTAGACACTGGGAGAATCCAAGACATGTTCATTGTCAACATCCGCAAAATGTTGTCCAAGTCATAATGGGCAACGGCAAAGATTGCAAAGTCACAGGGATGTTGGTGAAGACAAGGTATGGGCACATTTTTGGACACTTTCTGGTGTCCACTGACTCAACCTAATGCTGCAAAAGCTGGGCAGCAAATTTGAGTGGATCAAAGAGGTGTATGTCAAGGCTGATGAGATCCGAATGTATGTCACAAACCATCACTTGTCGCCATCCATCTTTAGGTCATTCTCAAAGTTTGAGCTGTTGAAGTTAAGTGAAACGATCTTTTTCAATTTACTTTAATAATCTTAATTTATAATTTAAATTTTATGTCATCTATTTTGTTTTTTAAATTTTAATTTTAAAAAACAAAGTAGATGATATTGTCATTTTTTAAAACCTGGTACTTGTAGATTTTCAAATGTTTTTTAATTTCTTTGTTTTAATTTCCTACTAGGGTGCATATATGCACTTTATCATGGATAGTGGCAGTCAAAAGAACCTAATTTTAGAAGATGTTAGGAGTTGAATCTACCAATGACCCCTCTCCCTCAAACATATACACTATTAGTTGGGTGAATCAGAGTAGAGATATACATGTCAGAGGTTAGTGATGCCTCTTGTACGCAATCAAGCCATTTTGGGTTCCTCACAGTTTAGCATCTCAGAAGCAATTACAGCATTTTTTCGCTTTCTCAATGCAAAAGAAAAAAATGGGGTTTTGTTACAAGAAAATGCATGCAATTGACACTTCTTTTGTGAGAATACATTTAGTTTTTCTTTGGGTTTTCAGAGCCTAGCTGGGGTGTTGCTTTATGGCAAAAATACTCAGGTTTTTATGCTGAATGGGTGAAGTCTCCATGGTTTTGTTTTGGCTTCCAGAATATGGCTTATGGTGCTTAGAAATTGGTAAAGCAATCTAGTCATTCGGCACCCAAACACCATTTTTATGCTTCAAATCTCATAAATATAGTTGATGTTTTCATATGACATGTGCATGAGTTTTTGGAGCATGGATATGGGAGAAATAGCTTCAAGCAGGGCCTTTTCATTGCTGTTTGGATACAGTGATTTCCTTTCAAAAAGTGGTTCATTCAGTTCATCCATGAAGCAATTGTTTGGGGTTTTCACATCATGGATTCAAGAGTTAAAATCTTTATGGATTTATTTGCAAAATCAGACTCCTGGCCTCTTTCATAATCAACACATTATTTTGAAAAAAGGGTTTTGAAAAACATTATTTGCCACTGATTACAGGCATGGACTTTGAAACATGCAAAGGAGTTGATTGGGTTGTGATGTCTCACATAGCTCGTCTTCATGATTTTGGCATTCAATCAGATTTTCTTTTTCCTTGGTTAAGTTGCTCAGTTGCAAGATTGTGAAAAGGGGAAATAATGGCATAAAACTTCTCATTTTCTTTGAATGTGGTCATTATTGAGAGTTTACCAAAGGTGTTTTTCAATTTTTTTATTATATGCTCTTCCATTGCACTAAAAACTGATCTAGCAATATGTAGAAGCTTTCTTTGTGCATGCAAATAGCTTTCTCTTATAAGGTTGCTTGATTTCAGTTCATTGAAGTAACGAAATAGCATACTGTTCTATCATTAAACTTGATATTGGAAGCAACCTATGGGTTTAATAATTTATTCTGTTTTCGAAAACAAATTTTGAAGCATAGCAATGTGATCATCTTCTTTCCTTTGCTAATTTGGCATAATTTTATGGTTGGTTGTATATTGGCATGTGACAGCATGAGATTTTCAGGCATAAACAGTGTTGGTTGAATATTTTGTCGATCAGTGTACTGATAAACAAAATAGGTCTGATCAGCCAAAGTAGGAAGATTAGTCATCCAAATGTGTAGTTTTACCACATCAGAAGGGGACTGATCTCTCCTCTAATCAAGGGGAGGTTCCCTATAGATAAGCTATATATATATATATATATATATATAAACAGAAAATAATACTCAGGGGTAGGACAAACCATCCATCTCTCTTTTTTCAGAGATGATGCGTGCGGATCAAAGGAAAAACTATATATATATATATATATATAAACAGAAAATAATACTCAGGGGTAGGACAAACCATCCATCTCTCTTTTTTCAGAGATGATGCGTGCGGATCAAAGGAAAAACTCAAGGGAAATGACAGACAGCACTCCTCTTCTTTCAGAAGTATTATTCAGCAAGCCACAAGAATACTCCAGGTAGTAACAGCAAAAAGTAGCAAAAGATGTAATAACCAGCAAATCGAGATGCAGCACAAAGTCTTCACCTGGATTGCTCAAGAGTAAGATACGAAGGGCAATGAGGGCACAAAGTCGCCCCAAGGTCCTTTACATAGAAATGAAGAGAAAATACACTAAAGGCAATTATAGAGGCACAAAGTATCTCCACACTTGACTCTTCAGGGCACCTTTCTAACTGCTGTCACTAATTCTACTTATTGAATTAAAGGAACAGAAGATATATTGAAGAAAAAGACATAAGAACAGTTTCCTCAACAACAAAGATATTACAGCACAAAGTCTGAAAAACCACTTGCTTTCTTATTCCAATAACAAAATATGATCGGCAATCTGAGCTCAAAGTCTCAATAATGCCTTACAATTTGGGCAGAGTTTCATTCCAATTGTCAAAAAAGAGATCCTTTTTACAATAGGAGTTCCTTATAAAGCCTCTTCAAGAAGGACTTCGGGAACAGTAATACATCATATTGCATTGGAATCTGTTAAGAAGATAGGCCGGAACTTAGGGGCGTTTTACCCATTTGATTTTATCAATGCGGGGAAACAAGTCGCGCTTATTGAAAGTTTGCGACTTTCAATGTCCACCTGGCAATCTGATCTTATCTTCATCATTCCTCCTTTTTTGGTTAATTGAATTGGGTCCTGGATTCAATTTGTTGTTATGTTCCTTCTCCGCTTTCTGTTGGTCTTGGCCTTGAAATATGTGAATATATTCTGGTCTGTATGTTCAAAGGATCAACGGCTAGTTCACTGTGTAGAATTTGACGTTTTCGGGAACGTCATTCCTTTGTCCTCTTTCAACTTCGGGAAGTGTCTTCGAATTGGCAGCCGAGAGTCCCCCGCAAGGGCACCTGCCCTTCAGGGTCCTTCGGGAAGCTCTTTGAACTTTGGCGATGAGCCAACTGTTGAACCGTTCCATTGAACCAAGGCTTTGAACCATTCCGTTGAACCAAGGCTTTGAACCTCTTGTTGAGCTTGCCTTTGAACCATGTGTTTGAACTAAACGTTGAACCAAGTTTTGGTTCAACGGTTCAAACAAAGCCTTGAACTGATTGACAAATTGTTTGATTGAACCAAAGGATGAACCAAAGCGTTGAACCGCTTGGTTGAACCGAGACATTGAACCATTCCTTTGATTGAACCCGCCGTTGAACCGAAAGCATTGAACCAATTGAACCTGGAACTTGTTGAACTTGTAGAAATGAGCCTGTTTGCAGAGTCCGTAGAAACCAAGTCCGTAATTTTCAACCTGTAGAAACCCATTGAACTTGACTTGTTGAGTCCATAGATTTCCGAGAAGCTTGAAAAATGAGGAATTTGAATGCCCAGGACAAATTTTGAAAAGGGAAGAGACAATTTTGGTCTGTAGGACCAAAATAGTTCAAATGTTGTCCCAAAAATGAGTAATATTTTTGGGGGACAACAAACAGCAGGGGGTGTTTACTATTTTTCTTGATTGCAAGTTAAATAGGCTGGAGAAAAATGTAAGAGTATAAGAGTTGCAATTTTATGAATTTCTCTTTCTCGAATTAATATTAAAGCTTGCAGAGTTCATCATTGGCCACCTAATGTAATAAGCTGCAATTTTGTTTGCTTTTGAATTTTGTTAAGTTTTCCATATGCTGCCGAAGAGTTTGAGACTGCAGAGAATATTCCCCATTTTGCATTGGTTGATGAAGTGTATAAAGACAAAATGATAGAATGAACGTTATTTTTTTTAGGACTTTCTTATATGACTTTATGGACTGCCATGGACCGTTATGGTCTTTTTAGTTTCATATTCCTTGGTTTTGATACATAGCATTCACAGCAATAGTTTTTTATATGCTTTCTATATACAGATATGTTTGATTCAATTGACAAGAGGGTTTCTTGAGATTCAATGGACACATTTTCTGAAGTTTGGTGTATGGTTAGTCTGTTTCCTTGAAAATGAAAGAGTCTTGAATGTGGACCATTTATCACTTGGGAACTGTGATGCAAAATATCTCATGTAGTCACTTCATATTCCCAGAAATGTTGTTATATTTTGCGGTGAATGGGAAGGGTTCAAATGGAAAATGGTTGTGTAATATCCCCTTCTCAAACCTGATCTTTCCAGTGACCGTTCGCCTTTTTCTGGAGACCCGAAGGCTAGTCGGAAGGTAAAATTAGGGTTTCCTATTTTTAAGAATGTCTTTGCTCGGAGTTGGTGGATTCAAATGGCGGATTCTTTCTGGGTTTTCTGAGAGCTTCGCAGTGGTATGTTCATTTCGGCGTTTGAAGCACTTTCAGGAATTTACTATTTTTAGTAAGTTCGGGATTGGCACCGGAATGGGATTTTGAGAGTGGGGTTGGATTCGTCTTGTCAAGACCTTTCCAACGAGCTATAGATCATTGGTTTCCGACATCATCTTGGCCTCCATTTTAAAGTCCGTAAATTAAACATTATTATTTAATTTTGGACCTTGGTGCCTAGGCTCAACGACTTAATGTTGAGGTTGAAAAAGAATTAAAGAGGATTATATTATTTTCCCTCTCATGTTTTATCCCATATACAAGAAGATTTTAGAGACTCCCAGTTGGAAAAGTATAAAAGGAGGAGGAGTGCTCTCATTTCATCATCTTTGTCTACAGGTATGTTTTGCTGCCAGATTGGCTTTGGGATCGCTTCGAGGAATGAAGGCCTCCTAGCTCGGGTATCGCTTCTTGTTTGAGAGACAACAACTAGTGGTGATTTAGTTTAATTTTGTGAGTTCATTGGGTTTTGTGCATTGTAATATGCATTGTGTCTAATTAGTATTCTGATTTTGCATATTAGAGGTTTCCAGATCTTACATTTTAGCTACAGCAGATTCGAATTTTAATTTGTAAATCCAAAAATACCAAAAAGATTGTTCTGGGTATTGTGTCATTGCATCTTATTGGTAAGGGCGCCCCTTCATGAATATTTGCAGATTTTAATACGAAGCTTATGATTTTATAATGCAAATCTGTCATTCCTTGAAGGCTGTACTTTCTAGAGTGCATTGGGATTCGTGTCAATAATTAATAACCATCTTTAGATGCCATTTCTTATTACTAAGTTAGGCGCCATCATTTTGAGGGTCTATTGCATCAGATTTGAGATCATTATGGTGAGAAATGAGAGTTATGAGCATATGAGTAAATTCATAAGTTGCTGGGCCGTACTGTTTCAGATCTGCATTGGGTTGTGTGCATCAAATAAATAGTATATTTTGAGTGAGTTTCAGTGTTCTGATTTGGTCGCCATCATACTAGAGTCATTGTGCAATTCATTTCATGAAAATTGATGAAGTTTTGAGCAAGTTGTGAGTGAAATTGTGAAGTACAGGGCTGCTGTTCGTGCACACGAAAATCTGGACTGTCATAAATCAGATTGTGAGGTTGGTCTGCTTGTTGTACTTTCAAATCTAATCCTTGTTATTCAGTGAAGGAAGTTTAATACATATTATTGCAGCTTGATTTATATGTTGATCCACATTCAAAGCAAGATCTTATCATTCATATTGTAAACTGGCAGTAGTACTGACATTATAGTTATTCTTGCTCATCATAGTTTGTAATGTTCAACTTCTCGTTCAATAATTGTTTGTAATAGATAAATCTCCGCCCTATGGTAGCTACTCTCCTACTCTGGGTTAGCAAGCACATTCTGGGTGTTGAGTATTTCTAGCTTTCAGCATTTTTTTTCAAACACTGTTATTTGTAATCACTCCGTCATATGGTCGCCCCTCACTCCGCATTGGATTGGGTAGCACATACTTGACGTTGAGTTCCCTTTCAGCATTTCCCTTTCAAGCAATTTTATTGTAATCACTCCGTCATATGGTCGCCCCTCACTCCGCATTGGATTGGGTAGCACATACTTGACGTCGAGTTCCTTTTCCGGCTTTTTAGAATAGCAGATCCTCTGACCAATGCTCGCCATCATCGGCGCCATTCTGGTTAGAGTTGTTTTAATACGTTTGGGTTTATCTTCTAACCTTAACGGGTACTTGCTTGTAATGTTGAAATCTGTTAATTAAAAAAATCAAAATATTTGGCTCGGGATATTTCAGTGGTATCAGAGCTAAGATCCTGCCATCCTGTGCCCATCAGAATTCACTTGACAGAAAAAACAGATTCTACATCAGAGGTCAGAGCTGAGTTCAGTATTAGCTTTCAGAAGTTTCAAAGATGTTGCATTTTCTAAGGTCTATGGGTCGTGAGAAGTCAGATTCAACTATGGCATCTGAGGAAGGAAAGGTTAGTGATGTCGTGAGGGACTTCATTGAATATGCCAAACAGTTTAAAAGACAATGTGAAGATGACGCTGTCAAACTCCGTGAACAATATCAAAACATGCCAGATGATTATAGGTACGATGTTTCATTTGATTCCCATTTGAAGTGTGTGGCGTCACTGGAGCCCGAAAAGTTGAAGATGGTGGACCACATTAGGAAAATGATAAAAAGGGAAGCAGAACAAGCTTTGTTCGAAGAATCAAAGAGGGAAGGAGATGAAGTGCCTATTTGTGAATTGCAGCCGACAAATATGCAAGTTGAAGAGAAAAATCAGTCATCTAGCATTGAAGATGGCACAAACAAGGTGCACATATCACATCAAAATGAACGTGAGCTTGATGAAGATACCTTGGCAAGTGAAGAGTTAAGGGTAGAGCCTCATAATACGCCCCTTGACTTGCATGTGATAGCAAGTGAAGAAGAGCAAGTTGAAGGAAATACTATTGGTGTCCTTGGACCAGCTTATGATCATTACCAAGGTGATGTTGTTAATGGTGATTCTGATGTGTTTATACCCCTTTTAGTTGAGGATTTGGTCAAGGATTATTCACCTCTTGCTGCTGTTCAAATCTCTCAAGAATTCTCACTAGACAAATGTATGACAAGTAGCCAAGAAGACCTCCTTGGTATTCATTGGGCTGCTAATGAAGAAATCAATGACATACTTCCCCATGATGAAGATAATGACAGTGATGTTTTCAAAACAGCAGGCAATGGAGATTCTTCATTTCATTATGATGATGACATTGGGTTTGAGCATCAAACTAAGCCCTTGGAGAGGAGGACTTATGAAGAAACCAGTTCAAGTGAGTTACTGGGTGACCTATTCAAAGACTCAACACTCCAAGAGAAGCATGAAGAGTACTTTTCTCTTGATCAAAACAATCAGCCTTTTTCCATTTGGGATCCTAGTTGGTTGACACCAAGGTATGATAAAGAACCTTTGTGGGATGAATTCCCCTTTGATCCAGATGAAGATCAAAAATCAGTTTGCATGGCAAACTATGAGGTGGCCATTGAAGAGGAAGTTGTCTTTGAAGAAGAAGAAGGTTCAAAGAAGCTCCATGATGATGTCCTTGAAGTGGTTGCAGCCGCTAAAGAAGAAAATGTTTCTACGGAAACTTTCCGAACAGCGGATGACTATGATCCATTGAGCAAGTTGGGTGCTGCTTTAATGTTTGATCAAGAAGACAGTGATGAAGAAGAAGAGCTTGAAGACCATATGGCTCTTGAAGATGGAGAGTTTGAAGGTGTTACTAAACACGAATCTGATTTATCAATGCACAAAGCTGATTGCAAGCAATGGGTTGAAGATTTTGTGGAGTATGATGCCTTTTATGACAATGAGCATTCTCATCTAGTTGATGGTGAAAGAGATGAAAGCTGGAACAGCTATGATGGCCGCAAAGACACAAAACAAAGTTCTGATTTTGACAATCAGCCACCCAGCAATCCGCCATCTTTGCATATTCTTGAGTGGGAAGATCAAGACAAAGAGTCCTTTAAGAGGGAAGTGCGAATTCTATCTCAATTTGATCGCACTCACAGTTTGATTGAAGATCTCCACTGGAAGGCTCAGCTTGAAGAGAGGAAAAGAGGAGTTAAGGATGAAGTTGCTCTTTTCAATTTGCAACTCATCAGAGACTCTTTGGAGGCGTTGAAATCAAATTGCATAAACTTGATGGAGGATCGGGATCATGCTATTGAACTTGCAAAGAATTCCTTCAGTGTTGTCCAACAAAAGGAGAATTGGGTTGATGAGCTCACTCTGGAGCTTAAATCAACAAAGGACAAGTTAAAAGAAAATCATTTGTCTCTAACAGAGGTTGAAAACTGGTTTGTTGATTTCAAACTTTATAGCAAGCAAAAGAATGAGCAAAGAGTTGAAGAAATCAAGCAAGTAATTGACGAGCTGATAGTCTTCGAGAGGAGTTTGATCCTGAAGGGTTCACAAGGAAATCAGAAGTTGCATATGCAGATTTGGATCAGCAAGATGGAAAAGGGGACTTCCAAGTCTTTGACAAACCTTTCTTTGAAGTGGGTGCTGAAGCAACTTATGACAATCCTCTTTTTGAACCAAGTGAAGAGGAAGCTTATGAGAAACATTTCTTTGAGGTAGATGATGGGATTTCAAGCCTTGAGGAAATTTCTTATGACATCATTGTTGAAGAGGGAAGTTTTAGCACTTTTTCTGACAATGGAATGAGGATGCATGAGCTGCATAATGAAGGCTTCACTGCTGCTTCTAGTCTCCCCATTCAGGAGGTGGAAAATCAAGAAGCATGGTGGAATGAGGTCACTAATCTTGATGAGCAACAAAGGGATGATTGGCACTCCAATGAAGAGTTCATTCATTTTCGGATATGGATGCTTGTCAGATTCCTATCGAAATTCCTGCTTACACCATCTTCTCTAAGAATAACTAATTTCATAATGGAGTTTGATGAAGGGTCCATTGAATCCTTCCAACAATTCTTCTCTCATGGTTTTGAATTTGACTTTCTCAATGAATTCAGATTTGTTGAGTACCTCTTGGAGTTTCAAGATGCGATGATTCAAATAGAACATATTTCCCAAAGCATTCTAGTAAAAGTAAGTCTCCATTTGAGGAATGACTCTTCTTTACTTATGATGTGGGGCCCTGGTATCAGCTCGTGTTTGATATGTGTCAAGAAGGTATGTTGGAGTGATGAGCCTCAAATTCACTGTCTTTTGGATGTTGTTACCTTCTTCATCAGTCATTTGAAGTTCACTCCTAATGATCAAGGGGAGTTTTGGAGAGAAAAGCTGAGCAAGGATTGGTACTTCGCTGTGATGGGATCTTCAATAGGTTTATCCTCAACGGTAGATATGAGCAAACATGATATTTTGAGTGCTGATTTTCAGTTTTGCAGCAGCGATCTATCTCCTTGGATGCTGATTTTCAAAAAATCAGATTACAAGTTGACCATTTCAGTCTGGTTGGGGTGCCGGTTCATTCAATTTCAAACCTTCCAATCTCTTTCGAGGGACAATTTATGGTTTCACAAGAGAGAATGGGTGGTGTGGGTTGAGCACAATCAGCATTTGGGAAGAGACCATACTCATTCTAATGGTTTCCTTGGTACATATTCATGTACAAATAATTGGAGCAGCAGACCCTCGCTCGACTTCGCTTGGCACTTCGAGACTCCTACTGCTGAGATTTTGTTCAATGCCTTGATTCTACATTCTGAGACTCTTGGGGTTGAAATTGTGAGAAACTTCTTCAGACCTCTTAGTTGTGCCATGATAAATTAGGGGAGGCATAGGGAATTCATGTGGCATCATGAGTTCGAGTTTGTTGAGTTCTTGCAAAGGAAAGCTTTCCTCTTTGCAAGAACAGTTGAAGATGTCACATTTGCAGTCCTGGTTTCGTTTGTTACCATGTGGAGGTATGCTAAGGAGATTGATTTTGAGTTGGGTAGCCTATCTTTCTTCTTGTTTAGAATTGTGATTGACAGTAGTATGGTTGATACTGTTAATTCGGGGCATTATGGACATGAGATGTTGCATGATTTTGATGCCCCTCCTTTAAGATCTTTCGGTTTGAGTATCATGGATGGTAACACTTTAGGGTTACAAGGAAGGTTAGTGCAGCATAGGCATGATGATTTCACAGATGTGATCAGAGTGGTGCAGCATCGGCATGGTGGGTCCTTCCTGCGATGGGTTTGGGAACCAGGAATCATACTTGTTTGCGTATGGATTAGTTCTAAAATTTTGGAGTTATGGTGGTATTGCTTGAGGACAAGCAATTTTGGGAAGGGCGGATTGTAATATCCCCTTCTCAAACCTGATCTTTCCAGTGACAGTTGGCCTTTTTCTGGAGACCCAAAGGCTAGTCGGAAGGTAAAATTAGGGTTTTCTATTTTTAAGGATGTCTTTGCTCGGAGTTGGTGGATTCAAATGGCGGATTCTTTCTGGGTTTTCTGAGAGCTTCGCAGTGGTATGTTCATTTCGGCATTCGGAGCACTTTCAGGAATTTACTATTTTTAGTAAGTTCGGGATTGGCACCGGAACGGGATTTTGAGAGTGGGGTTGGATTCGTCTTGTCAAGACCTTTCCAACGAGCTATAGATCATTGGTTTCCGACATCATCTTGGCCTCCGTTTTAAAGTCCGTAAATTAAACATTATTATTTAAATTTTGGACCTTGGTGCCTAGGCTCAATGACTTAATGTTAAGGTTGAAAAAGAATTAAAGAGGATTATATTATTTTCCCTCTCATGTTTTATCCCATATACAAGAAGATTTTAGAGACTCCCAGTTGGAAAAGTATAAAAGGAGTGCTCTCATTTCATCATCTTTGTCTACAGTAATGTTTTGCTGCCAGATTGGCTTTGGGATCGCTTCGAGGAATGAAGGCCTCCTAGCTCGGGTATCGCTTCTTGTTTGAGAGACAACAACTAGTGGTGATTTAGTTTAGTTTTGTGAGTTCATTGGGTTTTGTGCATTGTAATATGCATTGTGTCTAATTAGTATTCTGATTTTGCATATTAGAGGTTTCCAGATCTTACATTTTAGCTACAGCAGATTCGAATTTTAATTTGTAAATCCAAAAATACCAAAAAGATTGTTCTGGGTATTGTGTCATTGCATCTTATTGGTAAGGGCGCCCCTTCATGAATATTTGCAGATTTTAATACGAAGCTTATGATTTTATAATGCAAATCTATCATTCCTTGAAGGCTGTACTTTCTAGAGTGCATTGAGATTCGTGTCAATAATTAATAACCATCTTTAGATGCCATTTCTTATTACTAAGTTAGGCGCCATCATTTTGAGGGTCTATTGCATTAGATTTGAGATCATTATGGTGAGAAATGAGAGAGTTATGAGCATATGAGTAAATTCATAAGTTGCTGGGCCGTACTGTTTCAGCTCTGCATTGGGTTGTGTGCATCAAATAAATAGTATCTTTTGAGTGAGTTTCAGTGTTCTGATTTGGTCGCCATCATACTAGAGTCATTGTGCAATTCATTTCATGAAAATTGATGAAGTTTTGAGCAAGTTGTGAGTGAAATTGTGAAGTACAGGGCTGCTGTTCGTGCACACGGAAATCTGGACTGTCATAAATCAGAATGTGAGGTTGGTCTGCTTGTTGTACTTTCAGATCTAATCCTTGTTATTCGGTGAAGGAAGTTCAATACATATTATTGCAGCTTGATTTATATGTTGATCCACATTCAAAGCAAGATCTTATCATTCATATTGTAAACTGGCAGTAGTACTGACAGTATAGTTATTCTTGCTCATCATAGTTTGTAATGTTCAGCTTCTCGTTCAGTAATTGTTTGTAATAGATAAATCTCCGCCCTATGGTAGTTACTCTCCCACTCTGGGTTAGCAAGCACATTCTGGGTGTTGAGTATTTTCAGCTTTCAGCATTTTCTTTCAAACACTGTTATTTGTAATCACTCCGTCATATGGTCGCCCCTCACTCCGCATTGGATTGGGTAGCACATACTTGACGTTGAGTTCCCTTTCAACATTTCCCTTTCAAGCAATTTTATTGTAATCACTCCGTCATATGGTCGCCCCTCACTCCGCATTGGATTGGGTAGCACATATTTGACGTTGAGTTCCTTTTCCGGCTTTTTAGAATAGCAGATCCTCTGACCAATGCTCGCCATCATCGGCGCCATTCTGGTTAGAGTTACAGCATAAGCAGTTTGTTTTAGATCCTCTGACCAATGCTCGCCATCATCGGCGCCATTCTGGTTAGAGTTGTTTCAGTACGTTTGGGTTTATCTTCTAACCTTAACGGGTACTTGCTTGTAATGTTGAAATCTGTTAATTAAAAAAATCAAAATATTTGGCTCGAGATATTTCAAGTTGTAGGTGGATATCATTGTTGTGATTCTTGGTTGAATTGTATGAAAGATGAAGATAAGATTTGCTGTTTTGTTTGATTGTGCAGTATTCTTGAGCATTATGGACACCTGCAAATGGAAATGAGGCAATCATCACCTTATCGAAGTCTTTGGACTTGGCTTTGACAGCGTTGATTTTCAAAGATTTGATGCTTTCACAGTCCATACAGTAACAAATAGTTTTTTGGAGAAACTATGTCACAACTATTGATGCTCAACGTTTCGGATCATCCTCTGTGATCCTTCATGAGGAGAAAAAAGTGAAATATGGAACAGCATGACCTAACACCCCATAAAAGCTGAAGGAAAATAGCTGTTGTAAAGAATTTCTAAAAAGAAAAATTAGCCATTACAAAAAAAATTGCCAAAAAAAAAAATGAAAAAGCAATCAACCAAAAAGGATATAAGATTGCATTTAAAATTAAGTGGGTTTAAATAGATTAATTATGAGGATATTCTAAAATTATAAATCTATCAATATATATAAGACCTAATATTATAAAATATTACAAACAACCTAATTATTCAATAGGAAGAAAATAATAAATAAAATCAAACACAAAACATATAAACTAAAAACTAACCCAACGTACGCTAAGAAAAAGCTATAATATTTAGTTTTAGATTTAACGCTTTCAAAGTCCATAAAATCAAACACAAAATATTTGATGCTTTTACAGGCCATACAGTAACAAATAGTTTTTTGGAGAAACTAGGTCACAATTATTGATGCTCAACATTTCGAATCATCATATGTGATCCTTCATCAGGAGAAAGAAGTGAAATGTGGAACAACATAACATAACACCTCATAAACGCTGAAGGAAAATAGTAGTTGTAAAAAAATTATAAAAAGAAAAATTAGCCGTTACAAAAAAAAATGAAAAAACAATCAACCAGAAAGGAAATAAGATTGCATTTAAAATTACGTGGGTTTAAATGGATTAATCATGAGGATATTCTAAAATTATAAATCTATCAATACTTATAAGACCTAATATTATAAAATATTACAAACAGCGTAATTAATCAATAGGAAGAAAATAATAAATGCAATCTTATTTCCTTTCTGGTTGATTGCTTTTTCATTTTTTTTTGGTAATTTTTTTTGTAACGGCTAATTTTTCTTTTTAGAAATTCTTTACAACAGCGATTTTCCTTCAACTTTTATGGAATGTTAGGTCATGATGTTCCACATTTCAATTATTTCCCCTGATGAAGGATTACAGACGATGATCCAAAATGTTGAGCATCAATAATTGTGACACAGTTTCTCCAAAAAAACTATTTGTTAGCCTTGATTTTATTTTATAAGGTTACATTTTAATATAAATTTTTAAATGCCTAATATGACATAAGGTTGCAATTAAAGCATCTCCATGGTTTTAAAGTGATACTTTGGTTTAAGGAAGAGGTGGGCCCATGCTTTTTATTTATGAGTTAAGTATTTAATAAAGATATTTAATTAGGTCACTTTGATTTATAATTTGCAAGTGACTTGAGTTGAGCTTCTTCGATATAGTGACTTGTATTTTATAATGACATATTATAAACCTAGAAGGTTATAACTACCTACCTACCATGGAAAAATAATAAATTTAAAAGGAGAGCTGATTTCAAATCAGAGAAAATAGTTAGGTATACTACACTTCCATACCTTAGTGAATTATATGCACAACTAAATGTAAAAACTGAAGTTGAGATCTGATCACACGTGTCATACAAAAGCTCAAATGGGTGATCAAGTGCTCATTCCTGAAAACTAAGATATAACAGTTGTTTCATTGATTGTGTTTATGTGCTCCTTGTTTAGTGTCCGTAATATCGTATTTGTTTCGCAGAACCAACATGTCTTGACAATCATGGAGAAATATTTTTGAATTGTCACTTCTTTTTAAGTTTCATATGTTGTATCTATCTATGAGAATTTAAGAGTTATGCTCATGTACTGGCATCAACATTATTTAACAATTTAGGTTGTATATGGGTGGTTTTCTACACAGCGAGAAGTGAATAATACATATATGTTATTTTCTTCATTCTGTTATATCTTGAGTCTGTCATGTCCCCTTTTTCCCATAAAATAAAAAATAATAAAGTTAATATTTTAAGTTGTCGAAGTGACTTACTTTTTATTTTATTAATAAATGACAATTTAATATTACTTTATTATTCTTAGAAATAAAAGAAAAAGGGAAAAGTAAAAATAAAAGTGTACTTTATTAAAATAAAATAAGAGACCAACTTGGGAAAAAGGGACAAAAGTTATAAAAGAGGGCCTTGGGGGTCATTTGGAATCATCTTGTTTGTTACATCTATTTTGAGTTTGGGCATTTGCTTCCAACTTCTGCATTTGAGGAGATTAGCAAAGGCTTCCTATCAATTCAATCCAGCCCCATTACATCAATCTCGGGCTCGAACCTACAACTTCCATCTTGACAAGGCGGTACTCTAACCAATTACGAAAACCCTTCATTGCATTAAGATCTAAAGGACGAAAAACGTTTAGGTTTCTATTGGGGATTACATGACGGAAACCCTCCCATCCCATCATTGGTGATTTCATACAGAGATCACATTTGGGCAAAAAATCAAGTTATTTTCAGTATTCTAGTTGTCTTGAAGGGTTTGACAATTTCTAGAATTAGGTGAGAGGGTTATTGGATCAACCAACCCCTGTTTCCTTCCATGCAAGGATTGTTATACAATGGAGCACCACGCAGAAGACGGATCGTTGCCCTTTGAGCAATTGCATACCACCTAGAGGCAAATAGCTGCCATTGGAGTGGTAGCGCAAGTTTTTTGAAGGGCTGTTCTGGGAGCCAAAAAATAAATTGTTCATTGATTCTAGTAGTTTATTGTTTCAGCGCTTATTTTTCCAATAGTATTTTATGTAATCAATTGACTGAGATACAAATGCAATTGGCTTTTCAATATTCCATGTTGCATGTGTTATTTTGATATTTGAATGTGAATTGAAGAAATAATTATAAAATCAGAATTCAGGTAATTTTAATAAGGGGACATTTCAGTGGTATCAGAACATTGATCTTGACATCCTGTGGATCAAAGAAAAAATTTATGGAACGTCTTTTAAAACCAATTCATAAGGATTGTGAGATGCTCATAGGAAAGGATGTGGATAAGAAACTTTACCAAGCAGGGAAAAGCCTCAAACATGCACCTCAATCGAAGGGTACACTCCTCAACATTTTGCAGGAAGTGAAAATTGCTTGTCTATGGTGGAACAATCACCATCTGGTATGGCATATCTTGCTATGACTCCATTAATTATTTCTTTGAGAAAGCTAGAACTTCTGAGACATCGACAAAGATGTAAGGCTTATGGTTATCACTTGCATTAACGAAATTACCCGAATAATAGCCCTTGAAGTCCCATACCGTGATGACACAATGAGGGAGATATTTCAAAGGATTGTGGAAAGTTTTCAAAGTATGGATACAATCAAAAGTCCTTATCTTGCTAAGAGGGTTAACATTTTAGAAAAGGTTGCAAAACTCAGATCTTGTGTTTTGATGATAGATCTGGGTTGTTATGATCTTATTCTTAAAATGTTTTAACATTCTTTTACTCCTATTAGTAAGGATCATACAAACAATATTATTACCTCAATGCAAACAATTATGTCTTTGATTATGAATGGCAGTGACAATATTTCTCACCCACTCCTATTAGTTTTATTGGATAATATAAGAAAGTCTATGTGGGAAACAACAATAGCGCATACACTATCTAAAAATGTGATTGATCAGTGTGAAAAAAAGTTGAGGCCATACATGCCAACAGAAATGACAGCTAAACAGACAAGGGAACTTATTCAAAAACAACCTCACAAAACTTTGCAATAGAGATTCGAAAATTTACAACAAAGATTGAAAAAATTGCAGCAGAAATTGAGAAAGTCAACTATTCCCTCTAATTTTACAGCAAAAATGATAAAGTCAACTATTCCCTCTAATTTTGCAGCAAAAATTGAGAAAGTCACCTATTCCCTCTAATTTTGCAACAAAAATTGAAGAAGTTAACAAGGTTCATTGAGCTGTTAGGATGCTGATTTGATCACAATCAACCAATGTTATGAGGTTGAAATGGTATGCATAGAGGCAATTGAAGAAATAGCCAAGACTTCAGAAGCATTAACTCTTAATGCAAACAACAATTTATATGAAGGTCAAATCAGAGTAGTGCATCAAAAGCAAAATGGAGAGATCATTTTTCATTAAGAAAAGTTTCCAGGAAAGCTAGAAGTTGCAGATACATACTTGGGCACAACTGAGAAAGTTTCACAAGAAATTGAAGATCAACAAGCAAAGCAACTTAAAGTGCTTACATTTGAACAATTATCAGAAAGAATGCTTTGGGATCCCCGAGTATTTGCAAGATGGTTCAGGGATTGCTTGAGGACAAACAATCTTTGGGAAGGGTGGACTGGCATGTCCCCTTTTTCCCATAATGTGAAAAATAATAAAGCTAATATTTTAAGTTTTTTATGTGACTTACTTTTTATTTTATTAAAAAAGTGACAACCTAATATTACTTTATTATTATTAAAAATAAAATAAAAAGGAAAAGTAAAAATAAAAGTGTACTTTATTAAAGTAAGAGGCCACCTTAAGAAAAAAGGACAGAAAAAGTTATAAAAGCGGGTCTTGGGGGTCATTTGGGATCATCTTGTTTATTACATGTATTTTGAGTTTGAGCATTTGCTTCCAACTTCTGCATTTGAGGACGAAAACCCTCCATTAAATTCAGATCTAGAGGACAAAAACCCCCTAGGTTTCTGTTGGGGGTTAGAAGACGGAAACCTTCCCATCCCATCATTGGTGATTTCATATAGAGATCACATTTAGGTAGACAATCAGGGTATTTTAAGTATTACAGTTGGCTGGAAGGGTTTGACAATTTTCAGAATCAGGTGCGGGTTATTGGATCAGCCAACCCCTGTTTCCTTTCGTGCAAGGACTGTTGTACAAGGAAGTACCATGAAGGAGGTAGATCACTACCCTCTGAGCAGTTGCATACCACCTAGAGGCAGATCACTGCCATTGGAGCAGCAGCGCAGGTTTTTGGAGGGCTGTTTTGACAGCCAAAAAATAAATTGTTTATTAATTCCAGTAATTTATTGTTTCAGCATTTATTTTCCTAATATTATTTTATGTAATCAGCTGACTGAGATACAAATAGAGTTGGGTTTTCAATATTCCATGTTGCATGTGTTATTTTGATATTTGAATGTGAATTTCAGAATTAATTATAAAATCAGAATTTAGGGAATTTTAATAAGGGGACATTTTAGAATCACTTCTATTATCTCTTACTATTTTTCCATTTATGTTATGTTTTATTTTTTTAGATTTGGATTATTCAAAAATACAAAAATGACAAGTGGTTAGCACACATTTAAGGTAAAAATTGTACTACTTATACAAAAACTATAAATACAACAAACCTAAAAAGTGAAAAACACAGGAAAAAAAGATAATAATTTATTAGTTTTCCTTCTAAGTTAAAAAAGGATAGCCTTTGTTGTTTTGTTGTTAGCATAGATTGTTTTGTAGCTGTTAGTTTTTTAATTTTGTTAGGTTGCTTCTATAGGTATCTTTAGTTTAGTCTAGATTTAGTTTCTGTTATCTTGAATGCTTTTCTTTAGTAGATTTCCTAGTTAGTTTAGTGTTTAGATTGGGCTTAAATTAGCATTTGAAATTGAAGTTCCATAAAGTGTGTTTCCTTGAAGTCTTTTCAACGTAGATTCACAAATACATAAGTTCAATGATCCATTATTGCAACTGAATTATCTTGATCATAAAATCTAGACATGTTTGTTCTTTTATAAGGTCTTGAACCTAAAAAGACAATACTCAAACACATCAGCAAAGATATATTGTTTGCAATTAAAATATGAGCAGCTTCAAATTCTTTCTAATTTAAGGTTAGCAAGATTGTTAAAGGTGTAAATTAAAGACATTAAAGATTTTCCTTCGTCAACTCGGTTATTAATGTTTTTTTATTTCTTTTTATAACGAAAAGCCGTTTAGTGTATACATGCTTTTGGTATTCGAACAAACATATAGTGTCTCTTTTAATGATTTCAAACAGCAATCATTCACGTTTTCTATCATCTTAGAGATTCCCAGACTTAACTATTCAAAATTGGGAACAGAGTCCAGTGTTGAAGAAACACATTTTAGAATTAGACTGGTCGGATACCATTTTAAATTTCCCAATGAGGAAAAGGTATGACTGTTATCGAGGGGGTACAAAATCTCACCAGTATCAGGGTACATGTTGGATAGCTAGCATTCATGTTCAGAAATATTCACGATGAGTAATAACAAAATTTTGTGTGGGTTATCTCATGCAAGTGGAAAAGAATCACTTATGCACTAAGTTCTTATGTTCATTAGAAGTCAGAACTAGAAGCAATGGGGTTCATTGCTTTCAAGGAAGGGTGACTGATCCATGTGGTAACTCTGGGCAATGTTCTAAAAGCATACTAAAAATTAGTAGGTCACCTTGTTGGGGCCATAACTTTGCAAACTTTGCTCAAATAAAACCATTCAAATAGCTTCAAACATACAACATATGATGAAAGGGTGGGCAAAATTTGTATGGTAAATTTTGACCCTCAAACACCGCTCTGAAAGGCCCAAAAAATGCAAAACACAAAAATCTAGAAATTTCCAAAAAAATAAGAAACCCCAATCTTGTATTTTTATGATTTTCATGCCACAACAGATTCTTTGAACCCTTTTCGCATAGCTTTTCAGATTCTAAGGCAAATCAGTTCACTTCCTATTTTTGATTGTTTAATTCTTGTTAAAATGAGCTATATAAAGCAATCGGCATCTGAATAACAAAAATCAGTGTGTTGTGGCTTCACATCTGTTCTCAAAGATTGCTACCTTCTCATAAATTACTCAATTTAAATAATAGCTTCATTTACATATGCATATCATTATGCAAGTCAGATGTACGTAGGAAGCATATAAAGATCATGATACCTAATGTGAGAGCTTAATTTATCAGATTGATTGCTTTCTTATCACCAATATTTGCAGTTCAATCAGAGTAACGAAGGTTAAGACTTCTTCTGGTGCTGTTGACCATTTAGCAAGGGGCCAAGGCAGTTATTTGTCAAAATGAACTTCTCACGATCTGATCTTGATTGCATAGAAGAATTAATGAGGCAAGTGCAAATAAAAATCTACAATGAAGGCAGTGAGCATAATGTAGATGGCTGTGCAATGGGTCCAACAGACAATGAGCAAGATTCATGTCATATCAAAGATAAAGAGAATAGTTGTGCATTGATGACTGACCTGTTTCTAGTGATCAGTGAGATCAAGGAGGAATACTGGAGATCTAAGAATCACCCCTCCGATATTCATCATGAAATAGGGTCCCTATAGGAACAAAAGTTGCAAGAAGTAATAGAAGATGCCAGCAATGTCCTTGAAGTTACATTTAGTGCAACCTCAAATAATTATCGTTGTTTATCACTTTTCCTATCTATGAATGGCCATGACCCTACTGACATTAAGTAGCATGCTCAGATCATTGATAGCAAATGCACATTAATATAGCGGCTGTTGATTTCAACACTTGGGAACAAAGATAACATTAATGAAATATCTATACTCTGTGATATGCATGTATGAGCACACATGCACACACACGTGCAAACCGCACACAAGCACACGATGCAGGAAACCACAGAGATTAAGAAGCATGCTCAGCTGGTTGACATAAAATTCAAATTTCTCCTAGCAGCAGTTGATTAACACTCGAGAAGATAAGTAGATAATCGATCAGATATCTACAATCTCCACTACTATATATATATCACTTCAACACTCAAGAAGATAAGTAGATAATTGAGCAGATATCTACAATCTCCACTACTATATATTACTAAGTGTGCGTGCAAGTGCACATAATTGTGTACGAATGGATTACAGGCCCAAAGGCAGGGTCCAATGGGGTTTATCTGATGGAACTATCGAACCTTACTCGAACCAATGGCACGTCTGTGTCAAACTAGGACCAATAAATATCCAAATGGAACGAATTCTAGCCTCTCCTAAAGAAATTTTTCAATGCAATATGCAAATGATACAAAAAGATTCATAAAATATTCTTTCACTCAAATCATCCCAACATCAAATCTTGAAGGGAACCTCACTACATTAGAAAATGGTAGAACATATTGGCTCCTAGTCATGGCCCGAGCATTGGCATTGGCTAGTGATAAGCAGAGTTCTTTATATCTTTCATATAGAAGACTTCTTTCATTCAATAGGGCTCAACCACTAGAAGATTGCTTGACCACAAGCTCTTTTATGCGCTCAAATGACAAGGCTTGATCACCTTTAATGAGAGCACTTGACTGAAAGGTCAAGGGTGAGGTCTAGAATAACATGACAACGCTGACTTCAACTCATTTATGTTCTTTAGGGGAGAAGATCATCCAAAAGGTCGAGGGTCATTCAGGAGGTTGGGGTTCTGGGCAGCATTTAAGCACTCAATCAACTTTAGGAGGCTGAGGACATTGACCTTTCAGGAGATAGAGTTTCTACACTCAACATAAATGGTGAGGAGATTGGAGGAGAAGAAATTGGCATTTCATTTATGTACAGATAAACATGTTTGTCACTTGAATGGACAAACTCTTTCTTACCAGGTGAGAAGGAAACATAGTTGTGAGCTCGTGCTTGATTTCAAAGGCAAATAACTTTCATCATCATGTGAATTTGCCAATGAGAACATTCACTGGGGGGTAGTTGTAAGCTCCCCTAACATTCCCTTCATACAAAAGGTCTATATCTTAGGTTCTCTATGAGGGAAGGAGTTGGCAATCCCTTCAACCCTGGTGTTAAGTACCCTTTCTCTCAATCTTGTTGTGGTCAAGCATATAAAGATCCTCTCCCCATTAATAGGTTGAGTTCCTAAAGGTTAATCTGTTGTCCCTGTTGATATTTCAAGCACATAAATCACTTGAAACAATTTTGAGTGCCCTCCCTCAACTTTGTTGTAGTCAAGCGCACAAACCACCTCGACCTAAAAATCTGCGATAAAGTGTATTAGTAACATGGATGCATCTGCATATATTAAGAATTAATATGCATTCACGTGTCTGGGTGTGTGTGTGTGTGTGTGTGTAAGTGTGCATACGATTGTGGGTGCAGGCACATGCTAGTGTGGTGGTATTTGAATACGTAAAGTATAATGGTAATATGCTCTTTTTAGTATTTCTTGCCAGAACTCTGTATTTGAATGCCCATCACCGTTACGCTTTATGTTATGCAAATAGTTAAATAACTATAAGCACCCTTATGGCATTTTGATATCTCATAGCAATATGCAACAATTAGCTATAAAAAATTTGTAAATATAGTGGAGGTCACCGTAATGGCTCATGCAACAGCAACAATTATTACTCTCCAACTTTATAACTATGGGAAGTTTCCGTTTGGTCTACATAATAGCCAAAGGGCAAATCTATAATCTAATTATTTAAGGAAGAATATGATCAGTTCGTCAATTGTCTACACAGATATACAGTACAGTATATTATCTGGCTGGAGATGTTTTTAGGATTAGACATTGTTAGTGCATTGTTAAAATTACGTATATTCGAAAATAGTTGACCATGATCATGCTTTCAATTACTTTGCTTTCTAAATAATTCCAAGATGCATTCATTTATTGAGATGAAAAAACATTATTACTGAAATAACAAAGATCTAAATACTACAAAAGCACAAAAGATAAGTATACACGATAGGTCATTAATAAAGTGCCAGTCCTATCTAGTTCACTTTGCTGTGAACATGGTTGATTAAAACTGGTTCTCTTATAGGATTTAAAGAAAACAATACATGCGGATGAAATAACTATAAGCACCCTTATGGCATTTTGATATCTCATAGCAATATGCAACAATTAGCTATAAAAAATTTGTAAATATAGTGGAGGTCACCGTAATGGCTCATGCAACAGCAACAATTATTACTCTCCAACTTTATAACTATGGGAAGTTTCCGTTTGGTCTACATAATAGCCAAAGGGCAAATCTATAATCTAATTATTTAAGGTAGAATATGATCAGTTCGTCAATTGTCTACACAGATATACAGTACAGTATATTATCTGGCTGGAGATGTTTTTAGGATTAGACATTGTTAGTGCATTGTTAAAATTACGTATATTCGAAAATAGTTGACCATGATCATGCTTTCAATTACTTTGCTTTCTAAATAATTCCAAGATGCATTCATTTATTGAGATGAAAAAACATTATTACTGAAATAACAAAGATCTAAATACTAGAAAAGCACAAAAGATAAGTATACACGATAGGTCATTAATAAAGTGCCAGTCCTATCTAGTTCACTTTGCTGTGAACATGGTTGATTAAAACTGGTTCTCTTATAGGATTTAAAGAAAACAATACATGCGGATGAAATTTTATTTACATACCTTATTTTTTTACCAATTTGCTTGAAGCCCACTCCTGCTTTGCAAACCGATATTGCCTTATACATGCAGTCTTCAGTAACCTGAAAAATATAAGAAACATAATCAAAGCAACGAAAACAAGCAGAACAATGAAACTTTATGCCCGTGGATTGCAAATATAAACTGCAAACAACTGACAAAAAAATTTAATATTCTCTATTGAACCCGACGGACTGTGAAATTGTTCAGGGTCAACTTTTATTACACCCTAATGTTGAACCAGTCATTTAACTTTGCAAAGTTTATCTGTTATAGAATAAAAACAAAAACAAAGAATTTCCCACTTCATAATGTCAACACCGTGAGGTCACAAGCCATGAAAATTTCCTAGTAACAAACTAGAAAGTTGAAGCAAACCACAAGTCCAAGCTCCAAGGGCAACGAGTCCTTGTTGGCTCTGGTACTACTTGTCACGTACATTCTAGGTACGCACAGTAAATATATATATATATATATATATATTTAGTTTTACATAGTCAGTACTAAAATAGAATACAAAATATCTGCTTGATGACTATAAAGGATAGGGGTTTGATATGATATATGTACGAGTGAAGGGGCACACACAAAAGGCCGTATCCGTACAAGATGATTGGTCGTGTATTTATATAGTGACCTTTGATAATTAACAACATTTAATAAAAAATATAACATGAACTCCAAAATAATGATTAATAAACTTTCTTGTCCTGCTAATCTAGGCTCCACTAATCAAATGCTTGATGGAATTAGAATGGATATCCGGATCCTAAGTTTAACAAGATGGGCTTCCAACATGTTTGAATGATTGAAAATAAAATTGGAGATGGGCTGGCAAATACAGTTCTGTTAGGCAATAGTGTTATGCTTATCGGCAGTAATTTCAAGTATCTAAGGTATCAAATGCAATGTTTAATCTCCTTGGCAAAAAATATTA
Source organism: Torreya grandis (assembly GCA_037957365.1). Lineage (NCBI taxonomy): Eukaryota > Viridiplantae > Streptophyta > Pinopsida > Cupressales > Taxaceae > Torreya > Torreya grandis. Next base: position 284,248 of record JARHVA010000959.1, on the reverse strand, counting down.
ATATTATTGTGGGTGCAAACACCCTTAAAACAGGTCCTTGTGCACACTTTTCACTTATAGGGTTAATGAACATAAAATTGTTAGAGATGTGGGCCGTAGTATTAACCCCTCATATTACAAGGAGGCATATTAAATGTAATAGGGGCAGAGAGCGCAGGGGCCATTGACAGCCATAATACTCCGCGTCCCAAAGGCAAACCACTGAAAGGAATGTCCAGATTACCCACATCTACATATCTAAGATGACCAATGTAGACCACCAGACTGAGTCTCACCTGGACAACAATCTTCAGAATGCAAGGGGGTACTAAACTCCGCTACTGCAATTCAGCTCGACATGTAACATAAGTAGCACTCCCACTCACTTGAAGACATCAACCGTGGAGAATTGAGATTCGGTGTTCATAATGTTTATGCTTCCCCTTCATCTTTATGTTTGTGGTCAAAAAGAAATTGTGTATATTAATGTCCACAAACGACCAAAGTAGGTCGATGGGACTTGAAACTATAACACTTACAATAGCAAGAGGGAGTAAAAAATAAACTCCCAACATTTAAAAGAAACAAGAGGCTACAAGCTAAAATCACAACAACAAAAAAAATTATAACTAACTAGATAGGTTTAACCCAATATATGTAAACCCTAAACAAGTCAAAAAAGACGACAACGTGTATTACATTCATTATAAAAATTAAATACCATGTGAAAGGAAGAGAGCAAAGGCCACAAATCCTATCAACCTGAAAATAGTAGATAGGGGACCTACCAAATATAGTGTTCCTCCGTATCTACCTCCTAGAGAGAGCAAAGGTGACAAATCCTATCCCTTGGGGAATATGGCAGTCAATCTCAATTTGTACATGATGAGAGCACTCCCCAAATTGACCAAGAGGAATCTTGACGCCATGAGTCCTGTGCATTAAATATAGAGGGACAGATAATGCTGCCATCAACAATCCATAAAGAATGCTCGGCATAAATAGCCATCATAAGTTGAGAGACTATAGAGGAGAGATCCAACTGGCCTGAAAATATAAATATTGTTGATATATGTCCTCCCTGACTTCTTTATTGATCTGGAATGGATCATATGAAAAAAAGGAAAAGGGTGTCCAATGAGAATAGAGGCCGCAGAGTTGATCTAGGTTGCAAGTCAAAACAAAGGCCTTTTTATCATGTTGGCCCCAACCAAGTCATTTGTCTTTTCCCTTTCTTGCCCTTGCAGGGTCAAGGGGCAATGTTGCTACCCTTCTCCCATCCTCCCAACCCCCAAATGCCCTCGCCCTCCCCCAACAATGAAGAGGCATGGGCCACATCCGAATATTTTTAAAGATAAAAATGACTGAGTATGGTTCAGCTTTGAGTAGATACATCTTATGAGAAATGAAGTGAAAATGAGCCAAAGGGTCAAAAAATTGACTAAATTCATCATTCAAGTTTTGGCTAGGTGACGATTATTCTTGAACCAAGGAACCAAAAGTAATTCAAGGAACAAGTAGAGACATCCTTTCAACACCACAACTGAGGGAAATGAAGTTCATGTAACTAACAAAAATGATTCGCGTTCTAGTAACATACCAAGGAACTTAAGGAACAATCTTAAATCATCCTCGAAGGCCATTTTAGAAAGCATATGAGTGTAGTCAACAATGATGAAGTCCATTGTAGCATTTTTTGTAAATGAGAAATGATTGTGATTATTCCAAAGTGAACGCATATCTATATATGTCTATCGTAAAGTGTTCCAAGAGTAAAACCAGTTCTCGATCTTTGCTGGAGTTTTTTACCCAACGAAGTTTTTCATGTAATTATTCACATCTCATGTGTGGATGCATGTTTTATTATATTTATATGCAATGTTATTGTAGTTGTCTTCCTTGCATAGAGAAAGTAGGGAATTTTAGACTATGTTCAGTACAATTTGTATTAATTTCATTTCACACCAAAGTTAAGGATTTTGAAGGAATGAAATTCCCTAGTTTTGTTTTTAGGGAAAACATTTTTTGGCGAATTGTACTTGCTCATAGAATAGATGTTTACAGGTCATTTATTGATCACTCCCTTTTCGTAAGGAAACAAGGGGGGAGGGGGGGAAGGATTTGATTCAATAGTATCTTAAGCGAGGACATCATTCCATGTAAATGCCAGCAAACTAAAGAAGTAAACTAGTCTCTGAGTACCAATATTGTTGTCACCTAGGGGTAGTCATAGAAGCAACCCTCTTTAAAGAACAAAGGGCTAAGTATAGATATCTTTCTCACATCTCTCATGGCCCAAGGAGATCGCCCATCGACCTAAGTCTATAGAGATGGAAAATAACCCTAAAGTCATTCTCACGATGATGAGGTTGGGACTCAAACTCAGCATGGACAATGCACTAAGAGACCATCCATTTACAACAAATCATATGTTGGAGAAAGATAGTTTGAACCCTCTCAATACAGACCCAACCAATAGGCCCTAAGTTCGAACCCCACCTCGCAAACCCACAATAATAGTGGGCTTAATGATACTATCAAAGAGTTGCATCTTTGTAGGGTTGTCCTAGAAATGTTGTTGAAAGCACTAACACTGCAAAATATAAAAGCACACTTATGGACCTAAATCTATGGAGATCGAAAATAAGCTTGAAGAAACACTCAAGGCAAATAGGTTGGGACTCAAACTCAACTTCCACAATGCACTGAGGGACCATTCATTTACAATGGATAATACGATAAAGCAATTTGTTTGAACCCTCTCAATGTGTGCCCAATCAATAAGCCCTAAGCTCAAACCCCAAATCTAGGCCCATAAAGAACAATTGATTTAATGATAGTGTCGAAGAGTCGCATCTTTGTACAGATGTCATATAAATGTATCTAAAGACTAAAACCACTAAGGCTGAAAAAAAGAAAGCAACACCTATGCCTTGCAAAGTCGTGGCTAAGAAGTGAGATTTGTATTAAGAGATGGTCACGTAAGCTGAACCTCCAAGTATGTATATGCTGATGTGATTTTTGTAGGCTCGCCCTGATGTGATTTCTATTGCCTTGCCTTTGTCGAAAAAATTGAACTAGGAGAGAGCACCTTTGGAGGTATTGAAGGTCATAACCTTAATTTATTCAGGTTTAACACTAGCTACCAAAAGTCATGAAACCGGGCAATAGCATCCAAACAATCCCTTTGCAGAATCATCAAGAAGGACAACATCATCAACAAAAAACATTCTAGAAATTACGTCATAATGTAAGAAACAACCATCTTCAACAAGAGTATGTTATCAAATAAAGACTTCAAGCTCATCTATGTGGACTCCAAATAGAGTTGGCAAGATAGGGCACCCCTCTTTGACACCAAAGGTACGGCACTCCAAAAGAGTCTTTGGGCAATCTGAAACAGGTAAAAAACTTTCACAAAACCTCATCATCAGTTATAAAAAGCTTTGAGATGCCAACATCAAGTAAACCTTTGGAACAAGAAGTGTTTGGATAAGTGTGAAAGGCCTTTTGAAATTCTACAAAGCAACAAAAGACTTTAGAATGTTGTTAAGCCTCTTCAATCATAACTCAAAGAGTAAACATGTGATCAATAACTCTTAACCTAAAGCTTGCCTGCCCCTACCCCTAAACTTTACATTCTCTTACTGCTTAGAAAGCTTCATCTCCAACACCATGGCATAAAGCTCAGAAAATGTGTGACCAATCATGATTGGTATGTAGTTATTAAGGTCCAAGTCATGTCCACATTGGTGAATGGGATGAATGATGTGTTGTGACCAAGAGAGAACGAAGCATAAGCAAACAATCTCATTGAATAAATTTGCAATGGGGAGAACAAATGATTCAATTCCAGATTTGAGAAACTTTGATTGAATCCCTTCACAATAAACCACTTTGCTAGTGCATAACTTTTGAATAGCTCTCCTTATGTCGTAAAGAGTATTGGCATGCAAGACCCAAATATGGGGGTCAATATCCAAAGAGTGGCCTGTCTTTGGGAAGAAAGGATGCCAAAAGGCCTAAGGATAATTACGGGGGTTCAAGGAGCTTGCAACACCTGGAAGCAAGAATCTCATCTTGCTTACATCCTAGGAGACAACAACTCTCTACGAGTGGAGGAGATGAAAGTAGGATCATGGGCTAGGATAAAACAAAGTTATTTGTACATGGTTTTGCATTCCTCGTCACACCAAGCTCCAGTGGAGAAAGTCAATTTTGAATGGTATACTGTGTGTAGAAAGGAGTCAAGAGCAGCTTCCTGCAGGACATGGGACAAGAAGTCAAATTTAGTTACTGTTATAGTTGTTGGGAGAGAATGATACATTGACATCAGCTAAGATGAGCAATATAATCCTTTGCATTCCAAGTATCAAAATAAATCATAGTCTGCTGAGTGATTGGGGATCTCAAAGAGGGGATGGGACAGGCCAGGCTAGAAATAGCGAGACTCAAAGTCAAAGCAGCATTATCAGCAATGGTGAATTGACAAGAAATGAAAAGTCCCAAATGTAGGCAATCAGAGACCTGCTACAAAGGACATGGTCAACCAAACTCACGCCAACACCATGTGAAAAGCAAGTGAACCTGTTAGGGGGAAAAAATATTGCATTGGAAAGTTTGTGGACATGTAAGCCCTGCGAAGGAACTCAGAGAAAAAAAGGTATCAGACTAACATCAACAAAGTAAAAACTACCAACAACGTCCCATAACAACATATGGTCCACCAAATAAAATAGTTTTAGGAGGCCACGCATGGCCCTCAACAGTAACAGAAATTAAAAAGAAACATAACTACTTAAAATCCTGCAACTGTGTTTTTTTTCCTTGTCTTCTCCAACAACATGCTGAGCAACAGGAGGAGCAGCACCGCCCACTTTCTCTTCAACATCAGCATTGGGTTCATCCCTGGTATTTTTGGAGCATAAAACAATTCAGGCCTTAAGAAGACAAACACTACACTGGCAGTGGGGAGGATCAATTGTGTCATCAACAGATTTACCTTTTACCCTTACCCTTACCAAATTTTCCCAGGATGAGTAACACATGTTTCTCATATTCTCAAGACCACTCGCCAATTCTTGTTCTTTCTCCCAAGAGACAACACTCCTTAGCAACACACTAGGAACCCAATGAATGGAAACTATAATTTGCTGATTCAGTTCCACAAGAGTCATAAGACCAATCTCTCATGACATAGAGCTACTGCTGGACTTACCAAGAGAAGCATCTTGAGAATTGGAGCTAGAAATGCAAACCAACTGTTGAGGGGCCTGAGCAACAATAGGAACATTATTAACCAAGGGAGCAAGAGCAGCAACCAAGACATTAGAACCAAAACCAGGAGGTTCACAAGGATGTCCCCCAGTACCATCAGCCTATCCACCACTTTCGTTACTGTCAAGACAATTTTCTGTATCAATGGACATTTGTTCAAAATATTGAAAAATAGGGAGCCCAAAAGCTCTGACACAACTTGTCAGAATTAAGAGCACATATGATTACCTATGTATAAGCAACTTACATGCGGAAATAACCAGAAGAACAAATAACTATCAATGAGAAAACACACAGAATATGAGAGGCAACACACAATTGTATTCAACTCATTACAAAGGAAATTACAATAAAGAGATCACACTCTTCTTCCACCTCTGTGAGGCTTCCTCCTCAAGGGCTCCAAGTAATCTTCCCACCTGAGTAATCTTCTCTCATAGGTCACAACTAACAACTAACACAAGCTGTTGTTCACCTCATTGTACGTCCAATACAACCGAGTACGAACCGGTACTCCAAGTAGATCTCACCATAATCCTGCTCCTGATGTATTGCTGTCACCTTGATCTTGCTCCCCCGCCGATCCTGTTTTGACCCTCGCATACACACATCCCCTGCAGACCAACTTGATCTTACTTATCACATGTAGATCTCCTCCATGATCCTGCAACACCCTGCATATCAAACCTGATCTTACATACATGGGGAATCCCACTTGATTCCACCATGGGAAGAACTCTCCAAGCTCCACACTTGGATTCTGCAAGTTCAACACTTAACAATACAGCCCATGAGTCTATTATATAGATCTCATGCATACACTTAATTTAGACAAGCGGCTCAAAGACTCGAACTGGTCTTTATCATGCAAACAACGCGTTCACTTAACTGACTGTCCGTCAACAGCAGTTCTAACCGCCACAGGCGACCGACGTCGGTCCCTGCCTTCCTGGAGGTGACTGACGCCGGCCGATCTCCGTCGATGTCGGTTTCCCTTCTGCGTCCCCTGACCGACGTCGGTTTTGGCCTGCCGACGCCGGCGACTGCATACTCTCAGAAACCTCTGTTTGCAACAAGGTGTAGCTTTTAGCTCCACACCTAACAATCTCCCACTTGGAGATAAAGAGCTGCACCTGTACCCATACCAGTACTCTGTCCAATCTGTATCCTGGCTTGTATTCCTCTTCAAGCTCCCACTTGAAGACAACCCACCACACTCCTTGTGGTGTTAATCCTGTGCCTGACTTTCTTCATCCTTAGCTTACCTTCTTCTGCCATTGCTATACTCCCACTCAATCAGCAACCCCTGTGAGTAACCTGTAATCAACAACACTTAACAGATCTGGGCCATCTGTTAGTCAAACTCACTCTGAGAACATCCAACCTTGCTCTGATACCATTTGATGGTATCAGCGCTTGAACCTACAACCAAGGCTCTGATACCACTTGTCAGGAACCTAGAACAATAAACATGCTCAGATACCACGTGTCAGGATCTTGCTCCACCAATTAGAGCACATATGATTACTTCTTGTATTAGCAACTAAACACGAAATTTAACCAGAATCAATAAGTAACTAGAAATATGAAACAACACAGGAATTGAGAGACAATACACAATTGTATTAATAATCACTCAGAAGAATATACAATAAAGAAGATGCCACTTCTTCCTCCACCTAAAAGGTTCGCCACACCTCAAGACCTTCTTCCCTCTCTCTCTCGGTCCCAACAATCAACTCCAATACAGAATTGATGTTCACCTCTCCAACTAGTCAGTAACACGCTGCCAGTACATCAAGTACACAACCGTACTCCAAGTAGATCTCCTGCTCTCTGCTGCTACCTGCAAATCACTAGACCTTACTCACCATTGTAGATCTCCAAAAGAAGCCATGCTATCCTGCTGACTAAGATCATACAAATATGAAGAACCCTGTTGATTCTTCAAACCAGTACCCACCTTGGTAATGTGGCACTAGGAGAAACACTCCATTGCTCTCTTCTCTCAGAAAGAGCTTGTAGTTCTCTTACTCCCTAGCTACAAGTTTTACAATACAGCCCATGAGTCCATATATAGATCTCATGCTTACAATAATTAGACTATCTTAATTACAATAATTAGACACGCAACTCAAGACCAAAAATAGCCTTTGCATGCAAACACTCGGTTCAACGAACTAACTGTCCGTGGAACAAGCAGTGCTGGAACTACCACAGGCGACCGACGTCGGTCCCTGTCTGCCTGGAGGTGACCGACGTCGGCCGACCTCTTGTCGATGTCGGTTGACTTCCTATCCACCCTGCCGTCGTCGATTGCCTTGTGCACTGCACTCTGCCGACGCCGGTCTCCCTGGAACTCAGCAACCTCCTCCCTGTTTGCACCAGTTGAAGCTTTTAGCTCCACATCCTAACATTATTAACCAAGGGAGCAAGAGCAGCAACCAAGACATTAGAACCAAAACCAGGAGGTTCACAAGGATGTCCCCCAGTACCATCAGCCTATCCACCACTTTCGTTACTGTCAAGACAATTTTCTGTATCAATGGACATTTGTTCAGAATATTGAAAAATAGGGAGCCCATTAAGAATCAAGAGAACATGTGACCCAAAATTCAAGAAAATGCTTCCCATAAGCTGGGATTGGATTCTTCCCATCCATTGAAGACAGCTCAGAAATGTAGTTTATCCTTGGTCAAAACATATATAGGCATGTGGCAGGTCACAATGCAGACATTAAAATCATCTTGAAGAACGACATCACTCAAGGAGTACATAGAAATTTCCACGTAAAGTTCAAGATATAGGCCACCAACGTTAGAGTGAATAATAAAAACAGAGGGAAGTAACAAACTGCAATGGAGTCCCAAAGAGTACTTATGGTAAGAAACCAACAAAATCTTAAAAACGAAGCAATTGCAAATAAAGTAGGCAAAACCTCCTAATATACATGTCTTATGTCTTAAGGCCAAGAGACCCAATGATAACTAATAACAGAGAAAGGTCCTATTCTGGGCTCTCATGGGTATCAGTAAGAAATATCAGATTTGGTGAGAAGACATCCTGGAAGGTGCCCAAAGAAGGCACACTGCACGATTGCAATTTCAGCAAACAACAGAAAGACTACCATGGTCACTAGGAACCTTTTTATTCTGAATTACTGCACATTTGTTATCTTTCCTAGCAACTACAACTTCTGCATGAGCTTATTGAAGTTCCTCCACTTGGAGTCTTGTGAGATCTTTATCCAAATAAAACTTACTGGAAAGACTGAATAACTTATTTTAAGCTCTCAAAGCCCTCAAACGTTTTTCAAAAAACCAGACCTGTATGAGCAAAGTACCATTCGAACTCACTCGAGACCTATTGAGACTAATTTCTTTGAGTTCCAAGGTTTTGGGCAACAAAACATGGCGTGCTTGCAAAGGATTGGTGGATTTGGGATGCCATGAACTGGAAGGTTAAGTTCTTTAACACGGTAAGCCCTTTCCTAATTGAAGTTCGTGTGAAAACCAATTGAACAATAGGAGGGGCTTTTCTGCTTTAGACTACCTAGACCCGTAAACTATGCTCCTAAACTTGCTTCTATATGGATTGTTTGTATGTCGTGGTCTTACCCTTCAAACCCTCTTGTTGAATTACAATCTTAGTTTACTTGCTTTCTATATCTGACACAACCTCTCGGAGACAATGAAAACACCTGCCAAAAGTACTAGGAAGAAATTCAATTCACTTGAGCTTCGTGATTTTCTCCTCGTGTAACTGAACTTGGCACTTAATGTCTATGATAATAGTTTCTTTTTCACAAAGTTGGTCCCGAAGTTGGGATAATTGGTCATGAAACTCAGCTCCTAGCCGCTCTAGATCCGCCAACCAACTGATGAATATTTTGTATTGATACTTGGGCATCGAGACCTTGCCAAACAAGGGTTAAATGGCATGAGCTCAAATGGTAAAAGCAAGTGGGGTTTCAAAGTGAAGGCCCAAGTTAAAACACTAGGAGACATGATAAAGCATTGAAATTGGGTAAAATATTGCACCCAACATGTTGAGTGCAATGCCCCAGTAGGCAAGGTTGGATGCAAGCCCAAGGCTGACAGAAGAAAAACCACTCAATCATGGCATCTAAGCCAAAGGTTGCCGCAAAAAGAAGAATTTTCCAAATCAAAATAAAAATCATTTCCAAACTAGAGGGGTTTCTCGATGCCAAGGGATTTCCATCCTCAATTTCAAAGGGAGACGAGTGGGAAATTCCATCACACTCTTGTCCAAATAAGATAAAAACCCCTTGTTCAAGTAGCTCATTAAAACAAGAACAAAAACGACAAGGAAAACAAGTTCCAAATTGTGGTTCCTTTAGCTCAAATTTGTGGCTGAAAAACATGGCTACGTTAGCTGAAATTCATTGCTGAAAATGGGCCAGCTTGATATGAGAATACCAAGTATGAAAAAATCATGTATGAGAATGGCTAAATTGGATGAAAAAAAATTATGGTACAAGAATGGGTCGATTGGAAGAGAATTTTTTTTACAAGAAAGGCCAACCATGATGAGAAATTGTGGGGTGAGAACCTAGACTAGAATGGGCAACCTGGTATGAGAAACCCTAGTATGACAATGGCTGGCCTGGTACGAGAAAACCACTAGTATGTGATTGGCTGACCTTGTACAAAAAAGCATGATAATGGCTGACCCAAACGAGGAAATATAGAAAAGCAATGAGAATGCTATGCTCACTTATTTATCAAAATGATATATAAATACATTGACTATTTTGGTATTCAATAAGCACACTTATACGACTATCTTTAACTAACAAAACTGAAAAGTAGATAATCAACACACTAAATTGGAAAATAGTCAATGCTAGGGTTAATTCTCACACCTCCCCATGGTACCCAGCTTATGTACATTTTCCTTTACAAACAGCTCATTCTTGAACTTCTCAACTTTGACTCCAAAAAATGACTTTCCAAATCCATCTACAAGTTGATCCTAACTGGGAAAATGTTGGAGCTCTATCTCTTCACTTTGGACTCTCTTGTGCGAAGTGGCAAAGGACTTTCATGTGTTTGGTTTTCTCATGAAATATGGAGTGCTTCACAAACTTCAAGACACTCTAGTTGTCGTTGAACAAATTTGTCAAACGATCTAATGGTCTGCCTATTTCTCTCATTGTTCTACGAAGCTAAATCAATTCACACACATCTCCCTATGCTGCTTTGCACTTTGCCTTTATGAAAGAAATATAAATTCAACTATTTATTATTCACCCAAAATATTGCCCCAAAGCCCATGCAAAAAACATACCTAGATGTTAGCTTACGATTACAAATATTAATGCTCAATCAGCATGTGCATACCCCATAAGCTGAAACTAATATTCTTCATGTACTTCAATTCAAAGTTCAAAGTACAACACACAATCTCAGCACCCTCTTAACTGCCTTCCAGTGAACCATTCTAATCTCTTTGATCAACCTAGAGAGAGAGTTGGCAATTTGTTGATAGTGTGTGAAATAGATGAAACCCCCAACTAACTGCCAATAGTAAGTCTCTGTAATGTCCTTCTTTTGATAAGGACATCTTTGAAGACCCTTAGCCATAACTAATTCTTGGGGGCTAAGGGACAAGTAAGAAGGGAAAGAGAATTAAGTGACTTTAATTGAATATATGTAAAAAGTACATTTTGAAAGTTACTTTATAGTTTCTTATTTCACTTAAAGAAGGGACCTTTAAGAGTCGTGAATGTTAAGTGATTTAAAAAAAAAATCACAGGGGTTTTTCAAATATTTAAGTTACTCTCCCTTCCCCTTTTGGACGCCACACTTGGGAAGGCTATAAAAGGCAAAAGAAGAATCATTTGGAGAGGTTCATGCTATGTTTGATATTCAAATCTTGGTCTTTGAGCACGATCATGCTTAAGCCATTTGCTTTGAAGACGAAACCCTTCAAGCAAAGAGTTAAGAAGACACAAACCCTCTTTCTTCATTGGAGTAGCTTCACATAGAGGCTGTCATTGAGTTATCAATTTCTAAAAGGGTGTTTTAAACACCATTCTTGCTATTTTCAGGTGGGCGACTTGCTTTCGAAAGTGGACGACTTGCTTGGTGGATGAATTCTCATGCTTTTGAGTGATTTTGTGCGCTAAAAAACATTCTGATTTTATTGTAATATTTATGCATAGTTGCAACTTGACTTGGGGGGGTTTTTTACCTTGTTTTGAAGGTCAATCTTGCCTTGAATAATTCTATTATATTTTCTATATTTTTCCAGCTTGCGCAATCTAGTTTGGGGGGCATTTTGACCTCAAATATATTCAAAAAATTCATAAAAATTCTGCCTTTCAATTCAATAATATTTTTGCAATTTATTGAGGGTTTTGTGAAGTTTGTTGCATGGTAGAATGACTGCAATTTTCAATTCAAAATTTTAGTTTGGGGCACCTAGGGTTTATAGGGTTAATTCCTCTTTTGAAGGGCTAAAATTGCTTGTTTGGATCAGCCAATTGTTGCTGAGGGTTTAACATAATTTTGAGCTATTTTTGGAAGTATTTGGCAGCTAAGGTTTGCTGCTACAAAAATCAGAATTTTACATTTTGGCTAGGGTTTCCAAGCAAAATCCAAAATTCAGAAAATTGTCCTATTTGGGGACATTACTGTAGTATCAGAGCCAACATCTTCGCTAACTGTGGAAATTGAAGGGTTACATGACATGGCAGATATGAAGGGGCAGCCTTCTATTAAGATTGATCTAATGGAAAGCTATGAAGAATACATCACCTTTCCAACCTCTATCTGAAAGGCCATAAATCTCATTGAGTTTGTGTTATGGAAGAGAGGAAGAGGCGGTCATAGGATGGACCAGCGTACACACAAGGGAGTACAGGATTCCTTTGGGGAATCTGTTATTCCCATATTTGACGGTTCTAGACGTATTTCAGCTAGTGCATGGGTCGATAAGGTAGACACATACCTTTCACTTCATCCCATGGAAGAAGGTGTGGCCATGGAATTTGCCACATTGCATTTAGAGGGCATTGCCTTTGATTGGTGGCACCACAGGTTGGTAACCCAAGAGCACCATCTCATAAATACCTACGACGAATTCAGCAGGTGGCTAATTGGAAGATTTCATTGGGGTAACCCCTAACTTTACTTTGCGTTGGCACGCTTGCATCAAATAGAAGAAAAATCAGAGATTTTGGAGCAGTAAAAAGAGTTATTTCAGCTTAGTAAAGGGCAGCCAATGATTGAAATTTATGAACCACAAGAACCAGAAATTCAAGGGCAGCTGAGTGAAGGTTTCCAATAAGCTACGAGGCAACCAGTGGGGTTGCAAATGGTAGGCATTAAGGTGGAAGTAACAGAAAAATCATAACTTCCAAAGGTTAATCAAGGGGAATTTGTTCAACAGCTTCATGAGCAATCAAAGGATCAAGAAGAAAGCTTGGAAAGTGATAAGGAAATCACAAGGGAAAGGTATGTTAGAAAAGAATGTTTTTGCATTGTTTCTAATCACAGTTCACCTTCTTTGCATAAATTCAGATTTCAAGAAGAAGCTTGGAAGAAACAATTAACACTTGGGAGGGAAGCACAAGTCCTAACAAGATTGGACAAGGCAAAGGAGCCATTTGATAGAGTAATGCCAAACAAAACGGAAGAAGATTCTATTTTGCATTTGGAAGGAAGATCAAATTTGTGTTTGGGAAAGCAATGGAATTGTCATCTTGGTAAGTGTTCATTGGTTTCTCCTCATGCTTGGTTCCTTCATTATCTTGGTTGCAAAGCTTGTGCTATCACTAAGGTTGAGGTGAAAGGCACTCAATGGGGAAGAGAATTCTTCCAAGTAAATGAGCATGACAAGTATCCATCATGTATATGGGAACCAGCCTTCCAAGTGGGCTCTACAAAGATAACAGTGTTAATATGTCATGTTGGGCCAACATAAAGACAAGGATAGGCAAGGGTTATCATGGTCCCAGGATCATATTGACTGCTGTCTTTTCCATTTTTAGTTTGCTTTCCATCAAGTTTCTTGTTGCCATGGTGAGTATTGACCCTCAAAAAGTGTGCCTCTTACACCTCAACACCATGGGAGTAATTCACACATGTATGAGTGGATTTCCAACCACTATAAGGGAAAGAATGGAGGGGAAAAAAATTTGATACAGCCCTATCAAGAGCAACATGAACCTATCTTTTGACTTCCGAATATGGGGGAGTTACAAGGACAAATCAAGGCATCAAGAAAGGATGCACTTCATGATCCTATAACTTGATAAGGGAATCAAAAGGGTGTTGTTAGACACCATGGTTTTTACTAATTTGTTTGTTCCATGTGTAGGAGCATTAGAGAGATCAATTGCAATAGCCAAGGGCAATGCAAGGAATGTGGTGATTTCCAAACAAGGGCAGCCGATTGAAGTGGCAAACTTGTTGTGGAATGCCAAGAGATTTTCATTGTATGGACAATCCATTGTTTGAAATGGATAAGGAGGTAGACCAAGGTTCCGAATTGTTGTGGGATGCAAGTATGGTTTTAAAGCCATGGCAAGAGGCTGCAAATTTTGATCATGGGCAGCCAGTAACTTGAAAAGAAATTCAGCCTTCTACTAAATCAGTAAGTATGACTAAATCTGAATTTTGTTGTACATTGGAGGTGACATCAAAAACTATGGAAAGAGTCTTTCCCAAGACCAAGTGGATAGGGGAAGCAAAAAAGAACATCCCCCCTAACCTGGAACAACTAACAAGGTATGCCAAAGAACAATCATTTGCTTGTTTTTTTAGCTTAACAAATCCTGAAAATGAAGATGCTAAGCAAGCCCATGAAGAAGGGAATTTTCAGTCAATCAGGAATGAAAATAAATCTGAAAATCATGATGAGGAGGGACTTTGGATGGACTCAGAAAATTCTGAGGTTTGGGTGCAATTCCGGCGACCCTATCATATAGGAACTCATCCCACACCATGTGCGATAAGCATCAAAAATTCTGGAAACTATGGGTGGGAACAGCCCATTCAAAACATTGAAACCCAGCTCATTGCATGTACAAAAAATTCTGAATTTGTTATGAATACTCAGCCCGTTACTTATACAAAAAATTCTGAGTTATATGTGAAAATTCAGCCTACTTCAAAGGAAGGAAATTTTGAGTTCGTTGGGGACATTCAGTTTACTTCAGGTATTAATAATTCTGGATATTGCTTGGGCACTCAGCCCATTCTCAGCATAGTAAGTGCCGTTGCTTTTGAAAGATTGGTGTTAATGCAGCTACCCAGGAATGGAGTAAATCATTTAATCTCTTTTCCTCTAAGCCCTACCAACTCTGAAAATAAATGCTTGAAATTGGTGTTGAGAAGGATTGAATTTTTAGATGTAAGGAGGATAAGAAATTCAGAAATTTGCATTGGAAAGAGGTTGCAAATGCACTCAGATAATTCTGATTTTTTTTTGTCAACTCAGCTAAGTATATATTCTGAGAATGTGATGAACAAGGTGCTAACCCAGCTATATAAATGCACCCCAAGGTCTGAAATCAAGGGGACACTTGGTGTTGGTATTAGCGACGGGACAAATGGGCAACTTCAGCTGAGTATATGTAAATGGAACGAGGTGAAAAGGAATGATGTACAGCACCTTATAAAGTCTGAATTTGCAAGGAAGTTTGGGTCTTTCCTTGGTGTCAAAGATGCTATTGATGAACCACTTCCCCAAGGTATGCAATTCCAATGTTTGTTCGACAACAACATGTGTTCCTAGGATAGTCAATTGTATGTTGGAGCAGCCCATGGGTCAGCTGGTCATTCAATTGAAGGAATTGGAGGTTGCACCAAAGGACCATGTTGTTAGAAGGCAGCCAAGAAAGGAACATGTGACGCCCACAAGGGGACCTTGGCAAGATGTCCCCCAGGGCCCCAACTTCATGACATCTCCACACAAGGTATGTGTGCAAGAGAATTCAGTATTGTTTATTGCTTACAAGTTGGGGACTTATGTTATTTGATATAGGGGAAAGGGCATGGCACATGGAAGGTCTCAATAGAATTATGAATGCCTGTCTTGGTAACATATTTTCCTTGGGTCCCTTGCAAGGGAACATGTATATAAGGGGCAGCTCTTTGACATTCCTCAGTTCTGATTTCTTTGATAACTCTCATCCCTTTGGATTATTGCTTGGATCCATAATGTTTTCCTTATGGGGCTTAGACGTGAAGGGTTTGTTGGAGGTCAAATTGGTGATGGATTGGTTGGCCCCATTGAAGATTTGCAAGGTTGTTGGAGGCCAACGCAACCCACATAACAATTGGTTCAGGCTTCTTAGGAAGTTGATTTGCTCTAAGGCGAGAAGGCAAATGAGTATGTGGACTAAGGATGGAGTCACAACACCCACATATGAGTTTCCAGCCCTTGGGAGGTTAGAAATTGAGAATTTGAAGGGTGGAATCAAGGATACATGCAGCAGTTATGAGTTGCATAACACAGAATACACTTGGGGCAGCAAGTTGTTAGGAACAAAAATTAGTTTGAGAGCTGATAAGGAGGATGCTAGGGGTTGTACCATGCCCAGCAATGGGGAATTTGCAGCCATCCCTCATGAAGAAGGCATTGCCAAAGATACAAATGTGAAATGGAAGACTTTTTTTGGACTAATGTGTGTGCTTCTTGTGCAAGTGATGATATAAGGGCAATCAACGCCCCAATACTTGAAGATCACCTTGTTGAAATGCATTTTTCTAGCCAATTCTGAAGTTTTTCTTGTTTTCATCATCTTATTGACATTTTTGACAAATATGGGCTCTATGGCAAGAGGAAAAAGGATATGGTACTGCTGTTCCAAGAGGGTTATTTCCCATGGGATGGACCAAGGTTCGAATTGTGCACAAAATCTATGGTAGGGACAGCCCTATGGGTGCTTCAATTGCTTGAGGACAAGCAATTTTGGGCAGAAAGGATTGTAATGTCCCTCTTTTGATAGGGACATTTTTGAAGACCCTTAGCCATAACTAATTCTTAGAGGCTAAGGGACAAGGAAGAAGGGAAAGAGAATTAAGTGATTCTAATTGAATATATGTAAAATGTAACTTTTGAAAGTTACTTTATGTTTTCTTATTTCACTTAAAGAGGGGACCTTTAAGGGTCATGGATGTTGAGTGATTTAAAAAAAGATCATAAGGGTCTTTTAAATATTTAAGTTACTCTCCCTTCCCCTTTTAGGCGCAACACTTGGGAAGGCTATAAAAGGCAAAAGAAGAATCATTTGGAAAGGTTCGTGCTATGTTTGATATGCAAATCTTGGTCTTTGAGCACAAAAACGCTTAAGCCATTTGCTTTGAAAAGAAAACCCTTCAAGCAAAGAGTTAGAGGACGCAAACCCTTTTTCTTCATTGGGGTAGCTTCACATAGAGGTTGCCATTGAGTTATCAATTTCTACAAGGGTGTTTTAAACACCATTCTTGCTATTTTTAGGTGGGCGACTTGCTTTTGGAAGTGGTTCTCATACTTTTGGATGATTTTGTGCCCTAAAAGACATTATGATTTTGTTGTAATATTTTTTCATAGTGGCGACTTGACTTGGCGAGGGTTTTGACCTTGTTTTGAGGGTCAATCTTGCCTTGAATAATTCTATAATATTTTATATATTTTTCCAGCTTAGGCGATCTGGTTTGGGCGCAATTCGGCCTCAAATACATTCAAAAAGTGTCTTTCAATTCAATAATATTTATGCAATTTATTGAGGGTTTTGTGAAGTTTGTTGCATGGTAGAATGGCTACAATTTTCAATTCAATATTTCAGTTTGGGGTGCCTAGGGTTTGGAGGGTTAATTCCTCTTTAGGAAGGGCTAAAATTGTTTGTTTGGATCAGCTAATTGTTGCTGAGGGTTTAACATGATTTTGAGCTATTTTTGGAAGTATTTGGCATCTAGGGTTTGTTGCTCCAAAAATCAGAATTTTGCATTCTTAGCTATGATTTCCAAGCAAAATCCAGAATTCACAAAATTGTCCTATTTGGGGACATTACAGTTTCATTCACTTTCTTCAATTCATCGAATCTCAAAAGTTTCAACCCTAGTTCCATTGGTGTCACATTCAGTTCGCACTCTGTCATCTTGAATTTCTTGAGCAATTCCTTCTTTTACTTCATCTAGGGCATAAAATCATGCTTTTCTGTATACTTGTTGGCCAAGGCAATATTGCAATAGCCCAATATCTATCATCTCAAAAGACTTGTTTGAATATGGGTTCACCTTTGGAATCGACTCTTTCTTTCCCCCTATGATCACAAGTTCATCAACATATACAATCAGAATAAAAATCTCTCTATTTTCCCTTTGAATGTAAAAATTGTAATCCAAAAGGCTTCTACAGAATCCATGTGTGTGTAGATGTTCATTGATCTTGATGTACCGGGCACAAGGGCTTGTTTCAACCCATACAAGAATTTGTTCAACCTACTCACTTGATGCTCTCTACCTCAAACCACAAATCATTCGAGTTGGTGCATATACATCCCCTCTCAACAAAGCACTCTTCACATCCATTCGATGGATCTTCCATCCAAACTATTGTAGTGGTGCTAGGAGATGTGGGTGAATCTAAAGATTTGTATTGTTGATTCAAAGGTAGCAGACAATGGATAACTAGAATGGCAGCAATTTTGTAGACCGTAAGAGACTTTTTAATCACAAGATTGGCCGCCAAAGATGACCTACTTGGGAAGGACAAGTAGAGATATCTATTAAGGGGCCAAAATCTCCTCCGAAAATCAACCACTAACAACAAAAGTCTGAGAATCTACGAGGCTAGTTTGGGACTTTTCCCCCATGAATCCATAGAGTTCCTATTGGAGCCTATGAACTTTGTGGCTATGCAACACACCTACAACATGATATCTTGTCACTTTGATGCCTCAGACCTAAAACTTGGTTGCAGTAAGGCAATGTGATTAACGGTTGAGTCTTACCACCAATGCAACAAGTATACCATTTAGAAAGTCATCTCCATCTTGAAGGAAAATAATGGGAAAGCTGGAACAACTTCCACACACAAGTTGGAAGAAGAGAGAAATAGGATGATGGATTTGGGAATAAATATTATGGTTGGCAAGGATAAAGTCACGAAGATGCCACTAAATGCTTTCCTAGAGACCCAATGACGAATGATGGGTATTCTTGTGGACTCTAGATAAAAGCTTGTGCCAACTTTCATGAGTTTAGTTATGGAAGTCATGTTCATGAATCACAAAGACTACATTGTTGACAAAGACAAGATGGCAGAATGTTTCCCAAACTTGTTGGAGGTAGCTGCCAAGGGTGGTAGGATTTAAAAAAACAATGAAAAGGTGGCATAGGTCAACAATAGTGGCAACTTGGTGGGGGGAAATCTCTATCCCTATCTCTCTTGGGGCATGCGTGGATGGTTTACATTTTTTGATATGGGGGATTATTGACATTAGAATTAAGTTAGTACAAGGTGCTGGTAAAAGCCTTGGGTTTATTGTTAGTTTGTATTACTTGATTTGGACATGACACTTACTCAAGCCCTTGAAGCGTGAATTTATGGCATGTAGGTTGCTAGTAGTGCACGGTATTTTAGACAAGTCTCACAACGCCTATAATGTTTATGTTCTTGTGTTCTATAGTATTCAGGTTTATTTTGTTCAATGAGACCCACTCAAATAGGCCCTGTAATGTTAACTCTGTGGTGTATAGTTGCAGTGGCGACAGTAATAGCAGCCGTGCCTATAGGGAGATTATTCACAACCTCTGACTTCAGTATTTAGATATGGGTTTTGTTTTTTTTAAATCTTCTGGCAAGCTCCGGTGCAAGAATGAGGATATTTTCCTACTCCATGTAGATATTTTCCTACTCCATGTAGATATTTTATCAATGAAAATATATTTGTTTTTTTTCATATTCAAAAAAGTCCTTATGTACCTTACATTGATCATTAAGTGCATTTAACAAAGCAGACCTTAAACATGATGGGCATTCTCTTACCTTTTCTAGTTTTCCAGTTGACCGATTATTAAGTGCTTCGAACAAAGCATTCTTTTTTTTGGATGAAACTTTCTTATATTCTCTATTTTTCTCACGAACTTCTCATGCATGTGTAACAAACAAACATCTTCTTGGCAGAAAATAATGCGTTGACTGTACAATGATGACAATATCTTGTTAGCGAAAAAATGCCCATTTTCTCGATAAAAAACCTTGATATACTAGAGCGAAATTTGAACTTCAAAAGTGCTGCCGTTCAACCACATGACAAAAGATAATTTTTAGCTTCCAGCCACTTGTAAAGTGTTTAAAATTGCTTCACATGAAAGATAAAGACAACTATAGAATTATAGTGAGTAAACGAGACATGATGAAGACAATCTAACAAAGTATAGACAAAACTGTATTGTGACAGAAAAATCTTGGTTCCTTGATCTCTGAAACATGAAGTAGAAAGTAGCCTAAAAAACCTTGCTCAAAATATCATAAGAGACATAATCTGAACAAATATTTTGATTTGACATGCAAAAAGAATTTGAAAGAGCATTTCAGACAGACATTTTTACATTACCAATAAGTCATATTAGATCAAATGGTCTAGATTTTCCGAAAAACAGGAGTTCCATGTTGTTTTAAAAGGAGTTCAACAGTATGAAATAAACCATTACTATAATGATATACCTTAGGTTCTCCCTTTGACATATGAAAAAGGCATAGAGAATTAAAATTCAACGTTACATGGGTGTGGAGGTGTGGGGTGCGAGGGTACACAGGGTACAAACTTGGTGCAGATCCCCTCAACTCCAGTACATAGGATGTTTCATGTATTTGTATTATACATTAATTATATATGTTTATGTCCATGAATTATATAAAAACTTTAGAAAAATCAAAATAATTGTAGAGTATCAATACATGTGTCCCTGTGTGCCCCATACGAGTATGTACCCCTTACATTTATTTTGAGGCTGACTGCACACACTCCCATAACTGTGTTTTTGAACACATTGAATTACCATAGGCTTATGCCACAAGATTATGTAGCCTACTCCCTAATCTGTAGATGAACTCAATTTAGGACTATGGGACTTCTTTATCAACAAAGGCCACAACATTGTTGGGCCCCTATCTCGTCTAAGTATGGATCCACGTCAACTTAGCAGATATCTCGACGGAAGGCAATCACTTGATATGATTGTTGTTTCGTTATCTTTTGCGCCAATTGGAAGAATCATCACAGACCTTGTGCCAACTGGCAGGCGACTAACCGACTCCATAATGTCTTGGGCATCGTCAAGGAGCAGCTACACGTGGCGATCACAGTGTGATGGAATCAAGGTAATGGAGCCGACGGAATGATTGCAAAAAGCTCCAGCTCGGCACCCGACGTGCACCCTCCACCCTGGCACAAAGATGCTCCTATCTGCTATAAAGTCAAGCTCGATCCAGTGAAGCAGAGGACGCGAGTTGAAGTAGCGAAGCTCTGCAAAATTGACCCTAGATATCATGTTATGACCACCATTAGAACTATGTTTAGCTCGGATGCCTTTCAGGCTTGACATTGTAGTGCCCAAGCTCCCCTATGAGCCTCTGGGCCGTTAGTAGCTTTAGCTATGTATCTGTTTTGTTGCTTTTACCATGTACTCTGTTAAGTTGGACTTTGCTTAATGAAGAATGGTGTCACACCTATTTGAGCTCGATCTGGTTATGTTGTTGATTAATGTCTTTTAAATTCGAAATGAATGCGGTAGGGTGGTATAACTTCACTATATAAATGTTAAGTTGAGCAAAGCTCTGGACTAAGTCGTTAATGGCATCCCTGTGTAAAAGATGATGTCATCATCACACCCTCCTAAAATAGCTTAAGTTTAAGAAAAATCATGCACCCAAGCTTTGATGTCCTCGCAAGTAGCGCGAGATATAGTATGAACTTGATCTGAGGTGATTCATTAACCCCTCAAAGTGTTGAATGATGCTAGGCTTAGTAATACAAAGGCTTGCGCTCCTATGACTAGGACTAGTTCCCCAAATAGGCTTTGTGCCTACAGATCAACAGACTCCACCTCGAAACAGCTTGCGCCAATAAGTCTTCCAAAAGCCTTCATTAAATGATCAAGTCCTACATTTGATGAGTTGCACCATGGCACAACTAGCCCAACGTGGGCCTCGATCCCTTCTCTGTTGCGATTTGGGTGAGTGCAGAAGGCTTGCACCTTATGTGAAATGATGCCAGTGCAGTCAGGTGACAAATGTTGAGCGCCACGAGGTTATACTATGCTTGTGACTAGTTGTAGTGAGTCAATAACTGACTCAGAACAACCGGATAAGCATTGGACAAAGTAAATGAATTGAAACCCCCCCTAAACTACAACATTTTGGTTATGTTGCTGGGACCTGTGTTGAATTTTGTTGTCACAATGGTGCAACAGAACAATGCTCTAACTCTCCCTCAAGAACATCGAGCGCTGGTTGCAACAAGTGGAAGACAACTTTGCGCCGAAGCATCCAACCTGTAAAGGACAAAAGCCAAGGAAGTGGATCTAGAATAACCTATATGATGCTCTATATGAGGTCTTCTTCTGCAAATTGCTTGAGCATGTACCGGTGGTTGGTTGCTTATGCAACCCATTGAAGTCAAAGCTATGGATAGCGCCTTGAATGGATGAAAGAGCGCCTAGAGAGGCTTGAGAACTTAGATGCCACTTGCACTCAGTTACATACTTGAATTCGTTGTTTCCACTTATTCTTGTCCTGAAGAAGTAGAGCACCAGTTTTTGCACGAACCCAGAGGCATGTTTGTGAAGGAACTCGGCTCAGAGCTCAAGAAACTAATGGTGGATTACGGCTTTGAAACTTTGAGAATGGAAGGCTAAAGTTCGTTAACGTATGAGCAACGCAAAGAGGAAAAAGGGGATGTGTAGGTGAAGTGCAATGGAGAGGGACGAGCAAATTGACACTCGAGAGCTCTAAAAATAGACTTATAACAAGAGGAGGCGCAGGTTGATGGAAGATCTGGAACCTAGAAGTGCCAAGAGAACCTGTAGCAAGCATGAAGGGCATGGGGAAGGGTCTCTTGAATTGCAAATGCCAAGAGGAGAGAAACATTGAAGCCATAGATCAAGCTTGACAGTTGATAGATGTAGAATGCTCTGGGTGCCTACAGAATTTGACCATTGGAGATGTGTCGGATGCACCTACCCCCTTTGAACTTGCGACGCAAGCTAATGCGCTGGATCCCCCAAAGGAAGAAAGAAGAGTGATAACTGACCCTGTTGTCAACATAGACTTTGACCGTTTTGCAGACTTGGACTATAATTTTGTGATTGAACAAGTTGTTCCTTACGAAGAGTTAAGTGAGGATACCTCTGGACCTTTGGGCGCTAGCTTGACAACACAGAACGTGAGCGCAAGCATTCCAACTCAGCGAATGTCAACTTCGCAGACTGGGCAACAGCCCAGAGGAAGTGGCCCAATGCCACAAGTCAGTAGTACAACGCCATTGTCATCTACGATGCCAACAATAACAACGGGACTAGCGCCTAACTCAGTGGTTGGAGGCATTGGGGGACCACCACCAAGACAAGTACTAGGGGGCAAGCGCCTCAGATGCCAGCTGCTCCCCTGCCTTAGATCTACTCCGAGATGGCCATGCATTTGCCTGAGTATCGAGGCGTAGAGAATGTCACAAAGCATGTGCTAAAATGTGAACTACAATGGCGCACTCGGGGTATAACCCAATTTGAGCGCAAGGCAACCCAGTTCGCGACAACTCTGCTTGATCGCGCCCATACTTGGTATAGGAAATTTGATCCTAACCAAGCTATGGCTGACTACGACACCTTAAAGGAAGCATTCCTAAAATAATTCGACATACCGGAGTTTGAGCAGCAGAGCATCATTGTGCTCAAATAAATTCACCAAGGACTCTTAGAAAGTGTGCCCCTGTATGATGCAAGATTCAAGACTCTCCTTTCCAAGCTTCTTTAACATTCACCCCTCCCAGCATGCGCAATGGTTTGTTGGAGGACTGTTAGTGCCATTCAAAAGAGCGCTTTCCATGAAGAGGTTCACAGACCCTCGCGAAGCACTTGAAGCCGCGCTCAAAGACGAGGCAGTCAGAAGCGTCGACATTGGGATTAGCCCATTCATGGAGGCGCAGATTGCATCCATGGCCAGCCAACTCCAAAAACTTACCGCTAGTTCGTCGCAAGACGCTCAAAGCGGGTTATGGTGCACCATTTGTGAGATGGAAGGCCATAACAAGAATAACTATCCTCGAAGGAATGTAAGCACATTGCTTCTCAAGTTTGTCGCGAGGCGCATGATGTTCGCAACTGCCCTTTGTTGCAACGTGCCAGTCAAGTTAACACAACCATCTATTGTCGGGTATGCGATGCTTACACTCGTACCACAATTGATTGTCGAGTAATCGATGAAATGCGTGAAAACATTGAGAGAGGCACACAATAGGGCACTGCAACAGTGGGAGGGCAAGCTAACCAAGGAAATGAGGGCTACGGCCAATAGAATGCAGGCTATGGGATGCAAAGAGGCACTAGAGGGCGAGGTGGAGGACGAGGTGGAGGAAGATTCCCACCACGATCATGTTACAAGTGCAGTTCGACCGATCTCTATCAGTGTGACTGCCCTACACATCAAACGTGTGGGCATTGTCGAGGAACACATACAGTCGAGGAATGCCCCGACTTGTAAAAGAAATTGACCTGAGGCAAGTCTGGCCCAGACAAGGGCACAGGAATGATCAGGGGCGAGCCTAAAGCGGATAAGTGGACTCCAAAGGCGCAACTGACCCGCACGGAGCCAATCAAAGTGCAGGCAACTACTCGTAGTGGACTCACCACTTAACTGTCAGTTACGCCAGTACTAGAGTTGCCCCTGGAGTATGGGGAACAGAGCCGCACTGAGCGCATAACGCGCCCTGAACCCAAAGTTGCGCCTTACCCAAACCCTGCATACCAAAAAGATGTATTGCAGCAAGGTATGAATTTGATCCAGATTATGCGAGGAGAGCTCCAACTGACATGAGACCTAGAGGCACAAGCTACTGCCTCTCGCAAGAAGCAAGATGGTCAAGAGGCTGAGGTACAAGAGCTAACAAAGATCTTGCACCTCCTACAAATAGAAGAGATGCTTCCCCTATTGAAGAACTTGCTTTTAGAGCATGTAGAGCAAAAGCCAGTTGAAGTTGTTGCACCATGCATGGAAAGGGCGCGAGAAGTCAGGGATACCCAGAATGTGGAGTACGACCAAGAACTCCTGGTGAATGCCACCATTGATGGATGGTTTGTATGCGAGTTCCTTGTGGACACAAGCGTCGAGGTCAATATCTTGACAAAGAATGCATGGGAGACGATGGGTAGGCCCTCCCTTCATGTACTTTTTATGGCCAAGACTCGAGCACAACCAATCGAAATTCTGAAGGGCGTTGTTATAGATATTATGGGTGCCGAGTTCCGTGCCAACTATGAGGTAATCGAGTTGGCAGAGCAAGACAATTATCCAGCGCTCCTGGGAAGGCCATGGTGTTATGCAAATAACGCAAATATGAGTTTCAAAGGGCACTACATGATCTTTGAAAATGGCAAGGAAAGGGTAGTAATTCCCCTCTCAAGTGACCAAGAAACTCCTTATGTAAAGAGTGTTGATCTTGAGCAAATAACGCAAATATGAGTTTCAAAGGGCGCTACATGATCTTTGAAAATGGTGAGGAAAGGGTAGTGATTCCCCTCTCAAGTGACCAAGGACCTCCTTATGTAAAGAGTGTTGATCTTGAGGATGAGATCAACCATATATATAACATCACGACACAAGGCGTTGAGAATCTCAACCCTGATGATCAGAGAGTGATCTCTTGGGAAGATGGACAGTCAACCTCAGACACCGTCGACGTTGCTTGCAATCGATGGATCGAAGAAGCTTATGAAACCACCAGTTGTAGGTGCCGCTTAGTATGCGTGAAGGCACCAAAACCTGTGCAGACTGGCTGGACCAAATTGATCGCACTCTGAAAAGATGGATCCCTTATGATAGGAAGAAAGAAAAGAAAGTATTTCGCCTGAGCAAGGCTACACCATTCCAATTGGTGTTTGGCATAGAGGCCATTTTACCAATAGAATTCATGGTGTCATCATTGCGCATTGCGCGTATTGGTCGTTTGGATGACCAAGAATCATTCAGTGCATGGCTAGAGGACTTGGAGCGCTTGCATGAGGTGTGCGCAGATAGAGAAGGTGCGTCGGAAGTTGTGGCATGACAAGCATATTAAACGCAAGGTACTTGTTGAAGGAACATTGGTCTTACTCTATGACTCCAAGTACCTCAAGCATCCGGGCAAGCTGCAAATTAGGTGGATGGGTCCATATGTCATCCACAACATAATGGAAACTGGCGCATGCAAGCTGTGTACGTTGTCCGACGAAATGCTCCCTAGGCATTTTAACGACAACCGATTGAAACCTTATAGGCAATAAGATGGCGCTTGCACCATCAAAACACCGACTTCCCGGTCACAAGTTGGTTGTGTTATATGACCATAATAAAGTTTGGCGCAAGCCAAACATTTCCTTATGTTTTGTGTTGCTTTGTGTTGTGTTGGTATTGAGTGAATAAGCAGTGATTTCAAGCCTGCAAGAGAGCTATTCTGGGACTCCCACGCATAACTCCAGTCAAGTGAGTTGAGCACAGATGCTTTCTAAGCCCCTGAGCCTAGACACCTAAGTTTTTGGGCGCATGGAACTCGCTAGATTTTGGATATATGAGTACCAAGTGACGAAGAGAAGCGCACAGGATGCTAGTGCGCATAAGATGCAAGGGAGGTGCACAAGGTGCTAAGTGCACAAGACACTTGAAGCGTGAAGCTTTGGAGGACCAGCGCAAGGGATTTGTATGGGATAGGACAGGCCAAGGCAAGAGACGAAAGCGCAAAGAAACTGACCAAGACAGGAAAGGGCGCTTGAAATGAAAGTGTTGAAGGAAGAGAAGATGGAAACTTGTATGTTGGATCGTGTGCATGTGAAGCATTGTGCCCAGGTTGCCATAAGGAAGGTGAAGGTCGTGCCAAAGGAACGAAGCACATGAGAAGATCATCAAGACAAGCTAGTATCCACCCAAAGATAGGTGGGAAGTGACCGTTTGAACTACATGTCAGTTCACCAAAAATATAGTTAGGATAATTTATTGAGGTGATGGCGGAGGCACAATGATCTGCATTAAATGCTGAAGTGGCAGCAGATTTTCGTGGATTTCATGAGTTTTGCGAATTCCAAGAAATCTAGGCACCGCCATGCCATTAATCACCTGCAATTAAGAGGGTAGCCGAATTAGGGATATAAAGCAACAATAGACCGACTGGTTTAGGTTACAAACCTCAAGTTAATTTGCACCCAAAACGCAAAGCACGGAACCAAAGCCGAACCAGAGCCAAAGCAAACAAATGCTACCAGAGTGAAACCTTGAGCACCCACAAACACAAAAAGAGAACGATTGAACAAAGAAAGGAATTGCGTTCCCTTTAAGATTGGCGTAGAGAAGTGTGGGGCACGAATTGTGTGGAAACCAAACAGTAGAGAAGTTGAGTGATGCCGAGGCCACCATTAACGACAAGCGAAGCTCGAAAGCCAAAGTTGCAGTCGTAGTCGCAGACCTCACGACTGTGAGGAGCACCAACAAACATTACAAGCTTCGGCAAGTTAAACAAACCACACTTCAACACTAGCTGGTTTAGGATGGGAAAGAAACGAATGAGTTCTCATCCGCCGTAGGCGCAAAAGGACGTCAAACAAGCGTAGACGGTGGAAGAGACTGTCGTTGGAAAGAAGAAAGTGCAGCCAGTGCAAGGAGTTAGTGTCACCAAGGTTGATCCTGAGGTGTTTACAAAGATGTCCTATCGAGAAATGCAATTTCCCACGGAAGTCTTGGTAGGAGAGAATTGAACGTCTTTCATGCATACCTCCTGACTCAAAGAATACAACCACCGCACCCCAAGCAATGCATAAGATCTAGCACAAGACTGGGTGGTTGATACGGAGGCCAAGACAAAAGCGAGCACAGCGTTGTTCGATGTGTCCATCCAAGACAGACTTGCAACCACCAACACAACTCAGCTCTATGAGTTGTCATGTTTTGGGAAGTCGGAGGAACTCGTGCAGTTCCTTCTCTCGCGCGTCCATGGAAACCACTTCTACTTTGCAGGGAGGTGCATGAGGTTATCAACAAGCCTAATTAGCAGAATCACCGAGCTCCTAGACTCCGGTGCAGACATCCACCGAATGATGGCGGATGATGCTGAGGTAGAAAGGGTCACGAAACTCCTTGGGTACTACAAAGGAGGATTCGTGTTCCCTATAAAAGACATAAAGGACCCTAGCACGAGGGTCGTGACATGCCTCGTAAGTTCAAAACTTTGCCCCAGCAGATGGTGGGCAGACATCACCAAGGCCTACCTGTGCATCACTCATCACATGGCACAAGGGGAGTTTAGCATAGCAAAATTCATTGCCGAAGAGATGGTGAAGAACACGCTTGAATGCCATACGACGCAAAAGACCTTCATATGGGGGTCGATGTTGATCTTAATTATGATGGAGGAGATCAGTGTGCCTGATGGTGACGAAGACAACCTTTCGGCCTTCCCGACACACAAGGACTCTCCGACGCTGAAGTACCAAACTTCACCTACCCCCTCGCACTCTCCCAAAAGTACAAAACCCAAGTGATGGGGTGGTGCGCCCAATATATTGAAGCATTCGAAATGGAATGGCACATCCCCAAGGAGCTCCTTCAGAACATGTTTGGAATGGCGACCTTCGCCATTAGCAACACTTTTGTGTAGTGTCAGGTGCTCACAGACGACAACTGATCAAGCTGGCTGAAGCTCCCTCACGCATTTTCTGCCAAGTACTTCAAGGATGTGCTAAGGAAAATTCCTAATGCGCAATAGCTGGACATCCCAATGAAGGCCGTGGATTTGGAGAGCAGGTTGTGACACCAATACGTGCACCCAGATGGAAAAGCTACCAAAGACAAGAAGGACGACTCTGATCGCACTAACCTCCATCCCCTCCAGAAGGAGGTTATACTCGACCACATACACATGTTGTACTATGAGATGAAGGCGAGAAAGAAGAGCGCAAACCCTAAAAAGGACGATGATCTCCCCCTCTAGATCGGCGACGAAGGGAAGCCGATGCCAGTAACGCAGAAGAAAGCTCCCTAGAAAAAGCGAGGAGAAACACTTGAAGAAATTCAAGAGCGCCTAAGGCTGAAGATCGCCTCTGACGAAGAAGCAACTCCTTCCGCCCCAAAGAAAAAGAGCATGACCTTTGCGCCAAGGGTTGCTTTTTCCAGCAAGAAGGAGAAGACGTCCAAGGGGCCCGTTGCAATGCCCACAATAACCTTGGCAAAGATGGAGCCGCAAGAGGTGTGTGAGGAAATGGAGGCACAATAGGAACGAGAAGAGACAGAGGAGGAAGGAGGAACCAAAATCTACATTGTAGAAGAAGCAAGAGAAGAGCCCAACGCCGAAGAAGTCCAAAAGGCCCTCCAAGGTGGTACTACCGTCACGCTTAGAGAGGCAAGAAAACCACCCAGCGCCTCATCAAAAGGGCCCTCCACACAGCCTCCACGAACTGAGGAAAAGACAAGCTTGTGGAAGAAAATGGGCCTCAGCGAGACAGAAATAGAGATGGCATTGGTGCTAGAGAAAAAAAGAAAGGCCATGAAGGCGCTAGAGAAAAAAGAGAGGCCATGAAGGCAGCCGACATGACATAGGAGCAAATTGATAGAGTTGAGGCCAAGGAAATGAAGGTCGAGGAAGAAAAGGCCTTAGTGCTAGCAAAAAAGAGAAAGGCTGAGAAGAAGGCCCCAGAGGAAAAGACCAAGAAAGAGAAGAGAAAAAGGTTGCCACAAGCGTGAAACCAGTTGAGAAAGCAGCAACAAAGGCACCTAGAGCCCCCACTAGCACAGTAGACCAAGCTGCACTGCAGGCGCTCCCAAGTAGTGAAGGGGCGCCTAAAGACAAGAAAGGCGATACTGGTGCCTTGAAAGGACAAATGGAGAGCGCCGAAGAAACCCAACAAAAACAAGAGGGCAAAGTTGGCGCCGAGGAAAAAGAAGCGGACAAAGGGGACAAGTCTGAAGAACCCCTGTATGAGTAGGAAGAGGAAACCTCAAAGGAAAGCATTGAAGAGAGTAGTAGTGCCGATGAAGGGGAGGAAGAACAGACGGAGATGGTCGTCATGAAAGAAGAAAGCGCAGAGCCAAGCCTAATAGAAAAGGCGCAAAAAGGGTGGATAGACGAAGATTTCTACATGTTTGAGTACATGCCCCCCGGAGCTGCCACAACTAGGACGCGCCAACAGCTGTCATTTGCTTTTGACAGCTATATGGATGAGCCTCACTTTGAGGTGCCACAGAAGGCCATACTGGGCACAGATAAACCGGAAGAAGGGTATGATAGCCTTCTCATAAATCCCCACGCTATGAACCCAGTTAAGTCAGCCAACACACTCCTCCGGATGGCCTCCAAAGTTGCACAAAAGAACATCGTCAACGATGTTAGGGCTTCAAAATGGAAGATCGCCCTGGACGCAAAAGAGGAAGCAAAGGCCATGAAGTTCAAGCTACAATAGCTAGTTGAGTTCATAGAGGCAGCCGAGCCAACTCTCTTGGACAGCGTTGACACTTTGAACCTCTCAGAGGTTGACAAGGCATGTGTGCTAGTGGAGCAGATGCTCCCGAGATTGAAGACAAAGTCGGCGCAAGAAGAGGACCCATGCGCCGCGCTAAAAAGGGAGCTAGCTGCAAAACTCAAAGAGGTGGAAGACCTTTTCGCAAAACTTCAAGAGGGCACAAATGCAGCCGACGCAATATTCTGCAGCTTCTCCAACCAGGCATCAGTCATAGACGCGCGCCTCAAGCAGGCAAAGGGGAAGAAGGACGAGCTGATGGCATAGGTATACACTGCAAGCAGGTCAGAGTGCACCCAAATAATGGGGAAGGTCAATGTCTTGAGCACACAAATCAAAGACCGGGAACAAACCCTGGAAGAACTCTTCCACGCCTTGTAAACCAAGCCCTGTGAACAAGGAGAATCTTGGATAAGGGAGTAACAAAATCCAAGGCAAACCTCAAGGCCTTTAGGAAAGAATTGGAGAAGACCGATGTGCTCACACTCAGCGCAACCTCCACGGAGATAGACAACGTCGTTGAGGAACTCAAGCTCGCTATCAAGGGCTTTGAGGACTTCGGCGCCGAAATGAAGGAGCGCGCCCAAATTCTGCACGCTAAAAGCCTTGAAAGACTAGTCTGAGGATGGACTAGCAATTTTGTATGGGGTAATGTTGGGCCTCTATCTTGTCTAAGTATGGATTCGAGCCAACTTAGCAGATATCTCGACGCAAGGCAATCACTTGATATGATTGTTGTTTTGGTATCTTTTGCGCTAGCTGGAGGAATCATCTCAGACCTTGTGCTAACTGGTAGGCGGCTAACCAACTCCATAATGTCTTGGGCATCATCAAGGAGTGGCTACACGTGGCGATCACAGTGCGATGGGAGCAATGTAATGGAGCCGACGAAATGATTGCAAAAAGCTCCAGCTTAGCACCCGACGTGTGCCCTCCACCCTGGCAAAAAGATGCTCCTATCTGCTATAAAGCTGAGCTCGATTCAATGAAGCAGAGAACGCAAGTTGAAGTAGCGAAGCTCTGCAAAATTGGCCCTGGATATCATGTTATGACCACCATTAGAACTATGTTTAGCTCAGATGCCTTTCAGGCTCAACATTGTAGTTCCCAAGCTCGCCTATGAGCCTTTGGGCCTTTAGTAGCTTTAGCTATGTATCTGTTTTGTTGCTTTTATCATGTACTCTGTTAAGTTGGACTTTGCTTAATGAAGAATGGTGTCGCACCTATTTGAGCTCTATCTGGTTATGTTGTTGATTAATGTCTTTTGAATGCGAAATGAATGCAATAGTTAGGGTGGTATAACTTCACTATATGAACGTTAAGTTGAGCAAAGCTCTGGACTAAGTCGTTAATGGCGTCCTTGTGTAGAATATGATGTCATCATCACACCCTGCCAAAATAGCTTAAGTTTAAGAAAAGTCATGTGCCCAAGCTTTGATGTCCTCGCAAGTAATGCGAGATATAGTATGAACTTGATATGAGGCAATTCATTGACCCCTTAATGCGCTGAATGATGCTAGGCTTAGTAACACAAAGGCTTGCGCTCCTATGACTAGGACTAGTTCCCCAAATAGGCTTTGCGTCTACAGATCAACAAACTCCGCCTAGAAACAGCTTGCGCCAATAAGTCTTCCAAAAGCCTTCGTTAAATGATCAAGTCTTGCATTTGATGAGTTGCGCCACGACACAACTAGCCCAACACAGGGCCCAGTCCTTTCTCTGTTGCGCTTCGGGTGAGCGCATAAGGCTTGCGCCTTATGAGAAATGATGCCAGTGTAGTCGAATGACAAATGTTGAGCACCACAAGGTTATACTATGCTTGCGCATAGTTGTAGTGAGTCGAGAACTAACTCGGAACAACCGGATAAGCGTTGGACAGAGTAAATGAATTGAAACCCCCCAAAACTACAACAAACATCAAAATGGACAAGTCTATAAGCGATAAGTCACCAACAAACAAGTGAACCACTAACAAGAAAGTCATCGATAGCAAGTCTTTCCACGTGCCAGTTTGCATCACTGGGTAACCAAGGAAGTTATTGATCAACTACCATTGTATTGAAACCATATTGGAGCTAAGGATTTTTTTTATCAGACCAGACCTCAATGTTCATTGAGCACAAAGTAGGCACCATAGACTGCTTTAGCAAAGCATGCTAGTAGAGAACAC
Source organism: Torreya grandis (assembly GCA_037957365.1). NCBI lineage: Eukaryota > Viridiplantae > Streptophyta > Pinopsida > Cupressales > Taxaceae > Torreya > Torreya grandis. Next base: position 252,112 of record JARHVA010000959.1, on the reverse strand, counting down.
ACTAGTTGTGATGCACAAGCAACCTCCATTGCTGTTTGTGCATCATGACCAAGGTCCTGAGAAGTTGTGCTGAAAATTGGTATTAGAGTCAATTCTCTGGATTATTAACTCTTCAAAGATCTATCAAGATCTGAAATTCTTAAGATTAGTAAGCTTTGAGATCTCTCTGTTGCTGTGTTGTTGACTACTATCATGTCTCTGAGCCTTTTGTCATTATTATATTTTGTTAAGGCGTTATTCTACTCAATTCCCGGGAAAACCTAGTCACACTTGCATTCACAGAAGTTCTAAGCTGAACCATGGCAGTATTCTCCAGAGCTGAAACCATATTGGAGCTAAGGATTTTTTATCAGACCAGACCTCAATGTTCATTGAGCACAAAGTAGGCACAATAGACTGCTTTGGCTAAGCATGCTAGTAGAGAACACATTGGTTGTGATGCACAAGCAGCCTTCGTTGCTGTTTGTGAATTATGACCAAGGTTCTGAGAAGTCGTGCCGAAAATTGGTAGCAAAGCCAATTCTCTGGATTATTAGCTCTGTCAAAGATCTGAAATTCTTAAGATTAGTAAGCTTTGAGATGTCTCTGTTGCTTTGTTGTTGACTACTGTCCTGTCTCTGAGCCTTTTGTCGTTATTATATTTTGTTAAGACATTATTCTGCTCAATTCTTGGGAAAACCTGGTCACTCTCGCATTCACAGGAGTTCTAAGCTGAATTATGGCAGCATTCTCCAGAGCTGAAGATGCTAATCCAGGGTACCAACTTCTCAACAAAGCTGAAGCTGAAATGTATTTCAACACTGAACAACAACAACCAGGCGAAGAAGTGTTTATGCAAGGAGGAAGCTCTAACATAGTACCTGAAATCAAAGTTACAGAAGAATCTCTTCCAAGTACTCTTGTTACTTTTAACCCCCCTGAAATTAACCCAAATAGTGTATATAAGAATTCTCAGATAGATCCTAAGGGGAAAAATACTTTGAACAAGGTGTTTTATAAGTCTGCTTATAAGTCATTTGTTAGGCCATGGACAAAGACTATTGAGACAGATTGGAAATATAAACCAGGAAAGAATTATCAGACTAATCTGATTCCGTTACTTCCAATGGCAGAAATTGAGTATATACATAGCCATCAGGATGTCCAATTCATACACTTTGGAATTATAAGAGTCTTATTGGAAACCCCAATTTCCTGAGAATATCAAACCTGTCAATTATATAGCTATTTGTGATAGACATCAAAGTAATTTTAACCGTGCTTGTCAGTTGTCAAGTATTTCTAGATTAAATGAAGGTCTTGTTTGTTATAATTTTTGCCCTAATCTGTCTATTAGTGCTGGAGACAAAAGTTGTGAAGAAGTTAAAATGGGTAGTCTTGATTGTTGGGGATTATGTTCCTCAATATTTGGTCTTCAGATGTTTTGTCCTTTCCAATATGCTAGTCTGAATATACAAGTTCTATATTCAATGACAAACACTAGTCATCCCAATATCTTGGAAAGTTTCCGGTATGCCAGAAGGCTTAGTGGTACTATTCAATTACGAAAAGGCTTGATAGACAATATTCAGATTCCTTCAAAATGGAAATTGGACTAGTTGAAACATGTTGTCCCCTTAGAAAAACAAAAACAGAATCCAGGCCATAAGGTTCAAGGAAACAAGATCAATATTTTGCCTATAAGTCTCTCATCCTCTGATTCCCAAAAGCATAGTGAAATTCCAAGATCCAGTTACTCCAGCCAATCTTCTAGAAGCTCTAGAAGGGGTAACAAATATGTCGAACTGGATGAGAAAATCAACCAAGGAAGAATTCCCTCCATTATCTAGGTTTGCACTTCCAAGAGAAAAAACTATTGAATTCTATAAGGAAGATGAGCTTACCTTTTATAGAGGAGATAGATGGCCACCCTTGATGGGTTACTATAAACATGAAGGCAGAATATATCATTTTTCATATGCCTTCCAGCCTGCTAGTAAGGAAGATAAAGAATTTAAGCATAGAAATTATGTAGCAAGATTTAACGCTCATTTCCAAGAGAATTTTGATGATCTATGTATAGATGTGCAGCAGATCAGAACAGCTATGGGAACAGTCCATAATATCAGTGATTCTTTAGCCTTTGTAAGAAAATATGTGCATGAAGTTCATAAGATTGTTGATAGTACTCTGAATGTATTGCATTCCTCTGTTGATAAGAAAGATATTGTCAATATTAATGTTATAGATATTCTCCCATACCGTACTCTCTATAGATGATAAACTCAGTCATCTTGAATCCAATCTATCTTGGCAAGAACAAGAACTAGAAGAAAAGGAAAAGCAGCATAAAGATCTTCTAGCTTTTTTCTCTAATAAGGAAATAATTCCATTAGATTTTGGAACCAGATTTCATGCTGAACTTGCTCTTAAACATAGAACAAAGAAAAAATCCTTGTCCAACATGCAAAGAGTTCATGTTCCTATATAGCCATGGCATCTCAATATCAATGACAATCCAAACCCTATGAATGAGATTACATCATGACCAAACAACATGCAGACAATAGGAACAACTTCAGGAGCAGATGAAAGATCAACAGCTATGTTAACAACCAGTTAATTTTGGGGAATAGTTGCTATCTGGTGGGATGCTATGACTGATCAAATGCAAAATGATATTGTATTGAACAAACCAGAGCCAATGAAGGCATTGTATCTAGTATTTATAAATGAATTTGTTCCACCCCAAGGGAACAAACAAGTGGAATTTGCAAAATGGCTTTCTAAAATGAAATTGTGCAATTTAGCACAGTTTGAAAATTTTGTAAAACAATATAGGCAGTTTGCTTATGAAAGTAGAATTCAATCCTCTGATGCTACCAAACTCCAATTTTTGCATGCACTCCCATACAACCTAGCTAATAGGATACTCTCCTAGATCGAACTACGAGGCCTTACTTTAACTTCCATGTCATTGACTGACATCATAGACTTTTCCAGACAACAGACTATGCAATTTGTCTCTCAAACTAAAGCCATGCAAAAACTTAGTAAGCATCAAGCTAGTCACCTTGCCATTGAATTCCCTGAAACTGCACACTTTGGCTGTCACCCTTGTGTCAATAAGCCTAAACACAGATTCAAAAAGAAAAGAGTTGCTTTCAAAAAGCAATATTTTCCTAATTGGCACACACCAGCCCCTAAGCATCAGTTTCTTTACAGGGGAAAATTTGCTCATCCTCAATCAAAATAGATTCTCTGCTATATCTGCAATCAGTCGGGCCACAAAGCCCCTGATTGTAAATGTAAAAATCCTACTGTCAAAGCAGTTTATTCCACTAATGCAGCAGCGTGGTGGAATGTTGTCGAAGAAAATGAAGATCTCTATGACCAAGATGAGATTTTTGAACCTATCATAGAAGAACTTAAGGATGAAGAAGAATATGAGGAACCTGTAGATGATACTGATGGACTAGATCTATTGGTTGATGATCTAGAACAAGAAACAACAACATGCAAATACCATGGATGTCATCAAATGAAGGAAGCATCTCCAGAGGTAGAGGACGAAATCCTCAAGAAATAAAGGAGGAAGATATCACAATAGAGGCAAACAACCTCAGCATTATACCAGACCTCCTACGGTAAGAAACCCTGAACCTTCTCCAGTAATATTTCCTCAAGGCTTTAAACCAAGTGACAAGTGGTTTAAAGATAAAATCAGCTACCTGTAACCAGAAGAAGCAGTTTGTCATACTTCAACTCCTAAATGGGATGATGTTCCATAAACAGAAGAAGTATTTGAGGCGGAACTTGAAGAAGAAGAAAAAGCCCTTGAATGGCAAGGGCCATAGTACATAATGAAAATAGAAGAAGAAATAGACTGAGTAGAACACAGACACCCAACAAGACAAAAGGAAATTCCAAATCTGGCAAAATGCAGATTAGCATGTTCAGCTACACCAGTCCCTACTGAGCCAAACCCAACCTACATTGCCCAGCTAATTAATGGCAGCTATACTCAGTTTATTTTTTTGGAAATGAATGGCAAGAAGATCGATGCACAAATAGATACAGGTGCTTCTTTGTCATTCTAAAAGTTTGCTATATTAGACAACTAGGAACAATAAGATGAGCTTCACAATTATAAATCTTTAGACATTTAAGGTAATGGTTTTACTTGTGATAAGTATGAACACCAAGAGCCCATTATACTTCAGAACACTTTAAGCCAAGTGACAAGTGGCTTAAAGATAAATTCAGCTTCCTATTACCAGAAGAAGCAGTCTGTCATACTTCAACTCCTAAATGGGATGATGATCCATAAACAGAAGTATTTGAGGCAAAACAACTTGAGGAAGAAGGAAAAGCCTTTGAATGGGAAGGGCCACAATACAGAATGAGAATAGGAGAAGAAATAGACTGGGTAGAACACAGACACCAAGCAAGACAAAAGGAAGTTCCAAATCCAGCAAAGTGCAGATTAGTATGTTCAGCAACACGAGTCCCTACGGAGCCAAAGGTAGCCTACATTGCCCAGCTACTTAATGGCAGGTATGCTCAAATTATTTCTTTGGAAATGAATGGCAAGAAGATTGATGCACAAGTAGATACAAGTGTTTCTTTGTCATTCTATAACTCTGCTATATTAGACAACTAGGAACGATTAGATGAGCATCACAGATATAAATCTTTAGACATTCAAAGTAATGGTTTTACTTGTGAAGTATAAACACCAAGAGCCCATTATACTTCATAATAGAAATTCCACTATGATTTCTTTATTCATGACCAATCCCTGTAGACTCTCTTAGCAGGAGCTTTCATTGATCAGTATTCACCTTATGGTAGTACCACTAAGAGTGTATTGTTCACTATTAATTGTGAAATAATTAGGGTACCTAGACTGGTATATGCCATAGAAAAATATCCAAGCCATACAGCTATGATACAAAGTCCTAACAATAATGTCCTCTCAAAAATAGAAGAATTAGGACAAAATCAGAAAGGAAATCTGTTCTAATGATCCTCAGAAGTTCTGGGATAAAAACTATGCCTGAAATGGAAATCAATCTGGTAGAAGGAAAATCAATGAAAATTGGGAAAAAGATCCCAATCCCAGCAAATGACTATGGAGATATGGAGAAAACCATAAAAGAACTATTAGACACGGGATTTATAGAGCCTAGTAGTTTGCCTTATTGTTGCTATGTTTTTATGGTCAATAAACATTCAGAGTATAAAAGAGTTAAAAAATGGATGGTCATAATTAATAAACCTCTAGATTGAATAACCCATTTTGGATAAATATGAACAATTCTGAATTTGCTGTGAAACCCTTATTATATTATTCAATTCAAATCTGGAATTTCACTCAATAATACTAATAAATAATAACACAAAGCAAACTGATAACCGGAAACCAAATTGAATCTTTATTGAATAATGGAAAAGTACAACACATAATAAAGTCATATACTAATTATTTCTGAATTTTTGATCAAACCTAACCTTAAATCAGTTTGAGACGCATAAAAAAATCCTTGAAACCTTAGGTGAAATAACTCAACATAGTACAGCAGCCCTGAAATGCTTCAAAGCTGCCTAGTCTGATAGAAAACGGCCACGGTATGGATGCCATACAGATCTACAATTTTTTCTTTTGTTTCTGAAGTGTGATGCCCCTACTAAATAGGGCTCTAAAAATAATCTTTCATGAAACTAGTAACAAAATTGTGATTCCATGGTGGAATCCTCAACTGAGTTTGAGGGTTTTCGTTCTCTTGTTGTAAATCTAAGGGTTTTCACCCTCTGATGAATTGCAAAAGTTGTAAGCTTTGCCTCTGGAAAAAAGGTTTGGTTTTGTTTTCAATAAAAATTCTTTTTTCACCCAACCCTTTTATTTTTCACTTTTCCATTCCAACCCTAAAAGAAATTGATATTTTTTTAAATTGAATATTTACATTTTTACAACTTATGAATATTAATTACTTTTTAGCCATGTATCCAATATTTATTTTTGGCCCCATTCAATAATAATAAATTGTCTTTTTTCAAAGTTATAACTTAAAGTACCTTTTGGACAAATTAATAAATTATTAATAGATTATTCCCCTTTATTAATTTCACCTTAGCCTACGGGAAATAAAAATAAGCTTTGATTCCTCGATTTAATTAATTCAAAAAAGGGGTCATTACATGAATGCAATTAATCTACCATACCCATATATAATACCAGATAAGCCATATGTGTTGCAAAGGGTTGCAAAATGTAAGTATTTTTCTCAATTTGACTATAAGTCTGGATTTTACTAGATTAGAGTAAAAGAAGCAGACAGACACAAAACTACATTCAGTTGTCCATTTGGTCTTTATCAATGGAAGGTTATGCCTTTTGGTCTTACAAATGCTCCAGCATATTTTCAAAGCCATATGGATAATATTTTTGTCAGAATGTCTAATTTCTTATGTGTCCATATAGATGATATCCGAATCTTTGGCCAAACTCTTGAAGAACATTTGCAACATCTCCAAAAATTCTTTGATAAAGTAGTAAAGTCAGGTATTGTGCTTTCTGATACAAATATCCAGTTGTGCCAGACATAACATAAGTTTTTGGGCATGAAAGTGGAAAATTCCAAACTCAAAGTACAAGGTCACATAAAGGATAAAACCCTCCAATTCCCTGATGAGTTAGACAAGAAATAATTACAAGCTTTTCTAGAAATATTGAATTATGTAAATAGGTCTCTTATTTAGATAATAGTGTAGATAGACATGTTTTGCAGGGATTGCTTAAAAAGAATAACAAATATGATTGGACTAATGTACATATTGATGCAGTCAGTAAAATAAAATCTAAGGTAGAAAGTCTTCCAAACCTTCATGTCCCACACTCAGAATTTCATTTTATATACAGATACTGAGATACAGCATGGGGAGATATTCTTTGTTGTGTTGGAAATAGTAAAGAATATGTTTGTGAATGTGCAACTGGTCTATTTTCTAGTAATGTCAAGAAATGGATTTACTTTGATAATGAAATCTATGCAGTAAAAATGTATCTTGAAAAATTTGCTCTTAGATTGATGCATCTTTAGCACTTCATCATAAGAGTTGAATGTACAAGATTTATTACCTTTAAAGAGATAAAGCATTGAAGGAAAGATGGAAGAGGTAAATATATAAGGTGGCAGAATTGTTTTAATCAATTTAATTACTCTGTTGAGCATATTGTAGGTAAAGACAATTTTATTGTTGACTAGCTTAGCAGAGATCCGACACTTTAATGAATGTACCACAAGGACAACCTCCTCAAAGTTTTGCCATGACAAGAATTAAATGTGTTAGATTTGAAAATTTATCAATTCTTGTTCGGCAAAAAAATTTCGGGTATGGTGTAATTGAAATGTATAAAAGAGTTTCAAGACATGTTTATATGGATTTGCGAGCATTAGGTGTGTACCATTTAGAAACTTTTGGTACCTATGGAAATTTAACCATTAAAAGGTTAAACAGTGAACTATTAGTGGGAATCTACTTTATAGCTAAACATGACCCCACACATTAGCGTCAAGCAACCGTATTGGGAACTACAATTCTTCTTTAACATGAGATGTCTTTTCAAACCTATGGTAATGGATGATCTTGTTGCTGAAGCAGAGCTTTACTTTAAGGACAATCATCAAATGAATGGGACCCAAGGTACAAATCATCATCATCATTTGACGATAGAGCACCAACACCGCCTATAGACTTTATTGACCTTTTGGCATCCTCGTCATCTTCATCAGGCTAGTGTGCATCCACTTTTGATAATGAAGCATCTATTTTTAAATAATGGGATAACTTTTGAGCTATAAAGAGAAAAGGTTATGGACACTGTCCACAGAGATTTGGATAAGACCTCACCTTACTCTCTCTATATATAGCAGTTTAGGAAGTAGTAATAGGCATGCCGCATGGTCAGATAGATGGTCTTAAGTCTATAGTTTGAAAGTCTTGTGGTTAGTCTTCGTAAACATATGCTCTTCTCTTGCGCCCTAAGCAAACTGAAGAACCAAATATATACCAATAGTCTGTAATCTTAAATCTTTTTGTAATTTGTTTTCAATATAATATTAGAAGCCATAACCATTGGCCAGCAGCCTCCGTTGTTGTTTGTGCATCACGACCAAGGTCCTAAGAAGTCGTTCGACATCAATATTGGCACACAGCTTGCATTAGCAAGATAGTAATCAACAGGCAGTACTGTAGCAGCATCCAGCTACAGTATAAAGCAATTGAGTCAAACCTTTGAGAATTTGCACAGCTACATGTCTTGTATTACAAATAATAAAACTGTAATCTGCATAGGAATTGCCTAATGGTTCCACGCTGATTGCACAAATTATGTTCTGATTTCCAAACATAGAACTATAGGGGAACTGCAAAGTAACTGGTCACACAGTGCTGGTAGATTTTTCATTTTACACATCTCAGAGACAATATAAGGAATCTCCAAACCTTTAATTTTCAAATTACTGTGTTTTCTATATGGTCTTGGGTGATCCTAGGAGAAACATTATCTATGAGCCCTCATGTACTTAATAGACAGTTCCTTGAACTCGTATACATGGTGTGCTATTTGGTACAGGGGAGTAGCTTGCTTCTTCCTTGGATTGTCCAGCTGGGCCCCCTTAGCCCTGGACTCTCCCACATGGACCTTATCAGATAATACATTGGCCCAATTGTGATGGTGGATGATGACGTCATTGGTTCTTTGGCCCAAGCCTTGCTACAAACATGTGACATCACCACCTTCCAGCCTTGGTTTCCAGCATTGTTCTTCTTCATCTAATTGTTTCATTTCATTGGAGAGTCTTTCCCTCACGAATTTTGTACCTGTAAACAGATCGTATAGTTTGGAGTTTAACCAATTCAGGTTTACCCCCTGTAATCATATTTCTTTGTATTTGGTTACCCTTTCAAAACCTAGGATTCTTTTCACCCTAGCACTTTCATGTAAGAACTGGATGTACTTTCAAGTCCCATTGACCAGCTTTGGTCACTTGTGGGCATTAATATAATTGCAATTCTTTCATTCTTTCTAGAGGATATTTACAGACAGGAATTGAAACAGATCATTCGAGAGGATTTTTATAGACAATTTATCCGTACTACTTGGGTAAACCTTCATGGGTGGTTACGCCCAAAGATGGCATTTTATGCAAAGCACTTTTTAGAGCCGAAAGATGAGCTTATTGTCCGCCCAAAATATACACTCCGCCACTGGATGCACACTCTTCGCATCCCATTAGGGCAATTCAAAGTGGGCTCTCATAGGCTTAGGATTGAGACAGACCACCTGATAGATGGGGTAGACAGGTTTTGTTAGTTATGCAGCGTTCTGGAGTTTGAGACCAAGGAACACCTCATCTTCCATTGTCCTATATACTACGAGATCAGGGGGAGGTTTCACTGCCTTTTCAGGAGGACCCAGACTCTTTCTGATTTCTTCAGCTATGAGGACCAGAGATGTTTAGCTTTATATATGCAGGAAGCCCTTAGGCTTCATGATCATTCTATTCAAGGCCCTACTAGACCAAACTCTACCCAACAGATCACTTCCTTTTTCACGGTGCTACCTTCGAGGAGAGATACTAAGCATCAAATTGACACTAGTACAGCCTTACATTCCAGATTAGTGCAGTCTAGAGAGACCATCCACAGCTCCCCGAGATTTCACCATCCAGGAGACAGAATAGATCCACCAGATCTTCGCAAAGGACTTTTTCCTCTAAGCAGCAGCACAGAGGGCAGACTAGACATCTCACCTCCTCTTCCTCAAGTCATCTTTCTATCAAGAGCTTCTCATCGGCAAGAGTTGGACCCCCTCCTGGTTCTTCCTTCTCATTGTTCATCCCCACTTCCCTGTTGCTTAGGGGTTTTCGTCGGTTGCTCATTTTTGTTTCTCTTTGGCTCTGAGTGTTCTCTCTTTGCCCTGCTTCATATTGGTTTCTTTCCACTGTGTTCCTTTCGTTTTTGGAAACCTTTGGGGTTTCCCACTTGTTCCTGACACTTTTTTAATATGCTGTCCCTTTGACCTACTTTTGTGGTCACCTATTGGACATTAATATTTTTAACTTATCTTATCTATGGTCAGTACTTTCAATAATTAGAGCATTAAGATATTGCAATGCATGTATTGAGTTGGTAGCGACAAGCATTTGGTATTCCCGATACACATCACGTGCACACCATACAACACAAAAAAATCGAGTAGACAGACATTGCACATTCATTCACATAAGCAAAGAATCTCAATTGAGTTGATTTGCAACTACAAGATGTTATATGAACACTGTACCTTGACCAGTCGCTTGGCTGCATCATCGACATTCCCACATAAAAACGTCTTTGAGGTATCTCCATGGTACCCCTATAAGAAAATCCGAGATCACTATATTATAAGTAATGGATTATGAATTTCCAGTTATAAGGGAAGTTCGAAGAAAGATAGGAAATGGAGGGCACAGTTTCACAGTTTCGAAGGGAATCCATGAACCTAGTTCTCGTAGAAGGTGAAAGGTGAAGCATACCACAGAGAAAACCACATCATAGCTTCTATAAATTGTAATTTCAAGGTAATTAATCCATTGAAAGGGCTAATATGAATCAGTAACATTGCAATGAAAGTGAGAAATGCATGAAACAGAACATTCTATATTTCCTATCTTTTATTTGCCAAAGGTCACAATAGCCTGTTTAAAAAGTCAGCAGAAAATAAGCCAAGTTGATAAAGTGTGATGATAATCACTTACATTCAGATAAACAGTCACATCAATGTTTATGATATCACCATCCTGCAGAAAAAAATAATTTGTTAGACATCCGAACCTGTCTATTCCCTTTGCTCAGCTTCTCCAGTTCTAACAATGATACTAGTGAGAAACAAGATAAGTTAGGCATAAAACAAACCTGCAATGGGCGAGAATCCGGTATCCCATGACAAAGACACTCATTAACTGATGTGCATACACTTTTTGGAAACCCACCATAACCAAGTGGTGAAGGATATGCCCCAGCTTCAATGATCATCTTGTGCACAGCTTTGTCAATTTCATCTGTCGTCACTGATGGCTGAAGGAAGTGAACTGTCATTTTGCAGAAAAGAAAACAAGCAGAGCTGCTATTTTATTGAAAACAGAAAAAATCTTAGGAAGAAAAAAAATTACAAGAGTTTTCATCCAATGTAATGTAGTGGCTACAACCATCTTTGTAAGAATTAAAATATCAACCCAAATTAAAGGGATCAACATTAAACACTGCTCATCAGAAAATAGAAATATATGATCAGTCTGCAAAATTGAAACAAATATCGTCTAAATGATGCCAATTTTTTTTATTTCTTGTCTAGAACTTAAAAATTGAAATAAAGACTCTGCAAGAAGAATTACTCAGTAAAGGTCAGCAGACTCATGGAAAATAAGCACCACGTACAAGAAATGTGTAACAACGAAAATGATTTGAAGAGCCAAAATCATACAAGTGCAGATGCTTTTTATGTCAATAGTATGAAAGTAGACCTGCTGAAACATTACTAAGAGATTTGTTTTGAAAATAAATACTCCTAATTATAATCTTTCAGGACATGCAATCCTTTTCTCAAACCTCCAAAAATAATGTGTGCACAGCCATGCATAATAATTGCATCTTAGCAACATTGTAATGAAAATGCATTGCATTAAACGATTATAATTACAAAAGCAGGGTAGTTGCTTGCCCTCAACACTGACCTAATAACGGCATCACAGTTTAAGCAGTTTAAGTGACATTATTTAGTTTCAGTTATTTATTTGACATATAGAGCATATGTTTCGCTGGTCCTGAATTTTCCACAGTTTAAGCAGTTTAAGTGACATTATTTAGTTTCAGTTATTTATTTGACATATAGAGCATATGTTTCGCTGGTCCTGAATTTTCCATAATTGTTTGAAACAACAACTGAAAGAGATCTTAAAATCTACCTATGGATTGATTATACCTGCAGAAAACATCTACGGGCATTTTCCTGGAATGAAAAGTAAAATATCTATGGACTGTATCAAAGACAGTTGAAAGAAAAGAAAAGGGGCTGGTTTAAGAACTGGATTTAATCCATGGAGAACTTGACATCAAATTTTCAACTATTAGAGGGAGTATATATTTCAAAAAAAAGAAAGGAAGCAGAGATGAGATAAAATTTACTCAACTTTCAAATGGCATTATAATTTTTCAAAGTCCAGGAATATATTTTAGGCATTCTCGACACCTGGAATTATTGATCCTACCAGTCGAATTCCAAATAGGGTATATTTGGCTTCTTTCATTATTTTCTATACATGCATATACCATACAAAAAGTCAAAACTAACTGCCAAGGATTATACATACTAATCAGTGGATCAATTGGTTTTAATTTTCTAGTCATTGACAACATTGGTAACATAAAAGTATAAATGAACACATTAACTATCATGTAACGTAAGTTTGTTGATCTCTTGATTTTCTCATACACAACAAACAGAGATGCTCATAAATATATAAGATGATGAATACAATATGTTAAGTTGTCAGGTAAACAGACAACAAAGGAGTACGTGTCAAGGGACACAAACATACAAATAGACAATTAATAAAATATTTAGGTTCATAACAATTCCCCACTGTAGTAGATGGTTTGCCCTCAGAGCATATGGAAAGAAGAATGCATTGGCATTTAAATTTGATTTTCCCAAGATGCGTCATCTCTTATTGCATTCTTCAGTTTTTGCAATTGCTTAATTAGCATAACATTTGGCTGTAAATGATAGTGCCCTTTCTCTGGACATTTTCTCTGTTCTATTAAATGTTACCAGCTTAATTTGTGGGAGGTCTCAATCCCTTCAAGTGTGTGCCGTCAACATTCCCAATTAAAATTGATGAAATGAATTTGTAGATTCAATGAAAATGCATTCAATTTTTGAAAATTATCGACTCCCAGTACTATATCAACTCTTGCCAGAGCTAAGGCATAGAAAGTCTTCTGGCATGCATATTCTTGCATAGTCAATTTATCCTCATTACATTTCCTTTGGCAAGTTTTGGCTGCACTGTCATCAACTATAGCATCAAAGTCCTTCCCAGGATAAAAAATAAACTAAGTGTTCCAGCTGACGGCGTGTCAATAAAATTATGGGTGCCTACAGAGTCAATAAGGACCATACATTTTTTCTTCTTAATATACCCTTGAATTTTCAGGATTTGGAGATGAACAATTCCTGTTACAGCTGTTAACAATACTCTTGGTTGAACCTCTTGCTGAGCTGACTGATCGCTATCATGCTCTGAACTATCTGAACCCTTGGTATCTTCACTTTTTGTATCATTATTACTTCCCTCAATGGAATTCATCTTCATGAAAATATACATTCTTATGATTTTCTTTTGGTTGAGTTTCTTGTTTGTCTTTCCTGTTGTCATATCTACCAAAATTATTTCACTGAACTTGTAGTGCTCTTTACGATCAGTGTTGTACTTAGGAATATCAATTTTGACATTTGTTTTGTGAGCATAAGGACTGCAATACTCGATTACTCTATATTTGTTTGCATATTTTTAACTCCATGCTCATTAAACTTCAAATTAGAGCACATGTTTTGAGTTTCATCTAGCTTTAAAGTTCGTTCTGAGTGATCTTAAAAGAAGATTTTTTATTCCAATTGGCTAAATGTGAAGACTTTCATCGAACTTGTTAATAATATCTTCAAATCTTTTCCTGGCATTGTTCATAACATTGTTGATTTGAATATTAATTAAAACCTCAAGATAAGTGTGATTGTTTGATATAGATAATCTCACCATCCATTTGATCCCTGTACTACACAAATTCACTGGAAAAATCATTGATGCATTGTTGGGGCCAAGTGTTGGCTCCCAAATCAGCACGACAGAATTTAGTGGGCAAATAAGAGACAATAGAGGATGGGTCGTTGTAGCAGTAAGGCCTATTGACTCTCCTCACTAAAGTTGTCTGAGCCCCAAGGGCAACAAATAAGAGAGGCGACCTACTCTCTACTCTTTTGGCTCTACTAGACCAAGGGGAGAGATCCTACAGCAATCTATAATGCACAATAAGCTTCAGAGGACATGGATCTAGAGGGTAAACTTGGCCACTATAATTATCTTGTCAAATTGGCTATCACTAGCAAAATAACCACAGGCTACTCGGACTCTAGACTAAGATTGTAGCAGATGCGTATGAACAGAGGCATTTATAACTTGCAGGCTCATTGTTCACAAATTTACATGCACAAATAAAGCTGAATTAACAATCATAAACCAGAGTGCATGATAACAATGGAGATTTCTAAAGATATGCCAAACAAGGGAATGGAGACCTCAAAGGACAAACATTTACAACAACAGAGGCCTCTATATAATTTGCATTGTAAAGGAATGGAGGCCTCACAAAACAAAGTGCTGAAAGGGATTATAAAAATGTCTGATCAGATTAGCCTCTCTAAAAATGCCTTATCCATTGGGGAAACATAAATGAAATGCAAAACTACAGCAGTATACAACATATTTTAGTTTGTGCAAAGCCTACACATCCTTACACAAGTGCTCACAATGGCAGGAAGCAAATGTGACATACCCCAAATATGTCACCCCCAAATTACTCCCAGATATGCTAAGAATTGTTCACACAATACACTTAAGTGACCTCAGAAAGAGATGAACTCCACAGCGACAAATCAACTGAAGGATTTTATAACCTTATTCTAACAAGCTTACACAACAGGCCAGAACTTGGTGACCAGCAACTAATCTATTGAAAATTCACCATTATCAAGGAATTCTTTGCAATTCCAAATCTACAAACCATAATGGAGGAACAATTACACACTACTGCAATATTGACAAAACATAAATGAAATATACAATAAGGAGCTCAAGTTATGCTAGCCTACAGCCAAAAAGATTGGTAGCCAGAAGACAATAACCAACAAGATGATTGATCACCAGAAGCCAATAACCGACAAGATGACTAACTGCCAAAAGACCAATATGAAGGAAATCTTCATCAATTTATAGATTTTCTCTTCCTTCTCAAAAACATTCCAGAGGAATTCACATCAAGGGCCAAGGAGCGAACAAGTGTCTGCATCAAAATGTATCTCTTTCCCCACCAATCATGGCTCCTTATAAGTCATGCACAAATTACTCAAGTAGCTCCGTGGGACATCAATTGACAAGTGGCAATGGATCTTAAGCTCACTCAAAGAGCAAACAATTTGTGATCACATCGAACATGGAGAAAACACAAAATTTGCTCGAGAACAAGTTCACAATGCAAATTTTAGTCTAAAAGAAACAAAGATCACCACCCCATGACGTGCTATAGCGTGAAATTAGGAGAGGCCTTCGTGGCACTTGGCATGAGATCATGCTTTTACTTTTCAAGGAACTAATCACCAAAGGCATACGGGATCTCAAGAATTACTCAAAGGTTCACAATGGGGCATTTCGTGACATTTGGCAGCCTCTACAACTCATCATGTAATGAACTCGCCATTGGAAGCAATAGAGGTGCGAACTTCAAACATGAACAGATTTATGAATATTCATTCATTGCCGCCAGATTTGAGATCACTATGTAGCTCTCGTCGAGACCTTTCCAACGAGAGAGTTGTATATCTCAAGATATGAGTGAAAAACCAATCCCTTGTAATTTTGCCTTCAAGTGTTCACTATGACAAAATGAAAGGCATTTAACGTGGAGACAACTATCAAATTTGGTCCCTATGAACTAAAAGTCTCAACCGTTAATGTGCTGCTACCCCGTAGCCCTCCACCCACGGAATCCACAAACCTAATTTATTTTTTATTTTATCGTACTCAATAGCATTGAGACACGAGGCCGCTCCTGATAAGTCACGGAGTGGCTCGGCTTCCAAAAATCCCTTCGTTCACTACATGCGGACTCGTGGAATAATTAATTCTATTGTGTAATCACTCGAAGTCTGCAACCCTTTTCCTTTGCATTTGTTGTGGCCACGTGGAGTCCACTTGCGAATTGAGTTATTGTCGGTCTCTGTGTCCTCTTTGAATCTATTGCTGACTCATGACATGATTTGGTGACCTCTTTTGTATCAATTGTTATTTCCAAGTGTTGCACCCTGCTGAGTTGTCTTTATTGAATTGTGACCTCTCGTTGTCCATTCACATTATCACAACCATCCAAGGAGAGACACATGGCAGCCTATTATTGCTCCTGGGCCACGGAGTCACACAGTCACAGAGTCCCTATTCACTTTATTATTCATTGTGAGCCTTTAATGTGGACACGTTAAATTATTAATTCACATTTCACCACCGTTGAGATCCGTTGGCCTTTCACTTGTTTGCCATTGCTATTTGGGGACGATGTGTTTAGTAGTGACCCTCGCTGTCATGTGGCAGCATTAAGCAGTCCACATGGAAATTTGTGATTGGGCCACAATTGGGACACATGGGGGCCTTTGATTGGCCACGGGCCCCAAAGTCCTCCTTTCGTGTTGCACTTGCGACCTACACCTTGTCAACTCCAAGTGGTCCACATAACAAGGCCTCATTGGCCACGGACCACAAACTCATGGGATTCATTTTAACTTTGGTAATCCACTGCACAGACCCGTTAATCTTTTAATTTCACTTTGCTTGCCATTTGGAATCCACGATAAAAATTTCTCCAAGTCTCGAACCTTTCTCATGCCTGGCCTCAAACAAAAGACCTCTTGATTATGAGAGCCTCCCGGGGGGCAACTATGTTGCAACCAATCACTAAACCCAACTCGAGCCACTTGTGATATATTGGGGACTCAGAAAATCCTTTAAAGCATTGTGAGCAATGGGCTAAAGTGTTAGGGTGGCCGCATGATGTTATTATGTTTTATGAATATCAAAGCAGCCACGGGGTGAACCTTTAATATAACCAAGTGAACTTAGGCTAAGTTATATGGCCGCAAATAATTTGTGTTTTGCAAGGGTTATTAAAGCCAATTGATTAAGCCAAGACCTAGCTGGAGTATACTATGAATGGGACCTGCAATGCGGATTTGAACCAAAAAGGGAGCTTTGGCAGGGGGAAGAGATGAACCACGAGGCAGGGGCATAAGAAAGCCTATCTAGGAGACCACAGTTATGTGATAAAATCACAAGGAACCCTGTATGACTGGCTAAAACAATTAGCAATATTTGATTTTTCCTCATTAAAGGTCCCAAAATCTTAGGGGACATTTTGGGCTCCAATATTAGCTCCGGCTGTAGGACAGGTACCCAGCAATCCAGAAATCTTTTGGTAGAAGCAAATCTATGCCTTATCCTCAACTGAATCAATGTCCAAATTTCCCTGAATCCTTTACTGAAAATTGGCCAAAGTGAACTGAGGCCAGAGCTAGCCGCATGCAACTGTGATACAGGATCACTTATTCCAAAAACACCAAAACGAGCAAAAAAAGTAACAAAGAAAAGCGGTAAGTATATACAATACATGCAGGCAGATGCCACTTCCCCTATGCCTGCTCAATAAAACCATTAACAAGTATAGAGAAATAGCTGCCCTGTCTTATCAGGTTCTGCTATTCAAACAATTTGGACACTCCTGCAAGTTGCTATGTAAGATGCATTGTGAAAAATAATAAGAACTTATACATCTTAACTTGCCTGTCAGCTGAAAAACAGGATTTTCCCTGTGGACTTTCCCATCTTTCATCAAAACCAGTCCTGTGCTCCTGCTGAAAGTAAAAATCAGATTGATCTCCAGTGAACTGCTGTTTGTAATGACTATATGCATGCTCTTGTGAACCAAGAGACTGAACATGCTCAATACCAGGTTTATTATAAACTGTGGACTCCAAAGGAATCAAATATCTAATAGGGCAGCCCCTTTTACAATCAAAACTCAAAGAATTCATACCAAGAGTGGACACCTCTAAAGATATTGCAGACTTTGTTTCAGCTTGTTGATCACTTTTGACTGCTTGAAATTGAGGCTTCCTCGCTGTGAAAATATGCTTTGTAATCCTCATCAATAAAGAGAGAAAAGTCATGTTCAAAAATATGGAAATCATCTTAAGCATCGTCAAAGTGATCAGAATCATCAAGAATTAACAGAAAGATTTTGAGTTGAGAATAAATCCTCAACATGCTGTGTCTCCACATCTTTCCTTTCACCAAAAACTTCACTGAAATCAAACGTGAAAACCTCATTAGTCTGAGCCATATTATCTGGATCTTCATTGAGATCGAACATGAAAGCCTCAAATGTCTCTTGATCACCATCAACACAAAGGAATTCATCAATGAAGTCATCAACAAATTGTTGTCTCATTATTTCACCATCAATAACATATTCTGGGACAACAAACATCTCATCCAAAACACTTTCAGTCGGGTCAGAATTTGGAAGCATTTCATTCCCGGGCGCAAAGAAAACATCATCACTATTAAATTCCAATAGAAGAACATAATTAGTATCATGACCATCCTCATTAAACTCAGCCGCAACATCAGAATATGAGAATGTAACATAATCCATGTCACATAAAGCAAACTCCTCGGTACAATCATGCTCATAAACATTTGCAACAGAAGATTCATAAACTTTGCTGATTAGTGCATCCGCAAGACTAACATCACCACTTTCATCTATCTCTTGTTCAATTTCTCTAAGCTCATCAACCGCTATAAGTTCTAATTCATAAACTTGAGTTTGGAGATTCAAAACCAAAACTCTCTTCATATTCATTCACAGTAGCATCAGATCCTTGATTGTACATTCAAAAGTCACGACAACCACAATCATAACTCAGGGCCAAACTACAAGCATGGGATAGAGTCAGCAAGCTTTTGCCTCTTAAATAGCAATTCAAACTGCTAGACAATACAACATAACAGCCATTGCCTCATTTGGTCTCAAGTGCTCAAGAAATCTCTTCCAATCTTTCCTAAACCTGAGAATAAAATATTGAATACTCTCATCGTGCTCCTTTTTAATATTATGAAAATAGTGCAAAACAAGAGCATGATTTTTTTTATCACCATCCCTCTTAATGAAGAGATATTTGAACTTGTCCTATGAGTCTATAATTTGATCAGGGAATATTTGTAACCAATCCCGGGCATCCTCCTCCAAGCTTTGAAAGAACAGCCTAATCACAACATATTCATTTTCTCAGAGTCATCAACCAAATTAGCAAAGACTTCTAGTGGCCCTCTCCCTTATCTGCACTAATGCAATCAAACTTGTGCAACATTTTCCTAATTATTTTGGGGAAACAAGCAAGAAAGTTCTAAAAGCAGGCTATATTCACTCACTGATATCTTTGATCAATAAATGAAAGATGAGAAATAGACATAGTTTAAATACGAGAGGAAGCCACTAAACCATTACAATACTGATCTAAAGAATCTGAACTCATGAACCCGATAAATTGGTTCATAACCTTTACTGAATTCATACTTCCACTATAGCAACCAACATCCATTGCAATAGAATTCACTTCTAAAGGAACGCAAATGTTACCTGAACCTGCAGCAGAATGCAGTGACCGCTAGTTTGATGGATCTCAGGCCACAAAGGAACAATACGCTGCAATTGCCTGAAATCCACTTGAAGCTTAGCAAGTACACAAGCTGATCTGATTCTCAACCTCAACGGAGTCACCAATACCACACAGGTACACTCAGATTGGATAGGCAGGCTTGAGATCTAAACTAGTAATTGTAGTCCAAGAGAATAGAGAAGAAACTTTCCCAGCAGAGGCGCTAATATGTTGGCAGAGTTGTCAAGCTAAACATGAAAATTAACCCATCACTGGAACAATATGCCAACTGTGACTGAGCAGAAGCTTAATGCAAAGACCAGAGATCCTTAAAGTGCAACAACTACTTGAAATCCTAGGCAACATATCAAATAGCAAGTAGTATAGCAAATGACCAAGTTAACTGAATATTCCCCGACAACAGCGCAAGTTTATTGGCTCCAAATCCACACCCCAGGATTTAGTGGGCAAATAAAGACAATAAAGGATGGGTCGTTGTAGCAGTAAGGCCTATTGACTCTTCTCACTAAAACTTAAGGACAATAAACATGAGAGGTGACCTACTCTCTATTATTTTGGCTCTGCTAGACAAAGGGGAGAGACCTTACAACAATCTATAACTCACGATAAGCTTTAGAGGACACAGATCTAGAGGGTAAACTTGGCCACTATGATTATCTTGCCAAATTGGCTATCACTAGCAAAATAACCACAAGCTACTCAGACTCTAGACTAAGATTGCAGCAGATGAGTATGAACAGAGACATTTATAACTTGCAGGCTCACTATTCACATATGTACATGCACACCTAAAGCTGAATTGACAATTATAAACGAGAGTGCATGATAACAACAGAGATCTCCAAAGATCTGTACAAAAAGGGAACAAAGATCTCAAAGAACAAACACTTAAAACAACAGAGGCCTCTATAGAATTTGCATTGTAAAGGAATGGAGGCCTCACAAAACAAAGTGTTGAAAGGGATTATAAAAATGTCTAATCAGATTAGCCTCTCTAAACATGCCTTATCCATTCGGCCAAAATAATGAAATGAAGAAATACAACAAATTGCAACAGATTCTAGTTTGTGCAAAGCCTACATGTCCTTCCAAAAGCGCTCACAATGGGAGGAAGCAAACGTGACATACCCTGAATGTTTCACCCCCAAATTAACCCCAGATACACTAAGAATTGTTCACAAAATAAACTTAAGTGACATCAAAAATGACAAATCAGCTGAAAGATTTTATAACCTTATTCTAATTTGACAGCACGCCAGAACTCAATGACCAACAATTAATCTATTGAAAACTCGCCATTATCAAGGATTTCTCTGCAATTCCAGAATCTACAAACCATCATGGAGGAACAACTACACACTACTTCATTATTGACAAAACATAAATGAAATACACAATGTGGAGCTCAGGCTATAATAGACTACAACCAATAAGATCAATGGCCAGTAGACAATAGCCAACAAGGTGACTGATCGCCCACAAGACGATAACTAGCAAGATGACAAACTACCAAAAGAATAGGATGAAGACAATTTTCATCAATTTATAGAATTTCTCTTGCTTCTCAAGAACATTCCAAAGGAATTCACATCAAGGGTCAAGATGTGTAAAGGTGTTTGCATCATAATGTATCTCTTTCCCCACCAATTATGGCTTCTTATTAGTCATGCACAAATTACTCGAGTAGCTCCATGGGGCATTGATTGACAAGTGGCAATGGATCTTAAGCTCGCTCAAAAAGCAAACAATTTGTGATCACACCTAACATGGTGAAAACATAAAATTTGCTTGAGAACAAGCTATTCACAATGCAAATTTTAGTCTCAAAGAAACACAAAAATCACCACCCCCTGGCATGTGTTGTAGCCTTAAATCAGGGGGGGGCATCACAGTGACACTTGGCATGAGATCAAGCTTTTACTTTTCAAGGAACCAATCACCAAAGGTGTAGGGGGTCTCAAGGATTACTCAAAGTTTCACAGTGGGGCATTTCATGACATGTAGCAGCCTCTGCAGCTCATCATGTATTGAAATCGCCATTGAAAGCAATAGAGCTGCAAACTTCAAACATGAACAAGTTTCTATATATTCATTAATTGCCACCAAACTTGAGATCCTTGTAGTTCTTGTCGAGACCCCAACCATGCTTGAAAAGCTGTATATCTCAAGATATGAGTGAAAAACCAGTCCCCTATAATTTTGCCTTCATGTGTTCACTATGACAAAATGATGGGCATTTGACGTGAAGACAGCGATCAAATTTGGTCCCTACAAACTGAAAGTCTCAACCGTTCACATGGCACCATCCTGTACAGACCTCTTTTTTTTTTTTACCATGCTCAATAGCATTGAGACGTGTGGTCGCTCCTGATAAGCCATGCAGTCACAGAGTGGTTCAGCTTCAAAAAATCCCTTTGTTCACTACACGCAAACTCATGGAATTGTTAATTCTAGTGTGTATTCACTTGGCGTCCACAACCCTTTTCCTTTGCATTTTTCGTGGCCATGTGGAACCACTTGCGAATTGAGTTATTGTTAGACTCCATGTCCTCTTTTAATCTATTGCAGCAACGTTGCAACTTCTGGTGACCTCTCTTGCATCAGCTATTGTCACCAAGTTGTGGACCCTGCTGAGTTGTCTTTACTAAATTGCGACCTCTCGTTGTTGATTCACATTATCACAACCATCCAGGGAGAGACGTTGCAGTATATTATTGCTCCCAGGTCACGTAGTCACGCAATCCCTATTCACTATGAACCTTTAACGCGGATACATTAAATTATTAATTCACATTTCACCACCTTTGAGATCTGACGACCTTTCACTTGCCATTTGTCATTGCCACATGGGATCGTTGTGCTAAGTTGTGATTCTTCATTGTCCTGTGGAAACATTAAGTGGTCCACATGGCAAACTATGACTAGGCCACAATTGGGACACGTGGAGGCCTTTGATTGACCATGGACCACGGACTCCACAGAGGCATGCTTTCGCTTTGCTCCTACAACCTAGGCCTTGTCAGCTCCGAGCGGTCCACCTAGCAAGGCCTCATTGGCCACGGACCACAAACTCGCAAGATTCACTTTAGCATTGGTGATCCACCGTGTGGACCCATTCATCTTTTCATTTCACTTTACTTGCCATTTGGGACTCTCTAAGTCTAGAACCTTTCTTATGCCCAGCCTCAAACCAAAGAACTCTTAATTATGAGCCTCCCGATGACCAATTGTGTTGCGACCAATTGCTAAACCCAACTCAAACCACTTGTGACATATTGGGGACTCAAAAAATCCTGTAAAGTATTGTGAGCAATGGACTAGTCTGACCACATGATGTTATTAATTTTTATGAATATCAAAGCAGCCATGAGGTGAGCCTTTAATATGGCCGCGAATAATTAGTGTTTTGCAAGGGTTAATGTGATCAATTGATTAAGCCAAGACCTAGGTGGATTATAGTGTGAATAGGACCTGGGTTGCGAATTTGACCCAAAAAGGGAGCTTTGTAGGGAAAGAGATGAACCTTGAGGCAGAGACATAAGAAACCCTATCTAGGAGACTACAGTTATGTGATAAAATCACAAGGAACCCTGTATGACCAGCCAAAACACTTAGCAATATTTGAGTTTTCCTCATTAAGGACCCCAAAATGTCAAAGGACATTTTGGGCTCCAACACAGAGCATTGATGAGCTTCCCTCTATCTCTATTTATTTCTTCTGTAATTTTTAACAAACACCCTATTTTTTATAATTTTTTCCAAATATTTTTTTCTTAATTATAATATTTTTTTTCTTAATTATTATATTTTTTTTTTAATCCTTCACTCCTCTTTTCTTTTCTAAATAGCTTGTTTTTAAAACATCTTTCTTTTAAGTTGTTTTTTCTTAACATTTAATGACCTTTTTGGTTGTCCTCGTAAGAACTCAATTATGTTTTCTTAACTTTCTTTTTATTTATGATTATTTTGTTTTTCATTTTAAACAATTTTTCATAGCAAAAATTCTAAGGTTTATAAGATTTCCATCTAGGCGTGTTCTCTCAGCATTAGTAATCTGATCTTTGGACGAACAGATAATACAGGGGAAGGTTTAGACAATTATTTTATATTGTTACTGGTTTCTTTGCAGCAGCAGAATAGCATCGTTTAGGATTGTTTTTTTTTTTTTTTTCCTGCGGAATGAATCAAGTTTATTCCCAAAACTTGAAATGAAGCCATTCACACAACAGAAACGTCCCAAGGGTTTCAAAAACTTGCTCTGATTACCACTTGATATACCACAAACAGAGATGCCAAGAAATACATTGAATATATGTTATATTAATAAGTATGAAATGTTAAGATAAGATGATGAATTCAATATGTTAGGGCATCAGATATATAGACGCCAAAGGGGTATATGTCAAGGAACACAACCATACAAATAGGTAATAAATATTAAAATCAAGTACATAATATTTTCTGTTTTTCTGAGTCTACTACAGGGAACCACCAAAAGATAAAAAACGGTTAGATTCCTGTTTATGAAAATCTCCTTTCCTACTGGCTAGAAAGTGGGGGTTATTTTTAACATACCATGAACGTAAACAATTTCAACCATAAATTAGCATAGAAGTCCAAAACCTTATCAGTATCTTAATGATAACTTCCAACCAGTAAATGAGAACTATGATTAAGAGGCCTGTTGTGCATGATTTCAAAATTGCAGGACTTATTTTAAGGCATTATTTATTCATTGCAAATCTAGAAACCAAGAACATCAACAGACTATAGAAAACTGATGCAACAATGTAAGAATGAACGCATACCCTGACCAATGTCCCAGCATACTCTAAAACCTGTGCTGCAAGCCGGCATGATGCTTTCATGCATTCTATTCCTTCAGCATCATGTATCTGTGGCTCCTGTCCAAGTCCAGGTATAGATTTGGAGTTTACATATGGTGGCTTTAAGATATGATCAGGTACATGTAAACGAGGTTGCACTTTTCCAGGCTTTAAAGGGAGACGTTTCTCTGTCTTGCCTGTATTCTCTACGTTCTTCTTCTCTCTAGCTCTGCACAGAGATCAATATATTTAGTAGGCTGAGTCCCCCGTGATGCTACATTGCCTTCCACTTTCGAGTGCTCGTCACCATGCAGAATACTTAAATGAGTTTCGAAAAAACCTTGAATAATAACAGCTATTTATAAGACTACACATGCCAATAATAACATGTGTATTGTATTCAACAAAAAATTGTTAAAACTTCCACAAGCAATGGTCAAATGACCGTGTTCCAATAATAACCAGTACACAGAACTGTTTTTATCATTTCATCCTTGTGTAAATGTTGTCTTTCTCCATTAATCTTTCATAATATTGTCCAAATTCTTAGACATAATGTTGTTCTTTCTTAAAGACACAATCATTTCAATGCTGTGTTCCACGTAGTTGTAGGCAGATGCTCTTAAATAAAGATGTGATTAGTTTCTGACATAGTTCAAAAACTAGGCAATAACTAACGTGACTTGCAAGTTTGTGGGCCAGACGAGTAACTCACCAGGACTTGCATGCCGAGTCCCTAGCAAGTACTCACTGATTACTCGCAAGTCTATACAAAAAACTCGCCCATGGTGCTAAAAGATAGAAGATGGTGTTAAAAAGTGAAGTTTGTTTCTTTTTGGTCATTTTCAGCTCTGTTCAGCCCTGCTAACACACTGTCAACAATTTTTAAGCTGCCTTGAAGTGATCATCATCAGATTTAAAGGATTTTTCAACAGTTGGAATTTGATTCGAAGGGTATCTCCCAGGCATTTTTTAAGTTTTATGTTTTTGAAGTTTTTTCATCTCAGTTCTATTCTGGGATATTTTCTGCTGCTTGTTTATTTTCTTTCTCTAGATTTACAGCACGAGAATGTCATCCACTATGGACCAAGGCACTGTGCATAGCAGCATCGACCCCACTTGAAAGCATGGCACAGCGGGTTTGATTCCAAGCAAAGTGATATGCAATTATTGTGGATTTGAGATGAGAGGAGGTATCAATTGCCTCGAATACCACCTTGCATGAATCCTTGACCGAGATGTGGACTTGCATGGCCAAGTGGGGGACGAAGTGACTCGAAAGATGAATTCCTTCTTTCCATTTATAAGGAGATAAAGAAAGGAAGGAAGAGGACAAGAGAACAGTTGCAGCTGTCATGAATTCCCCCCAAATCGAATATGGTATAGTCTCTTTGGCCCATGGATTCAACATTCATTCACTGAAGGAGTTCACACCTAGGAAATTCATAAGGCTTCTTTGTTCCTCACAATACTCCTAGTGCCCAACCCTCACTTGAAGATATTGCTTGGAACTATGAGAAGCACCATGAAGTGAGGATGGTTCCTGCTACTTTTTCGGTACTGGAACAACATATCATTCAATGTGGTGAAAATCCTATAATGGGAGGCATTGGTAAGTGCATGGACCGTTATCAAGAGAGGGTTCAACACACCAACTCCTCATTATTCAGTGGGTCCTTGTTGGAGGAAACCTTTAAAAATATGAAGAGAATAGTAGAAGAACAAAAAAGGTTGTAGTATTTTGTCGGATCGATGGATGGATGGATAGCAAGAATCAGGGATTGGTAAACTTCCTAATAACTTCTACTAGCACATTGGTTTTCTTGAAGTCCATTGATGCCTCCCACAAAGTGAAGAATTCAAAGACTTTATGTAATTTGTTGAAGGAGCTGATCCTAGAAGTGGGCGTTGTGAAGTTTTATAAGTTATAACTGACAATGCAGCAGCATACGTAGCAACAGGGAAACTTTTTGAGGAGAGGCAACCAACCAAATTTCAGAGCCTTGGCACTACCCTTTGCATCGATCTCATACTTGAGAATATTGGAAAAATTGGATGGGTGAAAAGTGTGTCAAAGAAAGAAATTATATTAATATCCATGAATGACCAAAAGTATGTCAATGGGGCTTGAGAATGCATCCAATTTCTAGGGTAAAAGGACCCTAGGAACGATGACTAACTAAATAAAAGAAGAGGAACAAAAGCATTAAAAATAAATGAGGGCTAGACCCAACGCAATAAACCCCCCAACCCATGTATTTAGGGTACCAATACAAATAGCCATGTGGGGAGAGCAAGAACACACGAAGAGCATGAACTAGTGAAAGTCATAAAGACTAGATGGTAGTCCCATCAAACATCTCTAACCGTGCCCGAGACAGAGGAACAATTTGTGTCATCATCTATCACTATGAAAGGGCCAACGCACGATTTGATAATGCTCATTACGAAGTGTTTGAGGCTAAGGGGGCCAAATTGTATAATCCTAGAAGGAAGCAAAGCACTCCCCCTAGAATCCTCCTAACATGCCAAGCCGAAGAAACTAATGTGGCAGAAAATAAACTCGTAATGTGTGCTTATCCCCATGGCCCGAGAAGCAGTCACAAAGGAGTAGATCCATGACACTAAGCAAGGGCAGATCTTTGTCGCCGAGAGCTAATGTGTTGGCGTACCTTAGTACTCGCATTGTGTAGAGATGAGCATTGCCTCACTAAACTACCCCCTCAGTGTGTGAAGCAATAGTATCCAAAGGGCACTTAATGCCACAAACACCTGTGAAGGGCTGAAAGAATGAGCTGATCAACCTAAGGGCTCTACGAGCTCCCTACAGAGCCTTTTTCGAAGGGTGACAATCTCCCAAACAAAAAGGGCCAAGCATCATTGATCCGGATACCAAAATAAAGTGGATAGAGAGTTGCCTGAGACTCTGTAAAGATAGAGGTATCTCCCTTGAATCTCCTAATAAATAGGGCATTTGAAAATGATGTGCTCCTCAGTCTCTACCTCATGGAAGGAGAAAAGACAACAGATTCAATCCGCACGTGGAATATGATAATCAATCTCAACCCACAACTAGTATGAGCACACCCTCAACTGGCCAAGAGGAAACCTCAAGCTATGAGGCCAATGACACTGGAGATAGTCAGAGTGACAAATGACACCATCCACCACCCATAGGAAATGCTCAATGTAAAAGGCATGCTTGGGGCTACGCGGCTGAGGAGGAGAGGTCCAAGTGACCTAGATGTACTGCCTCTAGATATCCTCTTTGACAAGTCTAATGATACCTCTTCTAAGGGAAGAAGTCGATGAGGGGCATCCAAAGAGTATCTAAAAGGAGGTAACCTGCCAATAGAGATGTCGATAGATTACAGGAGTAAGCTAGTCTTAGAATACCATCAATGTCGATGTCTATTGGGGCCCAAAGATGCAATCCTCTCTGAAGAACATAGGGCTAAGCATGGATACCTCCCATGACCACAAGTTGAATCCCCCATGGTTTTGAGTCTGAGAATGTAGAAAGTCAACTTGAAGATGGTATCAAGGCACAGAGGTTGGGCAACAAACTCAGCTTGGATGATGCACTAAGGAACAATCCGTTTGCAACAGATCATACGCTTACTCATGAGAGTCTAGACGCTCTCAATATGAGTGCAATCAACGGACACCAGTCTAGGTCTCCAAACCTTGGACCCATACACAACAATAAGCTTGATGACTATATAGAAGAGGCGCATCTTTGAAGGGATGTCCTAGAAGTGGATCTAAAAATATTGAAACTCCAAGACAGAAAGGGAGGCAAATCCCTTCCAAAGGTGTGATTGAGAGGCAAGCCTCACATTAAAATATGGTCAAAAAAACTAGACCCCCCAAGTAACATATGATCCTTAAGGCTTCAAATATGCAAGGAACATTACCAATTATATTTGTAGTCACACCTAAATGCTCAGCTTGATGAGAGAGCACACCAAAGGAAAGGAGATTATGCTGTCGAGAGACACATGATTTGCCACAAACTTCATCTCATTGTAGAGCATTGCAACACCAATAATGTCTCTAAAGCAAATGTTTTTTAGCACTTGATGGTTGGAGTCTCCATATTCTAAGGTGGAAAGGGAAAAGGTCATGAGGACAATTTTTTATTGTGTTTTTGAAGAGCATAGAAGAGATTCTTAAGGTAACTTCCTAACAAAGTAATAAAATTTACTACTTTGTGAGTTTGTAAAATTTAATTTTAATTCTTTAAGTTTCTTTTCATTTTTTGTTATTTTTCAAATTTTTATTAATTTTTATTTTCAAAATTCAAACTATTTTTTTTAGGTTGGGAAACCTTTGGTCAAGGTTCTACATTTGGTCAATGGCAATAAAATACCAATGGATTATCCCATAAGGTGGTGGACATGACCAAGGAGGTGATCAAGCATTATTATGGGAGAAATTAAAAAAATTAACCCAATTGGCAGATAATTGATCAAAGATGGAACAAGCAGCTCCACCACAAATACATGTAGCAGGGTACTACTTAAACCCAATTGTTTTTCTCGAAAATCTTTAAGGCTGATAAGGAGGTTATGGTGGCTCTGGCCACATGCATAGAGATGCTGACACACAAGGAAACTTTTAGAGACAAAATTCTAGATGAGGTGCAGGTTTATAGGGGTGCAGAGAAAAGGCGCTTTTCTTCAACTCCATGCATTCAAAGGAGAATGACATAGGAGCCACATTAAAACACTTGAGTCATTTAATCGTAGACTTCTTTACTAAATGCAGTTTTAGTTTATTTACAAAGTTATAAATATCTTATTTGTGGTGGGAAGATTATGGTGCTCGAACACAAAAATCTTTAAAGGCTAGCCATCTATGTTTTATGACAGCCTTGTAGTGCTTATTGAGGCGAGAGCAATCGAAGCTTGTTTGAGAGCATTCACACCAAAAAGCACAACAGGTTGACCTAAAAGCGCCTCAATGACCTTATCTTCATGGAATACAATAGAAGGTTTTGCAGATCAAAAAGGTGGAGACAAACGAGTCTCATAACACAAATGACTTGGATGACATCAATCCATATTCAGATTGGATTGCCAAGGATGTGGAGCTCATGTTTACTAA
The DNA here is from genome assembly GCA_037957365.1 of Torreya grandis. Classification (NCBI taxonomy): domain Eukaryota; kingdom Viridiplantae; phylum Streptophyta; class Pinopsida; order Cupressales; family Taxaceae; genus Torreya; species Torreya grandis. The sequence goes on along the minus strand of JARHVA010000959.1, from coordinate 222,589 downwards.
CAAGGACATCACAGAATTCAAGAGAGAAACAACAAAATTTGAAGTTGCAGGAGTGATGGGAGATAACATACTTGATGATGAGTTTTTCCCTGAGGAGGATGCTTTACCTTCCACTTCTAGTTTGAGGGGAATTTGGAAGGGGAAGAAGTTTTAAAAAATTTGAGGGATATGTACGCTCTATGATGTCAATCAATCATCATATGCTATTATGATGTGCTTTGTACCCTTTTTGTCTAAATCTAATAGAAAATAGATTTATGTGTGTTCTTAACATGGATTTTCCGAGCACATAGTAGAACAAGGAATATTACTAATAATTGTGGATAGTAATAAAGAGAATGCGCACAATATTTGTTAGTGGAAGCACACTGCCACCCAATAATAGTTCCACAAAGCACGCTACTGCTAAGAAAAGAATAGTAAATAGTAGATATGAATAAGGTAAATTATGAGGATGTTTTGAATTAGCTGTATATGTGTGTGTGTGTGTGTATACTACTCTTAACATTATAATATTATGTACGATGTAACTAGCGGCTTAACAAGCCGACTAAATATTATATGTTGTGGGGGCACAACATAACCATCCTCTTGAAAGGCTTCGTCCCCAAAGCCATAATAGATTCAGAAAACACTACATACCTTCTTGCCATATCAATTCTTCTTTTGTTAATACCACTTGATCAAAATAATGTTGGATTTCTTTGTTCTTCAACTGCTTTCCTTGGTTTTGCAAAATTGCTTCAGGTTTGCCTATCATTTTTTCCTTGTTTACATTAATAGTTTCACGTTCCCTTCTCTAGGCCCTTCTTTCTTCATATGTGTCTTGTCATGGTGAACATGATTCATCTTCGGAGTATACTTCATAAGGTGCTGGGAGTTTTCATTTGAAAGTGAGCATATTGTTTCACCTACATTTTCACTCAACACAAAAGCATGGAGTTCTTGACAGATCTTGAAAAAAGGTTTCTAACTCATGCACAAGAGCCTATTTTACAGTATTCTCATGTCTCTCCTTATTTATACATAGGGTCACACCCTCTTCAAAAGCTATATATGTTGCTTTATTAAAATTAGAGCATGTCCATCATACAAATCTTGAAAAAATGATTCTAATTCAAGACTAAAGTATGAATTTTCAAAAGGAGACTCAACATGTATAAAATTAAATGGGGGGCAGAAAATACATGTCACTGAAGACTCCTTACAAGAAGAGTAGGCATGGTTGGTTTTTCCAACCTCTGAATTAGTGTACACCTCAACGCATTCCTTGGGCTTCAAGTTGACACAACACCACTTCATCAGTCCATTATTTTTTAATGTCATGGGGAAACAAGGTGTTTGTCTCGGCCTCTTCAAGGTCGCTAAAGGGTCTAACACTCATTTGTCTACTGCCCATTGATCACATTCATCATATGTTTGATCTTGGGTATGCTTGAATGAATCTATGCTTGACCACTCAAGATATTCCTCACCCACGATAACACAATTTACCTCCCTTATTCATTCCTCATATGATTCTATGTGGCATTCAGCAATCAGCTCTTCTTCAATTCTCATCCTTGTGCCATACCGAGTTCTTAGGTACATATGTTTCCAATCCAAGGATAAATAACCATCAATCTTGGTTGTCAAATCTTGACAGGGAAACTCCAAACATAGCGGGAGGGTCTATTATGGCAATATCTTGTAGTACACTAATATTTGGACAAGCTTGAAGCAATAAGGCAAAATTCTATATAATTCCAATTGTTTTTACCGAGGTGCCATCCAACTATGTCACAGCATTTGTAGGAGTACATGTTATGCCCAAGACATACGCCACTTTCTTTGGCATTACCATGCTAGTGGCACCAGAATCAATCATGCGATTATGAATTAAATGGTTACCTGCAATCAGTGTAACATAAAAAGGGGGAGGTTTACTTAAATATATCTTTGAGTTGTCGCCCTAACATGTATTTGTGTAAAGCCTTTTGGGTCTCCTCTTCGAGAGCAATCTACTTGTGTTTTGGATGTCCTCCTTTTTTATGCCATCTCAATGCTTCTTTTAGTAGGCACGGTTGCCCGTTGATTAACAATGCATGCCACATGGTCAAATTTGCATATATTCTTTTCATTTGTTCACAATATTGAATGGTCTAGTTGATTGTGGTTTTTATCATAGAACGCATGCTGCCAAATCCTTGCTGGGATTTTCACGCAAAGGATAAGAGATATTTTCAGGGCAAGTCTTATTCAAGACTTGTTCAGGTTGTTTTTACTCTGTCATGGAAGCTTTATTTTGTGCCTTCTTAGGAGTATTTCCCTATTTTGTAACTGCATGTGAAGCTTGAGTACTAGGCAACCTCGGATCTGTTGTAGATTGAGCTTCAAGGGCCCATTTTCTAGCTCTTGTTAGATAGTCTGATTGGGCTTGGGGTTTTGTAGAAGCTTGAGAGCTTTCATTAAGAGCATAGAAATCGTTTGCCTCTCAACAAACAAAGCATCTCCACTAGGAGCAGCAATGCGTCCTTGAGCCTCTTTCACTTCTTGAGGTTGTTGGCTCCTTGCATTTTGCACCATGAGCACATGCTCTTGGTGACGGATGAGACAATTGTTCAAATCATGTGCCAAATTGCAAGGAAAACACTAAAAACCTTGTTCCTCAACCAGGTTATTTTGGACATGAACCATAGCTTTGTTTGGATTGTTTTGGTATGGGGGAATTCCTTGCATCCTTGCAATATGTTGCACAAGAATGATTTGTTGATTTTGAGGAGGTTAGAATTTATTAGGCTGATAACCTTGGTTGTTCCCATAATAAGGCCTTGGAGGATTTTGTGCATATTGTTTTTTGATGGCTGCAAGTTCATTAGAGAATCCTCCTAATAGGTTTTTCATTCCATCCATGTCCTTTTGAGCTTTAAGATGTGGTGGCTTGAGCTTCTATGGGGATGGAAAGCTTGGGAATGCGGTTCATTATAGGGATCTAGGTTTGTACTGGGATCTAAGGGGGATTGTAAATTTTTGGGAATAAGGGCAGTGGTGATCTAGGAGCAAGTTTCCTAGCTTGGATAAGACTTTTTTCAGCCAAGACAGTAATATCATAAGCCATAGGAAGAGTATTTCGTCCCATTGACAGTATCATCATTGATATTTCAAGATCAAAAGCTTTGAAAAACAACAAGAAGGCCATACCTAGTAAAGGGCAAACCTCCATGGGTATTCTCTCCCAAGTCTTCTTGAATCTAACGTTAAAATCTGAGATTGACTCCATTGGTGCTCTCTTGATGGTATTCAGTTGCTCCACTAAAGACAAATTGTCTCCCTTCTCTTTGAACTAATTATAAAATTAAACAACTAGTTCATCCCATTTTGAAACCAATACAGGTGTTAGCATTATGAACCATTCCATGGCCTTGCCCTTAAAGGATGGTGTGAGAGGTCTAAGGGCCACATCGGGTTCTATAACATGATGGACTGCACAAATGTTCACCAAATCTTCAATGTGGCCTATAGTAGTAGAATTTTCTCCATAAAAGCATAAGCCTTTAAGGCAAATGGGGGATATCATTCCAACATTTTAGATTTAGCGGGTTACTTGAGTTCCAAGGCCGAAAAGGGTTCAATTCTTTGCATGACCATCGTATTTCTTCATAATGAATCTCATTTAGATTCTTTTCATATGCTACTGGGTCTCTTAATCAGCAAAGTTGCCAGGTGAAAGAGTATAATGCTCTTTGAGAGCAGATTTTTCTAAGATACTCACCAAACCTTGGTAATATATCGTCTAACAAAGGGATTCCAAACTATGGCTTGTATGAAGATCCCAATAATTGAAGTAATGGCATCCAATGGCTTGAAATTTTTGGACCAAAGTCATTAATAAGTCCCACTAAACGTACCAAAAACTATTGACACTTGCAAATTGCTTAACTGTGAAAATGCTATGATGTGCCCGCAATAGAGTGTTAGATTGGGAAGTCTTATTAGTTTTAAGCTAAGACAACCTCAAGATTAAGCCAGCTCTCCTATTCTAACACTACCTGAGATTGCTTGTGGTGAAAAGAGTGCAAGAATGAGAATGAAACAAAAAAGAAATATGGCAATGCACCAATATGGTTGAATCTTATGCTCACCCAAAGGAAACAACAAAAGGAGAACATTTACACAATTGAATTCAACATTAATCATCACATAAACATAAGCAAAATGTAAGAATTCAATACTATAATAGATCAAATATCCACACAAAAGTCTAGATCAAGGGCATGAATCAGCAACAAAATCTTTGTTAAATGCTTCAAGTTACACAATTACATATAGCTCCTAAAAGAACTAACATTAAAACATAGAAAGTGAAATGCTTAGGCTAAAATTCACAATGGAACTCTTAAAAGAATCCTCAAAGTTACACGGGCAAAAGACTAGGCCAAAAGCCAAAGAAAAAGAACCAGCCAAAAAGCCCCTTTTATAGAGCCTCAAGCTCAATATATACAATCAAAAGATGATGTCGATGGAATCACAGTGTGCCATCTACACGAATCTCCACCATATGGGTTTTACAATAAAGGCAGGTGTTGGCCTGAAAGCATAAATGATTTCCACATGTTTGATGGTCCTCTGCAGCCTCCTTAATGCCTCAGATGACTCCAAGTGTTGTTGTTGCTGCATTTCATGCTCCAAGATGACCTGAATGGATAAGCCTAGCGCCCTGTGTTTGAAAACTTCTTTGCTTGTGGGCGTATATGCCAAACTTTAATCATTTGGGCCAAAGCCCTGTTAACCCTATAACGGCCCCTAAGCTCGGTTCGAATGAATAGTGAAGACCATTCGTGCTTGATCAAACGACATAGGCAATTTGGAGGAGCTAACAAGTCCTAGTCTTTCCTTAGAGAAGCCCCCTTCTGCCATGTGTCCCCCTTTGAATATTTTAATGGAGTCAGCCCCATGAATTCTGCCATTGAGGCCTTCACCTTCAACATATCCTTAGGATTTTCCATATGCTTTACGTCATTGATCTTAAAGATCAATGGCAGAAGCAACTTTAGGGAGTCTCAATTCTCTCATAGCTCCTCCCATTGCACCCTTTTACCACATGGATCCCATGGATCCACCATGACCACTTGGACCATCAAGCATCCAGTGCTTTATTCTTTGATAACAAAGGATCATTTTGGCCATCTGATGCAATTCAAGGCAGATCAACTGTAGGAAAATTTTGGGGGGCGTTGAGCCTTGGCCTTCTCTTAGAGCTGCGATCTGATGCCGTGTGGCCTAATCCACTGCGGGGAAAATGTGAAGCCTGTAGGCCAAAACAGAGTCTACCATCCTCTATCCTTCAAGGATTTACAATGTTACATACATATCCAACACAAAGCCTTTGAAATAATAACATGAAAAGCTGGGATTTACAAGGTAGTGTTCAAATCACTACATGTACCGTACTTGTTCATTTATCATTGAATAGAAGAGCATTATTTGGTTGTCTTGTTGCACTCAAATGTGTGATAGTTAGCTATCTTTCTTGTTTACTATTGCATATTCTATAACTCAATGATTTACTAGCTAAGTTATTGGGTTGTCCTTCGCGTTTCCATCTTGGGCCCCGTGGTGCGTGTTGTCCCCAAAAACATACTTCTCATTTTTGGGACATGTGAACTATTTTGGTTCGATAGACCAAAATAATCTCTTCCCTTCTCGAAATTTGTTCTGAGCTTTCAAATTCCTCATTTTTCAAGCTTTTTCAGTAAAGGGACTAGCAAGTTCAACAGGTTCAAAGGCTTCTGTAGGCGAGTTCAATTAAAAGAACAAGTTTCCAACACTTCGTCATTTTCAGGATTGGTTCAATGACTTGGTTCAATCAAAAATGTCCATCTGCAAGCATCTAAGCAAGGATTGAACCATTAAACATTGAACCGTTGAACCTTGAACCATTTTGGTTCAACGGGTTCAATGGGTTCAAAGGTTCAACGTCATCGGCAAGAGTTAAGCGCTTTGTCTAAAGTTCATTAAGTTCAACCGCTTCACGGTTCAACGGCTTTAAAACACTTAGAGAAAAACAAAGGCTTGAGCCATTGAATCGTTGAACCATTTTGGTTCAAAGGTTCAACGGGTTCAAAGGTTCAACGCGCAGTTGGTTCAAGCGGACAAAGAACTTAGCCAAATAAAGAGATTGAACCGATTGAACTGTTGAACCAAGGTTGGTTCAATAGGTGGGTTCAATCGGTAGGTTCAAGGGGCTGCCCCAAAGCCAAAGGAACAAATACCCTTGCGGAGGGCAGTGAACTAGAGGCAAGTGCCCTTGCGGAGGGCAGGCAACATTGGTTCAAGGGTCAAGAGAAGACAGAAAAGATAGAATTCCTTCAGATTTGTTCAAAGGCCGACAGGGAACATGTCCTTCGGACTTTTTGTCCAAAGGAAATTATTAAGTGAAAGAGCCATTAGAATTCTTTCGAAAGCATTTTCCGTGGGAAAATGACTAAGGCAAAGCCCGAAGGAATTCCTTCAGACTTTTGTCCTAAGGAAATAAGCCCGACCAAAGGAACGCCCGAAAGGAAAAAGCCCGAGAGTGGAGCGCTCCAAGTGTCATCGTCCATGTAATTGCTAGATTACGCAGAACATGCCACGTGTCCCTTGAAAAGCTCGACGGAAGCCGCCAAGTGTCAACATCCGCAGTCTCTCCCTTTCGTTTCGTAAAGACTATGGTGGGCCCCAAGTGAGTGATAAAGTAAGCAGATGCTGCCATGTGTCCTCCCCTGTTTCACAGCGGAACACGCCATGTGTCACTTGTTGAGATCAGCGGAAAGCAGACAAAGCAAGCGGGAAAGACACAAAGGAATTGCTAAAGAGGATGACGGACTCGAATGCATTTAAAGGCCAAAACGCCAAAGGGAAGAACCGCTAATGGAAGAGCATAAAGAGCCAACAAGGCCGAGGATATAGCCTTGAGAGCTCAAATGCCAGGAAAAGACAAAACCAGAAAGGGGAAAAGATAGCCCGAGGGCTCAAATCATAGCAAAAAGAGGGAAAGACCAAAATATCTTCAAAGGAGTTATTTCCAGTAGGTGAAACAGTGGATCAATTGGATTTTTGAAGCACACCAAATCAAGGACGCGGCCTGTTTTTCTTCCTGGAAGTAAAGACAAATTGGATAGCTACGCAGACATCAGGGAAAGTACCAGACAGTCCATACCAAGGAAGAGACATATTAGAGGAATGGACACGCCATAGTTATGGCAATGCACTATTCCCAGCATGGTCCCTCCAAACAGAACTGAAGGTGCATTGAAGGCATTCAATTTAGCATGGGCCTTTTTCATGAAAACAAGCGCCCAAGTCTTTCTTGGAGCACTATATATTGTAATCTCTTTTATTGTTTTAAGGAGATCTTCCCGTTACCAGAAGCAAAACTCTGTGCAAATTGAAAGGCATCACTAAGACTTTGAGCTCAGATTGTTTATCATATTTCTTTGTTTGAATCAGAAAGCAAGTTACTTTCAGACTTTGTGTTGTTATAGCTTGTATCATTCTAGGAATTTTTCTTATGTCTATTTCCTAAATGTATTCTTGTTTATGCAATTTAACAAGCAGAGCTAGTGGAAGCGATAAGGAAGGTGTCCTGAAACCAGTTACTTTCAGACTTTGTGCTGACATAATTGTTTTCAATGTGTGTTTTTAGTTTCTTTCTGTGTAAAGGACCTTGGGACGACTTTGTGCCCCCATTGTTCTTCGTGTTTCACTCTTAGACAGTCAAAGTGGAGACTTTGTGCTACATCTTAGATTGTTAGTTACTCTGTACTCTATTACCAATTCTTATCCTACCTGAAAGAACTCCTGCTGTCCCCTGCAAGACCACTTCTAAAAGAAGAGAAGTGCCTTCAGTGTCTTCACCAGGATTTTCTCCTCTGTTTGTTAACATCATCTCTAAAAAAAGAAAGATGGATGGCTTATCCTACCCCTGAGTGTTATTTTCAGCTTATATATATAGTATATAGCTCCTGCATATTCATAAGGAACCTCCCCTTGATGAGAGGAGAGATTTGTCTCCTGTTGATGTAGTAAACCTGCACATCTGGCCGACCAATCTCCCTATGCTGTGGTTGAAAAGACCTATTTTGCTCACCAGTTAGCTGGTTGACAAAATATTCAGCCAACAGTGCGGACTAGAAGAGGAACAATTGAATTTCTATAAAGACACGATATCTTGTGAAGTATATAGGATTTTGTTGTAGTTTTGGATGAGCTCTATCCCTTTAAAATTATCCTTAAAAAGAATGCGTGCAAACTTCTTTGGTAGTATTTGACCCTAGCTTGATCTCGGGGAAACTTGGAATTCTACAAATGCGGCATTTAAGAAAAAGACACAACTCACAAAGTGTGTCACTTAGCTGACAATTGGATCAATAAATTTTTGCCATGCCCATTCCCTAAGGGCCAAGAAAGATACATCTTTAACCCTAAGGACTTGCTAATATCTGAATCTAAAGCTCCCTTTTCAGATAAAAAAGTTGATAGTCCATTGAATGCCAGTTATTATTGACCCAAGAGATGATCAGGTTTCTGATTTCTTAAGGTTCCGTTTTGTTGAGGCCTCAAAAAGGAACCTTGGTGCTAGAGAAGCAAGAATTCATCTTTGAAATTGTATTGGGAATGTTTCTGTTTCCTTTGTGGTAGAGTTTGAGTCCACTTCAACATATGAAGTGGACTTTTGTGCTTTGCTGAGGGGCCTAAGTTTGACAACTGTAAAGAATATTAAAAATTTGATTGTCCAAGGCAGCTCAAAGGTAGTCATCGAAGAGGTTGGGGGCATCTTCACCATCACCATGCTAAACTGAAATCTATAATGTTTGGAAGTACAAATCTACTAAGAGCCATCAAGGAAGTTAAACTGATGTACGTTTACTGATACATGAACTATAGAACTGGTGTATTTAGTCTACATGCCGAAGGGGAACTTATAATTCCAAAATGATTAGATGTAATGGGTCAATGTGTGTTACTTTTCGGGACAACTTGTACTCTTGCTTGTGGTCATACTTTTATAAAATCCTATATCAACAACAATATCAAGTTAGCCACAGTTGCCAATGACCTCTTCTCAATCCATCATAGCCTTGTCTTGCTTATTTTATATAGATAGTAGCAGACTCCGTGATGCAAGACTGCTTTTACAGTTGAATTAGTTAGACATTAACCTCTTTATAATTATTCTGAAAGATAAGCAAAATTCATTTGTTTTGTTCTCCATCAGAATGGCTTGGAAAAATCAGCTTTACCTTTTCATTAACATGGCTTGTTCTAATAGAGAGCGACTTCTTGAAACTACTGGAAAATGCTTCCGTTTGTATTTATTTCCTGCAATCAGAGCAATTTATATTTTATTGAACAGTAAAGAAGATTAACTAACTGGCAGATAGATTGAAATTGCAAATAGAAAAAAAAATAAGCTATAGCCGAAATAAGTTTATGAACTGGTAGTGAATTAGAACCTAGAAGTCTTATTCTTAAGTGAGTCATAGCCAAACTAAGAATATTCAAACAAAAAAAAAGTGTGCCAGAGAGTGTAGAATGTATATTAAGTTGTATTTTCTCAAATAGAAAATAAAAGAAGAAAAAAGACAGAATGTAAGAAAGGGTGTGGCAGCTAGAGTCAAATATTGCAAAAATATGTCAGCATCGTACTTTCCCTAGTAACCAGATGCAGGTTCAGAATTTGCCTTATAAAATGTCTCTGAAAGATAAAATAAGCTGACAGTTAGAAATAAATAGTGAAGAGTTAAAGACTTTAATAGAAGGTTTACAAAGCAACAATAAGAAAAGTTTTCAACTACAACCTCGTCATATTGGTGCCTTGCCAAAAGAATTCTGGTGGAACATCATTTCGATGAATATCATTTTTGACAAAAGAGCATCCCATCTTTTCTGTAGGAATTATTTGAATCTATAAGGCATGAACATTTATTTGATCTGTTCCTGAGATGTACCCTCTTGTTTTTTTGCCTGCCTACAACAATCACTGCATTGATACATGCTTACAAGCAAGGAAATTAACTATGACAATACTATTCGTATGAAATATGAATCATCAATATAACTCACCTCTGCAATAGAATATTCTCTGACACAAAGATATCTCTAAGAGAAAAAGATAAGTAAAATTGTTTAATTGGGCCAATCTGCCTAGCTTTTCTTTAAAATAGAAGGATATATTCTCAAATGAAGCATGTTCATATTACAAAAGAATGAAATTAATAACTGAACCAAATGTTGCTGTCTTGAGCATTGTCTTGCACAAACTGATATTTGAACATATCAGTAATAAGCTTTAGACTTTTAAAAATGTGTCAGATAGCTGTCTATCAGGATATACATAGGTTTCTCAAAGCAGAAAACAGAACTGTGTAATACACTGCCTCCAAGCTGTATACAACTGCAATGGAAAATTGAACACTTTTGGCCACACACATTGAACACGGTAGTTCGGAGGTGATAATGTCAACTCTGAAATTGGAAATACCAAGAATATACAGGCAATAACTGGCATTCATCTTTCCAACTCCCATCACAGATGTTACATCAAGTTCCTTCCCATCTAAACTTCACCTATTCTGATTTTTGATTGCATATGGAGGAGTTCTTGTTCCTTTACCAACAAAAACATCCTTTGAACAATTTTTAAGAGACTAAAGCACATTCTTATATCAATTATCAAACCCAAAGTTGATTCCTTCAAAGCCGAGATCACAGAGTTCAGGATTTCAAAAGAGGCCATCCCTAGGCATAAGAATCAATGTTCAGATGCCTATCTTGTTTGCAAATTGTGGATCCCTAATATTTATAGGGATAATAATTCCTTGCTCTTTGAACCGATTGCACCTCTTCTGGTTCTTCATATACTTTACATTTACATTTTATTATTTCCGTAATGTAGGAACAAAAACCTTTAAAATTTACTTGTATCTGATTCTATGAACAGCACCACTGGATTGCCCATGCTTGACGTAAGACCCTATAAAATTTACACATTTTTTGGATAACCTAGACTAGGGTGCCCAACGCTTGAAGCTTTCAATCATGGGAGAAGGCTTATTTGAAGCATCAGTTGGTTTGTTTCATTTCCAATATTTCCCAGTCAATATTGCATCGTCTTGGTGATGATAAGATACCATTCCCTACATTTAGAATTGAGCATTATAATGTAAATTAGGCCAAGTGATACATTCGTCGTTGCATCATGTACAGGGGTCTCATATGGATATTCCAAACCTAATCAATGGTTAATTATGATCATTAGTCTTTATATAACGGGCATGCTGGACAGCAATAAAAAATCAATGCATGCATAAATGGATGTTTACAAGGATAGAATATGAATATGCTGTCTATTCTCATTTGTTATCATTCTGGCTTTTGGTATAGGAAGATGCAATTATGGATATGCACATTATAAATTACTCTTTTCTCAAACCGTTTTTTAACTATTTACTCTATATATTCATCATTTTCTTTGTTTTAAAAAATCTGTCGCATATGTTGAAGAGCATGCATCTTATATCACATTAGAGAACAATAAACTACATATTGGAAAATACATCAATTAGCTAGGCTAGGTCGATATAAGCCTCCTCTCCCAAAGATGTTTTGTGTTGATTAAAAAATTACATATTGTGGAACTACAGAAATTTATCATATTCTTCCACTCTGTGGGATATTGCCTATTTCTCATATCACCTTTTGTATGATCAGCAAATTCGTGAGATTGTCAATTATAGCTTTCGTATGTGAATCCCCGATCTTAACAGTGGTATCAGAGAATTTATATGGAAGAATAATGAACAGTTGCAAATGTAGCTTCCAGGTTCCTCTTATACGTACTGCTGGTTGACATATTTCTACCATGTTTTGGTAGATTTTTGTTGAGATATCTATCTCATCTCAGATGTTTACGAATAGTAGGAAGTGGGAAATATGAATATGCAATTATTGAAGAATACAATTTCTCTGCAGTTTGTACCCCTTTCTCTAATATGTAAATGTCAGTTATTTCATTAATCTGGGTTGAAGGTTTGTGGATTCCTTGCCTAAGACCAAGGTTTGATCTTTTGGACCCATATCCACAAGTACAAGGTTATTATTTTCATTCTCATCAATTCTCAGCGTCTTTAAACAGTAGCAGGTATAACCTAAGTCCATAGTTGTGTGTGCATGTAATGTCCCTAAATGGACATTTTTAAATAATTCAGGATTTCTTGAAAACCCTAGGGCAGAATTAATAAAAATTGATTTTTATTGCAAAACCCTCGTGATAAAAATTACAAATGCTGGAAAATGATGAGAATAATTTATAACCCTAGGAAAAAATTCAGATTTGTTGTAAATAATGACAGCCGTAACATAAACACTGAAATCAGATTTTTTTATTTATTGTTCAACATTGAAAATCAGAAAAATACCAGCGAGATGTATACATCAAATTTCTGACCAACAACATCCCAAACAGAGGGAATAGACCAAATGATGACCTTGCAGACTAAAAGAAGTGACAACAGCCAACTATGGGTGATGTCAGCCCTGAAATACTTCCCTTAATGTGACATCAGCCCTTGGGATGATGCCATCAGTGCTTGAGATGATGTCCTAGCTATTGTAGATGATGCCCCAATGTAGATATCCTGGCAATGACACCAAAAATATGTCTTAGCTAATAAACTGAACTGAAAACTGCAAATCTCTGACTAGATGCACAAATGCAACGACTAGATGGACACCACTGAAGATTGAAGGGTTTTTGTCCCCAAATTTGTTTGCAATGGAGGGTTTTCATCCTCAAAAGCAGATGTTGAAACGGCAACTCAAACTCTCAATATAAAAATAGATAATGGGAAGAGATGATTTCGAAATGACCCCCCAACGCCTTTTTAAAAGTTCACTTGACACTTTTCCCAAGGAAAAGCCCCAAAAGTAACTTTTCATCTTCTAATTTGATGTTGACTTGCTTTATTTGAAAAGTCACATTTATTTTTTTATTTGTAAAAATAAAGTAATATTAAGTTGTCACTTTTTAATAAAAAGTAAGTCACTTGACAACTTAAAAATACTTTTATTATTTTTACTTTATTTGAAAAAGAGGTCATGACAGTCCATCCTCCCAAAAATTGTTTGTCCCAAGCAATTGCAAGCCCAATTACTCAGACTTAATGCCCATCTCTGTAATGCCTAGATCCCAATTCATCATTGGGCACTTGCAATTCCATGCTCTGAATAAACTTTGCCTCACCAAGTTGTTTGACTATGAATTATCATGAAATTGTTCCCCGTGATGGACACAAGCATGTGCAACATTATATGTTGATCTATTTAGTGAAGTATCTTCTTGACCTCTGACCACAAACAGCGGATCATGAGGGTGCAAATATAGCAAGTTACCATTACCTTTTTGTGATGTAGTTGGCTTCTGTTGCGCCACTCTGATATACTTATGAACTGAAAAGTCTTGATCCTCCCTTGGATTATGAAATAGAATGGCGATGGGCAAGATTGTTTCCAACAGATCCCATGGCTGAAATCCTTCACAAACAACATAGTGTAAGGAAAGTTCATCGAATCCTGCAAACCTGAAGTTGTATTTGACTGCTAAAAGTAGTCCAAAGTCTGAAATTTCGCAAATTAGCAATGTGAAAATGATATAACAGCAACAATGCTGAAAGTCATTTGCATAAATTATCGCTATCAACAATTTAGAGGCTGGAGATAGACAAACTATGACTGGATATCTTCTCACAACAGTAATAATCAGCATCTCTTTGTTGAGAACCTGAAAAATCAGCAGTCCTATGACTAAAAACACTTGTAGGGCTCTAATTGGTATAGTGCAATAGCTGGAATCTGTGATGACAGCAAAGGTTGGAAAATCTGATAATGGCAGCCCCTGGTTTGTTTCCTTTGCTATATAACCAAAATTTGCTATTACCACCCTTGATAAATCTCAAGATACCACCCAAATCCCATGCTCTTATGTGTAGACAACCTTGAGTGAAAGGATATACTTCTTCCATTTGATGTGCTTTGAATTTTAAATAAATGGCAAAAATATATGAATACTCATTTAGCCTATCCACAATAACATAAATGCAGTCTCTACCATGTACCTTGGGAAGACTTGTAATGAAGTCTATGAACATACTTTTCCAATCTTAATGGGGAATAAGTAATAGTTGCAACCATCTTACTGGGAAGACATGCTCTACTTCATTCTACTGGTAGGTGATGTACTCTCTGATGTGTTTGAGATCCTCCTCCTCAAAGTTCCACCATGAGAATCTCTTTCTTATATATCTACAAGTATTGTAGGATCTAGAGTGTCCCACAATTGGTGTATCATGCAAAGCTTTCAAAATACTCTGTTTTATCTCAAATTCAAGTCTTGGAAAGATTCTATCCTTGTTCAAAATGAAACCATCTCCTCGCACATATTTTCCATTATTCACATTTCCATCTAAAATGTTAGCAACAAATGTATTATTGGCATAAGCTACCATGATTGAAATCTTCCAATCACCATAAATGACAGAAATAGAACAAAGAACAGCCATTCTAGAAAAGACATCAACAACTACATGTTCTTTCCCTTTTATATCAACATCATACTTTCGGATTTTCCTTTCCCACCTTTGTGTTTCATCATTCAAATCATGTTGATCTGAAAAGAACTTCAAGCCATTGCAATTTGTCTCAACCACACATCTACCATAAACCAAGTGATGTCTCAATTTTACCAAAACATGCTTGATGGCACGAGTCTCCTTGTCATAAATAGAGAAACTATTTTCTAAATCTCACAACTTCGTGCTCTCCATCTTAATGGAGTTCCCCTTTTGGATTAATATGGCCTCAATACCTTCACCTAAAACACCACATTCTACCACAAATGGTTGTGAGAAATCTGAAATGGAAAATACAAGACGTGATGATTACCCTCTTAAGCTTATCAAAAACTTCTGGTATTCTATCCATCCATGCAAAAGCTCCTTTATTTGTCATGTTGGTTAAGGGTTCTACTATATGTGAAGATCCCTCAACAAACCTTCTGTTATGGCTGCATAAACTAGAGCATCTCCTCAATAGAGTTAGTGAGGTAGGGAGTGCCCAAACTACAAAAATTTGAATCGTTTTGATCCCCCTGCCTGCCTTGAGCAATAATGACATGGCCCAAGTATAAAATATTTGTGACCCCAAACTCCCACTTAAATTATTTTACAAATAGACCCTGTTTCTCTAGAATCCCAAGGATCAAATCTAGGTGTCTCGTATGATCCTTCCATGCTTTGCTACACATCAAAATATCATAAAATTTTATCAAAACAAACTGTCTCAGTTGACCATCGAATACCTTATTCACCATGAATTGGAACGTAGCTAGAGCATTAGTCAAATTGAATGGCGTGACCAAGAACTCAATGTGTCTAGTAAGGCATCTGAAAGTTGTCTTGTGTACCTCCCTTACAAACCAAGATCTGATGGTGGCTTGATCTCAAATCAGTCTTTGAGAAATGGATAGTAATAATGGCATGCTTGCAGCCAATTTTAAACGCTATGGCATGTTGGAAACCTCTAACTGATAGCGATCCTAGGGACATTTATTGAACACCATACTATGTTGTTTTGAAAGCATTTGAATATCAACATAAAGACTATGTTGCTTACCAAAAGATGAAATAGTTTGCATGCTCTCTACCACAAAGCAACTTGCTGCCCAAGCAACTTGTCCTTTCTAAGAAGTCCCTTTAGCTATGACTACTCTTAATGATTCATCAGAGATACTTCCAAGCACCATATCTTTTCCTTTAGATGTAAATTTTAACTCCTTAGATTTGTGATTATGTATTAACTCGCCAATGGAATGCAACCCTTCTATCTCCATAACCATGTTAGTTTTCATAACATAAAATTCACCATATCTTATTCTCACCCATGGTTATATTAAGTTGTCTACTTATCCAAGGGCATGGAATGGTGAATCTATCTGCAACTATGATATTAAAGCCATCAAACATTTCAGCGTTCATGTGTTTCTCAGTATATTTTTTTGTAGCTCTTTGTTTATAACACCAAGATCCCACACAATCATACATGAACGATTTTAGATTTGAGAAAAAAGGTCCTCTTTCCATTTTGTACCCTTCATCTTTTCACCAATCTCTTGATACTTCCCATGAAGACAAGAGTCTTGCCACAAACTTTTGCTAAAATCAACACTTTCATGCTTCTTGCTATAATCATGAAGATAATCAAATTGTGTACCATTAGTTGCTGATCTGAAAATTCCAGCAAGCTGAAAACAAACATTAGTATCCGGTGAGGCCCTTTCTCATGTACATGCCTCTCAACAAAGACTTCTTGGAACTCAACCTCATAAACTTCTTGATTTGAAACATTCCTTTCATAGTCTGAGTTGTATAAGAATGATCCAAAAGCTTATCTTCTTCTTTCAATGCCTTGGAGAAATTTGCATCAACTCTACTATATTGAAGATTCGGAAATTTGGCATTAACCAAAAAATCCTCTCCAAATTCTTGCAAATCTGAATTTCCTTCATGCTCCACCATTACAATTGGAGAATTCTTTCCCTTAATTTTTTGTAAGTGTTGTTTTGCTTGAGTGGCTATCAACTTAGCTTTCTTAGCTCTTCATGAATTTTCTTCATGCTCCACCATTACAATTGGAGAATTCTTTCCCTTAATTTTTTGTAGGTGTTGTTTTGCTTGAGTGGCTATCAACCTAGCTTTCTTAACTCTTCCTGAATTTTTTTCATGCTCCACCATTACAATTGGAGAATTCTTTCCCTTAATTTTTTGTAGGTGTTATTTTGCTTGAGTGGCTATCAACTTAGCTTTCATAGCTCTTCTTAGCCATTCATCACACTTTTTCTGGGTCCTCATTACATCCTCTGCGCTTGTCTGCAATGTAGTTAGTTTATTTTCAACCACATTCCCCAGTTCCTTTTTAGATAAGATCTCCTTCCCTTTGACTTGCATGTTGAATTCCTTTTGCTCCTCTATAGATTTTTTAGGCTTAGATTTTGACCTTTCCATCTTTACTTCTATCTATGCCTTCAGACCTTATGACATTCTTGCATAGCTTGCAACATCTCTAACATGAGTTCTCGCACTGTCCTCATGATTCACATGCTAGCAAGATTACAACTCTGATACCACTGTAATGTCCCTAACTGACATTTTTAAATAATTCTGGATTCACTAGAAACCTTAGGGCAGAACTAATAAAAACTGATTTCTATTGCAAAACCCTTACAATAAAAATTACAAATGCTGGAAAAGGATGGAAATTTTATAACACTGGGAAAAAATCCAAATTTGTTGCAAATAATGTCAGCCATAACATAAACACTGAAATCAGATTTCTTTATTTATTTTTCAACGCTGAAAATCAGAAAAATACCAACTGGATGTATTCATCAATTTTTTTAATCAATGGCATCCCAAATAGATGGAATAAACCAAATGATGGCCTTATAGATTGAAAGAAGTGACGGAATCCAACTATGGGTGACGTCAACCCTGAAATACTTGCCTTAATGTGACATCAACCCTTGAGATGATGCCCTCCCTGTTGTAAATGATGCCCACTATGGAAATCCTAACAATGACACCAAAAAAGTGTCCTAGCTGATAAAACTAAGCTGAAAACTGCAAATTTGTTGACCCCAAGTAAAGGGCTCTACATTTGACGGCAGCCATGTCATCCAAAAAGAAGGGGCAAAGGGAATGAAGGTTAATGCAACTAAAAGCCCACCAGATAACAAGTACATCTAGATAGATTAGGAGATTCGAGCAAATCACATCCCAATTACTCCACGACAATGGCAGGAACTCTGAAAGAAGATGGTGGATAGGAAGTGGCAGAAGACATAAATACAGGGGGTGGAGGAGATGGCCTTGAGCTTGACGCCATGCTAATGGCGAGATAAGCAAGATAATGGGGAGGGAGTATTCAAATTTTGAACAAGGTCAATGCCAACTATCTTCTCGCTCCACCAGAGCTCTATAAATTATCATCCCATAGCAAGGGAATCGGTTGTTGGTATTAGAAAAATAGGTTGGTCGTTGTTGGTGTCACTACTGAAGCCAAAAAAGGAAGAATATTAGCAACCCACTGCCTAAATGAAGGTTGTAGAGCTTATTTGTACCGTATCCTAATGTAAATCTCTTTTACCTGGTCATTAATACAATCATGTTCTGGACTAGTGATGTAGTATGGTATTCATGCTTTATCCCTGGTTATGATGTTAATGTGGGAATGAATGTTTGTCGAGCTAATTTGCACTGCTTAGTTTAATTACATATGTCTGTTGAAGGGAAGCGGCTAGGCGCCTAGGCTAGATGTAAGTGATATGAATGGTATGGATTAATACGTCTGCTCTTTCGTTGATAACATCATTGCCAACTAACCCCGACCCAACCTGGCTACCCCGATCATGTCCCTCGGGTGAGCACAAGGAATGTTTTTTCTTCGTGATATGATGACATAGGGAAGATTGTCACTGGAAAATAGACAGGTGTGCTAGTGCCCAAATCTTGGGAAAAAGCGCCAACATTTTGGTTCCATTGCCGAGACCGATCACATTTCATTGAAGCAATGATGATGAGAAGAAACGATGAATCTGAATTTTTTAGAAAATATTGAGTGATGGTTGGGGCAGACGGAGCAAAAGTTTGTTGAAGGTCACCCTAGCTATAAGGTCGAATGCCAAAGAAGTGGGTTGAAGAAAAATTGTATGACGTTTTGTATGCGATATTTTTCTGTGAAGTACCAGAACACCTTTATACATGGCTTGCGACATGTGCTCTAGGTAAGAGAAGAAACCTAGGACGAAAGTATCCATAGATGGAACAACGATTGGAGCAGTTGCAAAATTTGAATGCAGTTTGGACTTGAGCTATGGACATGTGGTGGCGTGGTACATTGAATAGTTACATGTTAGAGTTTGATCTATCCACATATTCTTGCCCTGCAAACGTTGAGTTCTAGTTCCTCCGTGAGCCTAGGGGTTCTTACCTCAAAAAGCTACCCTTGGAGACCAAGATGTTGATGGTAGATAACAAAATTGATGACCTACCAATGGCCGGCTAAGCAGCATTGTGCGCGAGTGACAAAATGAATTGGGATGGAGAAGGTGTAGTAACCAAGAGAAAGAGGGAAGGAGACCCCGATGGAAGGAGGCCAAATTGACTTGGGATCGAGAAGGCGTGAGCGTCTGGAAGAGGCAAACGTTGAGGACCTCGGGAAGAAAAAGGAAGGGTTTGACTCAAGATGTGTCATAAGTACCCACGAGGATGGGGACGCATGAGGACTCTTGCATGTAGAAATTGCACCCTCACACGAAGGATTTCCACGACAAAAGAAGAAAGATAAGAGTTGGGGTCATATGTGGAAAAGTTGTTGAGAAAGAAATAATCGGGAAGCCCCTGACCTACCCCCATCCACCCTATTTGCTCGAGCGCATTTTTCAAAATTGTAAACCAAGAGTCGTGACAAGGTAACAACTAAACACATTTAGAAAATTAGAAGTGTGATATTTTTCTTTATGATTATGCAGACTGGAGAGTTGACGATCAAAGGAGCTAGACCGACACCCCCACTAGGTGGATTAGTACAAAGTGAAGCAACGGGCACTGGTAAAGCAATCGTTGCCCCTCAAATTACCCAAGAACAATTGAAGCAGTCGCATCACCCGTAACAAGAATCAGTGGAACCAACCCAACCGCACAAGGAGGCGCTCCAGCTGCAATGGCACAGGTCGTCTACGAGATGTCTCTCAACCTACCAGAGTATCGAGGAGTGGAGAATGCCGCTGAGCACGTCCATGAGTGCGAACTCATATGGCGTACAAAGGGAATCACGCAACCAGATTGAAGGGCGAGTCACTTCGCTACAACCTTGCAGGACTGTGCCCAAAACTAGTATAGAAAGTTTGACCCAACCCAAAGCATTGTGGATTATGATCTCTTGAAGGTAGAATTTTTGAAAGAATTCGACATTCCAGAGTTTGAACAACAAAGCATTGTTGAGTTAAAGGAGATCAAACAAGACCCATCTAAGATCGTTTGTGCTTATGACGCCAAATTCAAGACCCTAGTATCGAAGTTGTCTTATGCACTACCCCCGCTACAACATGTCCAGTGGTTTATTGGCGAACTGCTTGCTCCTTACCAAAGCGCCTTGTCAATGAGGAACATCACGGAGCCACGAGAGGCCTTGGAGGCTACATTGAAAGCTAAAATGATAGGAAGTGTTGATTCAGGGGTTACCCTGATCTTGGAAGCACAAATTGCATCTATGAGCACAAAGCTACAAAAAGGCAATGACCAATGGTGTGTTGGATAATTGGAGTGGAATATGGGTGTGTGGGATAGAGGGGCATTCAAGGCAAAACTATCCAAGGAAAGGCGTGTGTGTGCTCATGATATCCTATGAGCTATGTGGATAGGGCCATGATGTGCATAATTGCCCCCTCTTGCCCCAAGCGACTCAGCGAAGATGCGTGATTTACTATAAGATTTGCAACACCTCATACAATACAACTAGCTGCAAAGTAGTAAGTGACCTAAGGGAGCGCAAGGCAAGGCAAGCAACAGTTGGAACATCAGGACAAGCTTTTGATGAGTACGGACCGCCATGCGGGCAACAAGACCATGGCGCTAGAGGTCGGTTTGGTGGAAGGTTCCCACCTCGAGGATGTTATAAGTGCGGGTCACCAGATCACTTCCAATGGGATTGCCCTACGCATCCTATTTGCGCTTATTGCCGAGGGAATCATAGGGTCGAGGATTGCCCAAATTTATATGAGAAACTCACCAAGAAGGCCCAACCTAAAAGAGATGATGGAATGATTACATGCAAACAAAAGCCTAAACAGTGGACTCCAAACCAGGGAAAGAACACTCAAGCTCCACAAGTCCAAGTCACGACGAGAAGTGGCTTGACTAACCAACGTGTTGTTAATCCTACTGAGAAGGTCTGATCAGGATATGAACTGTGCATGGACGAAACCTCAAGGCAGTGCCTGGATCCCCGTGGAGTGTCATACCCAAATGGCACGCAATAGAAAGTAGTACTCCAAGAAGCATTGGATGTTATCCACAATCTGCAAGGTGAGCTTCAATATGCTCATGATCTAGGGGAAAAAGCGAAGCAAA
The DNA here is from genome assembly GCA_037957365.1 of Torreya grandis. NCBI lineage: Eukaryota > Viridiplantae > Streptophyta > Pinopsida > Cupressales > Taxaceae > Torreya > Torreya grandis. The sequence goes on along the minus strand of JARHVA010000959.1, from coordinate 201,389 downwards.
CGTCCCAGCGCAAAAGTAGGCACCCCAAAGACCGAAGAAGATCTGAGGTATTATCCCTCTTACGGCTATATGGGATGGTACACATGCTTAGGGAGTTACTCTCCAACTCCCAGGCCAAACAGCGTGTGAATGTATCAGTGCCAAGCATGACTAGGGGACGAGATCTCCAGGTGATGACAAATTGTGGCTATGGTTGAGAGTTGTTAGATGCAGACATCAATATGCTCATGATCTAGGGGAAAAAGCGAAGCAGACGTCCCAGCCCAAAAGTAGGCACCCCAAAGACCGAAGATCTGAGGTATTATCCCTCTTACGACTATATGGGATGGTACACATGCTTAGGGAGTTACTCTCCAACTCCCAAGGCAAACAGCGTGTGAATGTATCAGTGCCAAGCATGACTAGGGGACGAGATCTCCAGGTGATGACAAATTGTGGCTATGGTCGAGAGTTGTTAGATGCAGACATCAATGGATGGCAGGGTTGTGATATCCTAATAGATACTAGTGTTGAGGTCAATATCCTGACCGGGGATGCCTGGCGAAAGATGGGAAGACCACCCTTGCAGCCATCATTGCACATTTTATTCATGGCCAATAAGACCAAGGTCCAACCACTTGGAATACTCCTAATGCTAGTCTAGAGATCATGGGAGTCAAGTTCTGAGCTAACTTCAAAGTGATTGAATTAGCAGAGTCTGATAACTACCCTGCCCTATGTGGTAGGTCGTGGTGTTATGCCAATAATGCAAACATGCACTTTAAGCAACGATATATGATTTTTGAGAATGGAAAGGATCATGTGGTTATTCCGCTAGCCACAGAGCTTGGGCCTCTGTATGTGGAAAGCATGGATATGGAGGACGAGATCAATAACATTTACAATATCCCTGCTAAGGGATTGGAGAACCTTGAGCCAAATGAAGAAGGCATTCTTCATTGGAATGATGCCTAGTCAATCTCCAATACCACCACCATAGCCTATGACTGATGGGTTCAAGAGTCTTACGAGGAGATTGGACGAAATTACAACGTCATCAGAATAGGACACCGTAAGAGAGGAGCGCAATGGCCGAGGTATAGTAACTTCCAGACGATTCATCAAAGGAAGATTTGGGCCCCGTGCGCAAGGAAAGCAGCAAAGAGGGTTTCGTGCATCAACAAAGGGCAACTCACAAAACTAGCCCGTTTCACCAAGACAGGCGATCTTGAGCCACACATTCAGGACCTTAAGGCCAGCATCCCAAATGAGCGAGAGCGAACATATACCATGGTATATACACTAAAGAATACTATTGCATGTTGGTGGGCTACCCACAGACCCAACATTCCCCCTTGGCAGGCATCAAGGAAGCTATGTGCGTCCAGTCCAAGCCAACAAACGACTACCAGAAGCTTTCAGCATATAGTGGGAGCTCAAACCCCCGCATACACATTCAGGCGTGTGAGGATATGTAGGTAAGAAGTCCGTCCTATCAACCTGTTCAGCTCTAGGTCCATACCTTCTACTAGTCATTAAGTACCTGGGCACGCGCATGGTACATCATAACAAAACATGAAGAGAAACGACCACATGGGAGATATTGAAAGAGCAATTTGTACATGTTTTTGCATTCAAATCTGGAAATCCAAGGTTGACCAAGCCCCTTCAACACATCCATCATGCCATATTCAAGGATGAGGCGGTAATGGGAGAATGAGTATTGCATCTATACAAAGAAAAAGAGGCAGGGCTATCAAAAAAATTTGAGAATCAAAGCACGAACAATGATTCAAGTGAAGAAGATGGAGAAATATGGAAAGATAGGAACAGGTAGTACATGAAGGGAAAAGAAAAAATGGTGTGCAAGGTTAAAGAAGAGCCCAATGAGGTTGAGCTGAGTCATCTGCATATGAGACCAGTCAAGGCGAGCGACTAGTAGACACACCCTCAAAACAGCAATAGTGCTATAAAGAGCCCTTGAAGACCATTAAAGTAAACAGTGGCCCAGAGGAAGAACCCAAAATTGCCACCATTGGGGATTATTGGTCTAGTGCAGAACTTACCTGCATTGTGGAATTGCTTCAAGAGATCCAAGAACTGTTTCCTAGAAGCTTCATGGAGATGAAACGGGTGCACTCTTCATTAGGAAAAATGAAGATCGCATGGGTCGAGGGCGCGCAGCCTATCAAGAAGCAGCCCTGTTGAATGAACCCCAACCTACGGTCTAAAGTAAAGATTGAAATCGATAACATGTTGGCTGCAGGTGTCATATATCTTGTAGAAGAGTCCAATGGGTAAGTCCCGTAGTCATCAGCATTAACAAGGATGGGCGCATTTGGATTTGTGATGATTATCATCTCCTAAATGTAGCTTGCATCACATACCCCTTTCCCACTCCCTTCACCGAAGAAATTCTTGAAGGTGTGGTGGGTTGTGAGATATACAATTTCACAAACGGCTTCTCAGGATACCACCAGGTCCAGATTGAGGACAAACACAAGACCACCTTTGCTACCGAGTAAGGCTCATTTGCGAACATTGTCATGCCCTTTGGGCTTAAAAATTCCCCCATTGTGTTCTCGTGCATTGTGATAGCAACATTCTAAGATTTTGTCCACCAGTTTCTCCAAGTGTACCTAGACGACTGGATGGCATATGGGCTTGTGAAGGACCACCATGACAGTTTGAGACTCATTTTTTTGTGGTGCCGACAACTATAGATTTCTCTCAACCTAAAAAAGTGTGTATTTGCCATGCCATTTGGCAACCTGCTCAGCCATGTCATTTGCAAGGACAAACTCTTGTTGGATCTCGCAAAAGTGGCAGTCGTTCTTCAACTTGAGGCACCTGCCAATCTTCATGAGGTACATGCATCCTTGGGACACACTGGGTATTATTGAAAGTTTATCCGGCACTATGCAAAGATAGTTGTGCCCCTGGAGGAACTTTTGCAAAAGGATAAGCCGTTCAAATGGGGAACAACACAGGAGGAAGCCTTTGAAACACTGAAACAAAAGTTGGCCAGAGCGCCTATCTTATAGTTCTCGGACTGGAACACCCTATTCCATATCCATATTGATGCTTTTAGGATGGCTATTGGTGTTAGTTTAGCCCAACCTGGGCAGAATAAGACCAATCATCCAATCTACCTCGCTAGTCGGAAGCTTACTCCTACAGAACAAAATTATACAACCACTAAATGGGACGCATTAGCTCTGATTTATGCTCTCTAGAAGTTCCGATAGTACCTGCTAGCCACCCCATTTGTGTTCTTTACAAATCATGAGGCCCTGAAATACTTGGTCAATAAACCCGTTCTTCATGGACATATATGTCAGTGGATAATACTATTTCAAGAATTTTAGTTCACAGTAGTGATTAAGCCAGGAAGACAAAATATGGGAATCAATCACCTTTCTCGGCTCACCACTGGCAAAGTTGCACAACCTATTGAGGACAGTATGCCTGACGCACAGCTATATAAGGTACAACGCATACTAAAGGGAACTCGTCGATATCACAACATTCCTCACTTTAGGAATTGTACCAAAGAATCTAACCAACAAAGATAAGTAGTTGGCTCTTCGTGTTGCCCCTTATCAACTTATCGACGGAAAACTCTACAAGGATGCGATGAGGTGTTGTAGCGATGTGTACTTCCCCATGAACACACAACTATCTTGTGAGAGTCCCATGAAGGAACTGCTGGAGGACACTTTGTTGGGGAAGCAACCACTAGAAAGATCATTTTTTCAGGATTTTGGTGACCAACTATTTTTCATGATGCCAAGGCATACGCCCAGAAGTGTGATGTTTGCTAGAGGATCGGGAAGTCAAACAACCGGGATGAGATGCCACTTGTTCCAATCCTCGTGTCAACCACTTTTGAAAAATGGGCTATTGATTTTGTAGCACCTATTGCACCCGCCGCACGACGGACTGGTGCATGCTACATTATTGTCGCCACTTACTACTTCACCCGATGAGTCGAGGCTATACCCACCAAGAATTGCATTGCAGTCACAGTCGTCCAATTTTTATGGGGAAAATATCATTAGCAGATATGGATGTCCCCTGAGCTTGACTAGTGACCAAGGTACCCATTTCATCAATGAGACGGTGCGGATCCTCTTCTCATTATTCAAGATTGCCCATCACAAGACCGCATCTTACCACCCACATGCTAAAGGCACTGCAAAGGCCTTCAACAAAATCTTAGGCCATTGTCTCACAAAGATCTGTGACATAGGATGCACAGACTGGGATGATCAGGTATCAATTGTCCTATGGGCATTCCGAACCAACTATAAGCAACTCAATAAGTCTACCCCTTTTCAGCTGGTATTCGGCATGGACGTTGTACTTCCTATTGAGTTTTTGGTTCCATCTCTTCACATAGCCTAGGTTGGTCATTTGGATGACCTTGAATCCCTCACAATGCACCTCAAGAATTATAAAAGCTAGATGAGAGGTGCATCCTTACCAAATGGAGCCAAGCCACTAAGAAGGCCTGACAAAAGGCATGGCACGACAAATATATCAAAGGAAAAGTATTGGTTGAAGGCGCTCAAGTTCTTCTGTATAATTCTAAGAGCCCCAAACACCCTTGCAAGCTGCAAATCTGTCGGCTCGGACCACATATAATTGATGGCATTCTAGAAAACTGGCACATGCAAACTTCGTACTGTCAATGGGGAAATGTTTCCTGCGCATTTCAATGGCAATAGGCTCAAGCCATATCATGCTTAATACCAACTATGTAATTTAATAATAAGGCGTATGCAACTTTTGTTATTTTCTCATTTGTTTTTCCTTTGGGATAGCTTATGCTTGTTTTAGCGTCATTATTGACGCATCGCTAGGGGTAATATTTCGCACGCACCTCTTAATATTCAATCGGGTGAGCCGAGCAGAGAATTTCTTCGGAAGGCCACCACGCCAAGCATCTAAGTAACTCTAGTGAGGAGAGTTATGTGCCAATTTTGCACAAAGCTCTCTCAATAAATCTATATGCAACAATATTTAGAATGTTTCCAAGCATTATACACTTCTTCCACTTTCTAATTGCTTACAAGGGCCTTGGGTATTTATGTCTCTGCGCGAAGGACCAGACACATGATTTAGTGTGGGTTAAGGAAAGAAAACGTCAAAGCAAGTCAACCAAATAAACCACTCCAAACAGAGAAAAAGCATAATACACTATCAAATCAAATCTCAAATTCCAAGACCTCAACTAACCTAACAGCTGGCACAAACACAATGACAATGAAAGACCACGCATGGGAAAAGGCAAGACCGTTACATCAACCACATAGCACAATTAAGAGGGGAGTCTCGAAAAAAGCGACAAAGACAATAAAGGGGGAATAAGTAAAAGATACCCCATCACACGAAAAAGAAAATCCAGGAAAAAGATACGGAGCAAAGGAGAGCTAAAGACTGAAATTGGGGCCGAACAAAAAAGTCGAGAATAGGAACCGGGAATAAATCCAAGGACTGTAACCGAGTATGAGACCAAAGGCAAAAGCATCAAAAAAGAAAAATCATACTCCAGATATCCGATTTGGGACCCCCATAGTTGAGGATACAAGGATCGTCTCAAGAAGAGCATGGTCTGAAGGGCCCTCAATGGCAAACAGAGGAGCAATAGGGACCAAAAGAGGTGAAAGGAATTGGCTGATAGAAGAAAGGGCTAGGGAAAAAGCTGAAGTTACAACCACATCACAACCCCGAAAAATGGACTACTCAGAGATGCAATATCTAGATAGCATGGAACATAAAGAATGGGAGTCTAGGCTTGGATGCATGTAAAATAGAGGATGCCAACCACTGCAGTACGAACCACGAAGCTGAACTGCACAGGGATTATCTTATAGACACTAGGAAAAGAAACGATGACAGGAGTCCTATTTATGACGACCACGTAAGGAAGCATTTGGAGGAAGTCAGCACATTTCAACTCTAGGAACTCCCCTTCTTTGGCAAAGCAAAAGAACTAGTAAAGTTTCTTATCTCCCGGATTCACGAGAATAGGATGTATTTTGCAAGGAGAAGGATACAAATTATGGCGCCACAAATTTATAAGGCCACAAGGCTGGCTCAAACTGGTGTCGATACAAGGGAAGCATTGGGAAACCAAGTGGAAATCGACCTAACAGCACACTAGTTCACCTATAAGAAAGGGGGATATGTTTTTCCTATCCCCAATAATTGATAGGACCACCAAGGTAGCAGCACAACTAGTTAGCGCCAAATTAGCTCCAACGGGACGATGGGAGGAAATTAGTCGAAGCTACCTATAGATTGTGCATGAGACGGTGAAGGGAACCCAATTCAATAAGTATGTGGCGGATTTAATCATCGAGGAGGCCGAGAGGGCACATAGGGGGAAGGGAAGTTTACATTGCCGCTATCCTAAGGGTGCTAGTATTCGATGAGATTGGAGTTCCCGAGGGGGAAGGCAAGTTTACATTGCCACTATCGTCAGGGTGCTAGTAATTGATGAGATTGGACTTTGGGGAAGAGGGCTGGACTTTCCCCGACCACCACAGATCCCCTACAATCAAATATCGTGAGTTTACTTGCCCAAGCATGATCACCTCAACGTATAAAGCAAGGCTCACACATTGGAATACGCACTTGAGAGAAGCCTTAGAAGAAGAATGGCACATCCCGAAGATGCTACCTGAAGTAGTGAAGGGCCAAGCTCGATTCATGGTGATGCAACATTTTTCCATGCCTCAGATCAAGCTAGATGACACGAATGTGTCCCCTTGGCTCAAGTTAACCTATGGATTTATCGTGCAATACTTTATAGATAAAGTCAATGGCATCAGAAATGCGGAAAAGATTAGAGTGGATGCCCAAAGGATTGATGCTGACATCCATACTATGTGTGCCACTTACGTGCAACAAGGAAAAATGGCCATGAGGGAAGCCAACGAAGTGGAAGGACGGGAGTGTGATATTCTTCAAGTTGTCCATATCCACGACAAGCCTTGGCGACTACACTACCATCTGAAGCCACTGAAACGACGTGATGGTGTAAGGGTTGAAATGTCAAGAAGACCTTCAACCTCCACATCTCAGCCAAGAGGCTCTAGCACCCACACAAGCCATGAAGAGGACAATGAAAAGAGAGTATCTCAACCACCTTTGGCCAAACCAAGTGGGTCAAGAGAAGGGGAGCCAGATGAAAGGCTCGAGAGAAGACGAAGAAGAGAAGAAAGGAATGCCTCCGCACCAAGGATAAAGGAGTCTGAAGGGAGGGAGGAACAACATCCCATGCAGACACTTAGGAGCCGAGAAGAAGCGGAAGCTATGGGTGAATCCTCAGGCAAGAAGAGGCACGAAGACGGAGATTGAAGAGGAAGGAGTGGGAATTGTCAATCCCTGCACCCGAGTTAGAGGACCCATCTTCAAAAAAGGTACCTCTAACCAGAAAGAACCAAGCGAGAGGATGTACCTTGGTCACTCAGACCTGAAGCAAAACAGAGACTGATGCCAAGACCAGAGGAGAGGGCGTCATCTCTACCAACCAGAGAAGAAAAGGGAAGGGTCCGATGAATGCAAACAGAATAGAAGGACCGTCTAGCCAACAAGAAGAGGTACATAGGATGAAAGAAGAAGGCCATGTTGGGCATAGGACCCAGATGGAGGATGCCCTAGAAAGAGCCCCGTCTACAGAAAAGGACGAGGAGATATTGGAGGAACTTGCAAGGAATATAGTTGAGCACCCGAAGGAGATTAATCTTTTTAGGTGAATTTGAGGATGGGTAGCGGTAGGATGAAGAAAACGAGCAACTATGAGCTGACCTAGGAGGAGGAGAAGAACGAGGGCGGGAGGAAGGTGAGGCCATCCTCGTAGAAGATATCCCCCCACGGCAAGGTGCAAAAACAACTAGGGTAGAATGCAACAATACCATTTGGAAGCAACTACAAAGCAGGGTACAAGATGAGCACCTATATCTTTGGGATGCCTGGGCGTCAGACTAGGCCTCTTTAACAACCCGACGACAACTGTCCTTTGTCTTGGAATACTTTAGGGAGGAGCCCATTTATGAGGGTAACTAATGAAGTTGAGGTCCCATCTGCCAGAACCAACCATTTGGGGCCAGGAAAGTTCCTCATAAATTCTAGGTCTTTCACTATGGCACACGCTGGGAATGCTCTCCTGAAGTTGGTTGCCAAAGTAACTCGACAGAATTTGGTGAGCGCAAAGCCTTGTTGGCAACAACAAGAAACTACAAGCAAGTTGGTCAATGCCATTAAGGAAGAAGAAAGAAAGTGCCTACTTGTCAAGCAAGCCCTCGAATAGGCCAAGAAAAGGCAGGCTGAGGTAGAACATATGCTTAGCAAGGAGTGAATTGAGCGGGAAAGGGCTGAATATCAACTTCAAAAAGTAAAGGTTGGGGCCCTGAACCTGTGTGATAGGACTGTCGAAACCTGGCCCAACCTCCTAGACATGATTGATGCCACATAGGCCGACCTGATGAAAAATCTAGAGGACCTGACTAACGCACTCATTGAAAGGGAGAAATAGTCTACAAAGCCCTAAGACAAGCTAAAGGAAGCCTAGATTGATTGTGTTGAGCGATTGAAAGATTGTGAGGATGTGTTAAAAACCCTTGCTGATTGTGCGGCCGACACAAAATGCTTGTTTGTGAATTTTTCCGAGCAAGCCAGGATACTCCAGTCATGACTATCCTCCCAAGAAGACAAGCAGAAGCTTTGGCTAAGCCGGTTTACACAAAGAAGAGAAAGGAGGAATGATCCTCCTTAGTGAAGGAGGCAGAGGCACTGGGCCAAGAAATAAGCGCTACAAGGAGGGAATTGGAGCTTCAATTTTCAAAGCTTCAGGGAAGAATCCTGAATGAAGAGAGACTTCTAGAAGAAGCCCTGAAGGATGGGTTGGAGAAGCTTGGCGAAATCAAACAACAGGTTGAACCCCTTCCCATTATGTTCACTGACCTTCAAACGATAAGCACCGAATAAATCGTAACAACATACCATGTGTTGGTGGGATGAGTTCTAAAGAGAGCTACACAAGAGCATTCCAAAGCTATATGCTCCGCCCCTAAACATCAAACCCCAAAAGGAAGAACTAGTTGCTCGAGGATGAGCAACCAGGTTAGTGTGGGGTAGATGTCGACCCCAAGTAAAGGGCTTTATATTTTACGACGACCACGTCATCCAAAAAGGAGCAGAGGGAATGAAGGTTAATACAACTAAAATCCCGCCAACTCACAATACGTCCAAATAGATTAGAAGATCCAGAGCAAATCACATCCCAATTACTCCATAACCATGGCGGGAACTCCAAAAGAAGACAAATAGGAAGTGGCGGAAGATATAAATACAGGCGGCGGAGGAGATGGCCTTGAGCTTGACGTCGTGCTAATGGTGAGATAAACGGGAGAATGGGAAGGGAGTATTCGAATTTCGAACAAGGCCGAATGGGGAGGGAGTTTTCTCTCTCCACCAGAGCTCTATAAATTATCATCCCATAGCAAGGGAAAAGGGTTGTTGGTATTATAAAAATAGGTTGGTCGTTGTTGGTGTCATTGTTGGAGCCAAAAAAGGAAAAATTTAGCAACCTACTACCTTGAATTAAGGTTGTAGAGCTTATTTGTACCCCAACCTGATGTAAATCTCTTTTACCTTGTCATTAATACAATCATGTTCTAGACTAGTGATGTAGTATGGTATTCATGCTTTATCCTTGGTTATGATGTTCATGTGGGAATGAATGTTTGTCGAGCTAATTTACGTTGCTTAGTTTAATTATAGATGTTTGTTGAAGGGAAGCGGCTAGGCATCTAGGCTAGGTGTAAGTGATATGAATGGTCTGGATAAACCTGTTTGTTCTTTCATTGAAAACATCATTGCCAACTAACCCCAACACAACCTAGTTACCCCGTTTTGTGCCTCAAATGAGCACGGAGAATGTTTTTTCCTTGTGATATGCAGACGTAGGAAAGATTGTCACTAGGCGCGTAGACAGGCACACTAGCATCCAGGTCTTGGGAAAAAGTGCCAACAAAATCTCTAACTGGATGCACAAATGCAACTCCTGGATGGAGTCACCACTGAAGATTGGAGAGTTTTTGTCCCCAAAATTGGTTGCAATGGAGTGTTATTGTCCTCGAAAGCAGAAGTTGAAGCAACAACTCAAAGTCTCAATGTAAAAATAGATAATGACAAGAGATGATTTCCAAATGAACCCCCAATGTCTTTTCATAGGTTCACTTGACACTTTTCCAAAGAAAAAATACCAAAAGTAACTTTCCATCTTTTAATTTGATGTTGACTTCCTTTATTTGGAAATTCACCTTTATTTTTTTATTTATAATAATAAAGTAATATTAAGTTGTCACTTTTTAATAAAAATTAAGTCACTTGACAACTTAAAAATATTAGCTTTATTATTTTTGCTTTATTTGAAAAAAGGGTCATGACTGTGCAAATAAGTAACAAGGAAAGTGAAAACCTTGTCGAAGACCCTGGTTTGCTCCTCTTATTAAAGACCTATATCCACAAATGCGAAATTATGATGTTCATTTTCACCAATGCTTAGTGTCTTTCCACCATAGCCAAAGGTCCTACATCCACAAATACAAAGTTATGACTTCCATTCACACTTATTCTTTGAGTCCTTGCACTGCTACAGAAAGTCTATCATAAATCCGTGGGCATGTGAATGTGTAACAAGGAAAGTGAGTACCTTGCCAAAGACCACATATTGGTATTTTGATTAAGGATCCATATCCACAAGTATGAAGTTGTCAATTCCACTTGGATTGAAGCTAAAATTATCTCCCTTTATGTTTTTAACCTACGTTACTGGATATGCCAATGACAAGTCTCAAGAGCACGTAGGGAGACGGCAATGGTGACGGGAGCGCGGGAGGAGCGCGAGGAGATGCCCAAGGAGCATGCCTAGGCTGCCGATATGCTCGGGTACGTTTGGTGACGGGAGCGCGGGAGGAGCGCGAGGAGATGCCCAGGGAGCATGCCTAGGCTGTGGATATGCTCGGGTACGTTGCGACGTACCCGAGCATATCGGCAGCCCAAGCATGTTTCCTGGGCGTATCCTAGCGCTCCCGGGCGCAAAAACGAGATTTTTTTTATTTATTTTTTCAATTTCGCCTTTGAAAAAGTCAAACATGGACTTCAAAATGCAATTAAAAACAAAATAAAGTGGATTCCCAACCCTAAAAGCAGCATTCATACTCATTTTATAACAAGATAACAACACATTGCTCTTTCATTGCATTTTTCACTCTCATTGCACATTTGTTCACTCTTGTTATTTTTTTCAGTTGCATAAGCTTGAAACTCCTTATTTGACGCCAAGAGCTTGAGGAGCTTGCAAGGAAGAAGATTTGCTGATTTAAGGTAAGTTTTTTAAAATTTGTAGGTTTTTTTTTTTTTGGTTTTTAACTAGTTTTTATTTTAATTTTTTTTGTTGTTCTTTTAAATTTTATCCGTTATTTCCACAAATACCAAATGCAATGATTATGTTTTTTATTTTATTGCTATTAAAATAATTTTAATAGCAATTTTTAGTTTTTACGGTTTACCATTAAATTTTAATAGCATTTTTTTATTTTTAACCAAAGGCTATAGGGATTTGTCAGAAATTAGAATGTCTCAAAGTGCAAGAGCTAGTTTAGTGGGGCAAGGGATAACCTTCAAATCTGATCTGCGAACGCCCCTTTGAAAGTATGTGACAATATTAGAACAAATCCCTGGTAGAGAGTGTTTTCATTGGCTTTGCTCAGAGTGTAACGGTAAATTCAAGAGCTCGTATAGTCGAGTGAAAGCTCATTTGTGTGCAATTTCTGACACTGGAATCAGAGTTTGTGGTGGGCCAAGCATAGGTGGAAGCATAGTTACAAGGTTCGGCCGGATCTCTGCCAAATCCGAAAAGATCCGAATTTTTTCGCTCTTTTGGATTTATTCGATCCAATTAGGACATTTTTCAATATAAAAATATTAAAAGTTAAAAACGCGAAAAAAACCCTAAAAAATCACGTCAAATGATGCGAACCCTAAAATATGTTATTCATACGCGGCGATTCTGCAAGAGCTAAACAAAAACGCTAAGTTGAATCATTTTGCAAGAAATTAACAGCTTTGTTGCATCCTTTGACGACTATAGAGGTTGACAGTGACAGTGAACGATGGCGACGACGACGACAAAGAGTCCACTCGCGAACAACAAGGTCAATGGTAGAGACGGTGGTGGCAATATCCTGGCAACATCGACCGGCACAGGAAGGCAGTGTCAATCGACTACAGAGGCAGGGAGCTTCCTTTCTTTCTATTTTTTGAAGTTTAGGTATTTAGTATTTAGGTTTAAGAATTTAGTATTAGGTATTTAGGTATTTAGTTTTAGATTAAGTTTAAACTTTATTTATTTAATATTTATTATTAGATTTAGATTTTTTTATTTTTAATTAAGTTTAAATTTATTTATATTATTAAAATTTAAATTATGGTTTATAACTTTATAATGTTTGTTTTAAATATTTTTAGTTTTTTATATTTTTTTAAAATTTTATTATATATTGCAAATTACTTATTTGAGTAATATATAATAAAATCAAAATTTTAAAAATAAATAAAAATAACAATATTTAAAATAAATAATAATATTATGATATATTTATTTTTCATTTTTTATAGTTTTATAATTCTATTTTATTTCATTTAAAATTAAAATTAATAATATTACGATATATGTTATATTATTTTTTAAAGTTTTGTAATTTTATTTTCTATTACTATAGGTCATTTAAAATTAAATTTAATAATATTATGATATATTCTAATTTTTAATTTTTATTTTGCATATATATATTAAACCGGATTTTTCCAGATTTTTTTCAAACCTTTTCAAGAATTCCACATTTTTTTGCCCTCTCGAACCTTTTCGGATTTCCAAACCTTATAACTATGGGTGGAAGGCCGGGAAAGGGATTGCCACAGGCAAAGATCCTTGCATACATCAAAGAGCAAGAAGAGGCAAATGTCGTTGTGGTGCAAAAATCGAAGCATCCTTTGAGAAAGAAAGGATCACCACCTGTTGATCCAATGTGTGCCAATGTGGTGACCCCATCACACCCTTTTCTTGCTACACCCGTTGCGGCCAAAGAGGAAGAGGATTCACCTCTTAGTTGCAAGAGAACAAAAAATGAATGCCCATTGGAGAGGGCATTCCAAAATGAATACAGGTTGATAGCGGAGCAGAGCATCATGCGTTGTATTTACGCATGTGGGCTATCATTTAATACTGTTAGATCACCATATTGGTAGGGAATGGTGAGATCTATCAATGTTGCCCCTGAAGAGTTTGTCACCCCAGGTTATGAAAAGGTGCGCACCACCTTATTGACAAAAGAAAGAAAACACATTGAAGATGCATTGAAGCCCATCAAGGATTCATGGATTGAAACAGGTGTGTCCATTGTTTTCGATGGATGGAAAGATATGGCAAATAGGCGATTGATTAATGTGAGTGCAATCAGCCCTGACAGGGCAATGTTTTTGAAGGCGTTGATTGTGAGCGGCAATTGAAAGATGCACAATTCATTGTTGGCATCCTAATAGAATCCATTGACGTAGTGAGGCCTCAAAACATTGTCCAAGTTGTAACGGACAACACTAAAAACTGCAGTGCTGCGAGCATGTTGGTTGAAGCAAGGTATGGGCATATATTTTGGACACCTTGTGTCGTTCATTCCCTCAACCTTATGTTGCAAAAGTTGGGGACAAAAATTGACTGTATCAAACAATCTATGAGGAGACGAATGAGATCCAAATGTTCATAACCAACCATCACATGTTCCAAGCCATCTTTAGGACTTTCTCAAAATTGCAGTTGTTGAAGGTAACTCTTAATTTTATTTTATTTTATTTTATAAGTTTGTAATTTGTAGTGTTTTTATTTTTGAACAATTTAAGTTTATTAATTATTTTTGAATAATTTATTTGTTTTAATTTTGTATTAGGTTGTTGAGACTCGATTTGTCTCACACACTATCGTCTTGAGATGACTTGTTAAAGTGCGTGAGGCATTGAGTAGCATGGTCATCAACAACCTTTGGAGTGTATGGAGGCAAGCAAACAGTGAGAGGGCCACAAAGGTGAAAGAGTGGATTCTTGATGATGCGTGGTGGGAACGTGTAGAGTATTTGTTGAGTTTTACTAAGCCCATCGTCAGCATGTTGAAATATGTGGACATGCATCATCCATGTTTGAGTGAGATTTAAGATGGAATAGACTCAATGATTGAGAACATTAAATCCATCATAATTGTCAAAGAGCAAGATCCTACGGAGAGGTTATTCAAGGAAGTGCAGTCGCATCTCATTGAAAGGTGGAACAAAATGACCACCCTATTGCATATTCTTACTTTTGCCTTGACACCCAAATACTACAATGCAGAGATTCTTTGCCTAGGAGGGTCGCACCATATAGGGATGTTGAGGTTGCTAAGGGATATAAGACAGCATTCTCTAGAATCTTTCCCGATCCAGAGGTAGAAGATAAGTCAGAGAAGATTTTGTGCATTTCATATCCTTGGTGGGTCATTCCCTTGGTGCTATCAGTGACAAGTACAAGATGGACGCTCAATTTTGGTGGTACCTCCATGGGCAAGCATCCACCCACCTTCAACCACTTGCAATAAAAATTCTATCACACGTAAGATTTTAATTTTTTAACTCTCTTTTTGACCTTTTTGATGTTTTGTTTTAAGTTTTAACTTTTTAGTCTTCTAATTTTTAATTTTTTATAAATTTTAATTCACTTTGTGGCTTCAATAGGTTGCAAGTTCCTCTTCAGCTGAGCGGAGTTGGGGCAGCTATGGCTTTATCCACTCAGTTAAATGCAACAAGTTGGCTGCAAAAAAGACGGAGGATTTGGTTTATGTGCATTCCAACTTACATCTTCTCTCACATAAACAACCTTAATACAAAGAAGGGCCAACAAAGTTGTGGGATGTGAACCTAAACGCTGTTGATTTAGATGTCTCCCTTGCCTACCTTTCTTTATTTGACACGGAGCTAGACAGTGCTTCACACGACTTGCATAGTGGAGCTAATGGGAGTGGCACTGTTGTTGCTTATGGTTCTAATGAACCACATGATGATGAAGACATTGCAGGGGAAGAAGAATATAGTGAACAATGAGAACGTTGATTTGTCTTTATTTTTGTCCATACATTGTAACATTTGCACCATGTACCTGTTATAAAACTAATATAAGTTCGACTATTGAATATTATGATATTTGGCATTGAATTATGAGTATATATTTTGTGGTTATTTAACTTATTTGAAGTTATTTTGTTTCCTCTATGCATATTATGTGGTGCTTTTGCTTATATAGCTATATTTTTATATTTTTAATTTTTTATATATATTTTTGTATGGCCGTATCCAAACCCCAAAAAAAATCACCGTATTCCCGTATCCGATACTTGTACCCGTATCCATATCAGCAACTTAGTTATTAACCCAACATTTTCATTAATGCCTATCTTGCCATCTTCAAGAAAAGGTAAAGGTAAAAATGATTTTTTAGTTCAACGCCTAGCCACCACGTCAAATTGGTAAATGAGATCCCCTTTGGAGAAATGGGGATTTTCACCTGACCTTATATGTTATTCAAATTTTCAACTTCTTAGGTTTTGACCCCATGACCAAGCTCAAGAGTAGAACAGCCTTGCAATTTCAACTACACCAAGTACTTCAATTGTAAAGTTAATTGTGACAAGTAAGTTGATTCATTTGTATTTTTTCCAAAACTGGAAGAAAAAAACCCCTCACAATTGTGCATAAATTATTCTGGGTGGCCAATTGGAGTTTTGAGATGCATCACACATTGGCCTGTGTATCATTTTTTCGTGGGCTTTGCACCTTTTTAATACTATTTATGTAACAATTCCATAATATAACATATACACGGTATACTGTTTTGCTCCATCAATGCCCATTTCTATACCAGTATGTTTTCTCACAATTTAAAAGAACCTTGCACTGTAAGTACACAGGCCCAGTAGTACCCACATCTCCAAACAAAGCTATTAAAACTGAGAAATAAAATCTTTGATGGAAAAAATAAGAAAACAATGCTAAAAAGCACTACCCACGTCCCAAAAATAGCTACTACAACTGATAAATCAAATTTATGATAGAAAAACTGAAAAAACAATGTCAAAACAACACTACCCACATCCTTAAACTAGCTGCTAAAACTGAGAAATCAAATTTATAGGAGAAAAACTGAGAAAAAAATGTTAAAACAACACTACCCACATTCTCAAACTAGCTACTAAAACTGAGAAATCAAATTTATAACAGAAAAACTGAAAAAAGCAATGATAAAAACAGCACTACCTATCCACATCTCCAAACTAGCTATTAAAACTAGGAAAACAAAATTATAGTAAAAAATTAAAATTAAAATTAAAATCTAAAACAGATATACCCACAATTTCACAGAGAAGCATTTGAAAAGTTGGATGGTACCTGAGTTTGAAGCCATGTTGAATCTCACAGGGCAAAAAGGTTGGAGGTTGTGAACTACCGAGTCTCCAATGAAGAATGAGCAAGCCATTGAAATAAGGGTTGAGTGGAATGTTATGATTCAAAGTGGAGGCCTGACAATTTGGTCTCAGAAACCCGTCGTTCAAATTTACAAACGTGAAGATATCTCCAACGAACGTGGTGTCTGTTTGTTTCTAATACATTATTAGAAAATAAAATAAAACCTTGGAGATAAGGTATCATCTATGGAGGAATTTAATTATGGTGTAATTTGTTTTTAATAAGAAGTTTGTACCTGAAGATCGGAGATATTTTCTTCTTTTGTTTCTGTTTTGGAGAGGAAACTCCTCACCATGTCAATTATTTTGTTTTATTTTTAATTTGGAATATTTTAAATATTAATATAAAGTACATGATGGTTTATTTTTATTTTTTAAAAGTGGTCTATAGGTTTTTTTAAAAACAGTTATTTAGTGGATAGAATTCACTCTTCGTATTTTTTAATATGTTCATGTTATATATGCGTCATAAAAGTATTATACAAGTCGATGTTGAAAGGGCGTTGATTAGGTAGAGGTGATATTCTTTCTTGTTTGTGTCAGCGTTGTGGTTCTTAAAGGTGTAAAATTATAAATAACCGTGCATTTTTTCTCGTTAGGCTATCGTACAATGTAAGGACAATTGGATTAATATGCAGGGTGTTGTAAAGAAATCATAAACGCATGTGAAGGGAAGTGGTTCGCAGACATTAACTCCAAAGGGACTTTAAAGATAGAAAGAAACATTACCAATTCCTTTCTAGTAGTTGGTAAAAATTTGTGTCACTTGAGTTATTCTTGGTTTTATGACTCACCCAACTGGGAGTGACACAAATTTGTCAACAAATGGCTAAATCTTTATTGGGAAGGTGATTTTCTTCTACATTTACGAGGAGCACCTCCCTCATATCATTATGGGTTTCTGGAATTTTTGTGTACTTTTAACTAAAAAGCACAAAAAGGAAACAAATTTGAGAAATGATGGACGCTGAAAATGAGAGAAGAACGAAGGAGCATAGAGGTGAAGATGAGAAACCCACGGTGGAATAAACACACAAAATCATTGAAATAACTCATATTTAAATTAAATAAATGGAAAAAATCTCTCGTGTGAAAATAAAACTAGGAGTAGCAAATGTATGGGAATACAATGGCTTGTCTAGCAGTATAAAGTCTCCTCAAAACTCAGATCGAGTATACTTGGTACAAATCCCATATACATGGTTTTCAATACAAAGTCTAGAAACACTGTGAATTGCACACTACTAGGAAAAGTGCATAATTTTAATGGCTTCTCTATTTACAAATTATAATGCAAATTTCACAAATAAAGATCACTAAAATCCACAAAGCCAAAGAATGATTTAATTTATTTATTTCTACTCAATTAATGAATCTAGAAAATTATACATAACACACAAAGTTGCAACTAGCCCTTCTCCAAGAGTTAAAATAAATAAGAACACACTTACAATGGCCATCTCTCGTATTTATAACACATAGGAGGATAGAATAATATTTTATATTCTTGTAGCCGCTCTTTCCAAGATTCATATTCTATTTTTACATTCATATTTCACTTTTTGATAAAGTGACTTAAATATTACAAAAATACATAAATATTAACTTATAAATCGTCGAACACTTAATCATTGGGTGGTAGAGTCCGGAAATAGTATATACACTTAATCACAGTCCCACCATGTATGTGTCACACACTAACATTTGAAACCAAATCCTCTAAAGGAAAATTTGATTGAAACTAAGAATTGAACCCATTTAGAAAAGTATTTGAGGATCAAGTATCTCACATCATTGGATTTCTCACTAAAATAAATTTACATTGCTTCAAGTGGGAGCTAAAATGGAGTCTGAACATAATAGATATGTCAAAGTGGAGACATTACACTTGGCATGCCTATGAGGTATTGTTAGAACAATATTTCTCCCTCTTTATATATTCTTGCCAAAATTGTCCTTTGATGAACAAATATTTCACATCATTAGATCGTTCATTACAAGAGCTTTCGAATGCTTCGAAAGGGAGCCAAAATGGACTCCTGATGTGAAAGATATGGCAAAAATAAGAATTTGTAATTTTGCCTTTACATTCTGACATGTTTTTAAGCCCAACGTGCCCAACATACTTGGCATGCCTGGCACCTATGTGCTTGGTGCACCCACGAGGTCGAGCCAGTCCAACTCTCAGAGTGTACTTCTTCCTAATCTATATTTGAATTTTATGAAAAAGCTATCATGTTTTGGACCTTGAGACTTTAGATAAAGAAATTTTTTGGAACAAGCACAACACATGGGAACCCAACATTTTGGTTTTTGACAAAGTTAAATTGAATGGCATTTGGTTTACCCGTGAGGACTGCCTAGCGCCAAAGTTATGAATCCCTATTTAAGATTTATTAAAAAAAACTTGAAGTTTAGGACTTGCAGCCTTGGGACAAAGATGATCGATCTTTGGGAAAATCTTTACAATGCATCAAACAAGAGCCAAAATAGAGTCTAGATGTGAAAGATATGACAAAACATAAGAATTACACCTATCATGTACTTGAGGTGTGAATGATACCTAATTCATTTGTTTTGATTTTGTATAAAATTAATGAAGTTTGGGCTTTTGAGACTTTATACAAAGATGATCATTTAGATAATAATTTTCCAATTCTTTAAACAAGAACCAAAACAAAGTCTAGGCATGAAAGATATGATAAAATAGAAGAATTACACCTATTGTGTACTTGAGGTACAAATGGTACATGATTTCTCCATTTGTATTTTACACAAAATCCATAAATCGTGGATCTCTAAAACTTTATACATTGATGATTATTTGGATAATATTTTTTCAATGCTTCAAACGAGAACCAAAATAGAGTTTAGATTTGAAAGTTATGACAAAATGGAATAAGTGCACCTTATATGCACTTAAGATGAGAATGGTACATGATTTGTCTATTCAGATTTACATAAAATCTATGAAGTTTAGGACCTTGATCCTTTGGATAAAGATGGTCCTTGGAATAATATATTTCTAATGCATCAAATGAGAACCAAAATGAAGTTCAAATGTGAAAGATATGTTAAAACAGAAGTATTGCACCTATTGTGCACTTGAGGTGTGAATGGTATTTAATTTATCCATTTGGATTTTACATAATATCTATGAAGTTTGGGCATATTAGACTTTATAAAAAGATGATAATTGGATAATATATTTCTATTGCTTCAAATAATAATCAAAACAAAGTCCAAATGTGAAAGATATGACAAAACAAAAGAATTACACCTATCATGCCCTTGAGGTGAAAATGGTACCTAGTTTCTCTATTTAGATTTTACATAAAATCTATGAATTTTGGGCCTTTGAGACTTTCTAAAAAGATGATCCTTTGGACAATATCTTCCAAAACTTAAAATAAGAACCAAAATAGAGTTCGAATGTGAAAGATATGATAAAATAGAAGAATTGTACATGTCACGCACTTGAGTTGGTGTTGGTCCATGCCAAAGTTTCATTTTTTTTTAAATGAAAGTTTCTCAAGTGAAACATGTAGAATGCCTTGCAATGATCAATTTTATTAAAATGAATCCCATCTTTTGTGACTTGGAAAGCCTAAAAAATGCAAGGAGGACAATGTATCATGGCATGCTTGCGAGGCCCAACCAACTTGTTACCAAAATTTTGGTTTCTCCATGTGGGAACCAAAACTCTTTATTTTCTTATGAATTTAAATTTTGCATACAACACTAGTGCAAAGGAGGAGTAATTTCAAGGAGAAAGACAAGGTAAATATATTTCAAATAGAGTGTAGATAGAGCTACCATTAATAATATTTTACAAGATTCACAACCAGACTTCAAGACAAGGTAGTGTACATTTCCATGTTTGATTAAAATCTTAAAATACTAATAGATGGTTGATTTGATACGTATGAAATTGACAAGCGATGGTTACTAATTACAAAGACAATAATATTTTTTTAATTTTCCCTTTTGTTTGAAAAAAAAGTTTAAAAGTGTGAATGAATTTTATGTTAATGTGTGTGGGAGAACTTTTATTTTCTAAGAAATGGTATGTATCTTCACTAATATGAAAACTCCATGGTAAACTTAAAATAAATTATAAAAAGACTTTTCAACCCATAAATATAATTTTCATTAAAAACATAACTTTGGAATACAATTTTTTTATACTTTATATGTATTTTATTTTACTTTTATTAGTTACCTAAATCCAATAAAAGTGAGAATGGCTATATTTTTTATTTGACCATAACCTTTTTTATTTTACCTATAAGTATTTTGTTTGCCTTAAAGTCATTTTATATATTCTGCACTAATCACTTAAAGAGAATAGTTCCTCTAATAACATTTTTATTTGAAGCATTGTAATTAGAAAAAGTGATTGTGTCCATTGCACTTGAAACTTCAAAATATCAAGCACCTAAATTTTGGAATATTAGGCACTTTCATATGGAATATGGTAAATAGGATTGTGATAAAAAATGATTGTTTGCATTGCACTTCAATATTTTTTATTAGTTATACTTTTATATTAGAAATGTTATTTTTATGAGGAACCAAATAATCAAAAAAAGGAAAATTTACCATTTAACAATATAAAATATTGAGAATCACTACCAAAATTTGATAAGAATGAACATTTATTATCCAATATTTGTTATGATTTTATGAATGTTCAAACCTTATTTCAAAACTTTATACCAATTTTTATTGGCTAATTTGAAGTAGTTCATTTTATCAAGGTTAGAAACCCTATATTAAGGGTTTTAAAACATCCTCAAAGAGCTATTTATTTTGGCTAAGCATGTAAGACCTATGTGTAAAGTGAGGTGGGTGTAACCCATCATCACGAGCCTTAAACAATATTTGTATATGACATTGAGCTTCCACTTACCCTCGGTTATATAAGAAGACCCATAGGTATTTTTCAAAATCTAACCCTAAGAAGCCTTTGAAGATTTGTAATTTGTGATGCACAAGTAAGCAGTTAGCCTCAGGGAGTTACCTATGTCATACCTTGCATATGGGATAGTGGGTTATGTGATAGTTCAATCCTCCATAGTTAGAGGTTTGAAATGTTAGGCCAATATTATTTACAAACAAAATAAGGATATTAGTAAGCTCATACACTAGACATACCTTATAGTAACCTTCCTTGTGATAACACTAGTATTCAGTTGATTATTTGAAAACAATAGTAGTAGAAGAAAACACAATTGAATAGAAACATCCTTGAGTTAAACATCTATAACTTTAGGAGGTTTCACCCTTAAAGAGGCCCGAAATACTTTGCAATTCAATTTAGGGAAGAGTCAATTGAATATCATTGAGATGACATAAAATCCTTATAGAGAGTCAATGCAAACATGTGTTATATGTTCAACAATACTTTGATGCACAATACATAATATAATGTTGATAAACACAATGTGTTTTTCATCCATACATGTTTTCTATTTGTTACACCATATGTTGCCTAGATGTGTGTTTATATACCCTATCAATACATATTATTAAACTCATAAAATTTAATCTTATAAGTGTTCATGTAACATCCCAATTTTTTCTCAATTTTGATAGGATGGGAAGAACAAATACATAGGAGAGTATGCTAAAACTTGAGGTCGAAGATGTGGGAAATGGGAAACCCCATTTCTCAAGAGATGATATTGAATGGACCCCAATTAGTGAATATGATGGGAACATTTGTGCAACAGTCCCTCTTACAAGTGTTGAGGCTTTTCATTAAAGGTGAAGGTTTGTTTGATAGTATGAAGACAAAATTTCTTTGTAAGCAACATAGGGTAACTGAAACATATGATTACACATAACATAAAATAAAATTATACTTAGTGTTTGAAGCATGATCCCAATATTATTGTGTTTAGTGTGCTTAATCCACTTTTTGTGAAATGTGAATATAATAATGAATGTGTTATTGTAGCTATTGACATGCATTTATTCCCCAAGCCAATAGAGATAAACCTATGACAAAAAATAGAGTGAGGAGGTTTTTCAAAATAGGGGTTATCAGTGCCACTCTCTTATCAAGGTGATGCATAGTAAACCTCAAGTTGCAGTCATCACATATTATTATTTATTTCATATTGAATTTGATTGTGAGATTTGCCATGGTGTGAAGGACACTAACAATGAGGCATGAATACATTTGTTACAAATTTATCTATTAAATGCAAAGAATACATTGAGTCACTTTCACTAATATTTTTCCTTACTGACATAATTTACAAAATAAACTACATGGATCAAGGTTTAACTAACTTGCTAAATAAGAGGGCTAGATGTTTAACAAAGAAGGATGTGTTGAATACAGGGAAAAGAGTATGGTCCATCCAATCTCAAAAACACTTAAATGATGCCAGGAGTGTGAACTTGTGGCATGTAGATAGGAGGGATACTTTTTTATTTTATCAAAATCCCAATAGAAGTGATGTGTCATTCATTATGAGGATTCATACACTTTGAATGCATGATATGATGGTCTACCAATCACACAATTATGAAATTTCAGTGGATTTAACTTTTTTGATGAACAAATATGGTGTAAGATTTGGCATTTCAATACTTCACATGGCTTGTTTCAATATATAACTATGTTCTCACATCATGCTCATGTACATGATGTGATTTTCATCTATTATTTTTACATTATCAACTATATTCATTGTTTGTTTTTTATGAACAAGAGGTCAGAGTGCCTATTGTGTGGGTTGTTTTGTCATGTAATAGGGTGGAAGACATATACAAGTGGTTGGTGGAAGTGAAAAATTTGAGGAAAGATCTTAGAAACAATTGGAAAGTGAATGCATTCATCACAAACGATGTAGTGGCTCAAAATATTATGATTATATTTATCATATCGATGTAAAAAATATATACCTTTCCTTGTCTTATTCAATTTTTTTTGTTTTTCAACAAGGCTATTTTTGAATGTCTAATACTTCTATGCATTTGGCATGTTTGTAGGGAATGGTTAAATAATGTGTATAAGTATATAAACAAGGAGATCGGGATAAATATATTCGATAGGTTAGGTGTCATCATGTGTGCTTTGGGTGCTAATGAAGATATGATCCTCCTACCAATTGATATATTCATGAAAGAGTTTAAGAATCAATTATAGTTCATGGATTATTTTAGGAAGAATTGGTGCAAGGATGATGGATGTATTAGTGAGTGAAATATTTTAAAGCACATTGTCTAATATCAAAATTTATATGTTTTTTAGTTTCTTCCATGACCAAATGTGCCTAATTTTTCATTTTCCAAATTTGTGCAGCTATGTGGGCTAAAAACTTTTAAATCTTCACACATGCCAACTAAGATAGTAATGCCTCCATTGAGTCATACTATTATTTTATCAAGAGTCGATACCTATGTGATTGACAAATGAAATGCACAAGGAGAATGGATTTCTTTTTCATACCCTGGTCTTTAGGTTCAAACCATTCTACAAAAGTAAGAGGGGGCTACGATTTTTGGGTTTCTTAACAAACTGTGAGAATGAAAGGTTACTAGTGACTGCAATAGAGAAGGCCAAGGCAATACTAGATGTGGGTTGTATTGCATATGTTCCTCTCTTAGGTTCCTTTGATGTTAAAAGAAAAAAAAAAGCAACACTTGGTATCTCGTGAGAAGGTTTGGGTTAAACTTTCACCTATGCAATTATCCACGTGTTGTTAGCTGAAATATGTGTAAGCATATTTTCAAGGTTTTGTAGGTAAGTAGGAGAAATGATGCCAACTCATCTCATCTACCAAATTTTTTAGAAAGGATTATTTAAAATGAATATGCATATATACTAGAAGGGTGGAGATTGACATGAACCCTATGAATAAAATCACACTTGAACACAATGCTCGTGATAACATTCAAACTTATGACCATTCTCACTCAATGAAAATGCATAAGGAGTCAACTGATTTCTTAATTTTTTTGCTTATGATGCCTCTAAGAATGAAGGATATAAATTGATGCCTTTAGAGTTTGCATCTAAAACTTTAGGAGGGATCTCCAAGAATCAAATGCATTATCATTTGATTTCATTCCAGAACATACTAACAATGAGACCAGTCTTATCTGAAGACAATAATGGTTTAGTGTAATAAAAGAACGTGGTTATTGTGCATGACACATAGTGGTGGTTCTATAATTTGTGAATAATAAAGGGGAAGACTACAAAGGCTTCACATTCCCTAACAACAATCATGGAAAAAGGAAATAAAAGTATAAACCATTATGATATGGCAGAGAAATCATAGCTGAACATGATGTTATTTTGTAGAACACTGGTGGGTAAATGTTAATAAACACACTATGTGTTTCTTAACCATTGTAATTAGTTTTTTTATAGATACTAATTTCCCATCCCTTTATTTTAATTCAAACAACCTTGTATCATCTATCGCATAGTCCTCGATGTTGATTGTCTTTCACAAATTCTATGGAAAATGAAGTTATGAATGTGAAGTTAATTTAATATTTTTATGTTTGGAAGTTAATTGAAAACCATTTCTAATATCTCTAAGTTCTAATACATCGTGTGTGTTTTTATGTTTGTTATTGTAGATGTTTTAAACCTTTACGAAGATTTACTTGGATCATAATACAACTTGATAGATGATTATAAATTGATTATATGTTGATTGTTGATTAATAGCAAGAACATGAAGATATTATTCTTAATATGTTTTTGATAATCATCTTACAATGCACTCCCATCATGTATCTTGATTATTGAGAAAGTGATGTATTATATCAACTATTGTTGCTTATATGAACAAGTGATGTTTTTGTTCTGAAATGTAATCAAATCTCTTTTTAATATATTTTTGTTGTGAAATGTATTTTTAATTATTCTAAAGGCTAGTCAACTCAAATAAAAGGGGTAAAATTGGTTAAGTGATGTTTGATATACTCCACTCATTAGCAAGTTTTATACGCACTTGAAGATACAAAATATGGTATTAAGTACTTGATAATGAAAAACTTGACATAAATTTAAAATGCATGACTTACACACACAGATATGGTCCTAACCAACCATTCTCTCTAACCTACACACTACCTTATGAGTTTGATCCTTCCATTTTGTTGCTACACACCTATAAGAATCTCATTGTCTATTTTAAACCTACATACTATCTTGCATAGACATCCCCAAAACTTTAGTTCAGTCTTCCTATGCATAATTTAGTATCATCATATTGGATCAGTATCACTAGTTGATATTGACCCACCCCTGATGTTATTGGCCCCATCCTACTAATGACTACTTTTTATAATTATTTTTTTATGTAAGGTCAACCCATCTGCCTAGTGTGTTAGTGGCATGAAAAATTACCAGATTGGACTCTCTAACATACACGTGCACACACACAAATTTAAATCAAGTTATCAATTGATAGGGGAATGGGAACTTGTCTGGTACACATCTATATGCAATTTCACGTTGAGTGAATGGGCCATATTCTTCCCAAATTGCAAATCAATCACTCGGATTAGTCATAGTTTGAAGCATACCAAATCCAAGTCAAAACAAACATTATCAAGTATCAAATCCAAATAATTACTTACATTCATATAATGAAGGAACACAATTTCACAATCACATTAGGTGGGAGATCTACGTGTGGCTTGATTTCCTTCCATAGATTATCAGATATATAGGCAACAATCAATCATGAAAAGAGGGTGATTGGTGTCAGCTCAACACATTACATTTTCCCAATATTTGTAGGTTTCTAACCCTCACAAGTACATATAGGGTTTCAAGTTGAAGGAGGTTAATTTTTGGATTTGCATGCATCATCATGGTTTAGAATCACACGTACACAAAACTTTCAAATATAGTTAAAGTTGACCATATGGTCACATACCCATATTTCAGCACAGGTCACTCCTGATCACTACAAGTCAATATTGACTCATATTTAATGGAACTACCTTACATAGATAAAACTTAGTTATAAAACCTTATTTTATTATTTTTTGGAAACTAGTGTTTAGTTCCTAAACAATAAAGGGTTTGGAGTAACGAGAAAAATCTAATCTAATATGGTAAAATATAAATTTTGATCAAATTAATTACATAGTGAAGAGAAGTAACTTATCTATAAAAGTAAACTAAGATGACTATTTCAGAGCCTAAAAACTATTGCACAAGACTGGGAAGATGTCAGGAATCTGGATCTATTTTTCATTCGATGAAAGGATAGAAGCATAAAAAATAAGACACTTTGAGGTCTGGTACTATAGTCTAGGGCTTACCACTATTATCCAAACTGGTCATAGAGATATGAGTTTTGTCTGCTATCCTTGTATGAGCCTATCTATGAAATTTTGATCCTAAATGTCGACAGCGCTCCTTGTAGAGTTATTTTAATATTTAAAATGCTAGATCCATCTACACACATGAAATAATAAATACATGAAAAGCAAAAGGGCAAAAAATTGGGTTAGGGGAAGTATGATCATATGATCTAGAACTCATGTTGTCCTTATCATTGCCTACATTAAACCTCAAGCTAGGGTCTCAGATCAAATGTAGTTCTCCCTTAGGGAACGTGCAAAATAAATGCACATGATAGATGTAATAATGACTTTCACCTAGGCCCTTCCTTAAGCAAGTATGCAAATCTATGTGTGATGCAGAATGCTAAGCTATATTATTGACTAGTTTTTAATTATGTATTGTGCCAAAGTAGTAAGTGTTAGATATAAAATGCCTTGTGATGTATTTTATATAGGAGACTCTTTGTTTTGAATTTGGTAACTTTATTCACATTTGGTCAATATTAGAAAGACAAACAAAACTTAAGGTTGAAGCTAAGAAAGGTTTAAGACTCATTAAGTGAGACAAACTAACTGTCGAGACTTAAAATGCAATTGGTAAGAGCACTGGAAATGGGACACCCTAGGGTCCAACACTATAGTCCAACCCTAGTGTTCCTATCTTATAGGCTCAAGACCTAAGGGGATGGAACTAACATGGGAAATAGAGTTTGGCTAAGCTGGAATGACTATTTGGAAGGCTATGGATGATGAACAATAAGCAAAAAGGTGACTCAAACATGAAACAAGGCCAAGATGAGTAAAACAAAAGACATGGCTAAATGTGAACAAGGCTCATATTCTCCATTTGGAGTCTCCTTTGAAAGGAGTATGAAAAGACATGATATGTGTGGTTGATTGACCAATTTAGGGTGTATACATTTTCCCCCCTTTTATTCTAGTATTGCAATAAAATGAAGTACTAAAGTAAAAAAAAGAAGAAGAAAGTGTGTACCTGAACCTACCTACGTGGAGACAAAT
This sequence comes from Torreya grandis, assembly GCA_037957365.1. Taxonomy (NCBI): domain Eukaryota; kingdom Viridiplantae; phylum Streptophyta; class Pinopsida; order Cupressales; family Taxaceae; genus Torreya; species Torreya grandis. Next base: position 173,440 of record JARHVA010000959.1, on the reverse strand, counting down.
GTGATACAAAGGGTCCAACTCACTTCTTGGCCAAGGAAGTGGATGGAGAGCCAAATAATTCTTGGAGAAAGAAGTAATCCCTAAAATGGATGCCCCTTATACTGAATTTGGAAGTGAAATCCATGTGACATAGAGAAGGAGGGTAATGCTTGCCCCCTGTGTTGAATCTGACTAAAGATGAGAAATGCTCAGAGGCCCAAAACTAATGTTTGTCTTCTATCCCACATAAACTCATGTAATATGAAATGTGTGTATAGAATTTGTATACTATGAAGAGCAAAGTTTGTGATGCTCCCACTCTGAATATCTGAACTAGAATTGAGAAATACTTGGAGGCCCAAAACCAATATCTATCCTCTGTCCTACACAAACTCATGTAGTCTGGATCTGGGTAATATAATGGACCAAACGCTACAGACAATCATGCAATCTAATGTAGTGAAAACCTGGGTATCATTAGGTGTAATATGAAACTCTGATCAATGTGTGAGAAGAGAATGGCATGTCTTGCCACTCCATCTTTTTAATCCTAAGTGATGAAGAACATGAACATCTATGCCATGCCCCTAAATATGGTATGTGAGTGATGGGTATGTATAATCTAGTAATCTATATAACCACATGTGATATGACCTATCGTGCTATTCCCCATGTATAAAACTGGAGATCAAAACACTGTGCTTTGCACTATGCCTGTAATGTACTATCTGGTCCTATAACTATGTCATGTTGTATAAAGTTGTATGTGTGAGATGTGCAATAATGTACATGCCCCCAAATTTGGTATCTAAGTTTGAATCTATACCAAATTCACTATGAATCCATGTAATCTGAACAACTGTATATGAATAGTCTGTATACCTGTAATTTGAAATCACTGTGGATCTATATGATCTAAACCACTGTATTTGAATAGTTTGTGTATCTGTAAATTAATATATCCCCCCTAAATGTCTTGAGTAATGCTGAGTGATCCATGTAATCTAAATCATTATATATTTCAACCAATATGAACTAAATTTGATAATCTGATTGTTGGATGTGTACGAACTATGGTGTATCCACTTATGAGAATGGATGAGCATATTGGATAGGTGTAGAAATAGGAACAGTAGGAATGATGTCCCCCTTTTAGGGAGAGGGATGAAATTTGTGATAGATGACGTCGAGTCAAAATTGATGACTAGTGGCGTAATGATAGAAACAAGGTTGGCATAGTTTGAACTGATTAAGAAGTTGTTTGATTGATTAGACTGAGTTGTCGAAAGTGGAACAAGTTTTGATTAGTGACAATCAAGGTGTGTGTCTGAGTGTAAAATGAATATAGAGATGTACATGCCATAGTATGAAAATGAAGTAGTAAGAGAGCAAAGTTGGCATGATTTTGAAGGTATAATTATCATGATTCTATTGAAAGAAATGGTTTGAAAAATAAAGTTACGAGGTTCAAGTTATAGGCAAAATGGTATTTTGCTTTGATTGAGAAAGTTGGATAATATATGAAATTGTATTGATTCTTTATTCATTTGTGTATTTACTAGGTTGAGATTCGCAGCTCTAGAGTGAGAGATATGCCAAGGAGACAAGCACCTATCGTAACTCAGTTTGAGCAATTGGCAGCCCAGGTTCAGGGTGGTGGTGATGTTACCCTGGTAAGTAGCTAAAACACACAATTTTTGTCTATTTAGAAGCCCATTTTTGGTGTTTTGAGTTGTTTAAAGTGTCCTAGGAAAAAATTCACTAGTTTCAACACTCTTATCTTACATCTAGTGCCATTGTCTAGGTTCCAATGCTCCTGTCCATGTTACAATACCCTTGTCTAGTGTTGTCCTGTACCCAATGTTTTTGTCCTACAAGTGGGATATTTTGAGTTGTTACTTTGTTAGTTGTTGTTTTTTCTTGGTTAGTGATTTGGCATTATGGCTAATATATGTGCTATTTTTGGTGTTTTCTAGGTGAGGTGTGGATGAGAGAGTTCCATAGGGTCCAAGTTATGGAGACATTGGGGTTGTTACCATTGTTTGTTGATGAGAGAGTTGTCATGGATAAGGTAGGGTTGGGTCATGTGTGTGACCTAGGCACAATACAGTGGGATAGATATCTGATTACTGCCTTATTTGAGAGATGTAATGCAGATACATGTACTTTCTAGCTTCTTATAAGGGAGATTAATGTGACATTGGAGGATGTGTATTGCATTTTATATTTACTAATTAGTAGATGGTGGGTGACATTGCAAGATGACATGGGTGCTGATGCTATTGATTGTGCATCCTTGTATTTTGCTAGTGTGCCCTCAGGTATACATTAGAGAGGTAGTGATAGTGGTATCTTGCTATCATTTATAGTATAATATATTGTTATGTACATATGAAAGTGGTTGGCCATGTTGTTAGCCTTGTTTGTTACTGTTGATGGGAGTGGAGTGTCAATTACATATAGGATGCACATGATTATGTCTAGTGTGGAGTTATATGGCACTATGTTCTCATGGGGTAGGATGATGCTTGCTCACCTATACAAGGATCTTTATAGGTTTACACAAGAGGCATTTAGTGGTGGATTGAGTGCAGTGATATTATTATATTGTTGGACTTATGAACACATAGCAGTTGTATGACCGATAGGATTACTGAGGGAGAGATGGGCACCTCCATAACCATTTGGGGAGTGGATGATTACATTGGCTATCTGATCCCTTAGGATGGATCATTATAGGTGGGTGTTAGATAGACTAGTGGCTAGTGACATTATATGGAGGCCTTATAGAAGATTTCCTAGGTGGGTTGAGGATGGAGTGCAGTTACAATATATGAGGGTCAGTTGTTGGATACATGGCCACTATTTTGGAGTGTATGAGCACTTTTAGTATGAGCACATGACTATATAGTTTGGGTACCACAAGATGTGTTCTCAATAGTATGGGTGTGGGCGAGGAGTGCATGGGTACCAATGAGGGTAGAAGCTCATGCGATGCCTACTGAGGTTGAGCTAACACCATTACCTTTAGATGTGTGGGATGTGGCTATAGACATTCTTGATGTTGATGATATTGGATGTATAAATGCATATACTACATGGTGGACTAGGCATCGATGGGTTCTATTGTATCTTGTTGATAGAGGGGATGCTCCAGGGCATGAGGATCCTGAGCAATCTAGATGATGGGAGATAAATAGTGATTATATTTGAATTATGTATGAATTTGTGTTTTTTATTTGATTTGAAAGTGCATATCTAACATAGTGTTGTACTTTGTGTGTAGGTGGAGTGGGAGGTGCACATAATGAGGTTCATATCGGGGTGGGGAGTGGAGATGATGACTATTGGGATACTATCATTGAGTCTACACTTTGAGAGCTCACATAGCATGTTCCTGATGATGCAATAGAGGAGGGATTGATGGAGCAAGTGACAGTTACAATCGGTATTCAAGCTCATCTATTTGATAGGTCTATTATAGTGATAATTATATATGTTAGGGTAGCAGGAGAGAGAGATGAGTTGAGAGCTAAGCTAGATAGGCATAGGATGCCTCCCCTGATTATGGTTTTGTTAGCACGAGGATCATAGATGAATACATAGAACTTTAGAGGTAGTATGCAAACTTACATGAGAAACATCATTGGCTACTGGAGTGAGAGAGTCATCATAATTGGCATTTAGGAGTTGGAGGAGGTGTGGGACCATCGAATGCTAGAGTGGATTATGAGACTAGTACCGATGGAGATAGTGGGGGCATGATGCCCATTCATGATTGATTGTATTTGATACGGTGTATATGTTTTTAAAAGCTTCATTATACATATATATATATATATATACATATATATATATATACATATATGTATATATATATATATGTGTGTGTGTGTATATATATATATATGTATGTATATATATATATATATATATGGATACTGGTTTGATTTGGATTCAGGTGTATTGTGTTATGGATTTTGGTTTAGAATGGTATATTGATTGCAAATAGTTTATTAGAAATAGTTGATTTGACATTGATGTTGAGGTTACATATGTTTTGGTAAAATGGTATTTGTGATATGAGATTTGTTTGTTGTTGATAAGTGTGATGTTAGTTTTGATTTTGAATTATATGTAAGTAAAAATTTTTTGGTTTTGTAATTGGTAAATTATTTTAATTAAGTGAACTGGTATAAGCTTGGTAAAATAGGATATTGGTAAGGTCAGTAGTTGGATAATTTGTTTTGGCTAGGGATGGCTATTCAGAACCATGAATGTTAGTTGTTAGTAGAAAGGGATGTAAGAGAGCATTTTGTGCTCAATTCCCTGAGAGTGGCTCAAGAATGCAAAGGCTAGCCCTTTGGCTCCATCGTCACCCACTAAGTGAAGCTATGTAATCATACGTGTGCTAATCAATGTTTGGACTATGTATCCAATCCCTTGAGTAGGTGGCACAAGAATACAAAGACTGGCCCTTTGGCTCCATCATTACCCCATGAAGTGTTGCTATGAACTAATATCAGTATAAATGGGTGTCATATCACTATCTAAACCCTAATAACTAACTGAACAAGTGCCCATACTAGTCATGCTATGTAGAAACATACATTGTATCTAATGTTATCTATTATGCACTAATTGTAGCTATACATGGAGACTCTATCAAATGTAACCTTATTGGATGTGCAACTAAAACTATGTGCTATGAAGAAGGCTCATCTATCTATAATCATAGTGGATTGCTGCATGAAATAACACTTTGTGGCCTCTATTCTGATGCATATGACTGAGAAATAGATCGATATGGAATTGTAACTTGTGATGAAGGCTCATTTTATCTTAATCATCAAGTTGCTACATGAAATAGAACCCAAAAAACTTGGTTGTAGTGAATCTCTCTGGGGTGGTACTCTGTGATGTGGGTTCATCTAATCTTAACCATAGTGGGTTGTTACGTGAGATAAGACCCAAAAAACTTGGTCATAGTGAATATCTCTTTGGAGTGGTACTTTGTTGTGGTGCCTATGACTATGCTGGATATGTATATGGAACTGCACTATGTACTTCTCAGACTATAGTGCTCTATGTAGGCTGCTCTCGTTGTATTAGATTTCAAACCTTTTGAATAGGTAGAATAGGAGATCTCCTATGAGGCTTTGTCCTAGAAGCTACATTACTCTCACAATGAGTAATCAATGATTCTGATAAAGGAATGCCTTGGGATAACTTAGCCATGGAGGAATGAGGTCTAAGAATCCATGATGGAGGAGAACTCGATGCCCCTTGTGTGAATGTTATGATGTCACTAATAACACATCTATTAATGCAATCCCTGAGTCCATAACAATCATGATCTTTTTGTCCATGGATACGATGATAGTTACAAAAGGGCCGATGTGGTTGTCTATGTAAGAGATGCGGATCTTGTCGATGAGTAGAAGGTAATGTGATTAACCTCCTCTCTAGTAGTGTAGATAATATGACACATGGGCTATCCCACTCTAAATCAAACTGTAGTGGTGTCTTATTGTTGTTCTCTATAGTACATACTATAGGTTGTGCTCTGGAAACTTGCTCTCTATTCTTAATTGGTTGTTTTTTTGGTTGAGGTCTCCTATTTTGTTTATGACATGGTGAATGTTGTGTGCTAGGAACTATAGATGGAGGCACTGATGTGAAATCTAGAGTAATTCGATCAACTGAATCTGCCTCAATTAATCCCAATTTCTTTTCCAAGGCTAGAACTATATAACATAGGTATCAAAAAAAGGACTTTGTCTGATATAATAGATGCTCGCAAAGAGGTTGATGAAGCCCCTCAATAAATATATGTTGAATCTCTAAATCTATTGGTTTATAGATCAATCTTAATAAATGTGTCTTGAATCATAAGATATAATCACTAACTGGCTCTGAAGTATTCTGATGCAATGTGTTAAGTTTCTCGTATGTAACATGAGGGCCCATGTTTACTATGTATTATCTGATAAATGCCTCCTCTAAATCATCATATGTATGCAAAGAACCAACAAGTAGGAAATGAAAGAACCAATTATGTGCCTCCCCCACTAATGTCTGCTGAAATAATTTGGGTTGAATCAAAGGACTCGCATGAGATGGCAAAGCCTTCTAAAAGGCTTGAAGGTATATGAATGGATTTCTAGTTCCATCAAAGTGAGGCAATGAAGCTTTTACAAATGTCTTCAGAAGAGGGTTACCATGTAAATCATTGACATCCATCCAAGATTTATAAGCCTTGTTTTCCAAGGTAAGGAGATGTACTTGGTGTTGTAATCCACCAACTACATGCATAAAGAAAATAATCTCTTGGGATGATATATTAGCATCTTGAATTGGTTCATTTAATCATTGAATTTGATCATTAATTTTAGCCATGGGAATGCTACAATTAGCAATTAGATCATAGAGAGGGGGTGTACTCACTTGAACCTTTAGAGGAATGGTAACTTGGACCTTGGTAGAGGGATGTGGGCTGCCATTCTCTTTAGGTAAAGAGTGAGAAATAGGTGCTATTGTAGTAGAGGGTGGCTTTTGAGAATCATTGGTATCTTTATGTTTTAGTGAGTCACATTCTAATCGAGTAGAAGATGTGATGTTATCATTAATATGTGCATCATTTGAAATAGAATCATGCATAAAAGTATAATCAACATTTGGTAGTGCATTATGTTTGAGAGGATTGAGAGAAGAGTTATAAACGTAAGATGCATTTTCTTCTTCACTATGTACATAATAATCATCATTATTTCATGCATTATCATAATCAAAATTTTGTTCATAGTCACTCTCATTTTCATATTCATTTGCATGTTCACTATAATACTCATTATTACTTTCATTATCACTGGGGAGAGGTGAAAGAGAAGAATTTAATTCTTTTCTATTATGCAATAAGTTATCACATGAAATTGGAATATTATGTGCATCTATGTTATCCATGGATGGAGTGTATGCATTATTTCCATTTGAAATATGAGAAGTAAGAGTAAGAGAGTTATCATTTAGACATTCTTTTGATAGAGTAGAGTTGAGAGCATGAGATAGATCATTTAAACTATGCTTTGGTAATTTGATTTTTTTGCATTTATATTGTTATATTTTGAACATAGAAGTAGAGAGAGAGAGAGAGAGAGAGAGAGAGAGAGAGAGAGAGAGAGAGAGAGAGAGAGAGAGAGAGAGAGAGAGAGAGAGAGAGAGAGAGAGATTAAGTTCACATGAAAGCAAATTATCACCAATAAGAGGTTCATTTGGAAGTGCATGACTAATTTGTTCATTTGGTGCATTGTACATAGGAGAATGAGGTGAAAAGTATCTTTCCCATTTATCAAAATTATTTTTTTAGAAGAGGGAATAAAAGAGATAGGTTTGAGAGAAGAAGATGTATCTACTTTTTCTTCACTATCACTTTCACATGCATCATCATATTCCTCATTACAATTATAGTAGTTATCTTCATTATTAATGAAATCATTTTCCACATTTTTAGCTAATGTGCAATTTTGCAAATTTATCCATTCATTGTCATAATTATGGGAAAATTTAGAAATTGATATATGGGATGAGAGGGAAGAAGTGCCTTAGTGGCCATTTTATTTATTTCACCATAGAGAATATGTAAAAGTACTATTAAGCAAATAAATGCAAAAATAACTACTAACATAGAGATTTTGAAATATTTTTGACACACCAAATAATTTGCAAAAATTCCAAAATATTTTCCTAAAAAATTGCAAGGAAGGCTTCGGGTTTGAGGACCTAGTTTGGAAATATAGGGTTTTGGGTTGGTGTTTTAGAAATTTAAAAAAATCATTGCTATAATTTAAATTCTAAAATAAAGTTAAATAAGATAAATGCACAAAAATTTATACAAAAATATGAAATTTGAAATTGAATTTTTGAACAAAATAACTACCAACATAGAGATTTTGAAAATATTTTTGACACTTTAAACAATTTGCAAAAATTCTAAAATGTTTTTATAAAATTTGTAAGGGAGGGGGTCTTGGGGTTTGAGGACCTAGTTTGGAAATCTAGGGTTTTGGATTGGGGTTGTAGAATTTTTGAAAATTATTTCTATAATTTAAATTCTAAAATAATTTTGAATAAGATAAATGCACAAAAATTTATAAAAAAATCAGAATTTTAAAGTTTAAATTTTTGCACAAAATATGAAGGAAAAACGCTAAGTGTACTTAGGGTTTTAGATTTGTTCGAAGTAAGTTGGGTTCACCAAATGTTTTATTATTTTTAAGAAACTAGTGTTTAGTTCCTAAATAAGAAAGGGTCTCAAGTAAGGAGAAAAATCTAATCTAATATAATTTAATACAGATTTTGATCAAATTAATTACATAAGGAAGAGAAGAAACTTATATGTAAGAGTAGACTGAGATGACTATTTCAAAGCCTAAAAATTATTGCACAAGACCAAAAGGATGTTAGAAATTTGGATCCATATTTCATTCGATGAAAGGATAGAAGCATAAAAAACAAGACACACCAAAGTCTGATGCTATAATCCAGGTCCTGTCGCTATTATCCAAACTGGTCACAAAGATATGATTTTTTTGGGTTTTATCCATTATCTCTATATGAGCCTATCTATGAAATTTTGGATCTTGAATATCAATAAATATCCTTATAAATCTATTTTAATCTTCAAAAACCTATATCCATGTACACATATGAAACAACAAATACATCAAAAGCAAAAGGGGGAAAAACTAGGTTAAGAGAAGTATGATCGCATCATCTAGAACCCCTCTTATCTTGATTGTTGTCTATATTAACCCTCAAGCTAAGATATTAGATCAAATGTAGTTCTCCCTTAGGGAATGTGAATAATCAATGTGCATGATAGATGCAAGAATAACTATCACTTAGGCCCTTCATTGATCAAGCATGCAAATCTATGTGTGATGCAGAATATTGAGTTATATTATTGACTGATTTTTAATTATGTACTGTGCCAAAGTAATAAGTGATAGATATAAAATGCTTTGTGAAGTCCTTTATATAGGAGACTCTTTATTTTGAATTTGGGAACTTTATTCACATTTCCCTGATATTATAAAAACAAAAAAAACTTAAGGATAAAGCTAAGAAAGGTTTAGGACTCATTAAGCAAGACAAACTGATTATTAGGACTCAAAATGTAGTTGGATAGGAGTTCTAAAGGGACACCCTAGGGTCTAGTGCTATAGTCCAACCCCAACGCTCTTGTGCTATAAGCTCAGGACCCAAGGGATGGAACTGGCATGGAAAATAAAGTCTGGCTGACCTAGAATGGTTGTCTAGAAGGCTACAGATGACTAGAAATAAGTAAAAAGGTGACTCAAGCATGAAACAAGACTAAGATAAGTAAAACAAAATACATGGCTAAATGTGAACAAGGTTCATATTCTCCAGTTGGAGTCTCCTGTGAAAGGACTGTGAAAAGACATGATATGTGTAATTGCTTGACCAATTTAGGGTGTATACAAACCTGATGATCCACATGCCTACTTCAACCTACTTTCCCTTGTTAGAGTATAGTCACAATCAGATAATCAATCATAAAATCTAAGTATTAATCCCTTGGTTATATACACACACACACACACACACACACACACACACACACACATACATATACATACATACATACATATATATGTATGTATGTATATGTATGTACACACACACACACACAAAGATACATATAAATCATATTTTAGTATCTATAACTAGTATATTAATTTAAATAGATAGATATGCCATCTAATCATAGATTTGAATGTAAAATAGTGAAAAAGAATGCGATAATTTGACAAGTGGCATATGATAAATATAATATATACATACACACACACACACATGTACATATCTATTTATCTACACACACACACACACACACACGTATATAATATATGTATGTATGTATAGATGTGTGTGTGTGTGTGTGTGTGTGTGTGTGTGTGTGTGTGTGTGTGTGTGTGTGTGTGTGTGTGTCTTATATTTAGTATATGACACTTGTCAAATCATTGCAATCTTTTTCAGTATTTTACATTTAAATCTATGATTAGATGGCATATCTATCTAAATTTGTATACTAGTTGTAGATTTTAAAATATGATTTATATAGCATTTTAGTAATGTATAAATACATATTAGTCCTTCACTTTTAGACCTATCTATTATCAAAAGGCTTGCATTCACCATCTCATTGTGCACAACTATATATCTAATGGTCTGATCCAATCATTTCTAATGACCCAATTCTTTTGCATTATATAGAAACCCTGAAACCTAATATATATCCTTCACTGTCAGTTTTAGGTCCTCAACAGCTTCCTAGCCCATCAAATACTTGCATCTAACATAGGGACACTTGTTCCAGTGCAAGAGTCTAGTCTTCAAAAGTATCCAAATTGTAAATTTTTTGATACATATGGGTCAGCCTATTTGTATATTGAATGTTACTATGAGATATTTCCAAAAGGTGTGGTATAAATACAAATCTAATCCAATTCATTTATCATCTAGTCAATACTAAGTAAACACTCATTCAAGATCATTCAATTGATTGCATAATTGAGTTATACTACCCTATTCTTCTATCTTTTCATATTAGTCATAGGAGTTGTCATATTATAAGTTGAAAGCATTCAAATAATAATAAATGAGTAATATTTGTTAATTTACTGTTAATGGCCAATGTTGGGAACCCCTCCAAGGAAGCACAATTGATTACCTTTCTTATAAGCAATTAAACACAAAATTATACCAGAATGATTAAGTAACTAGAAACTTGAAACAACAAAGAATTTGAGAGACAATACACAATCTTGTATTAAATAATCTTAGAAGAAAATACAATAAAGAAGATGGCACTTCTTCTTCCACCTCAAAGGCTTGCCACACCTTAAGGACTTCTTCCCTCTCTCTCTTGCTCAACCACAACCAACTCAACAACCTGAGTTGTTATCCCCTCCTTGAATGCTTTAGCTGATCTCCTTGACCTTACACCTTGCAGATCTCCTTGACCTTGCTTTCTTGCTTCAATACTTTACTTGCCTTCTTAATTACAATACATGCCTCATGGGTCTTTAAATAGGATCCCATGCATACAAAAATTAGACCTCTAATTAGAATAATTAGACACGCAGCTCGAGACTATAATTATCCCTTAAAATGCAAACATTCGATTCAATGAACTAACTGTCCGTGCAACGAACAGTTCTGGAATCACCACAGACGACCGACGTCGGTCTCTGTCTACCTGGAGGTGACCGATGTTGGCTGACTCCTGCTGATGTTAGTTGCCCTTCTGCACTGTAGATGATCGACGTCGGTCCCACTGCTGATGTCGATATCCCTGGAACTCAACAACCTCCTCCATGTCTGCAACAGTTGAAGCTTTTAGCTCCACAACCTAACAATCTCCCACTTGGAGATAAACAGCTGCAACTGTACCTGTACCTGTACATCATCTAGTTTGTTCCCTTGGCTTTGTATCCCTCTTCAAGATCACTCTTGAAGACCAACCACCACAAAACCTATGATGCTATACCTGTCATCCAAGTCCCCTGCCACATCTGAACTATCTGACAACTCCCACTGGAGACAAAATCAACCTGTGATCTTCCATGTCTCTTATGCCAAAAGAATTTTGCTGCTCCCAAATTCTTCATGACATACCTCTGAACTAAATTTACCCTTAGCTCAGAAACTCCCTGTATATGTAACCTTGTAACAAGCAACAACATACAGTAACAAGATAATGTAGCTAATATTATCCAACCTGGTAAAGATAAATACAATGGTCAAACCTCCATTGTCCTGCAGCCTACTCAAGACCATATACCCTGGCCTTCTATCTCATGTGTCCATCCATTCTCTTCTCTAACCTGGGAATCCATTCCTCATCCAGTGCTTTCTTCCAGCTAACAACTCCACCAACAAACACCTGTTTGGTTCTTCTCTAAGGACTCACACTCCTAATCCATGCCAAGCTCCTACTATTTTTGGATTCTACCTGCATTGCCTCTTCATATCTTCCTGGTTCTTGACCATCAGTAAGCAAAAAATAAAATAAAGAAGGTGAACAATGAATATGAGGTTCACATACCCTTTCTGACCTCCATATGGGCATTTGAGACTCCTTGACAGCTTGCTGTCTGCCCAACATCCATTCCAGTGATCGATCTCGGCCATCTCCCAGTCTGCACCCGATCGATGTCAGTTGCCTGCACTGACCCTGACTGTCGATGTCATTTCCCTAGCCAATGTCGGTGTCCCTCTGCCGATGTTGGTTCTTGTCTGACCAATGTTAGACTTCTCCTACCCGACTTTATCGACCCTGCTGGTCTGCACATGACCGATGTCGGTATCTACTTGACCGACGTCGGTTCCATGTGACCAACATCGGTACTTATGTGTTCCTGTAAGTGATGAATTATTTATCCGTGAGCTCATCTTGGATCAAAACCCTGTCCATACTGCCCTGCTCAGAATTATTCAGCCCCTGTGACTGATCTCTGTCCATCATCTCCTCCATAAACACCAAGGCTTCCCTGTTCTTGTCAAAAGCATCAAATTTCCTTTTCCTGCAATGAACTCGATCTATGCCTTCTGAATTTGAACTCATATCTTTTGAATTAAGAACGTCCATTCCCTTCTTATTCATGTGACCAAGCCTATTAAGCCACATCTTTGAATCTACAGCTGAAGTAGATAAACCAGAAGTAGAATCAGTAATACAAGTAGATAGATAAAGAGTACCTACTTTCTTACCTCTTGCTAAAACAAGTGCACCCTTGGTAACCTTCCAAGAATCCACTATGAGGGTTACTATGCATCCCTCATCACCCAACCTTCCTACAAAAACCAAACTCTGCTTCAAAACTGGGACATGCATAACCTCCTTCAACACCCATGTGTTACCTGTCTGCAATTTCAGCTTCACTTTTCCTTTGCCAACCATTTGACAAGGCTTACCATCCCCTAAACAAATTTATCCAAAGTCTCCCTGGACATACTCATAAAAAAATTCCCTATTTGGAGATGCATGAAAAGAGGCACCAAAATCTAAAACCCAAGATTCTACTTTATCTAAGGAACATACCAAAGCATCCTGTGTAACAAAATCCGCAACATCTACTTCTTCTTCATGTCCTTCATGCTGATCTTCACCCAACCAAAAATCTCTCTTTAAGTGCCCTTACTTTCCACATTTCCATTAGGTTATTCTACCATACCTAGACTTGGATCTCTTGCCTATCTTGGACCTTGATCTCCCATGCTTGATCTTCTCTCTTTGCCTTCCCCTGCTTTCCACACTCAAAGCATTTCTTGTTGATTCACCTGTGCTTTTCCTACGAATCTCTTCATTCAAGATTACACTCAAAACATCATCCACTTTTAAGATTTTTGAAGCAGATGCAGTATTGCTAACTGCCATTACCAAACTCTCCCAACTTTCAGGTAATGAGCATAAGATTAAGAGAGCCTTAATTTCATCATCAAAAACAATATTGACTGAAGCTAACTAGTTTAGCAAACCATGGAAATCACTAAGATGACTATGAACAGATCCACCTTCCAACATTTGAAAATTAAATAATTGCTTCATAAGAAATACGTTATTCGAAGCTGAGGGTTTTTCATATAAATTTGCCAAAGATTTTATCAACTCTTTCATTGTCTTACACTGTGATAAGTTGGAAATCACAGACGATGCAAGGCTTAACATTATGGTTCCCAGAGCCTTCTAATCAAGAACATTCCATTCTTCATCCTTCATATCTATGGGCTTGCATGCAACCCCACCCAACAGTAAGTACAAATCTTTCTAATACAGATAATCTTCTATCTGCATCCTCCAATGTTGATAATTCTTACCATTAAACTTCTCCATTCGTAGCTTACTTTATTCTACCATTGCTCTACTCCCACTCAAACAAAAACCCCTGTGAGTAACCTGTAATCAACACACACTAACCAGATCTGATACAACCTATTAGTATCCCAACCAAAAGCTCTGATACCAACTGTTGGGAACCCCTCCAAGGAAGCACAATTGATTACCTTTCTTATAAGCAATTAAACATGAAATTATACCAGAATGATTAAGTAACTAGAAACTTGAAACAACAAAGAATTTGAGAGACAATACACAATCTTGTATTAAATAATCTTAGAAGAAAATACAATAAAGAAGATGCCACTTCTTCTTCCACCTCAAAGGCTTGCCACACCTCAAGGACTTCTTCCCTCTCTCTCTTGCTCAACGACAATCAACTCAACAACCTGAGTTGTTATCCCCTCCTTGAATGCTTCAGCTGATCTCCTTGACCTTACACCTTGCAGATCTCCTTAACCTTGCTTTCTTGCTTCAATACTTTATTTGCCTTCTTAATTACAATACATGCCTCATGGGTCTTTAAATAGGTTCCCATGCATACAAAAATTAGACCTCTAATTAAAATAATTAGACACGCAGCTCGAGACTATAATTAGCCCTTAACATGCAAACACTCGATTCAACAAACTAACTGTCCATGCAATGAACTGTTCTAGAACCACCACAGGCGACCGACGTCTGTCCCTGTCTGCCTGGAGGTGACCAACGTTGGCTGACTCCTACCGATGTTGGTTGCCCTTCTACACTGTAGATGACCGACGTCGGTCCCACTGCCGACGCTGATATCCTTGGAACTCAGCAACCTCCTCCATGTCTGCAACAGTTGAAGCTTTTAGCTCCACAACGTAACAGCCAAAATCGCACCCTGAGCTGAGCAGGGAGGTTGTTTGGGCCTCCTGGCTTAAATCCTAGTCAAACAATGGGAACAACCCTAGGTTATGGGTATCCCATGATGGGGCTGAACCTCTGGAGTAGTCCAGTTCCTCTTTTATACTCACCTAAACTAAAAACTAAGCCTAATGCTTCATGGGAAAAGGGTTAGAAGGGGATAAGGGCTCCTAAGAAAGCTAATAGGTGATGCACCAAAATTACAAGTCAGTCCTCCCTTCTTGACCCAAATAACACTAATGAAATGAGTAGAGGCTAAGTTTAGAATCTAACTATCTGTTATACATCCATGTAGAGGATTACCAAATGATCTAGGCTAAAAGAAATGAAAGGAGAGGTCTAAAATAAGACACTAGCTAGCTATAGTATCCATATACGGGCTTCGATTAAGAGATCCAGAACACAACATATATGAGTGGATGAACTAGTAGTTAGGTTGGATAAGTACACACTATACCAAAATAATGAAATCAAAACACAACCTTTTATTTAGTTCAAGAGGTTACAAATTCCTTCTTAACAGAGTTTGGTCTAACCAAGGTAGGGAACTGAGAGAAAGATGGAGATAGATATAATGATCTGTCAAAGGAAGTGAGATATATCTATTCTTGGCCCCAATGCGTCCATTTATAGCAGAGAAAGAGAGAGAAGGGAGAAGTTGATAACTAGTTTTTTGTTAGTCTTTATCTATTTTTATCACACTTTTGGTCCAATCAGGACATACTATTATGAGCAAGATATATGTGATCCACCTTGAAATCATTCCACTAATTGAGAAAGGTGCATTGGAAGACAAAAGTTAACCATATGTGGAAAGTCTTGATCTGGCTGGAAGTGAAATCCCTAACTACTTTCCAAATACCCAAGTTTTGGATAGTTGATTTTCTACCAAATTTCATTGAAAGGATAAAATCCCCATACCTGTCGAGGAAATGTCATGCCTATTTTGAAAAATGGCTTGTCAAGGCATGACTTGAGATGATATTTTGATCCAAAACTCAAAAGTTTTAATTGAAAGATATTTCAAGAACATGAAAATAACACAGTAACAACAACTTCACCAAAGTAAGGACCAATCTGTTCAAGATTACACTGACATTTTTCATTCTCTATTTGTGAGATTGGGCATCCAAGAAAGTGAGAAACATAAAACTCTCAAATATCATGGTGGACTACAATGGTACGTATGGGGGGGGAATATAACTCTTCAATTTGGAAACCCTCGATGAGGCATACAAGTTCACAGTGAAGATCAAGCAGAAGCATGGAAGAAAGAGTATGAAGAGTCAGCCTTCAAAATGGAAAAATCACAAGGAAGGTCAAACATAAAGCCAAAATTAGAAGTAAAAGGAGTTCTAAGATAAGAAACCCCATAAGGGAAAGATTGGGAAATGGTGTGATTACCACAAAACTAGAACTCACTCCAAAGAAGAATGTCGAGTCATCAAGTTACAGCTTTTTGAGTCACAATACTCAACATCTATTGCTTTGCCTCATACACACCTTGTAGTCAAAGAGGACAAATAAGAGATTGTAAATACTGAGCTCGAGACCATCATTGCTTCATCATAGATCTGTGAGGAAAGGCTAGAAGACAAGGAAAGGTTGTTTCACTCTAAATTATGGGTAAAAGGTAAGCCTTTACATTTCATTCTTGATAGTGGGAATAAAAAGAATTTAATCTCTACTAAAGTTGTGAAAAGTCTAAATCTATCCATGAAGCCTCACCCAAAGACATACAATATTGGATGGTTGAGCCCAGGGAGAGACCTTTGTATCACTCATCAATGTCTTTTTTCATATAAAATAAAACTTTTATAGGATGAAGTCTTGTGTGATGTGGTCAATCTAGATGTTTGTGATATACTCCTTGGTCAGCCATTCATGTATGATCAACATGGCATCTATGAATCATGAACTTGAAAAATCACCCTCACTCTTGAAACACAGTGCTACAAGGTACCAGAGGTACCACCTCCCACATCTATCTCCCTAATTAGTGCCAAGCAATATAAGAGATTGGTGGACAAGACAAAGCAATTCATTCTCATGGTGGTCAAACCACAAAAATCCAAGAAGGTCAATGTTGCAATCCTGACTACACAATCAACATAACAACAGAAGCAGATGGGACAAATCATGGGAGAATATGATGACTTATTCAAGTCACCCATTAGAGTTCCACATCACTACCAGGTAAAACATTCTATCAATTTGATCCTAGGATCACCTTTGCCTAACAGTCATATGTATCGTAGATCAGTTTTAGAGAATGATGAGATAAAAAGGCAAATTTATGAATTGATTCAAAAGGGTCACATTAGGCCAAACTCTTCACCTTGTGGCAGCCCAATTGTCATGGCACCAAATAAAGATGGAACATGGAGGATTTGCATTGACTATCAAGCCTTGAATAAAATCACTGTGAAGAATTGCTACCCCCTCCCTAGGATTGATGACTTGTTGGACCAACTTCACGGTACAAAGTTCTTGACCAAAACTAATCTCAAATATTACTATCATCAAATTCCCATTGATCCCATTGATGTCTGGAAGACTGCATTCAAATCTAAGGAGGGTCTCTTCGAATGGTTGGTTATGCCTTTTGGCTTGACTAACGCACTTGCAATGTTCATGAAGATGATGGATGACATCCTGTGACCCTTCACCAACTCATTCATGGTTGTCTACCTAGATGACATACTCATCTATAGCAGAACAAGGGAGGAATATCTGCAACATGTTCATAAAGTGCTTCAAACTCTTCGGGAGCACAAGTTGTATGCAAATATTGACAAATGCACATTCGAGATGAAAATAATTCAGTACCTAAGGTACATTGTGAAAGAGGAAGGGGTCCATGTCAATCTAAAGAAGATTCAGGTTATTCAAGAATGGTCTACACCAAATACCCTTACAGAACTTCGTAGCTTCTTGGGTCTTGCAAATTTCTATCATAGGTTTGTTCTTGGATTCTCACATGTTGCTTGGCCTCTAACCCAAGTGACTAAAGGAGGAGCTAAAGCTGCATTTCAGTGGGGTGAAATACAACAAAGGGCATTTGAGAATTTTAAGAACATACTCTACTCAATCCCTGTTCTTGCCTTATCAAACTTGCATCAACCTTTTGAGTTGATGATAGATGCATTAAAATATGCCATGGGAGCTATCATCATGCAACATGGCCATCATGTTGCATATCATAGTGAAAGTTTCAATGATATAGTCAGGAAATACCTGACATATGACAAGGAGTTCTCATACCACTGATCTAAAACTCAAACGTTTTGATTGATAGATATTTCAAGAACATGAAAATAGCACAGTAACAATGATTTATTTGAGAAGAGATGTTTATTACTCAAGATTGTAATTACAAACATATGCTTATCTCTAGGTAGAGATGTCTGATTTCCATTTTTGGTTACATCTTCATTTATACACATTTTGAAGGTAGGAGAAGGATGTGGAAGGTCACCAACCTCAAGGGAGATTAAGTGGTTCGACTTCCATGATTTACAACAATACAAAATTCAAGGAATTACTATTTTTAGATTGCACTACTAAAACTGAAATTTGGGGCACTTCTATTGGGTTTTCAAGGGTAAAAACCCACCAAGCAGAGCTCTATGCCATCTCATCACATTCTCCTCATTCTTTGCTTTCTAATGGTTTAAATGGGGAGTCAATCGAAGCTATGGTGAAAAAGTAATGGCTCCCAAAATTTTTATCATCAATTGGGGTAAAACCATCACTTGAATTGTTGTCTAGATCATCCTTTCATATCTGCTATGCACCTTGGGTCTTTAACCAAATTAATTACAGAGGAAAACTAATCTAAGGTTTTCTTATAGTACTTTGTCCAACAGTTGGTCTTGTTTGTATCGAGCTCTACTTCTCTTGATTTTCAAGTCATGATCAACCCAACTCACCTCCTTGCTATAACTATTGGCAATCTGATTGTTTGACTTGCTCAAGCTCCTGTGGTCTTGACACTTGTCAATTGTGCACTCTTCCTTAAGTTTCCGCCAAGGACTTTCTGAACCCCATTGGCTAGTTCATAGAGCTTTAATTTGATGTTTACATGAATGTCATTTGATATTCATGGAAACATTTATTGATGTCCCACATACCATCAAATTTAAACTCGTGTGAAATTTTACTTGGGCATAAATTTGACACTTGCATAGATGTCTTTCATTTTTTGGCCAACTTTTTAGATTTATATCTTGTAGCGCATAACTCGTGACGAAACCAAACTTTTAAGGGATGGTTTTAATGCTACAAAAAACAAACCCATTTGATCCATTATCCTAGAAGTCTTCCTAAGTGAAGACATTAAATACACAAGTTTATTTTCTTGCTTGATCCTCATTTGAAAATGGCCAAGTGTTAAGGCTTGATTATCTTAGTTTGTGGAGCCACTCTTTGAAAGTGCATAGCCTCTATCTTGCCTCATCACGTGAGCTACAACTTGGCACAAATTAAATGTGAAGAAACCCGTATTCATTCTGAGTGTCATAGACATCCCATGGAGCTTTTTTGGCTCAAGACCTATCCTTACAAATTTGAAAATTTACACTTTAGGTATACCTCAAGTGTAAAAAAAACTTGTGAGACTCAAGATCTCACTATTCTACTCATAACCATTCAGACTTTATTCAAACCACTAGTTAAGAACTTTGCCTCTTTCCCTGCATCAAGATTGTTAGCCACTGGGCACCAGTTTGATATGTGGGCCAAAAATGGCTAACATTCATGGTGACTCATATGGAATCATGCCTATTATGCTTGAGAACTTAGTACTAGTTCAATCCTTTGGGCATAGATTCAATCCTGATTAACCTCTTAAAAGCATAAAAAGAAACAAAATAGAATACAGTAGGTGCATGCAGACACCTAAAAAGAGAAATGACTAACCTATGAAACAAAATGTGCAAAAAAACTTAGAGGAAAACTCTGAAATCTAACCTAATATATACAATAATTTACAAATACATCCCCCTAGATCAAATGGGAAACTATTGTGTACATGTTGGAGCTTTGAGATATACTTGTTGTTCCTAGACATCTCCCTTCTATAACTAAGAACAATCAAATGCGTAGGTTTTCTTGGGGAGGCAATTGGCTCCTCTACCACTACCTTTAGGTGTATAGGTTTGAAGTATGGGTCTAAAACCCAATCACCATGCTCCCAGATCTGTGTGCTTCACACGTATAGGTCTAGCCCTCCTTTATTTATGCACTATCGGTCATGATTATATGGACCAACTTGATCTATCCCCTTCAATGTGTCTATAGGATTAGATTATGATGTTGTGACCTCTTGAGGTCGTCTAAGTTACCCTCTGGCTTCCAAGGGTAGGGAGATGTCCAAGATTGAAGGGAGAAATTTATAACCATGTTTAAAAAACTCAAACATGTCATCTCCTAAGAAAACCATTGCCTCTAAAGATCTATTTTCATGGAGTTGCAACTCCATTGGTTCCTTTAAGGGTAGATATATCAATCCCTTAACCATGATCTTGGGGTTGCAAGTCTTGTTTTGATGTCTCAAACTGGTTAGTCAAGGCTGCTTCTCCTTTATTTGATAGAGATATTTTGTGACCCCCAACCAAGTCCATTTCTTTCATGAAGTCATGGTATAACTACTACCATGACTCCTCCTGATCCTCTCCCTCCTCTTCATTTTCCTTCTTCAGAAGAGGATCTTCATGAAGGGGAGAGGGAATAAAAGGCTGGGGTGGGTTGGGGGGTAGAGGCTACTTGGACTATTTCTCCTTACCCTCCCATTTTACCAATCTGTCTATCCACCATTAGATAAGGGTCTTCATTTCATGCAGATCATTACTGATAGCACCATATTGAACTTCCTCACTGACAACCCTCCACTCTTTTGCCAGCATCTAAACTGATTCCCTCATCCTTTTTATGAGATGACGTGGGATTATATCAAGCTCAACATTTGACTTTATCATCACCTCTTATGACTTTATCATGTTTGGTTTAAGGGCCAACAAGGATGTAGTAGCATAAGGGTGGCTAGTGGGGTAAATGGGTCAGTATGAAGGATAGGTATGCTCATTATAAGGCTAACAGGGGATATTAAATGGTTAGAAAGGTTCCATTTATTTGGTGATAAGGTTCACCAACTAGGTAAGGATGGAACTCTACCTTAAATCTAGCCATAGAAACTCATAAAAAGAGATTAGATAGAGATAAAATGCTTGAAGGCTTACTTGGACTGCTGTAACTGGATAAAGCTCATAGTCACCATTGATGTTTGCAAAAAGTGCCTCTAAAGGTTGATACATAGAAGAACAACACCAATGATTCTTATATTTTTTTAGTCTTTTATCCCATTGGGCATGTCAAAAATTGTTAACGGCCAAAATTGCACCCTAAGCTGAGCAAGGAGGTTGTTCGGGCTTCCTCGCTCAAATCTTGGTTAAACAATGGGAACAACCCCAGTCTATGGGTATCCTATGATGGGGAAGAACCTCTTGAGTAGGTTGGTTATTCTTTAATGTTCACCTCAATTAAAAATTAAGCCTAACACTTCATGAGAAAAGGGTTAGAAGGGGATAAGGCCTCCTAAGAAATCTAACAGGTGATGCACCAAAATTATAGGTCGATCTTCCCTACCTGACTTGAAGAACACTAATGAAATGAGTAGAGGCTAAGTTTAGAATCCAAATATATGATATACATCCATGTAGAGGCTTACCAAATGATATAGGCTGAGGGAAATGAAATGAAAGTTTTAAAATAAGATGCTAACCAGTCACAGTATCCACATCTAGGCTCGATTAAGAGATGCAAAACATAACATATATGAGCAGATAAGCTAGTAGCTAGGTGAGATAAGTACACACTATACCAAAACAATAAAATCAAAGCACATCCTTATATTTACTTCAAAGGGTTACAAATTCCTTCTTGGTAGAGAATCGAGAGCAAGATAAAGAGTGATCTAATGATCTATCAAAAGAAGTGAGAGATATTTTTTCTTGGCCCCAAGGCCTCCATTTATATTAGAGAAAGAGAGTGAAAGGAGAAGTTGGTAACCAATTATCTGTCAACCTTTAGCTATTTTTAACATGCTTTTGGTCCAATTAGGATAGGCTATTATGAGCGAGATATCCATGATCTGCCTCAAAATCATTCCACTGATTGAGCAAGGTGTTCTAGAAGACAAAAGTTAACCATAGGTGGTAAGTCTTGATCTAGCTAGAAGTGAATGCCCCACTTGCTTTCCAAATCCCCAAGTTATGGACTATTAATTTTTCACCATATTTCATTGGAAGGATAAAATACTCATGCCCGTTGGGGACACATCATGCCTATTCTGAATGACAACTTGTCAAGGCATGACTTAAGATGATCCTTTCACATCTGCTGCGTGCCTTGGGTCTTAAACTAGATTAATTATAGAGGAAAACTAATCTAAGGACATTATTTTTCTTATAGTACCTTGTCTAGAATTCAGTCCTATTTATATCAATCTCTGCTTCTCTTACTTTTTGAATCATGATCAACCCAACTCACCTCCTTGCTATAAATGTTGGCAATCCAAATGTTTGACTTACTCAAGCTCTAGTAGCCTTGACACTTGTTAGCCATGTGCTCTTCCCTAGGTTTCTACCAAGGACTTTCTGAACCCCATCAGTTAGTTCATGGATCTTGAATTTGATGTTTACACGAATGTCATTTGAAGTTCATGAGAACATTTTTTGATGTCTCGTAGACCGTAAAATTTAAACTCATATGGATTTTTACTTGGGTATAAAGTTGACACTTGCACGAACATATTTCATTTTTTGGCCAACTTTACATATTTATATCTTGAAGCACAGAACTCATGATGGCACCAAACTTTTATGGGATGGTTTTAATGCTACAAGGAACAAACCCATTTGATCAATTATCCTGGAAGTCTTCCTGAGTGAAGATATTAAATGCATAAGTTTGTTGTCTTGCTCGATCCTCATTTAAAAATGGCCAAGTGTGAAGGCTTGATTATCTTAGTTTGTGGAGCCACTCTCTAAAAGTACATAGCCTCTATCTTGCCTCATCGTATGAGCTATAAATTGGCATGGATAAAATGTGAAGAAACCCATATTCATCTTGAGCATCTTAGACATCCCATGGAGCTTTCACAACTCAAGACCTATCCTTTCAAATTTAACTATTTACACTTTAGATGTACGTCAAGTGTAAAAAAAACTTGTGAGATTCAAGATCTCACTATTTTGCTCTAACCATCTAGATTTTATTCAAACCACTAGTTGAGAACTCTGCCTCTTTCCCTACATTAGGATTATTATCCACTTGGCACTATTTGATATGTGGGCCAAAAATGGCCAACAATTACAAGATAGATCATTGCATGCCCTTGAATATAGTATATTTCACCCTCATGCACACATAAGACAAGAACTAAGGGAGAAATAAATATGTTTGGGGCCCTCCTTGGAGTATTGGATATGTAGGTAATGCCCATTGATAGAGGGGTCCTTAAGGTCAACTTGACTCTATGAGCCCACATATCCATTTTTAGCAAGGTACAGAGATATGAGGTAAAGAGAATGGTTTTGATCCATAAACATGCATCTACAACTCATGTGCATGAATAAAAGATATTAGCAAAAAGGTGATAGAAACCCCATATAGCTCTAGGTGGTCATTTTACAATACAATGAGTATTTTATACTAGATAGATCCATTGATATCAAGGAACATGTGTTGATGCAAGTGTCCTAAGGCTAACGCAAGTGTCTAAGCCTCCAAAAATAATATTTTAAGAATATCATGACTAGTTCTTGATCTTGTTCCCACCTGTTTCAACCTTTGTATATCTCAGATCTACCCACACATTTGTGAATAAAATATGTATTATCTTTTACTATTGTTTATGCAATAAAACTATTGTTTTGAATATACTTACTATTGTGAGATGATAAATTTAAGCAATTTATTATGATATACAAATTATATCAAGATTACCCAAATCTACAATCTACTTCATTTTAGAGTCAATAGATCATAATGCACAAAATTAAACATGAAAAAATAACATTATGAATCTAAATCTAAATGCTCCAAACAATATTAAAGATAAGAAAAAGATTAAATGATCGTGTATTGCTTACAAACTCAAAATTTCATCATGATATTAGATTGTTCAAAAGACTTTGATAACATTGATTCATGGATTTGAACATGAGATTGACATGGAGGTTTATGGATTTTTCTAGTTTTTCTCTCATTTTTTTGGAATGGAGGGAGTTATGGATTAAATAGGCAAAGGAGGGATATTTTACAATGAATTAAAAATTCATCAAAAGCCTCTAGAGGAGAAGACTCTAGAAAGAAAGGAGGGAATTCTAAGGAATTTTAGAGAGAACTCTCTAGAGAAGGAGAAGGGTGGTGGAGAGTTCTAGATTCCATTAGGGAATCAAATGATGATTAGGGGAAGATTAGACTAGATTAAAAAAAGTGTTAGGTGAGGAGTAGGGGGTATACTTGTAGGAAAGCCTAGGAGTAGCTAGGTAGGTGGGTTATGTGAATTTAAAATTCACAATATAATAGATAAGTGAGATTAAGATATAAGTGGGATTAATTAGAGGAATTGATGAAGAAATGGGAAGGGGTAAGGTTAGTATGATGAAGAATAATGAAGGGAGATGTTAGATAAATGACAAGTATGATTAGTAAGATAATTTAGATGAATTTAGACGAGATTATTGTTGAAATTAACAAGTTAGGGAAGGCAAGCAAATTTAGATGGATACACCTATATTTAGCATAACTCAACATTTTAATTTAGAATATTCATTTATCTAAGTTTTCATTTAAATGGGCTATTTTATAATAATTTTATTCATCCTTGTGTATAGGCTATTCTACCTTTTAACCCTCATCCTAAACATAAAAAAGGGTTAAACATTTGGAGAACCTGACCCCTATGTCTTCTCATGTAACTCATAACTTGCTCTAGGGTAAGGTGTTTAACTTCGATCATTTGTAGATCTAAATTTTTCTATTTCTTTGGCACCTTTATTTGCATTTATCAAATATGGAAAATGTTAAGAAAGATCATTTTGAAATAGAAGATAAAGAATCCTTATTCAATCATCTAAATATAAATAACTAAATAATTAATGCATTCTTACATGTTACACAAGAAAAATCAATAAACATGCTAAGGTTGGTACATCCACATAAAATAATGGTGAACCCTTAGATGGTACAACTCTTACTACATCCTCCTTGGGAATAGTCAATACTTCAACTTGGTTACTTGTTTCAATACTTACATCAACATAAGTGGTGTTTTCATCCCATTTGGTGGCTTCTTAAATATCAAATCTCAAATCTAAATCCCAATGGGTCTCCTATGCAATCTCTTCTCTAAATTATTCAAGCTTTGGAAGCTAAGGTTACCAACATTGAACAAATGCTTTGCATCAACTCATACTATTGATTCACAAGATGTATTACACAATCCCTTAGCACTTGAGATATATTTTCACCCTTTGTCAACCGATTTTGTTGCACCTAAGTTCACATTTTATGATGGTAAAGGTGATCTTGAACAACATCTCTGATCTTTATATACAACATGCCTTGATTATGCTTAAAATGATAAACTTTTTGCCAAATTATTTCCAAGGAGCCTAAAATACTATGATTTAAGATGGTTTTATGACTTACCAATCTAATAAGTGAAAGAATTCAAATTCCCGACAGATCAATTTTTAGCACATTTCTCTATCAACATCACTAAAAATATGTCATATGTACAAATTGCTAAGATTAATCAAGGAACCATCAACCTATTAATGGATATGTTTTAAGGTATAAAACAATGTTGGCCAAAATGACAAAAATAATGGCATATAAAGAGCTTCAAGGCATCTTTAAGCAAAGCATGCTTGCCCCATTACACGAGTCTATTGTTTTTAAAAAGTTTAAATATTTTGATGACTTATGCCATATTGTTTGAGATCTTGAAATGAAAATGATTTCATTGAATAAGCTTAAGTATACAATAAACACATCGACTATATCTAATACCAAGTTTCATATCAAACCAAACTACAAGGCAAAATATATAGAACCTAAAAAGAAAGCAACCATAATGGTTAATGTAGTGTCACAATGTCACACCCTAATTTATCACTAAGCTAATTTACCTGATTATCTATGGATTTTTAAGGTTGTTAAATTGATTAATTACTATTTAAATAATTTGTAAGTCATATATTATTATGGGATAGTTGTATGTTGCTTTGATTACATGATTTCATTGCTATGAGTTAGTTGTATTATATATTCTTTATATTATGATCATGTTGATTAGTTTATATAGTAGTATTTTATGATATATATCATGATGTTACAAACTAACAAGCTTCTTGCCATGAGTTGGATATAGGATACATTCATCCCTTAGAGCATGGCAGAGGAAGAACATCATCAGAGAGGTGGACATAGATATAAGTGTTGGAGGATGATAGAAGAACGACTAGAACCCATGCACACACCACGTTAGATAGAAATCATAATATGTATTGTTTGAGTTGTTAGCTTTAACACATTTTTGATGTTATTCTCCTTTAGATAATTGACTATGTTCGTTAATTGTGAATTAGTTCAGGTTAATGCTTATGTGGAATTGATCTTGTGTGATTGCATTTTGGCTGTTATACATAGATTTCATGAATAATGCTACTGTGTGTTTATGTCATGTTATTATCTTCATGATTGTTAATGCTTTTCAAGAAAATAAATCTACATGAATAGTATCTATATACTACTATCTATAACTAACCAAAATGTCTTTGTAAATGCTAAAAACATTAGCTGGTTATCATTATGATATTTGGGAAATATCATTATATGGCTTAATGCCTTAATATACAAAGATAACAAAAGACATTGGATAGTATATATATAACGTATTAATAAAAATAATTACGTTGTTATAATATCATCGTTTTGATCTAGTGCCATTATGTATAAAATGTTAGTAAAGGTATTTGGATATTCCATATAATGGTATTATCAAATAACTAAGTAGCATATAATATCAATGTGCTTGATATTATTATAACCATTACTTGATTTTTTATTACATTAAAAAGCTTTTTATTAAATTAGACTAGTCACATTATTACTAAAGCCATGATATTGTTTATCTTTACTAATTTATTGCAAAAATTTCATTATATCCTAAGACTATCCTATGAACTAGACCTAGTTAAATATTTGAATGCCTAGACTATGGTGATATTAGAAGTGCGAATTATCATTGGAAATTATGTAAACAATGGAATTTTTTGAAGTTAATATTCGACCATGTGCTGTCAATAGACCATGCAGTAAATAAAAGGAATAAAACAATGATTAAGGAATTTTGAGGAAAGTTTGAGAATGTTTGAGTTTATTGCTTGTGTCAAACTAGGGTTAACCTAGTTAAGTTGAAAGATTAACGGCTAATGGCTTTTTTGCATGAATGGGAACTATGAGATTTATGCAATCAGTTGCATGCATTGCATGAAGGAGGAGAAAAGGTCGATGGAAAAAGGATAAGAAGAGAGTTGGAGAAGAGAATGGAATGACACAAAGAGGAGAAGAGAGTGTAGAGCAAAGGAGAGAAAGATTTTTTATTTCATACAGTTGCACCTAGAAGATTTTATAAGGTTGGTAATGCATTTAAATTGCTATGTGTATGAGATTGCATATAAAGGGTTTCATGTAGATACCAGTTGGTAATATATAAATGTATAAATATTGGGCCCTGTGGATGGCTCGACCATCCATAGAACCCAATCTATATACTAGGAAATCTTAAGAAACAAAAACCCTAGGTCTGTATGTCATTTTTGTAGTGTGATTTAACTCTGTGTAGAAAGGTCGTAAGGTAATATGGAATGAAACTAGGTTGTATTTAACATTAGATTATCATTTTAAGAGAAATGCATGATGATATATATATATAGGGGTATGTATGTGTATATATATATACCCTATAGGTCTTTATTGAACTGGAGTGTATATATATACACACCCACTTATATAAATATGAACATACCAAATTTAGTATATAAATATGCAAACGGTTTAATTTGAAATTATAATGACAAATGTCATTCAAGGTTCGAATCCTGGTAAAGGGAAATACCAGAGTAGATTATTTGGTCTTATATACTCTGTTTTGCATATATGTGGAAATCCTAATTGAGTATAGTTAAATTGTAGACTTTTTATCATATGTTCTATGTATATATGAAATTATTCTCTAATTTATTATAGACTTAGTTTTATGTATGGATGAATAATAAATGATTGTGTATTGGTTATAAAACTTGTGAATAAACATTGGGATTTTGTATATGAGTTATATATTGTAACCAGTGTTATATATTGTGTCTTATAATGAGATAGAAAACCATCATTGTAAGTCTAGGTAATTTGTCTATTGATTGGGGAAGTTTAATATCCAAATCAAATACATTATTACGCATATTGGTCTAATTATTCTTAGTTTTCATATGAATTGGAATTTTGGGTTGACTACGAATATGAGTATTATAATTACTATAGAGCTACTAAGAAAATTTAGTAGGACAATTAGCTTAAGAATTCTTATATATGAAAACCTCTATATATTGATCCTCAATATAGTCGACTAACATAAAAGAGACAACGAATTACAAAGTATATATGTGAGGATAGTATGTAGATAAAACTCATAACTTGACAATAAAAAGGAACAATATATAGAGATGATTGTATCCACTTCATTATCTAAATGTTTTATTGTTATAAAATAATTGATGTACTATTTAGAGATTTAAATACATTTTGTGATTTATAAAGTATTTCATTTTTCTTAAACTTGGAAGGCAGAACTGAGATAGAAGTGTGGCATATACCATAAATGTCTTCACTAGTTTTTATATATGTATTTATATATAAAAGAATATATATATATATATATATATATATATATATATATATATATATTAAGACACCAAACAAGTAGTATGTGTCTACCCTATATGCACATGTTTATTCTCACATACCAATATAGAATTTAATACTGATATATTCAGTCACTAAAATGTGCTATTAAATATGTTTGAAAATAAATGAGACATTTGAGTGAGAATAGTTATTTATAATATATAGGTATAAAGATCAGTTTAGTAGTTATACTTGTATATAGTTATCACTATATGGGGAAATTAAATAATGTAAATATATATTATCAATATATTACATGTGAGAAGTATGCTTTAAGTATGGTAGATAATATAATTAGTTATCTGATTTGGGATATAAATTTCCATAGTTAAATATGTTGGGTGAATATTTTGTCGACCAGTTAACTAGCGTTCAAAATAGTTCCTATCACCACAGCATAGGGAGATTGGTCATCCAGATGTGTAGGTTTACTACATCACAAGGGGAAAAATATCTCCTCTCATCAAGGGGAGGTTCCCTATCAAATATGTGGCAGCTATATACTATATAAATAAGCTCAAAGTAAGACACAGGGGTGGGATAAACCATCCATCTCTCTTCTTTCAGAGATGATGCTAACAAACAGAGGAGAAAATCTTAGTGGAAACATTGAAGGCACTTCTCTTCTTTCAGAAGTGTTCTTACAGGAAACAATAGGAGTTCTTTCAGGTAAGATAAGAAACCAGTAACAAAAGGGCACAGTAACATCAAGATGAAACAAAATGCAAATTTTCCACCTCAACTGCCCAAAGAGTGAGATACGAAGAACAATGGGGGCACAAAGTCGTCCCAAGGTCCTTTACATAGAAATGGAAAAGAAAAACACACACTGAAGACAACTATGACAGTGCAAAGTCTGAAAGTAGTTGGCTTCAGGACACCTTCCTTATCACCTCCACTAGTTCTGCTTGTTAAATCAAATAAACAAGAATGCTTTCAAAAGATAGACATAAGAACAATCTCGTAAAATAGCACAGGCTATCACAGCACAAAGTTTGCATGTAACTTGCTTTCTCATTCAATCAAAGAAATATGAACTATAATCTGAGCTCAAAGTCTCAGTAATGCCTTTCAATTTGGGTAGAGTTTTGCTTCTAGTAAGGGGAAGATCTCCCTAAAATAATAAAAGAGATTACAATATATAGCCACCAAGCAGGGCTTGGTGCTCTCTCCCATGGGACGGCCCATGCTACAGTCAATGCCTTCAATGCGCCTTCAATTCTGCCTAGAGGGACCATGCTTGGAATAGTGCGTTGCCTTAACTATGGCATGTCCATTCATCTAATATGTCTTTTCTTGGGTCTGAATCATCTGGTCTGTTCCCTTTGATGTTTGCACAACTGTCTATTTTGTTTTTACTCCAAAAGAGACTAACAGGTTGTGCCTTCGATGTTTGCAAGCTCAAAAATCTACTTTGTGGACTGTTCCATCTACTGGAATAACTTTTGTGTAATATTTTAGGCTTTTCCCTCTTTCCACTTTTGTCTTTTCCAGCTTTGTCTCTTCCTGCTATGATTTGAGCTATCGGGCTATCTTTTCAGCCAGTCACTTGGTTCTTCCTTCAAGTTTTGTGCTTTATTTGAATTTCCATAGATTTCCCCTTACTTTAAATTTGACGTCTAAGGGGCCGTCAATGGTCGCCAGCTGCTTGAACCATGTTGAACCTTTGAACCAGTGAACGTATGAAAGTTCATTGGTTTATTCTGTCTCTTTTGTTCTATCGCTTCTTGGTTCAATCACTTCTTCGCTCCTTGGTTGAACCATATGTTGAACCACTTGTGTGCCACTTCTTTGACTGAGGCCACCTTTGAACTTTTGAACCATGTTGAACCATTGAACTTTGAACTCTTTTGGTTCAAAGTTCAATCAGTTCATTGGTTTATTCTACGTCTTTGACGAGTGGCAATTTCTTATGTTATGAAACTCACTAGAAACTCATGAAAAATGGGATCCATGACACGTCTTGCCTGAGCAACTTCAAAAGGGAAACACGGATGCAAACACTTGTCATGCTCTGTTGAGGCATAACAAGACACGTGACGTATTTCGCTCTGCTTTCTAATGGACACGTGGCAGCTTTTAGGCTTCTTTCTCTCAGTGGGATTTATCCTTTATGTCCTTCAGATAGAATGTCTGAAGGAATTCCTTCAGACAAATTGTCTAAAGGAAATATTCCTTGCCTTTGCATATTTCCCTCTGGGCTTTTGCTTTGTCTTTTGGGTGAATTCCTTCAGATAATTTGTTTGAAGGATTTCACTTTGTCTTTTGCCTTGTTCACTTTTCCAAAGGAGTTCACCTTGTCCGCTTTTGCTCGCTACCCTCCACAAGGGCACTTGGTTTGGTTCACAACCCTCCGTAAGGGCACTTGTTCCTTTGGCTTTGGGGCAGCCCCTTGAACCTGCCGATTGAACCAATCGATTGAACCAATTTTGGTTCAACAGTTCAATGGTTCAATCTTGCATTTGAAGCCATCTTTTTGTCTAAGTCTTTTGATCTCTTTGAACTGATTGAACCCATTGAACCAATCCTAAAAATGACTAAGTGTTGGAAACTTGTTCTTTTGATTGAACTCACTTGTAGAAGCCTTTGAACCTGTTGAACCTGCTAACTTCAAGCATGTTGAGTCTATAGAAACATATCTATAGAGTTCGTAGATTTGAGTCCCTTGAAAGAGTCTATAGAAATGCGCCTACAGAGTCCGTAGATTTAAGCCTGCAGAGTCTGTAGATTCAAGCCTACAGAGTTCATAGATTCAAGCCTACAGAGTCCGTAGATTCAAGCCTATAGAGTCCATAGATTCAAACCTGTAGAGTCCATAGATTTCTGAGAAAGCTTTGAAAAATGAAGAACCTAAATGCTCAAAACAATTTTTGAAAGGGGAAGAGAGGATTTTAGTCTGTAAGACCAAAATAGTTCAAATGTTGTCCCAAAAATGAGTGATATTTTTGGGGGACAACAAAATACATACAACTCATATATGTATCAAAGGATAACATGAAAACTAGATTGTTGATTAATTCAGAGCCTTAAATGGAATCAATGACTAATTGTTGTATGTTGTAAGTCATGCTTATGGAAAAAAACTGAATTAAATGTTATTATCTTGATAGTTCTAAATTTAGGTTAATTGATGATTAGTAGCTTGTAAACAAAGTATAATTATACTCGGGTGGTATGTATTATGTGGACTGTACTTGTTTACATATATTATCTTTATGGTAAATAATATGTTTGGGATTCGTTGCATACTTTTAATGGACTAAATGTATGTATTTTGATTATTTTCATACTTAGAATGTTTTATGCTTGTTGATAGGAAGTAATTCATATTAATCTCTTGGTTATATATGTATTAACCAAATCTCACATTGTTGGTACTAATAAGTGGGAGACAAACTTCCCCAGGATACTTAACATCACTAATGCCAGATGAAGGTAATCTAATCAAGTGGTGTGTATGAATTTGACTAATTTTAGAGATCATTCACTATAAGAAAACTTTGGCCAAAGTAATGTTTAGTTAAACATTATCATTTCATATTTATGATTTACATGTTTGTGTGATATCATATTAAAACACATTTCTTTATGGTACACATCATGTATTAAAAATATTACAACACACATGTACTATCTTGTCTCTCTAAATTCCCACACCGTCATTATCTACCCATCTAAGAAGGGAGGGCCATTCCCTAATGGGGGATTATGTGGGGGATTGATGATATGTGGTTGATGTGGAAAAGTGATTAGATGATGCTCTTCCTCCCAATGCCAGTATTTATTTGGAGACTACACTTGAGATTTCTATAGATATTAGAGTTTAGGTAACTCGTGCTCTGTGGAGCCTTGTATCTTGTATTTATTATTGTTGAAGCATTATTCCTGATGAGAATGTAATAAATTAATCTTTATATATTGACAGTAGTGGTTGTATTATTGTACCAACTATGGCTAGAAATATGTAATTACTTTATTTTTGTGGTTATGTTTTGTTTCATATGATTTTGATGATCAATAACTAATAGATGTTACATGTTTACTTATGGTTAACATACTTAGTGTGTTCTACATGGGTCACTAATAAGATTCTCGTGGTGTAATATGATAAAAGAATATGTGAAAATTATTTAAAAAAATTATTACATTATTTTAAGTAAATCCTAGTGGGGATGATACATGTGGTATCAAATTTGTGGCTTGAACTCTAAGACTTGATGAGTCCACTAATGTTTTTGTATCATTTTATTTACTATAAAGGAGAATGGTGCAAGCTAGAGTATCTAAGAAGGGTCTCATTGTCACTCAATTTTGCATCCTTGAAGAGGTAGTTCAAGCCTTCTCTAAATTGAGTGAAACACTGAATTACCTCTAGGCATGTGGGTTGCCTATAGCACAGGTAAACCTCTAGATTAAAGGGCTAGCTCTCTAGATATGTTAATTATAACTCATCACCTATACTACTTACTTGCTTGGGATAAAAAGGGAAGGAGAAAACATGAAATACACCTAATATACTGAGGTGATGCACCAATTTAATCTCCACTAGACTACCATTAGCTTGCACTATGAAGGATGACTCATAAAACTAACTTCAACATCGAAAGTTTCTCTAACATAAGTATTTCAAACATGAAGGTGATATGCAATGTGCTTCTTAAGGTGAATGAATAAGAGGTCTGAGTGTAGACACTAATGGTATTCCCTACACTTAAAGGCAAACAAATACACTAACTACATTTCATGTAACCTATTATAGGGCAAAATACTTGTGCAAAACATAAAGAGTAAAGTGAATAAAAGGATGGATGATTATCGCTTATCATTCCACTATGCACTACTTAACACACTCAGATAAAAAGTTATGAAATCAAAACCAGATTGGAAATATTTATTCAAAGGCACAAACAATATTCAAACTAGCAGGGATTCATCATACCAGATGTGGATCTAATAAACTTAGTCAAAAGTGGCTCCTTGTATAGAGAATGGTGAAGAGAGAGAGGGAGAGGGGCATAATAGAGAAGGTGTGACAAGTGTCCATGAGAGTTATAACCAAAAAAGGAGTTATGAGATAGTTAAACAAATCTTAAAGGCCATGTGTCTGACTCTTGAATATGTTTTGACCCTCCATGTGGTGTAGGAGTTACAAATTTACTTGACACCTTGACTAGCATCTTGAAAACTGCCCTTATTTGCATGAAAGGAGTGAAAAATGGACCTTAAATACATGAATTCACCTTGTACAGATATGAAACAACTCATTACACATATACCATGCCTTAATAAATTCCTATGACATACCATTTTATCATTCTTGTGCTTAGCTGTCTTGTAACTCTTCATTTCCCATGCCTAGTTTGGTCGAAGTGGCACAAAACTCAAGTGAAAATTATTAAAATAATCAAAAATTGTTAAATGATATTAAAATATGTTATTAGGTCTGAAGCAAATCATTTTGGTTCCTATAACAACTCCCAAGAATTAATTTTGCTATTTAAGCCTTCACTAGGCTTGGTTCTCTTGTAACCCTAAAAACTTATAAACTTATTTGTGTATGTATTTGTACATATGATCTTAAGAAACCAAGGAAATATTACAAGATAAATTATGGCTTTATATCTCCATGTCAAATTTCATCTTCAGACTCTAAATGAAAGCCCATTTTTTATGCCTTTATCTCTCTTGAATTAGGCCTCCTTGCTTAGGACCCTGTTTTTTTGCTTCAAAATTTTACCACAAATGTGAAATCACCCAAAATAATTTGATTCATTTTCCCTATGCCATCACAAACCTCTATGTTGATTTTGGGGTCCTGATATCCTATGGAAGTATGCAAACCAAGAAATGGCCTTACCACTTAGTCTCATTTTGAGCCTATTTGAGACTGCCTTGGAAAATGGGCCTCATTTGATCACCTTAAAAACTTATTATAAATTTTTTTGGACTTCAATAAATATAAAAACTCCCAAAATACCTTACCTCATGATTGGGAATATCTCCCCTTCTTAGAAGACCTACAAAACACAAAAAAAAATGCAAAAATAGGGTATTTATAACAATCCATACAAGTGACATTAGCATAAAAATACACGTGGATAATATCATTGGAGTGATAAATAACATCCAAGAGGTTTTAGGATAAAATAATGTCTTTAGATATGCATTTTATGTCCTTTCTCCATGACTAGTCACTATTAGGGTTAAAGAGAGGTTTAAGACCTATTTGGGGTCTTAATGATTGTTCATAAGTAAAAAAATCATTAAATGACCTAATTCCACTTGGAAAACATTCTTGATAAACCCTCAACTACCCTAAATGGCTCAGTCTCCCATGCAAGGTGTGAGCAGGGGTATGAGCATATAGAGTTGCCTCTTAGGTGGCTTGCTTACCATTCTTGAGCTTTGAGAGAGGTGTAGATTGGGTTTTGGGTCTCAAAAGACATTCCCACTTCTATGAGAGGATTATGCACCTATGAAACATCCCTTTACATGATTATACATGCTTTTTAAGTTCTCATTACTCCTCTGTTGGTACACTGGTCAGGGTACTTGGGTTTTAGAGCCTATCTCCTTCTTGCTAGCCCTCAAGGGCATTTGAGTTGAATCCTAAAGTTTGGTTCCTCCTAAAAGTGTATA
The DNA here is from genome assembly GCA_037957365.1 of Torreya grandis. Classification (NCBI taxonomy): domain Eukaryota; kingdom Viridiplantae; phylum Streptophyta; class Pinopsida; order Cupressales; family Taxaceae; genus Torreya; species Torreya grandis. The sequence continues at coordinate 137,976 of JARHVA010000959.1, read as the reverse complement.
GAGACCATTTATATGACTATTCACTACCTCTAATACATTCCATGATATTTTACATAGTTTTTTCATGCCTTTGAGCTCAAATAGACCCCTTGGTCTAAAGACTGCTCCTTATCCAAGGAGTGGGCAAGGTCTGAGACAAAATAATGGGCATGTACACTACTGGTGTGAACTTAGAGTGATCATGGGTGCCTTGTTAAATTTGTGAGCATACTTTGTACCAAATTTCAAAGCATTATCAAACCTATAGAGGCCTCAAAACATTAATCTCCCTCATGGATAGACTATGGGGTCTGACTGTGTGTAGGGTTTTGATACGAGTGTGTATGAGGTTTGTAAATCTAGCTTAATCCTTTTTCTATAGTCATTTAATTTGGTATCAACATGATCCTATGACCTCTTGTCAATTAAGATGCATACCTTAGATTCTTTTTCATTTACTTTGTCTTATTCAAGTTTATGACCATCTTACCCAGGTACATATGTAGGAGTTAGATACCACCTTGATTATTTTCTCTATGTTTTAGGACTTCATCTCCCACATACTTACATTTTCCAATGGTCTTGAATATTGATTTATGTCTCAATTAGGCTTAGGGTTCTCTTAAACAATCTTGCCATTCTCTTTTAGGTTTTAAACTAAGTTAGCCCTTCAAACAAGCCTGTGTTGGGGAGTTATCAATGGTGTCATAGTGATGGCATGGAGGTGTCCTGTGAGTGGATAAAGTGCTTTTATAGTCTATGTGAATGATAGTGTGCAATGTGCTTATTCTACTATTATTAAATAAGGCTTGGTTGGTCTTCAGAGTTTTCTTGGTTTGAGATGTTCAAGGATGAGTTTAAAGTATTGAGCATGTGAAAGAGGTCCCATAAGAAGTGTTCTATGCTTTGAGAGCTTGTGTGCATGAGTGCTATTCCTCTGATTCTTCATTGTGTCCATCTAGACATTTTACTTTAGTGGCAAAAAAATTGACTAGGCAATTTGATGACATCACCATTGCCACGTGTGGATGAGTCAAGGGGAGTTGGTCATATGGTTATGATCACATCAATGCCTAGTTGATATGCACTAAATATCAAGTCATGCATAAAATCAAATTCAAAGATATAAGGGGGAAAATTTGGCTTCTCAATCATAATTCTATGTTTTTCCATAGCCGAATTTGTGTGTGATAAGAAAGCTGAGTAGGCTTTTTGATGGTGTTGTATCTTGCACGTGTCAAGGTATCAAGAGAAACTGATCATATGGGTTTGTTCAGTTTTGATCTTAGTTTATTTATGATAAATTTTAGATCATGTGATAAAATGTGGCAAAATATATGCAAGATAAAAGTTGGTCTCCCAAATAAATTCTAAGAATAGTTGGCTCTATGACAGAAGATTTTGAGAAGTATTTTAATGGCATTATATCTCACATATAAAAAGGTTTCAGGAGTAGATTGTTATATGGTTGGATTATCCTATGTGAGGAGATCATTTTATCCAAATTTTAGATCATGTGTCAAAGTGTGCTGAAAGTTATTAAGGTCCAAAGTTGGCCTTCCAAGTAGATAAGCAAGGTTCCCGTAGTCATTTCTGCTCAAGTTAAATTTTGAGCAAGATCGATGGTGCACATTACTCTAAGTAATTAGGAAGTAATGAGATGAAGATAGGTGCATGATTTTTAACAACTAAGAAAAGGTATAGGATAAGGATCTAATGGTGAGTGGGTGTTTGTATAGATTGATCGAATGATGAGTGTTGATAGTTAAAGCCCTAGTTGATCCATAGAGATCGACAGAATGCGTTGAGTTAACATTTCAAGATTGCATGAGATGAGGTCAAAGTGACTAAGGTCTAACATTTGGTATTGAAAAACTATGTGTTAAAGATCAAAAAAGATAAATAGAACATATTTGATCTGAGCTGAGAGGACACGAGATGTGAGCATTGTGTTTGAGGTTTAACTATGATCATTGCCGTTTGAATAATTATTTTGTTAAGGGAAAAAACTAGTGCTCAATATCTTATCCATATCTTTTGATAAAAGTTGAATTTTCTATTGATATAAAAATCAAAGTTGTAGAGGACTCCAAGACACATTTATAAATATAAATTTCAAGATTTGAAAGTGAGCATAGTCAAAGATATTTATCCTAGAAGTTGACTATGTGTTCATGTTATGTTTTGCAAGTGACTTGAGAAGGATGTATGAGCTTGTGTTGATGATATTTCAATGTCTCATGATGAATTAGCTATTAGGAGTGTTGTATACTCCATTAGGATGCTATTTTTGTATTTTTGAGGTGTGATCAATCTATATTGTGTATGAACAATGCTTAAGAAGTTGACTGTGTATTCATTCATGATGTTCCTATACACCTAGTCAATGTTTGAGTTATTTGAGCATACACAAAGGTGAGAAAATATGACTATGATCATTTTAGGATGTCAAAAGGTACCTAATGAGTGGACCCATGCTTGTGGAAGTGGTATTATGTTATTAGTTTATTCAGTGATGTGCTAAATTGGTGAATAGGTCTCTATGAGACTTATAAGAGCTACAATGGCCTTATTAAAAGGTGTAGTTGCTTAAGGGTGACCCATAGATGCTTTGGATGACCTATGAAGATTGTATTGAGATATGTATTTGTATGATGGCTGTCTTAAGGGTTAAGACATGCCTAATGGCAAATCAAGATGGTGATGATCATGATTTGACTATAAATAGTGAAACCAAATGTGTTAGTTTCTAGATTAATACTTGGATGAGGGAGTGCAAGTGTGGAGCCAAGTGAAGGATATAACATTTGAAAGAGAATATACAGGTTAGTGAGGACCAATAGAGAGTGAAGAGGATAAACATGCTTGTCTGAGCAAGGTGCTAAATATGATCACATAAGTCATTGGATGTAATAAGCCTAAAAGATGTAGAATGGGTGAGTATGCTCAAGAGGCTGTTTGAGAGAGGCTTGTGTGTGTGAATTATGGAGTGAAGGAAGGGTAAAGTTCCTTGTGAATGAGTTGATGTGTAGATTAGTTTGAGGACTCTTTTTATGATTTTTTGGTCATAATTTTATTTTCAGAATAGTGCTCTTACTATTTGAGTGTGAGCGAAGGCAAGGTGAAGACTGTGTGAGCTTGGTGGTTAATCTGAGAGATAGATCAGTGTGTGGACTGTGTGTATGACCATTTGGTCATGTTGTTAAAGATATAATATAGTTTTTGATGTGAAGGATGCATTGAGTGTGTAGATTTGAAGAGTGGGGTTAGTTGGGATATGTATTGTGTCCTAATTGATCTTTGTGTATTGGTTCAAGTATGTAATGTGTTTTGGCCAATAAAGAGTGTTGAGTGAAGGTGAAGTGTGATAATTAGAGTTACTTCATCAGGTGTTGAAGACATCAATTCAAAGGTGGGTGAATTCATATATGTTTTTGTGCTAGCTCAATGTCTAAGGTGGTTACAACCTCCTTGCAAGGTGAAACTTGCTAAAAGGTTTGGTTATTTTTGTAGCTCGGCTAGATAGGTGTGACAACACCTTGTGGGATTGTAGTCTCACCAAATATGGAATATAATTACTTGATCAGTAGCTTGATGGTCTAAATTAGATCTTTTTATTATAGGACATTAGTCTAATTGTAGGTTCCAATGGGTTTTATTCTTTGAGAGGGTTTCCCATGTATGTCATGTGTTATGTGCTTGATCTTATATTGTCTTTCTTATTCATTTCTATGAATGATGTGTATGCCTCATGAATGTATGTATTAAATAATTAAGAGTTTGGAAGGATTGAAACTAAAGTTGAAATATCTAGGCTTATTGATTCACCTCCTCTCTGAATGATTTTACCTCTAACAATTGGTATCAGAGCAGGTCTTTTAGAGGAAGCTTAAACAACTTGAAGGAGAACCTAAGTGGTACAAAGATGACTAAACAGTTGAGGAAATAAAATCTTAAATTAAGATCAATGGTCAGAAATCTTGAAGAATAGATTAGTCATATTAAATAACAAGCATGTATAATGATGGATGACATGGTTAAAGAAGCTAAGAGAGATAAGGAAACTATCCAAGTTCTTAGAATTTAGATGGAGGCTACATGTTCAAACATGAAAGCTAAAGAAGTTCAATTTGATCAATTAAAGACTAATATTTTTTCCATAAAATATGAGTATGAAAAGGTCATAATCAAGATTAGCAATATTGAAGAAGAACAAAAGAAATTAGTACAAGTCAAAGAAGATGGAAAACATATCAACAATCTTAAGGATTAGTTAAGGACAACTAATGTAAATCTAAAGATAAGAGAAGAAGAATGCAAACATCTAAGACTCAGTTAGAAGAAGCAAATGTCAAAATGAGTTCAAGGAAAGGTGACCATGTTGAGATGAAAATTGAGATAAAATTGTTGAATAATGAGCATGAACAACTCATAGATAAATTAAATAAGCTGGAAGAGAAGCATGATAAGACTAAGTATGTCAAGGAGAATGCAAGATTTGAAAGCAATGCAAGAAGGTCTATTAGACAACCAAATGCTTCAAGGTATGCTAGTTTATTTCATGGTCATTGTTATACTTATAATAAATATGGTCATAGATCTAAGTACTGTAAAAGGAATTCAGTCAAGAATGTATCCTAATGAAGCCTTGGAAGAAGAAGCAATTGGTTTTGGAGAAATCATAACTCAGATTAGTCAAGAGGTATGTTGAATGATGTTATTTATTTTAGTTGTCATAAGAGTGGACATTTTTCTATATTCTATCCAGATGGTGTTAAGAGGTATTCAAAGTATGTCAAAGTATATAGAGCTCTTAGGAGGTCTGAAAAAGGACAAACTTAGGTATGGAAAACAAAGGTAATCATTGCCAATTCTTATAGTCATAAGGTTGATAAGAAAGTTACTCTAGAAGGCTGAAAATTAGGATAAGCTCAAGGATAAATTAGGTAATATGGTTGCAAAAGATAAGAAGAGTCAAACATTGTTATGGAGACCTATGGTAGTAAAGACTAAGGAGACTAACTTTGTTGAGTCCAAGAGTCTTGATGGATTATTTGCCAAGGTAGAAAAATAATCATAAATAAAGTAAAGCCAAGATTTTTTATTGACAACTTTTGTTGACAAGTCTGAAATAGAGAATGTGTCAACTATCCAGATAGAAAAGGAAAATCAAAAGTTTGCTCATGTTGAGAATAAAGAGACCAAGCTCAAGGAAAAGACCAAGGTACTGGATGAGGCTAGTTCTAAAGTGTGTATATATCCAAGTGAACATATTGTTATTGATGAACATGTATTATGAAAATAACATCAATTATCTATACCTAATGATGAGCTTCTAAACTACAAGAAATATTCTTCAAATGAAAAGGTATGTCATGAATATGTGTTATCTCCATGTATTATCAATCTAATCATAGAAAAAAAGGTGAATGTTTTAGTGAATGAGGAAGTTGTTTCTCCTAAGCCAAAGAAGAAGAAGAAAAAGACCTATAAGTATCAGATGACTAATGAGGAGAAGGAATATGAGGAGTCGTGGGCAACTCCTAGTTTCACACCATGGTAGAGCATTGTGGTGTAGAGGAGGTCTCTGTCTATGATTTTTACGAGACTCCTTTCAGGAAAGAACCAATTTGGTGGGATCAAGATCATAATGCCAATATGTACAAGAGTCTTGTGTTGGTCTTAAAAGGTCATTGTTTAAGGGGGAGTAACAACTTCATGTGTTTTCTCCATAGATCTGCTAAGGAGCTATAGTTAAGGATCAAAATGGATGGTTCCAAATGGCTTAATGAGATTGAAGGAATGTCAAGTAGAGTTTGGTGCTAAAAAAGGTCTATATAATTCTTTGTCATGGATGGATCTAGGTGTGCAATAAGTTTCAAAGGTGTGCATTGACCAGATGGAGGTTTGTTGAGTTTATTTGTTTTGAGATTCTAGGGTTTTGGGCAATGCTAGAAAAGTGGTTTGCCTTGAGAGTTGAGATATAAGGTTTCTTATTATGTTGAATGGGCCAAATGGGTGGTTAAATAAAGCTTCATAGATAATTAAAGGTTTGTGGTTCTCAAGTTATTCAAGTTTTTGTCAAATTGGAGGCCTAATTGGGTAGTTAGTTTGTGAAAGAAGTATATTGTAGAGGATGAGCTAGATGTTGAAAATTGGTCTATTTGAGGGGGAATATGAGTGTATTCCACATATGAAGTTTTAGGTCTTGAAGATGTGTCTAATGAAAATTATGGGCTCTACAAGTTTTAGGTAGGGCTACAAGGAGGCTAGATAGGCCTAGTTTGAAGAAGAGTGATTTTTGCTCAATTTCTCCAAAATAGCAAGGTATGTTTATTTCAAGGAGAGTTTTCAAGTTGACTGAGAGTATGTTTCCTATTTGACTAGTGATCATGTGTGTTTGGCCTTCATGTTGTGTGGAGATCTAAAGATGCTCAAAAGGTGCAATGGTTCATAGATTTTAGGGGGAGTCCCTCTCGAATGTTTCTTGGTAAATTTCATTATATTCTAGTGGTTTTTGTGGGTTATTTCTTCATTGGTTGTAGTGTTTGATTGAACAGAGCGTTGGCATAGAGCAAGAGGATGTTGTAAAGGCAAGCTAAAGTAGGCTTAAGGTAAGGGGGAGTTTGTATCATCTTTATGAGATGGTTCTTTCTTACTTGATAGTCTTTTAAGGTCCTCAGGATCAGTTTGTGCCCACTTTATCATTATTTCAAAGGGGGACAAAGTTCCTATTGTGGAAGTGCTTAAAGAGAGAGAAGGTGAGCTGCATATTACAATATATGATGGTTATTGACATCAATGACAAAGGGGAAGATTGTTGGAGAGTTATAAATGATGTCATGATGATGGCATGGAGGTGTCCTAGTGAGTGGATAAAGTGCTTTGATAGTCTATGTGATAATGTAAAGTGTAAAATGTGCTTGTCCTAGTATGCTTGAAGAAGGATTGCTTGGTCTTAAGAGTTTACTTGGTTTGAGAAGTTTAGGGATGAGTCTGAAGTATTGAGCATGTGAAATAGGTCCCATAAGAAGTGTTTTATGCTTTGAGATCTTGTGTGCATGAGTGGCATTCATCTAGTTATTCATTATGTTCATCTAGACATTTTGGTCTAGTGGCAAAAAATTTAAGTAGGCAGTTTGATGATGTCACCATTACCACATGTGAATGAGTCAGGAGGAGTTGGTCATATGGTTGTGGTCATATTAGTGCCTAGTTGATATGCGTTAAATCTTAAGTCATGCATCAAAGCATGGTCAAAGATATGAGGGTGTAAAGTTGGCTTCTCAGTCATCATTCTATGTTTTTCCATAGCCAAATTTGCATGTGATAAGAAAAGCTAAGTAGGCTTTTTGATGGTGTTGTATAATTTACGTGTGAAGGTGTCAAGAGAAATTGATCATATGGGTTTGTTTAGTTTTGATCCTAGTTTATTTTCAATAAATTTTATATCATGAGCTAAAGCATGAAAAAATTTATGCAGGATGAAAGTTGGTCTCCCAGACAAATTCTATGTATAGTTGGCTCTATGATAGAAGATTTTGAGAAGGAATTTTAATGGTGTTATATCTCACACATGCAAAGGCTCCTAGAGTATATTGTTATATGGTTTGGATTATCCTATGTGAAGAGATAATCTGATCCAAATTTTATATCATGCATCAAAGCATGATAAAAGTTATTAAGGCCCAAAATTGGCCTTCTAGGCAAATAAGCAAGGTTCCTATAGTTAGTCATTTCTACACATGTTAAAGTTCAAGCAAGATCAATGGTGCATGTTACTCCAAGAAGTTAGGAAGTAGTTAGATGAGGATAGGTGTTGATATTTAATGACTGAGTAAAGGTATATGATAAGGATCCAATGGTAAGTGGGTATTTGTACAAATTAATTGAACAATGAATATTGATAATTAAAGACCTGATTGATCCATAGAGATCGATGGAGCATGTTAAGTCAACATTTCAACATTTCATGATATCAAGTTAAAGTGACAGAGGTTTAACATTTGGCATTGGTAGACTATGTGTTAAAGATTGAATAAGATTGATGGAGTGCATTTGATCTGAGCTGAGAGGACACGAGATGTGAGCATTGCGTTCAAGGTTTAACTATCATCGTTGCCATTTGAATATTTGAATTTGCTAAGGGGAAAAAATAGTGCTCAGTATTTTATCTATATCTTTTGATAATATTCAAATTTGCTATTTCTATAAAAAGAAAACTTGTAGAGGACTCCAACGCTTATATGAAAATATAAATTTGAAGATCTGAAAGTGAGTCAAGCCAAAGATATTGAGCCTAAAAGTTGACTGTGTGTTCATGTTGTGTTCTGCAAGTGACCTGAGAAGGATGTATGAGCTTGTGTTGATGATATTTCAATGTCTCATGATGACTTAGATATTGGGGATTGTTTTAGACTCCATGAAGATACTTTATGTGGATTTTTGAGGTGTGATCAATCTATCTTGGGTATGAATAATGCTTAAGAAGTTGACTATTTATTCGTTTATGATGTTCTTATATACCAAGTCAGTGTTTGATTTGTTTGAGCATACATAGAGGTGAGAAAATTTGACTAGGATCATTTAAGGATGTAAAATGGGACATAAGGAGTGGACCCATGTTTGTGGAAGTGGTCCTCTATTCTTAGTTTATTTGATGATGTGCTAAATGGGTGAATAGGTCTCTATGAGCCCTGTAAGAGCTACAAAGGCCTTATTAAAAAGTGTAGCTACTTAAGGTTGACCCATATATGCTTTGGATGGCCTATGAAGATTTTATTGAGCTATGTATTCATATGATAGATGTATTAAGGGTTAATACATGCCTAATGGTGATGATCATGATTGATTTATAAATAATGAAACCAAATGTGTTGGTTTCTAGATTTGTAAGACTTGGATGAGGGAGTACAAATGTGGAGCCAAGTGAAGGAGATAACTTTTGAAGGAGAAGGTATAGGTCAGTGAGGACCAATAGAGAGTGAAGAGAATCAGACATGTTTGTCTGAGCAAAGTGTTGAAGATCATCACATAGGTCATTGGACCTAATAAGCCTAAAAGAGGTAGAATGGGTGAGTATCCTCAAGAGGCTATTTGGGAGAGGCTTGTGTGTGTGAATTATGGAGTGAAGGAGGGGTAGAGTGCCCTATGGATGAGTTGATGATTAGATCAATTTGAATACTATTTTTATGACCTATTATTCATAATTCTATTGGTAGAATAGTGTTCTTGTTGTTTGAGTGTGAGAAAAGGTAAGGTGAAGATTATGTGAGCTTGGTGGTTGATTTGAGAGGTAGATTAGTGTGTGGACTTTGTGTATGACCATCTGGTCATGTTTTTAAAATTGTGATAGTGTTATTGCTATGAGGATGCATTAATTGTGCAGAGGTGAAGAGTGGGGTTAGTTGGGATATGTAATGTGTCCTTATTGATCTTTGTGTATTGGTTTAAGTATGTAATGTGTTTTAGCCAACAAGGAGTGTTGAGTGAAGGTGAAGTGTGATAATCATATTTCCATCATCAGGTGTTGAATACATCAATTCAAATTTTTATTGTGGTAACTCAACATCTAAGGTAGTTACAACCTCTTTGTAAGGTGAAACTTGCTAAAAGGTTTGGTTGTTGTTTTAGCTCAGCTAAATACGTGTGGTAGCACCTTGTGGGATTGTAGTCTCACTAAATAGGGATTGTAATTCCTTGATCAATAGATTTTTGTTTTAAATTAGATCTTATTATTATAGGATGGTAATCCAATTATAGGTTCTAGTAGGTTTTATTCTCCAAGAGGGTTTTTGACGTATGTCATGTGTTATGTGCTTGATCTTGCATTGTCTTTCTTATTCATTGCTATGAATGATGTGTATGCCTCATGGATGTATGTATTGACTAATTAAGAGTTTGGAAGGATTGGAATTGAATTTGAAATATTTGGACCCACTATTCACCCCCCCCTCTTAGTGTTTATACCTCTAACAACATGTAGGTGCTTTGATAGGGTCTTGATTATATTCTTGAGTTTAGGCCTTGACCCTCACATGAATGACTCTTTAAAAGTTCATGGACATAGATGAAATCCCACTTAGGTTCAAACATATCCAAACATGCTCTACCCTTAGCTTTAAATTTGAACATAATTGAGCATGTATTAACAACCTATAGGTGTCTATTTTCTATCTTGACTGCACCTATGAAACTTAGTCCTCATCAATGTTATTGACATTTTTAAGGGATTTGCACTTTATTAAAGTTTCCAAATAGGTTTCAAAGCATTTCCCAACATCTCTACCTCTTGATGCAAGTACACATTACTATACAGACCTAAAGGTAACACATTAGGGTCACATTTGTGTTTTTGGGTTTGAGACCTCACCCTTGTCATCACTAACCTCCCAATGCTTTTGAACCAAGTCTATGACCCTAGTCATAGTCTTAGTTGGGTTCAAGCACCCTTCATACCTCTGTCTCTTCCCTTTAGGCTTGAAACTAAGTTGATTCTACTAGCAGGCTTGTAGCTTACCATTATAGTATTGACTATGTTAGGAGTCTCAAGACCTTATTCTCACATCATTAACCTCCTCAAAGTTCATGAACACAGTTGAAGTTTACCTTTTGAGTTTCAATCATCTCCTAACACCTTTGTCTCTCCATTGTATTCCTTGAGACCAGTTTGATCCATAAGCTGCTTGTAGGTGTCTTTAGAGGGCTTATGACTATGTATTTTGAACCTACTCCTTTCACAAGGTATTATGCTTGAAGATCTAGACCAGAGTAATTATTAATTATTTACAAGGTATTAGAATAACTAAAAACTTCAATTTGACATTTTGAATCCAACTTATCTCTTGCTTTTTTGTACAATATTGTAGGTATCTTCTTAGGACGTGACCTTCACTTTAATGCCCAAGTAGCTTAATAGTTCTCTAAATATTTGTGACAATATCTTAGAAGGTCTATATAAGGTTGAATCTTCTATGTTTTAGGTTCTTTTAGTGTTGATTAGGTCATTAAATTTTGGTCTAAAATGTAGACCTATAAGCTTAGGGCTTGTAGGCCAATATGGATTTTTTAGATCTACATAGTCACTTTCTTAAGCTCTTTTGAGTTCTGAGCTTCCTTGACACTGAAAACCCATTCCATACCTCCTCGTTAATCCTTCAAGGCTCATAGAGATTTTAACCAAGCATCTTCATCTTCAACTCATCATATATGTTTGTATGGACTTGTAGGTGATTATTTTATATGTAAGGTCTATGTGTAGAGACTTGGAACATGTAGTCAATTTGAGCTCATGATGAAGAGGGTAGTGAGGTGTTTAAATAAAATTGAATACACGAGGATATAAATTAGGCATTTCCATGATTCTTAAGCATCTCCCATATATCCTTACAGTCTGTACAACTACAACTTGAAGAGACACCTGTGACCTCTCATTGGAAAAGTGTGTATTATGTTACCATCTTGAACCTCTCATGGTTAAACATGTGAAATGTAATCTCAAGAACTTCACACTATGATATATTACTAGTGTTTGATCCAAAATGGAAGTCAAACCTCTAGTAGACTGTTCAAACACAAACCATGTTCCTAAAGACCATCACACTTGAAGAAAATAGACCAAAACACATCTAAGATAAAAGAGTAATGAATCCATGAAACTAAGGGAGTTTACATGAACAATGAAGCATTATAAATCTTTAAGAATCACCACCATGAAGATAAAATAGAGACTTGTATTAAAACCCACTAGAACAACTTGTACACTAAGACATTCTTCCTTCAAGTGAAAGCACTTCATAGAGATGATTGAACTAATGAAACCACCATGAAAAGGATGTAAAATAACTATAAAAATCACCCTAAAAATTATTCCTCTCAATTGATTTATAATCTAGATATATAGGTGCAATAACAGACCCCTCTCAGATGAATAAGACATAATGACCTACAATCAGTCTTAGTGATTATTAATAAATAAGAATCCATAAATATATAAAAAATTAAACTAATTTCAAGCTTAATTTTCCCCTACAAATTTCCAAATTTTTATCTCCTAACTCTCTCTCTCCTTGCCATATCATTCAATGCAAATTTGCCTTCCTGAGCTTGTGAAGGTAGTGATGGAGGAGAAAAAGGTATATGGAGTGTCAATTTGACTTAAAAATTTCTACATAAATGTAATATGATCTAAGGGATCCCAAGGAACACTTATAAATGATTTTAAACTAAAAAATGATCTTGTAAAGCTATACAAGTGCTTGAAAAGTATCATTTTGCCAAGATTAGGCATTGAACTACAGGTTCTGTCAGACTATGACTATTCCTGAACCATTTATGACTTAGTTATAACACCAAGGGAATTTTTAATCTTATTGAAACATTATCTCCATTAGGTGGCATATCCAAATATTTTTCATGGCGAAAAGGTGGCCAAAATGTGATTTTTTGCAAGTAAGAGTCAAATAAAAGTTAGAGCATGATAATGTGAAATTAAATACACCTCAATAACCTTTTTATAATGACCCTATATTATATTATACCTTTTAATATGTTTACAAATTTCAAGACTTTGTGATTGACCATAGGAATAGACAAGTGAACCTAAGACTAGAACTTAGACAAGACTAGACAAGGACACAAATGACCATATGGAATAATTTAAGACCATCAGAGACCATGACAAGACCATGAAAAACATTAGACACCTCTATGAAGTTTTAACCTATAGGGGGTGACCAATTTTTATGTGAGGTCAAAATTTGGTCATCATTCTTAGCAATTCATAGGGGTAACATGCCTACAATGCTCATAGACCAGTAGCCTTCTCTCTTCATTGTGATTTGGAGTCACTCTTCTTCTCAATCTGAAATTGATATGCCTTATAAAGACTTCACACTCACACAAACACACAATAAGAAGGAAAAACACACTATGACAAAGCATTTAGGGAAAACACACAATAAAAACATAAAACAAGACATCTAACCTAATATATATAGACCTCAAAACATGCTTGAGGTAATGAAACACTTGTTCTTGCTTCAACCATGGTCAAAAATGTGTTTATTGAGTCACAACTACTCCATGAGATTAATTCACCATATATGGATGCTTGTCAAAAAAACATTGCTTGTGAAGATGATCAAAATACTTAACATTCATAGGACCTTTGCTAGCTACAAGTACACCATTTGAAACTCCATGGAATGGTTTTCCTAGTTCTCCTTTAGGATTGCTTGACAGTGTAGCCTTCTTGATCTCATTCATGACCATTTGGTGTTTTTCAACTTGCTTCTTATGAGTCATGAAACCTTGTTCTACTTCACTTTCCTCAAGACCATAATATATTTGATGTCTAGGATCATCAAACTAGTCTTTTTGTTGATCAATCATGTCTGTAAGTGGTTCATCATCAAATTGAGGTCTAGGCTACTCTTTGACAATACAGAATTCTACCTTAGATTCATTGCACTCCTTCAAGATTTTATCTTGCACGATAGTGATTTGACACTTCTCTTCATTCTCCTTAGGTTCAAAAATGACCTCACTCTCAAACTCATTCTTCTTTTGAAGGAGGGCTGCCTTAGTCACTTGCTCAAACTCTTGTACTATGTCATGAAACTACTACCATAAATCATCTTCTTCTTCATGACTATCATATTCATGAACTTATTCCTTTTAAGTAGGCATAATTGCATTATTTTCCTCATTATCATGATCTATCATACTTGGAGACTTATCATCATCATACATATGAATAAGATAGTTACCTTCAATAGCTTGTTGAAAATGATCATCAAGGCTTACCTCAGAATGTTCATCACCCTCATCATGGATGATGTATGTACCAAGACTTATCTCTTTAATGAAAGTATATGGATCATATTCATAAGATTCAACACTTTACTTATCTAGAAAGATATCAGAGATACCTTCAAGTTTGGAAGATGTTCCATCATCTATGACATAATCCTCCTCCTCATGGATAGTAGAATTCAAATTAGAACTAGCTTCCATGTATGGCTCAATGTGAAACTTGGTGAATGGTTGTGTTCTAATATTCACCTTTACTCCATACCTTGTTATAAAGGCCTAGAAGGACCAATAAATAAAAAGATATCATCATATCTTGGTGGTGAAGTCTCTTGATGGACAAATAGAAAAATGTGCAGGCAAATCTACCACCACTATGTCTTATAAAATTAGAAAGCTTGGACAGTCATGAAAGAATATATTAAAACCTTTGAAGAGCCCTACTAACTTATCTAGTGTCCCATCAAACTGCAATAATACTTTTTTATATGGATCATATTTTAAGCCCAACTTGTCTGTAACTAGTTTGGGCATAACTGAAGTTTATGCCCCACTATCCATAATACAATTATGAACAAGCTTATCTCCCACAATGAAGGTAAGATATAAAGGTGAGGGATTTTTAGATTTGGTGGAAGGTTCAACAATATGAGTAGGTACATTAGTGAGGGATACACCACCATGTCTTGATGGTTGAGGATTGATATGAAATTGGGAAAACTACACTTGGAGTAGTTATTTTTGAACGAACATGTGGAACACTTCCCAAAGGGATATGGATGTTTTAGTTTTCTTCAAAGAGTCAATGATATTAAAATAAGGAACACTAAACTTTTATTTCATTCTTGAAGGCAATGAAATACCTTGAACTTAAGGCAATGAAGATTGAGTCACCCTTCCCAAGTTCTGATTTTAAAGAGGTGTAAGACTTATAGAGGTTGCCAAATTTGAATTCACACCTTATTGCCTTGAAGGAGTGTTATTTGAAGTTATATTAACATCTTTATAATCTCCTAAGGCTCTTCTCTTTGACCTTGTGTTGGATGTAACTAAAGTGTTTTGGTTTAAAACAAGTGTATCTTTCACTTGAAAATTTTCCAAACTCACTCCTTGGCTACCATACTCTCCATTTGTTTTTGCTTGCATGTAGCTCTCATCTTCTACTATAAATTGAGGAGTAGGCCCTCCTTGAGATACAGAAACTTTTCCTTCATCCTCATAATCATTCATGAACTATCCTTGAGTTTTCTACTCTTCTCCTTGAATTATATGACTATGGACTGGAACTATGGCTCATGTGTTGGGAGTAGAGTTTGGATTATACGAATTGGGTAGCCTATTAAAATTAGGTTGACCTTATCCTCTCCCTTAACCATTAGGTTGAGGTGGAAATATATTTTCTTGTGAAGGGTTGTAGTATGGATTTTGGTGAAATTCAAACTGTTGATTTGATTGTCTAACTTGAGCTTATAAGGCCTTACATTTTGCTTCCCAATCAATGATATCTTCTTATTTCTTTGGAGAAGTGTAGAATTGTTGTTTGGATTTGAAATTGGAGCAAGGTTTGAAGGAATATCAAACATATGAGGCAAGATGGGCATAGATAATTTTGGAGGAAGCTTATCGACTTGGATTAAACCATTCTCATCTCTAATGGCTATGTGATAGGCTTCATGTAAAGTGTACCCACCCATGGACTACAACATGACATTTATATCCATCATAATACCTCTAATATATGTTGGGAAAACCAAAGTTATAGGGGGTCTCATGGGAGGTGGCAACCTATTCTATGTTCTTTGAAACTTCTCATTAAAGTCATGCATGGTTTCTTTAGGCTCTTTTTGGATAACATTCAACTAATGTATGAGTAGTGTATGCTCACTTTTATCTTCAAATATTTGAGTCAAAAAATCTCCAAACTCATCCCAAGTGGTGATACATCCTCTCAACAATGTTCTATACCAATCAAGAGATTTTCCCCTAAGAGACATAGCAAGTAATCTGACTATAATGTTAACTTCAGTGACATTATGGAAATTGTAGAAGTTGGTTATGTCTCTAATATGCTCACTTGGGGTGAAGGACCTCCTCTATTGAAAATAGGAACACTGTTGGTGGCATTGGGAGGGATATCATCATAAGCATTAGTATTTATGACATTTTTAGTATTGAAAGCTGGGAAAACATGTTATCTATCCATGTTATCTTCAAACTCTTTTTCACTCTCTTGCTCTTCTTGACTTGCAAGATATTCTTGCTCTTCAAATGTCAAGATAGGATTATGATATTGAACTTCAAGAGGAAGTTCAGGTTGAGGGAGTGTATTTATGGGATGGTTACCTCTACTAGTAGCTGAACTAGTAAGGACCATGAAACATGAATAAAGGAAATATGAAAAATTGGTCTGCAACTAGATATTACCTTTAGTGGAGTCACCAAATATTTAGTGAGGAACACTTATGCAATTGGGATGTTGTCAAAACCAACATTCACCTTAACAAGATGTGCTTGAGACAATATTTCCATAGAGCATTCCATAATTATTATCACTCAATTTTTCACCTTTGGAGAGGTATTTCAAGCCTTCTCCAATTTGAATGAAACATTGGATTACCTCTACGCCTATGGGTTTTCTATAGTAGAGGTAAACCTCTAGATTAAAGGCTAGCTCCCTAAATATGTTCATTGTAGCTCATCACCTATACTACTTTCTTACTTAGGATGAAAGAGAAAGAGAGAAGATGAAATAAACCTAATCTACTGAGGTGATGCATTAAGTTAATCTCCACTAGACTACCATTAACTTGCACTATAAAGGATGACTCACAAAACTAGCTTCAACATCCAAAGTTTATCTAACATAAGTATTTCAAACATGAAGGTGATATGAAATGCACTTCTCAAGGTGAATGAATAAAAGGTCTAATGTTAGACACTAATGTTATTACTTACACTTAAAGACATAAAAAGACACTAACTACACTTCATGTGACCTATTAGGGAGCAAACTACTTGCACACAACATTAAATACTAAAGTGAACAGAAGGATAGATGATTATCACTTGTAATTCCACTATGCACTTCTTTACACACTTAGAAAATAATTTATTTTTAGAGACTTATATTTCATCGTAGCTGAGCAAAGGATTGTTTATGTCCTTTACTCAAATCTAGTCTAACATAGGAATGACCCTAGGCTGTGGGTTACCTAATCTTGGGTTAGACCTCTAGGATTTTTAATGAGGCTATCTCCTTTGATGTATCACTTAGCTCATTTACAATAAAACCTACTTATTACTAGGGTGAAAAGGGAGAGAAAGATAACTGAAAGGGAAATATAAGCTAATGTTGGTGATACATCGAAATTGATTACTCATCCACTCTATTTGAAATTCTAAAAACACTAATGAGACAAGCAAAATATTGAATCTACAACTCCAAATACCTATTATGCATCAATATTTCATGTATAGGTTCACCAAGTGATAAAAACATAAGGGAAGTGATGGAAAGGCCTAATTCAAGGCACTAACTAGTCAATGTATCCACTTGTTAGCTTCAATCAAATGACATTAAATACTAAACATGACCTACATAAAAAGATAAACTAGTTGCTAGGTGAGTTCATGACTTGACAAGGGAGAGATTTATAATACATATGCAAATAAAACTTACATTAACACACTATGCTACACCAATGAAATTTGAGACAATCGTCTATTTATATCAGGAGGTTACAAAGATCAATCTTGGCAAAGTCTAGTCATGACTAAGAGAGGGATCTATTTCAAGGCTTAAAAGCCTATAATTATAGTATAAGGGAATGAAAGATATGGGGAACATGCATGGGAGAATGAAGAATGAGTCATCAATGATCAAGACAAAAACTATACCAATTCATCAAGCTCCTCATACATTAATGTCACTAGGACTCTGTTTGGCATGGAAAGATGGATAAAGAAGCATGTAGCCCATGATTTCTATAAGAAGCAATCAAGAATGTCTGCATGGAATCCTTATCAAGATCCTTAATGTGTTAAAATTACTCAAAACCTCCTAATGGTGATGTTTTATCCCTTAAAATCCACTATGGTTCAACTTTGAACTTTATTTCAACCTCTAGTCAAAGTCTCATAACTTCAACTTTTAATTTTGACCACCAATCTTGATTTGGGTTTTCAAGATTATGATACCTTCGACCTTCATAATTGATCATCGATCTATGATCTACATTTAAGATTAAGACATTTGTCCTCAATATATGTTATTAGTTTCATCTGATCCTATGCTTGTGCCACATGTTGATCTCATATTTAATATAAGTTCATTGACCCTTGACCTCATTAGCATCATTGATCTCCTTGGGAGTCTGAACACACGCCATTTATCCTCCTCTGCTTAATCGAATGTGCACCATCAATCTAGTAAGTCACTATGATCATGACAGTTTTCATCAACATGTTCAATCTTAGGATACACTTAATTTTGACTATGAGCTTGCCATTGATCTTCAATTCATGATTTAATGTGATCTATTGGATCTTCTGAATCCACTAACATAATTAATCACTTGATCATCATTGGATCTTGACTCAATCTTCCATGATTTGGACACTTGTTAGCCCCATGTTTAT
Source organism: Torreya grandis (assembly GCA_037957365.1). Taxonomy (NCBI): domain Eukaryota; kingdom Viridiplantae; phylum Streptophyta; class Pinopsida; order Cupressales; family Taxaceae; genus Torreya; species Torreya grandis. The sequence continues at coordinate 119,547 of JARHVA010000959.1, read as the reverse complement.
ATTCAATATCCTTTAGAGTTTTTTTGAATTTAAATGGCTATTCATTATGAGTTTTATTTGACATCCCCACGTATGTCTCATTCTGCTAGTTCAATTTTGAGGACTTGTATCTTGAGATAGAAAACTCATCAAGATACCAATTTTGTAGAGAATGTTCATGGCATGAAGAAAATCATGTCTATACGATCTTAGACCTTGAATTATTTCCCAATATTATTTATTAAACATGAAACCAGACTAACCTATCCATTTCTACATGACATGTGATGACGATCTGGCTCTTCTATGCTTATGTAAGTCATTTTATCATTCACCCAATTAGGAAACTACTCAGTTGATCTATCCTAGTAAAAGCTTGGTATGTCAGCCAAAATTGGTCAATAGTTATGAAATCAAAACTATATTGGAAATATTTATTTAAAGGCACAAAAAATATTCAAACTAGTAGGGCTTTGCCATGCCAAATGTGGTTGCTTATATAGAGAATGGTGAAGAGAGAGAGGGTGAGGGGCATAATAGAGAAGGAGTGACAAGTATCCATGAGAGTTAAAACTAGAGAATGAGTTATGAGAGAGTAAAATAGATATCAAGGGCCATATGTATCACTCCTAAAGATTCTCTAACCCTCCATGTGGCATAGGGGTTACAAACTTATTTGACACCTTGAATAACATCTTGAAAACTTGCCTTCTATGCATGAAAGAAATGAAAAATTGACCTTAAAACCATGAATTAAACTTAGATAGATCTATAATAACTCATTTAGCATCTTCCATGTCTTAAGAAACTCCTCTAACCTGCCATTCCATCATTATTGTGCATAGGTGTCTTGTAACTCTTCATTTCTCATGCCTAGTTTAGTCAAAGTGGCCCAAAACTCAAGTGCATCTTATTAAAATCATCCAAAACAAATGAATGGTATTAAAATATGGTATCATGTATGAATAAAACCATTTTGGTTTTTGGAATAACTCCCAATAATTTATTTTTCTCTTTAAGCCCTCACTACACTTGGTTCTCTTATAACCTTAAAAACCTGTAAACTTCCTTGTGTAGGGAGTTATATAGATGATATTGAGAATAAAGGGAATATTATATAACCAATTATTCCATTATATCTCCATGTCAAATTTCATCTTCAAAATTTTAGTGGAAGCCCATTCTTTCTGCCTTTCTTTCTCTTGAATTAGGCCTCATTTAGGCCTCCTTGCTTAGGACCGTATTTCATTGCTCCAAATTTCTACCACACATTTTAAATCACAAAAAAGAGTGTGATTAAATTATCCTAGGACATAACCAACATCCATGTCAATTTTGGGGTTCTGTTATCTTATAGAATTATGCAAACCAAGAAATGGCCTTACCACCTAGTCTCATTTTGAGCCTGTTTGAGACTGCCTTGGAAAATAGGTCTAGTTTGATCACCTCCAGAACTTATTGTGATTTTTTTTGGAATTTAATATATATAATTACTACAAAATTTCCTTACCCCATGATTGGCAAGCTCTCCCCTTTTTAAAATGCCTATAAAAAATTAAAAACATACAAAAATAAGGTATTTGTAAAAATATGTACAAGTGATATTAGCATAAATAACATGTGGAGAACATAATTGGAGTCCTTAACAACATGAAAGATTTTTTAGGAGAAAAATATGTTATTAGATATGCACTTGAGGTCCTTTTTCCATGACTGGTCACTATTAGGGTTTAAGACCTATTTGGGGTCTTAACAATTATTTATAAAGAAAAGATCATTAAATGTCCTTCTACTTGGAAAACATTCTTTATAGACCCACTCAACTACCCCAAATATATTATAATCCCAGTTTAAGTGTGAGCAATGGTATAGGCATCTAAATTTGCCTCTTGGGTGGGTTGCTTAGTGTTCTTGAGCTTTGAGAGAGGTCTAGATTGGGTTTTGGGTCTCAAAAGTCATTCCCACTATTGTGAAAGTCTTAAACACATCTGAAACATCCCTTTCCATGATTATAAATTTTCTAGAAGTGATCATTACTCCTCTATGTGCAATGGTACACTGGATAGGGTACTTGTGTTCTAGAGCCTCTCTCCTTCTTGCTAGCCATCAAGGGCATCTGAGTTGAATCCTAAAGTTTAGTGTCTCTTGAAAGCGTACTAAGAAAATTTATATGAATTTTCACTACCTCTAGGACATTCCATAGGGTTTGGAATAGTTTTTTCATTCCTTTGAGCTCGAATAGACCCCTTGGTCTCAAGACTACCCTTTGCCCAAGGAATGGGCAAGGTCTGAGATAAAAAAATGGGCATATAAATTGTGGGTGTGAACTTAGAGTGACCATGGGTGACTTTTTAAACTAATTACCACACTCTGTACCAAATTTCAAAGAATTATCAGACTTATAGATGCCTCAAAACACTAATCTCCCTCATGGTTGGACTGTGGGGTTTGACTGTGTGTAGGGTTTTGATATGACTATGTATGAGGTTTAGAAACCTAAGTTGATCCTTTTTATATAGTCATTTGATTTGGTCTCAACATGACCCTATGACCTCCTTTCAATTGACATGTAGACCTCAAAGTCCTTTTCATGTACTTTGTTTTATTCAAGCTTTAAGACCAGCCTGTTCATGTATGCCTATAGGTGTTAGAGACCACCTAGATTGTACTCTCTATGTTTTAGGACTTCATCTCCCACATAATTTACTTTTATAATTATCTTGAATGTTTATTTAAGTCTCAATTAGGCTTAGGGTTCTCTTAAATAATCTTACTATTCTCTTTTAGGTTTGAAACTGAGTTGGCCCTTCAAATAGGCCTGTAGGTGCTTTGAGAGGGTCGTGATTATTTTATTGATTTTAGGCCTTCACCCTCACATTAATTACTCCCTCAAATTTCATGGGCCTATATAAAGTCCCACTTAGGTTCAAACATCTCCAAACATGCTCTACCCCTGGATTTAGGTCTGAACATAACTGAGCCTCTATTAACAACCTGTAGGTGATTGCACCTATGAAACTTAGTCCTCATCAACATTATTCACCTTTTCAATGACTTTTCACTTGAATAAAGTTTCCAAATAGGTTTCAAATCATTTCCCAACATCTTTGCCTCTTGCTATAAGTACATAGTATTATACAGACCTGTAGGTAACACATTAGGGTCACCTGAATGTGTTTTTGGGTTTGAGACCTCACCCTTGTCATCACTACCCTTCCATTGATTTTGAACCTAGTCATAGTCTCTATTGGGTTCAAGAACCCTTCATACCTCTATCTCTTCCCTTTAGGCCTGAAACTGAGTTGATTCCACTAGTAGGCCATACCTTACCACTAGGGTATTGACTATGTTAAGAGTCTCAAGACTTCATTCTCACATCATTAACCTCCTCAAAGTTCATGAACATAGTTAAAGTTTACCATTAAATTTTCAATCATCTTCTAACACCTCTGTCTCTCTATTTTATGCCTTGAGACTAGTTTGATCCCATCGATATTGGCCATGGGTTGACCAACATCAGTGGCCCTAAAATAGGTAAACCTTTTGATTTCTGGCCTATTTTTTGTTGTTGTGCATGCTAAGTGTGACACCCATTATAAAAAGGTAAAAATAAGAGGTTAGGAAGGAAGTAGTTGTTTAGGAATTTAGTTTGGAAGTGGGAATAAGTCTTAGGTAGTTAGGATGAGGGGACCAGGTCTTGAGGTGACTTATCAGGGGAGTATTAGTCATAGGGTGAGGTGGCCAGGTAAGGTCGTAATAGGGGCTTTAAATTAAATTAATTAAGTATTTTAAATTAATTAAATGTGTGAGGGGTAAAAGTAAGGGTTAGGGAGATTAATTGTTATTATTAAAATGGATTTAGGGGGGTTTCAACACAGGGAGTTATGCATGTGTGTGTGATGTAATTTTGGTGTCTATAGTTGCCCATTTTTATCTTATAATTTGTACTGACATGATACAAGACAAAAACAAGAGTTAGATGCTCCAAGTATTGGATGAGGTATCCCCCCTCAAAATGGGAATCAATGGAGGAGAAACTAAAATCATGTACCAGTTTGATAGAAAGGTAATTGGGTGATTGGTGTAGAATTGAGCATTGCTTCGTATGTGTAGGCCATAATGAGCTATAGTTAAAAATGTCAAGAACATGCAAGGTTAAGGAGGACTTGGATAAAAGTTACCAAAACACAAATTATAAGTGATAGCTGATAGGTCAAATCAATCAAAGTTGTAGCTCCAATGGTCAATGTGTCCCAGGTATCTGAGGTAGGAGGTGCCCCTAAGAAACATAAAAGGGTTGAAGGTGATAGGATGGGCTTGGTTGCCATCCACAACACCTAAAATACATGCATGTGTATAATATCCAACTACAATATAATAGCCTACGTAGTTAGGATAAGCAATGCACTCCTAGTGTAAAAGGGTCAATGAGTGAGGAAATATTCATAATCTCCAAGCATAGTCATTGAGGGTGAAGATTTAAGTGATCTTCAATGTCGTTATGTCATGGTTAGGGGGAGATATATGTGATCTCTAGTTACCCCAATGTATGGGTAAGGTTATGCAAAGTTGGGGGTTTTATGATGGAAAATAGTATAAGAATAGTGCTGATATTGGTTACAGGTGCCAATTTTAGTAATATAAAGTGATGACGTTAGTACAACTAGGGCAAAATTGTTGATGTCGATAGGCATATGACATCGATAATGTAGGTTAAGAATGTTGACATCGATGGCCGATCAAACCTAAAAAAAGGGGGTTTGACAATTTACCAAACTAATTTACAACTTTGTGATTGGAGAGAACAAATAGAGCTTGAGAGTGATTGGAGATGGTAGTGTAAGGAGGGGACCCAACAGGAGGTGCATGACTATAGGAGCCAATAGTGCCACCTAGGAGGAGACAGAGAGATGAGGTAAGAGCCTACACCAGTTTGATTTGGTTATTTATAATTTTTAGGTTAAATGAGAGGTGTTTTTATAAGAAATAGGATTGGGGGTAGAAAATAGGTTAGGGTAGGTGTAGGATAAGTTAGGGGGATTTGTGGTAGATTTTTAGAGGAAATGGGTAGGTTGGGTTTGGGTTGTTTAGCCTTGGGCCCGAACTAATCACTGACATAGATGAGATCAACTGACGTCGATCGACACAGCACTAAGGTTGATTGACATTAGTTGACATAGCATTAAGGTCGGTAGTAATTTGCTGACATCGACCGTGATATAGGATGATAAAGTGATGACATCTACATTAATGCTAACATTGACTACTATTAAAAAGTAGCAAACAAAAAAAAGGGTGAGTTTTTTATCTCTAATGGAAGTAGTCAACTAGCCTATGGTTGAGTTAGCCTCAAAAGACCCTGTGTCATCTGAATGCTTCCTACATAGCCTGATTTAGGGCCTCAAGCCAATGTAGTTCTCCTAGAACTTAGGAAAAATATCTAAAAAGGTATATTTTAAGGAAAAAGGTAAGTTGAGATAGTTAGAGAGGTCTATTGCTTAAAAAGATAAGTTAGAGTGTCAAGAGTCAAGAATATAGGTAGTGAGGCCTAGAGTTGGCATAGGCAGGTAGGCCAAGGGTAGAGAGAGAGAGGTAGTGAAGCCTAGGGTAGTTAGTAAGGTGGGTATATGGCTGAGCTAACCTTAGAAGACCCTGTGTCAACTGAGTGCTACCTACATAGCCTGATTTATGGCCTCAGGCCAATATGGTTCTCCTAATGAGAATGGAAAAAGGTGGTGAGGAAGGATATTAAAATGGATGTGACCTAATTCATTTGTGTATGGATGCAGGTGAGGATGGAGCTTACACTATCAGACCATCTATTGAGGTTATTGACACACATGAGGAGAGATGTTACTCTAGATGAGTGGGAGCATATAATGGCCATCAGTTTAGGAGTGTGATGATACTATCATTTCATGTAAGAGCGTTGCTAATGATAACTTTGATTGAGATGTGGGATCATACCACCAACACCTTCCATTTTTCGAACAAGGAGTTGACAGTGACACAAGAGGATGTCTATAGGATTATATGACTACCACTCTAAGGTGAGGAACTTTTTGCATGCTCGAGAGAGGAGCATGATATACACATGGTCAATTTATATGGGGAATATGTTAGTGAGGTGACCTACCACTCTATGAGTTTTGCATATGAGCTACTCTACATGGATGATGAGGACTAACATCATCTGAGCATCTTGATGATGATCAATATCATGGTTTATACATTACTTGATGTAGATGGAGGGAGATTTTTAATTTCTCTAATAGGGGTACTTACATAGATGATCGAGTAGTGGACTATTTTTCCCTGGGGTCTAGTATTTTTAACATAGTTATATAGAGAGACGTGGAGTTTGTGGCTATGTTGGTGATATAGTTTATGTGTCATCCATCTAATGTACTGCTAGGTATATGAGCACATCATGGTGACATGACCATTGGGGCTACCTACGACTATCTTGGCTAGTTTTAGGGTTGGATTTAGATAGTGGAGAGATAGGATGGCACAAACTCGAGTAGATGACATCATGTGAGACATTGCCTACTATAGGTGCATGATCAAGGGCTTGATCCCTATAGATATCATATGGAGATAATATCTGACATATCCAATTTTTAGAGGTCAAGTAGAGCAACTTGTTGGGTTGTAAAGCTCATTATGGGTCAGGGGGATATGCACCAGTCAGTTGGAGATGGTACCTGTTGGGTGAATATTTTGTCGACCAGCTAACTGGTGAGCAAAATAGGTCTCTTCAACCACAACATAAGGAGATTGGTTGGCCAGATGTGTAGGTTTACTACATCAATAGGGGAAAAATCTCTCCTCTCATCAAGGGGATGTTCCCTATAAGTATGAGGTGCTATATACTATATATATAAGTAGAAAATAACACTTGGGGGTAGGATAACACCATCCATTTCTCTTTTTTTTAGAGATGATGTTCACAAATAGAGGAAAAAATCCTGGTGAAGACACTGAAGGCACTTCTCTTCTTTCAGAAGTGATCTTGCAGGGAACAATAAGAGTTCTTTCAGGTAGTGACAAGCAACTGGTAACCAAGGGCATAGTAACCAACAGACTATGATGTAGCACAAAGTCTCCATCTCAACTGCCCAAGAGTGAGATATGAAGGATAATGAGGGCACAAAGTCATCCCAAGGTCCTTTACACAGAAACAAAATATGAAGGATAATGAGGGCACAAAGTTGTACCAAGATCCTTTACACAAGAACATAAAGAAAACACTCTAAAGGCAATTTTGGGGGCATAAAGTCTCTCTACAGTTGGCTTCAAGACACCTTCCTAGTTACTTTCACTAGTTTTGCTTGCCAAATTAAATAAATAATAACACATTCAGAAGACAGACATAAGAACAATCTCTTAAAATGATACAAGCTATGATAGCACAAATTCTGTAAACAACTTGCTTTCTCTTTTAGATAAAATGATATGAACAATAATCTGAGCTCAAAGTCTCAGTATTCGCCTTTCAATTTGGGTAGAGTTTTGCTTCTAGTAACGGGAAGATCTCCCTGCATAATGAGAGAAATTATAATGTATAGCCACCAAGTAGGGCTTGGCACTCTTTCCCATGGGACGACTCGTTATAGTCAATGCCTTGAATGCATTTCTAGATTTGTCAAAGGACTATGTTGAAAACAGGGTGGCTATCTCAACTATGGCGTGTCATTTCATCTCATATGTCTTCTCTTAGGTCTGGATCACTTGGTCTATCCCCTCTGACATCTGCGTAGTTGTCCATTTTGTCTTTTCTCCAAAGGAGACCAACAGGCTATGCCTTCAATGTTTGCAAGATCAAAAATCTACTTTGCATACTATTCTAGCTACAAGAATAACTACTGCATAGATATTTTCCTCTATCTCTTCTTGCTACGATTTGAGCTCTCAGGCTATCTTTTCCCCTTTCTAGTTTTGTCTTTTCCTAACATTTGAGCTCTCAGGCTATACCCTCGATCTTGTGACTCCTTATGCTCTTCCATCAACAGTTGTTCCCTTTGGCATTTTGGCCTTTTGCATTCGGCTCTGTGTTCCAACTTTCAAAGATCAATGACTATTTCATTTCCATGAATTTGATGTCTTCGGGCCCATCATCATTAGGAAACCAATGGCTAGTTTGTTGCCCTAAATTTGATGGCTGGGGGGACATCACCAGACATCTGGATCCCAATGGCTAGTTCATGGTGTTTAACTTTGATGTTTGCAGGCCTATCATATTCCTTGGCAATTCCTTCAGCTTTATCATTTAATCATTTTTCAGAGGGGACTTGCCCTTTCTTTCTCTCGGAGAGTCCTTAGGTTGATTCCTTACAAAAAAAGTCCAAAGGAATTCCTTCAAACTTTTTTCTGAAGGAAATGGTCCTTCGTGTCTCTTTTTGCCTTGGCCATTTTCTCGTGGGCTTTTCTCTTTGGTCGGGTTTATTCCTTCGGACAAATGTCTGAAGGAATTCCTTCAGACATTTTGTCTGAAGGAATTGCCTTAACAACTTTGCCACGAAAAACCTTTTTGAAGGAATTCCTTTGTTCACTTTTGCTCGTTGCGCTCCACAAGGGCACTTGGCTTGCTCATTGCCCTTCGCAAGGGCACTTTTTCCTTTGGCTTGGGGCAGCCCCTTAAACCTACCGATTGAACCGATTGATTGAACCAACTTTGGTTCATCAATTCAATGGTTCAATCTTGTGTTTGAAGCCATATTTTTGTCTAAGTCTTTTGATCTCTTTGAACTGATTGAACCCATTAAACCTGTTGAACCAATTTGGTTTAAGGTTCAACGATTCAATGGTTCATTCCTTTGTTTTTCGCTAAGTACTTTTGATTGCTTGAACAAAACACATTGAACCAACCACTCTTTAAACCTTTGAACCATTGAACCCATTGAACCTTTGAACCAAAATGGTTCAATGGTTCAAGCCTTCTTCTCTTTGATAAGTGTTTTGAAGCTGTTGAACCTTGAAGTGGTTGAACTTGTTGAACCTTTGCCAAAGTACTTGAATCTTCGAAGCTTGCCAACGATGTTGAACCTTTGAACCCATTAAACCCTTGAACCTTTTTGGTTCAAGGTTCAATGGTTCAATGGTTCAATAGTTTAATCCTTGCTTTGAAGCTTGTCGATGAACCTTTTGGTTGAACCTTGCCATTGAACCAACCTTGAAATCGCCTAAGTGTTGAGAACTTATTTCTTTCCTGTAGAGTCCGTATAAATCCACCTGTGAAGTCCGTAGAACTGAGTCCATAAAACTTGCCCTATAGAGTCTATAGTTTTGAGGCCTTGAAGTTCATAGAAACTAATTTTGTAAAAATAAACCTGCAGAGTCCATAGAAACTGGTCTATAGAGTCCGTAGAAATGAGCATGTAGAGTCCATAGATTTAAGCCTGCAGAGTCCGTAGATTTCTAAAAAGCTTGAAGAATGAGAATTTGAATGCATAGAATAATTTTTTGAAAAGGGAAGAGATGATTTTGTTCTGTAGGACCAAAATAGTTCAAATGTTGTCCCAAAAATGAATGACATTTTTTGGGGACAATAGCTGGCTCTAGTTGGGGAATGTCCTTCAATTGAAAACTTGGAACAACTGAGGGGAGTAGAAACCAAAATCTCCAATGCCTTAAAGTATGCCATTAGGCTATGGAGTCATGCTACCCAAAAGGAAAGGCTCCAAAAAATGAAAATGAAAAGCACAAAAAAGAACTAAAGACTATACAAATGTACAGGTGAACTTATCTGATACTTCAAGAATTGAAGTGATTCAGATGCTACCCATTATGAGACAATGAAGATGGCATTCCGTCCTGATAAACCAGTAGGAAAACATTTTGTCCCTAGAATCGGTGATGAGTGAATGGAACTGCCCACTAAGAATCACACTTTTTGTGCACTCCTTTTGGTTCTCTCTTCTTGCCCCATGACAAGACATGGTCTTCAATCTGAAAACCATAAATCTTTGCTCTCTTGGTGAAGAGTTCCTTTTGCTGACTTTGGAGTGCAACAGTATGGTCCACTACCATAACTTGTTATTTTACTGGTTCAATCTAGCACATGTTTTGATTGTCCCCCTAAGACCCCTGAAAAACCATCAATTCAACATATCCTTTAGCATGAAGGAGTTTGACATCTTCATCTTGAGTAGCCTTCAATCCAAGTAACAGAGATTCGTACTTAGCAGTGTTGTTGGTGTTGCTAAACTACAACTTGTGTGAAGGAGGAAGAATATCTCCTTGAGGAGATATCAACACCATCCCAGCTCCAACACTGATAAAGGAATTACTACCATCGAATTCTTGGATCTAAACATCATAAAAAATTGATCTTCTATCAAATTTTTCTTCATTAGAGATGAAAGATCCTTTTTCATCTATACTGCACCCTACCAATTCTTCTGATGTTTTTCTTGAATCAATCTTTGGATTGACACCTATAGGACTTTCATCAGCTGAAAAATGAACATCCTCTATGGATAAGAAGTAATTACCCCTACCTGAAGACTCAAATAGAATCTGAGCTTCAGGTGCTGATGTCTGAGTGATAACATATTTTGCATCCTTTTCATGGAGCAGCCTCTTCATGACACCTTTGACATGGATCTTTGCCTCAGACAGGGTCATGCTCAACTCTCCTCCAACATCCTTTTAGAAATTTCAACCCAGCAAAATGCCGTATGAGGCTGGGATGTTAGCTACCAAGACTATCATATTGATTCTCTTGTCTGAGAATGCTACAAATGCAAATTAGGCATCCTTAATTTACCCCAGTAGTGGCACTTGTGTGTTCTCCATGGAGAAGCATCTCCCAAATGTCTTGGTCAGTGTGAGGCCAAGGGTTTCAACCACTTTGGTAGGCATGACAATTTTTGAAGCTCTAGAATCAATGATGTAGTTGTGAAGTTGATGTCCATTTATCAGCAATGAGACATAGAAAGGTTCAGTCCTACCAGGAGTAGTAGGAGGAGTAATGACAAGGTTGTTCTTGGTGGGTGCATTCTTGGGGGAATCATGAGTCACCTTGGGAATTCCTTGTCTTACAGGGATGTTTTGGTTCTTCACACACTGAACCAGTTTATCTAATTACTCAGGATGGGACTACAGAAATTCAAATTCAGACATTTGAATTTTTGTTTTCTTTATATGGTCAATTATGTCAAATGTCTAGAATGAGCTAGGAGTAGAGGATGGGAGTTCATCCTTTTGATTTTTGGGAGGGGGAGAATTGGACTGCGAATTTGAAGTAGAAGGTGTAGGGATATTTGGTGTACTTACCTTTCTTGCAATCACTGGGTCCTTTAGCTGGAAAGGAAGAGTGGATCTCCACTTAGCAATTGAAACTATTGGTTGAGGTCACTCTTCTGACTTTTTTTATCAGCTAGCTGGGTTGACTGGTTCTTAGACTAGGTGAATACAACATATGATCCCTCGGATGCATTAACTTCACTTCTAGGTTCATCTTGATAATTTAGGAAACCAATGTTGGAGTCGCTAGCTGATTCTTCTTCTTCCTCAGTGAAGAGATTAGTGTCATCTTCAGGATTTAACTTAGGCTAGAATGATAAATCTAATTTAGCTTCAAGATATCCACCCACTAAGTTGGTTGGAGGAACTTCAATAGCAAGGTTATTCCTCTGAGGGGGAGGGAGATGATTTGCTTGCCCTTGACTCTTGGTAGCATTGCCTTGATATGGATGATTCTAAAATGTCCTCCTTAGCATATCTCAATTAAGAGGAGCAGATATACCTTGGACCATTTGTCTCTTCAAAGCTAGTAGTTCATTTGCCAGATTTTGCACCATTTGATTAGTGGTGCCTATAGATGGATGCTCAAAAGATGAAGAGGATTTTCCTCTATTAAGATCTCTCCTTATCTTTCCTGCCAAGATAGGGTCATATTCTACCTTAGTAGCCAAGTCCTAAGTAGTAGCAAGGTCTATGTGACCAGTACGTCTCAGTAGAAAACTCACTTTAGGCAGTTGTGAGTTGATGAAGAAGCATTTGAGGTTTTCAGGTGTTGGTTGAGCAATTGTAGGAATTCTGTTCCTGAGCTTGTCAAACTTAGAAATGAAATCCCTCATACGCTCATGAGCCTCCTTCATCTGTGTGAGCTAGGCCAACAAGGCATGTGCATCTTTTGTAGGCTTGAACTTGGCTTCAAATTTAGATTTAAGTGTGTCCCAGTTAGTCACTGATCTAGCTTGCAGATGGTAGAACCATTTTATAGTAGCACCTTGTAGTGTTTCCATGAAAAGCTTGATTGCGACGTCTTCAAATTCCACCCTTATTATGCCATAGGCTATGCTGAAGGCTGTAATGTGTTCATCATGATGAACTCTCCCATCACCAAATAATTTGGGAAAGTTCTTTCTAGAGCTACGTGGAAGTTCATGCAGAGGTGGAGTAAGATTAAGTGGGCCAAATGAGTTACCCCAGGGGCCTTGAACTGCCATGATGGGATTATGAAAAAGAGGGATAACAAATCTGGGTGGCATGTGGATAGGCAACACTCTGATAATAGTAGAAAAAATGGCTCTACCTTGTGTTGGTGTCTTGGTATGGGTAGGAAGAACACTCTTGGATCTTTGAACTTGAAGTTGGGGAGGGAACAAGTCAAAATTACCCTGCTGCACCAACTCAAAAATAGGATCAACAATACCTTGGGATCTCTGGCTTCTTGTATAGCATGGAGTTGCTAGATTGTAAGACAAAAATGGGAAAGAACTGGCCCTACTTTAGCTTGAAGCAGCTTGAGGCTTCGAACTATGAATTCTATCCTAATGGCTCTGGTTTTGCAAACCAGATAATATAATGGAGATGGAGGAATATGGTAAGGCTATAATGATAATGGGTAAGACACAGAATGGAGTTGCCAGAGTCTATAATGGATAAGGGTAGGGACTATTTCAATCTAAAACTTGAGGCTTCAGATTGCATGTAACATCCCCAGTGGAGTCGCCAAAAACTATTGCACGAAGCTGGGAGGAAAAATTAACAATGGGAAAGCACTGGAGTAGCTCATTCTTCCACAGTGAAATAAATGGATAAGGATATAATGATAATGGGTAAGACACATGTGATGTTTCAATCTGAAGCTTGAGGTTTCAAATTGCACAAAATTACTGTGTCCCCAGCAGAGTCACCAAAAAGACTGTTGGATGAATATTTTGTCGACCAACTAACTGGTGATCAAAATAGGTCTCTTCAACCATAGCATAAGGAGATTGGTCAGCTAGATGTGCAGGTTTACTACATCAACAGGGGAAAAATCTCTCCTCTCATCAATGGGAGGTTCCCTATAAGTATGAGGTGCTATATACTATATATATATAAGTAGAAAATAACACTCAAGGGTAGGATAACACTATCCATCTCTCTTTTTTTAGAGATGATGTTCACAAATAGAGGAGAAAATCTTGGTGAAGACACTGAAGGCACTTATCTTCTTTTAGAAGTGATCTTGCAGGGAACAATATGAGTTCTTTTAGGTAGTGACAAGTAACTAGTAACCAAGGGCGTAGTAACTAGCAGACTGAGATGTAGCACAAAGTCTCCACCTCGACTGCCCAAGAGTGAGATACGAAGGATGATGAGGGCACAAAGTTGTCCCAAGGTCCTTTACATAGAAATAAAATACAAAAGATAATGAGGGCACAAAGTCATCCCAAGATCATTTACACAAGAACAAAAAGAAAACACTCTAAAGGTAATTTTGGGGGCACAAAGTCTCTCCACAGTTGGCTTCATGACACCTTCCTGATTACTTTCACTAGTTCTGCTTGCCAAATTAAATAAGCAAGAACACATTTAGAAGATAGGCATAAGAACAATATCCTAAAATGATACAAGCTATGATAACACAAAGTCTACAAACAACTTGCTTTCTCATTCAGATAAAATGATATGAACAACAATCTAAGCTCAAAGTCTCAGTATTTGCCTTTCAATTTGGGTAGAGTTTTGCTTCTAGTAACAAGAAGATCTCCCTGCATAATGAGACAAATTATAATGTATAGCCACCAAGTAGGGCTTGGCACTCTTTCCCATGGGATGACTTGCTACAGTTAATGCCTTGAATGTGTTTCCAAATTTGTCACAGGACTATGTTGAAAATGGCGCAGCTATCTTAACTATGGCATGTCATTTCATCTCATATGTCTTCTCCTGGGTCTGGATCACTTGGTCTATCCCCTCTAACATCTGTGCAACTTTCCATTTTGTCTTTTCTCCAAAGGAGACCAACAGGCTATGCCTTCAATGTTTGCAAGCTTAAAAATCTACTTTGCAGACTGTTCCAGCTACCAAAATAACTATTGCGTAGATATTTTCCTCTTTGTCTCTTCTTGCTACGATTTGAGCTCTCAGGCTATCTTTTCCCCTTTCTAGTTTTATCTTTTCCTAGAATTTGAGCTCTCAAGGCTATACCCTCAGTCTTGCTGACTCCTTATGCTCTTCCATCAATGGTTTTTCCCTTTGGTGTTTTGGCCTTTTGCATTTGGGTCTGCATTCCAACTTTCAAAGATCAATGGCTATTTCATTTCCATGAATTTGACATCTGTGGGCCCATCATCATTAGGAAACCAATGGCTAGTTTTTTTCCCTAAATTTGATAGCTATGGGGATGTCACCAGAAATTTGGATCCCAACGGCTAGTTCATGGTGTTTAAATTTGACGTCTGCGGGCTCGTCATATTCCTTGGCAATTCCTTCGACTTTATCGTTTGATCCTTTTTCAGAGGGGACCTGCGCTTTCTTTCTCTCGGAGAGTCCTCAGGTTAATTCCTTTAAAAAAAGCTTGAAGGAATTCCTTAGACTTTTTGTCTAAAAGAAATGGTCCTTCATGTCTCTTTTTGCCTTGGCCATTTTCTCGTGGGCTTTTCTCTCTGATCAGGTTTATTCCTTTAGACAAATGTCTGAAGGAATTCCTTCAGACATTTTGTTTGAAGGAATTGCCTTAATAACTTTGCCATAGAAAACCTTTTTGAAGGAATTCCTTTGTTCGCTTTTTCTCGTTGCCCTCTGCAAGGGCACTTGGTTTGCTCATTGCCCTCCGCAAGGGCACTTTTTCCTTTGACTTTTGGGCAACCCCTTGAACCTGCCGATTAAACTGATCAATTGAACAAACTTTGGTTCATCAGTTCAATGGTTCAATCTTGTGTTTGAAGCCATCTTTTTGTCTTAGTATTTTGATCTCTTTGAACTGATTGAACCCTTTGAACCCGTTGAACCCGTTGAACCAATTTGGTTCAAGGTTCAACAGTTCAATGGTTCATTCCTTTATTTTCGCTAAGTCCTTTTGATCGCTTAAACAAAACACATTGAACAACCTGCTCATTAAAAATTTAAACTATTAAAACTATTAAACCTTTGAACCAAAATGGTTCAATGGTTTAAGCCTTCTTCTCTTTGATAAGTGTTTTGAAGCCGTTGAACCTTGAAGCGATTGAAATTGTTTAACCTTTGCTGAAGTGCTTGACTCTTCAAAGCTTGCTGTCGACGTTAAACCTTTGAACCCATTGAACCCTTGAACCTTTTTGGTTCAAGGTTCAACGGTTCAATGGTTTGATCCTTGCTTTGAAGCTTGCCAGTGAACCTTTTGGTTGAACCTTGTCGTTGAACCAACCTTGAAATCGCCTAAGTGTGGAGAGCTTGTTTCTTTCCTATAGAGTCCATAAAAATCCACCTTCAAAGTCTGTAGAACTGAGTCTGTAGAACTTGGCCTAAAGAGTCCATAGTTTTGAGGCCTTGAAGTTTGTAGAAACTGAGTCTATAGAAATGAACCTGCAGAGTTCATAGAAACTGGTTTGTAGAGTCCGTAGAAATGAGCCTGCAGAGTCTATAGATTTAAGCCTGCAGGGTCTGTAGATTTTGAAAAAGCTTGAAGAATGGAGAATTTGAATGCATATAACAATTTTTTGAAAAGGGAAGAGAGGATTTTGGTTTGTAGGACCAAAATAGTTCAAACATTGTCCCAAAAATGAATGACATTTTTCAGGGACAACAATACCTGTGGCATGGGCTAGGAAATAGTTTGGTCTACTATAGGATATTTTGCCTACCTTCCCTTAATAAAAGAGGGATGACATAGAGGCACCTTTACCATTAGCCAAAGAGATTGATGGGCTAGATTTTGAGGAGCTACCAGGAAGGCCAAGTGTTGGGGACACAGGGTGTACAACTACCTATATAGCTTGGTGGGTAGGGTCACATTTGGTGGTGGAGGTCAGGAGGCCACTTGTAAACTTATAAGGGTTAGTCAGGGAGAGAGATGTAATGTTATAGGCATAAGACATAGTAGTATAAGCTTGAGATGCATTAGTGTAGGCTTGAGATCACCTAGGTAGAGGTTTTAGCCTTACATGGGTAGGTGGTGACATTATAGGGTTAGATTGGGGCTCTACAGGGTTAGGGTGTAGCACTACAGGGCTAGGTGGTCAGTTTATAGGGTTAGGTGACTGTAGTGATAGCAAAAAGAGACAGTCTAAGAGTAGCAAGCCAAACCACTCCTCCTCTTCCACCACCACCATAGGGACCAGTATAGGTTGGGAAATCATCATGTATCATGGGTCCTCCACAAACTATATCAATGGTGAGTTATTTGACTACCCTAGATGAGATTGCTTATTATGAGAGGGTGATTAGAGAGTTCTCACATATACAAAGATATTCAGAGTTTAGAAAGTAGGAGAGTTTGATGTCACATTTGATAAATTCTAGCTCATGTCGACGTAGATGGATAGAGAGTGGTGATGATACTATATCCTCACGACCTCAGGGAAAGCCTCAAGGACCTTGAGTATCAACATTTTTCAATTTTTGTTTATATATGTTTTATGTATACTGGCCTACAAGCTGAAGATGTGAGATGTACATTTTGAGAGAGATGTATGATGTTATGATGATGAACATGTAGTTGATCACATATTATATATATGAGATGTTCATTTAGTGCCATGTGTTTATTTGAGATGCGTTGCTTGTTATTGTGATGATGATATGGATGATGTTTATTTGATGTTATGCTACTTTGGATGTGAATACTGATCATGTTATTTGGGTTAGACTAGACTTTCCCATAAATGTGATGGTATATGCATAGCAAATTGGTTAGCTTCATCTTATCATTTTTCCATATTTGTGATGGTGTATGCTTAAAATGAATTGAGTGGGTTATTTAATTTATTTCAGCATTTTTCATTATTTGTGATGGTGTATGTGTAAAGTAAATAGGTTGATTATGTTAGTTTATTTTAGTATTTTTCCATATTTATGATGGTTTATGCATAAAATAAATAGGTTGGTTAGGTTAATGTTGGTATGGCATTATTTTTGCATCTCAAATAGAGATATCGACATGTGATGTGGATGGAAAAATAAAAAGGCAGAATGCTCGTGCATTGGCAAAGACCATAATTTAGAACATAAATAAGCTAAGGAAAATGAGCCTCTTTCATGCCTTATATCTTTGAACCATTGTGTTTGTTAGAGAAGCATCATATTTACCTCATGTTAAGTGAGCTTCATAGTCCCTTGAAAGAGTATGAGGGGAAAAAAGGGTGGAATGAGGGAAAATGTGTAGATAGCATAGCCTACCAAGTAGAAATGATATGTCCCTTTTGTGGGTGACCCAAGAGCTAATATAGGCAGGTCCATGACTTAAAGGTTTTTTTTTTATGTGTAAGCTGATCAATGATGGAAGCCTATAATGGGATTTTGTATAGGTTAAGGTCGTGAAAAGAGGTGAGGAGCCCTTTGCATTTATTATTCCCTTTGAGAACAAATCTTGGCTTGGCTATCCTTCAAGGGAGTGGTCTAAGCATTTATTTTAATTTTAAATAGCTATCCTTCAAGGAAGCAGTCTATTGATAGTAGCAAAGGGAAGTTACGTAGCTGTCCTTCAAGAGAGTAGTCTACATTGAAAAGCATGACTTGAGATTTTATAAATTTTTCAAATATCCCATTTTTTTTTTGATTTTAGTCATGGATAAGACTATAGAGGCTTAGGAGTTTTCCACTATGAGGATAAAACCATACCACTGTGTAAGTTATCTAAGTGTATAGGAGTAAGAGTGAAGAGGAAGAAAAATGAATGTAATAGGGATGCTCAAGAGATGAGCTCAAGTTAAACATGAAATAAAATGATGCTGGTTTAATAAAAGAATGATCATAGATGCAAGGTATTTAAATGCTCGAGTTCTGGCCTTCCTTCAAGAGAAGACAAGTGATAAGTTCCTAAACCATACTTATGAGTTATGATATAAGATCCAAGCCAATTAGGAGCAAATTTATCCCATTTGCTTTTCTCCATGTTCATCACATGTTGATTTTATTTTAAGATGAGATCTTCTATATTGAAATCTCTCTCTTCAAGGTTTTTGTTATAAGCATGCTTGGTACACTCTTGATAGATTTGGAGATGGTTGAGGGATATGAGATGGTGTTCATCAATCAATTCAAGTTGGGCCAAACATTCTTGGAGAAAGTCATCGTTGGTAAGTATGTCATGTAGGGAAATGCGAAGAGAAAGAATTTGGACCTCAAGAGGTAAAACAACCTCCATCTCATATACCAATGAAAAAGGTGTAGCACCCATAGGGGTTTGAATTCTAGTGTGATAAGCCCATAAATCAAAAGGAATGTGTGTGTGCCAATCCTTGCCCATATCGTTGAGTACGTTCATGAGAATTTTGGTCAAGGTTTTGTTAAAAGCTTCTGCCTGTCCATTAGCTTGGTGATAGTATGGTGACGAGAAGATTAATTTGATTCCAAATGCATCACAAAAACCTTGAACAGTCTTATTTTTGAAAGACTTATCATTATCGATTATAATCTTGTGAGGTACACCAAAATGACAAATGATGTGATGGTTAATTATAGAGTGATGAATGAGGGTTAATATCTCTGATTAGATCTAAGCCCCATCAGGAGAAGGGCGAAAATTCTTTGGCAACTTGTAATGCATGACTAGGAACATGAAGGAGGTTAGCATGTTGTTGACACTTGACACAATGTCGAATGTATTTAACATAGTCTTGATGAACTGTGGGCCAATAATAGCCAAGTCAAAGGATATGTTTAGCAACTATGTGACCATTGAAATTCCCACCACAAATCCCATCATGGACTTCCTTAATAGTAAAGGGAGTCTCAGTACTAGTTACACATCTAAGGAGAAGACTATCAAAACTTCGCTTGTAGAGAAGTCCCCCTAGTATAGTGTAACGAGTGACACATTTTATGAAGGCCCATTTCCCATTACTAGAAAGATCTGGAGGGTTAATAGAGAAGGAAAGATAATCCATGAATTGTTTATACCATAAGTCTTATGGGTTGGTTATTACATTTTTGACAAAGAGGCTGTTAGCTAAGACATAAGAGGGTAATGTTAAGCGATGCACGGTGACATAGATTCTTGAAGAGGAGGATGAAGAGGGTATGTGTGAAGCAAGTAAAGCCATCATGTCAAAAAATTTGTTTGTAGATCAAGGAATAATTGACAAGAGATTAGAGTCAAATGATTCTAAGAGTGTATCTGCATGATGTTTATACCACTGTAGAATTTCATTTTTGCATAGGTAGGAACCATTAACTTGGTTAACCACTAGCTGAGAATCATCGAAGATGGTTGTGGATTTGATACCCAAGAAGAGAGCTATTTGAAGTCCTAGAATCAAAGCCTCATATTCAACCATATTATTAGTGCATTCAAAATCTAGTTTAAATGATAGAGGCATGGGCTCACCATTTAGAGGAATAAGAATGACTCCCACACCCCCATAATATTCGCATTTAGATCTATCAAAGAACATCATCATTTGATAGGATATGTCATTGGTGGAGAGTGTTTTAATAGATTCATCAGAGAATTTAAGGTTTAAAGGTTGACTGTCAGTTTCAGGGGCAACAACTAACTGGTCAATGATTGTTTGCCCTTTAATAGATTTTTGTTGAACAAAATCTAAGTTAAATTCAGAAAAAAGCATGAGCCACTGAGCTACACGTTGGTTGTGATATGGTTTGGAATGCATATACTTGTGAAGATCAGTGTGGGTGACTACATAGGTTTTGTGATTTAGGAGATAATGGTGAAACTTAGAGGCAAAAAAGACCAATGCAAGGTAATGTTTTTCAGTGTGGGTATATCAAGTCTCATAATCAATAAGTGTGTGGCTTATGTAATAAACCACCTGCTCTTGATATTGGTCATCTCGATGTGCAATCATAACACCTAGAGAATGGTCTATTCCATAGATGTATAGGTAAAAAGACTAATTTTCCTTAGGTAGAATAAGAATTGGTGGGGAAAGGAGGTATTGTTTAAGTGTGTCAAAGGCCTCGTAGTAATCTGTATTCCATTAGAAAGAGACATCCTTTTTGAGGAGATGGTGAAAGGGTTGGCAATAATCTGACAACTAGGAAATGTAATGTTGAATTGATTGAAGTTTGCCCTATAGGTTACAGAGTTGTTTGATATTAGTACGTGGGGGCATCTCTAGGATTGCTCTAACCTTAGCAAGATCGACCTCGATACCATAGAGAGAAATGATAAAACCTAAGAGTTTATCAGAAAGAACACCAAAGACATTTATTTGGGTTTAGTCAAATGTTATATTGGAGGAGACGAGTGAATATGGTTTTGAGAATTATCAAATGTTATTGACAAAGTTTAGAATTATTGAGTAAGTAATCCATGTAATCTTCCATAATTTTATGTAGGAGATCATGAAAAATGTAGGTCATGGCATGTTGGGAGGTTGTACCAGCATTCTTCAAGCCAACAGGCATGACTCAATAATAGAAAGTCCACCATGGGGTAATAAAGGTGGTCTTGTATTGATCCTTAAGAGCAAGCAGGATTTGATTATATCTAGAGAATCCATCCATAAGTGATAACATTTCATGGTCGATAGTTAGATCAACAAGTTGGTCGATACTAGGCAATAGGAAATCATCTTTTCGATAGGTGAGATTTATATCATGATAGTTAGTGCAAAAATAGATTCCCCTAATCACTTTTGTGATAGGAACAATATTAGAAATCCATTATGGGTAGTCGATGGGTTGGATAAAGTTAACAGAAAGGATGCATTTGAGCTCTTCTTTGATAAGGAGAGTGATATGAGGATGCATTTTGTGAAGCTTCTACTTAACGAGTTTAGCATCTCAATTGGTGACAATATTATGGGTAATGATGGAGGGGTCAATACCAGGCATGTCATTGTAAGACCAAGCAAAGGCTTTGCTATGGTCATTAAGAAATGTGGCATAATTAGCATGCTCAGAGGAATCTAAAGATTAGCCAATCTTGAGGATGCAAGGGTTATTGTGGGAGGGCAGGTTGATGTCAATGGTTGATTCATTTAACATAGCTTGAATTTTGGATGGGAGTGATCATTAGATATAGGAATCATATGCACCCATGTAGGTGAGAATTGTGTCATCATCTTGACATTGGACAATGTTAATAGTGGGAGAATCTTCATTAATTATTTTAAGATAAATGAGAGGAAAGGACCTTGTTTACTTACCCTGACAATAGGTGAGAGGCCCCAAATGGATGGAATTTATTGAAAAAAATAATTAGGAGGTATATAAACCTTTGATTTGATAGGTGATGGTGGAAAAGGAGAGACTCATTATTCAACAATTAGTTCATGGGAGGTTTTAGTGAGTTTATTTGGTTCATCGTATCCCACCCCATGCCTCTTTTTGGAATTTTCAATGGTGTTTCTAGTAAGATATTCAATAGGCATATGGACACCTTATTCGTAATGACCCAAACCAAATCCTTTCCAAGCACACCTATAGAGATAGGTGTGAGCGAATCTAGGGTTACTTAGGAAAGAGAAGTCACAAGTAAATGGTTGTAGTGAACAAGATGAATTGCCGACAAAATGAGCTTGATCAATTCCCTCATATGTGAAATTAGTTCAAAGGTTAGGGGGCCCATAAGGGATGACCATCCCAATGCAGGGATCATAATTTGGGTGCATGTGAATCCTTCCATACTCTTATGGAGTATAGGACATGTCAAGCATCAATAAATGATATTCACTGAGTGACAAACATTGAAAGGTCTCCTCCATGGGATCTTTGTCAAGAATTTGTGTTGTTAGTATTTGTGTAACTGTAGGAGTGGAGCTTGTGGAAGCTTCAAAAGCATCATGCAAGGAGGATGATGTTTCCAACGGGATGAGAGCATCATTGGGACTATAGGTCATATTACATGTTTTAAATGAAGGTGGGTTAGCAACTATAACATGTACTTGTCCATCATGTTCAAACTTGACATAATAGTGAAAATTTGAGGGTACACATGCCATAGCATGTATCCAAGGTCATCCAAGAAGTATGTTATATTGGATCTTTCGTTCTAAAACATAAAAGAGCTTAAGAATTGTGCAGGGACCTACATGAATATGTAAGACAATAGTGCCCATCGTAGTAACTATAGTATCATTAAAGGAACATAATACTACATCAGTTTGAGACATGAAATTGTCAAGAAGGGCTAGTTATTTGTAGGCATGGGTGGAAATAATATTAATACTAGCTCCCCCATCGATCATAACTCTCTTGATATGAGTTTGATCAATATATGTAGTAATAAAAAGGGCAGAATCTTGATATTTAGGGTGTTGAAGTAGAATTTTTGAATTACTGAAAGAAATCAAGGAGATGGAATTAATGGAGCTAACCAAAGATGTAAGAGGTTGGGGATCATCCAATTGTACCTCAATCACTTGCAAAGTACTAGTCAAAGCTTAACGGTGTTGGGATAAGCTTTGGAATAACTCATACAAAGATATTTTGGTGAAGCTATTTCACCATTGAGATTTGAATAACGTCTAAAGATGTTATTTTAGGAACACCCAAGATGGGAATCTTAGGGTTAATAGGGGGAGTGTCTTTGGTGAAAGGATTTGTCCAAGGTGTAGTGACCTTTTCCTTAGCTTTATCCTTTTGGTTTTGTGACTGTGTGGCCACATTAACTATTTTGATTTGAAAAGTTGGTGAAGGAGGTGGTAAAGGGGTTACAACAACATCTTTGGGTTTGAATTTAGGTGGAATAGTAGGAGGCACTGTAGATGCCAAAGGTGGAATAATAGGAAGGCTAACGGTAGTGTCATCAAAAAGAGTGTCAACATCAAAGTGTTGTTGAATAACTGCTATGAGGGCTTTATAATTCTTAGTATTGTGTCTAAGTGAACAATGATATAAACACACTTGTGTATCATCAAGCTCAGATGAATTCATTCCAAGAGGACTATAGGGCTTAATGAGAGGGAGAGTTATTATCGAAGCTTGCAATAACTGACGTAATAAAATCCTTTAAGAGCCTACAAGTGGGCCTGTGTTTGTTTTACTAATAGGCGTTAACACCTTCTTTTGTTTCGATGTTGAAAAGGTAATTTTACGTGGTGTCTTTTTTGGTGATGGTAGAGTTACATATTTTGTTGTCACTTTCTTAGTGTCAGATGTGAGAGGCCTACCGAATGGCAAAGGCAGGAGTGGAGGTAGCTTAACCTTTTGTTTGGCTTGGTTAGACGATATTCTAACTAAAGTAAAAGGGTATGCCCCCAAAATAGATGGTAAAATTGAGGGTTGAAGAAGGGATTGGTGAGGTCTAGAAGGCTTAACATTCTTCTTTATTTTAAGGTGAGAAATTATAACTTGTGGTTGAGGAGTTAAATCTAATTTCACCTATGGATGAATTAAATTAGAAATAGGGCATACACCTAAGGGCCTGATCTACTTTAATGCAATAGATTCTTGAGAGGATGAGGGTTCTGACATAGACAACTAAACTTTTGGTGTTTTTGGTGAAAAAACTCTAGATTTGTCAAACACCTTAGGGTAAAGGGTAGTAAGGGGATTGGCGATAAAGGTCGACATTCATTGTGTTGGATACAGAGTCTTAAGCTGGTCTATAAATGACGCATGGTCAAGATTTATAGAGTAAATAAATTATAGACTTTCCACCAAATGTGAGAAGGGTTTTGATGAAGTTGATGTAGGCCTTACAATTGTGTCTTTATAAAGCTATGGTGTTTGGGAAAAAGGGAAATTGTTGGTTTCTACTACTTTAGGCCAAAGACGAGAAATAATCACAATGGGGTCTTCTTCGATAGAGATAGGAGAAGAGACTTGGTTTGCCATGGGTAGAGGGGAGGTAGGAGAAGAAGGTTCCTCAAGAGGGTAAAGCATAGGTATTATGTCTCCCTTAATATGTGGGTAAGGCATGGGTAAAGTATGTTATTCCATAGGTAAAAGAAGGGGTAAGAGTGGTGCAATTGGAGTAGATGATATGGACTCTTTTTGGTGCAAAGGTGAAGTGGGTGGGGTACCACTCTTTATAGGCAAAGGAGAAGTAGGAAAATAGGGTTCCTCAAGAGGGTATAATATATGAATGATGTTCCATTAAATATGTGGTTGACGAATAGGTAGGGTGTGGTCTTCAAGTGGTAAGAGGATAGGTAATATTGGTGCAATCAAAATTGGGATTACAGGCTCCTTAGGTGGCAAAAGGAGTGGTAAAGGAAGTTTCTCCTCTCAAGGGAGTGGAATGGGTGAAATAGGCTCTTCTACCTAAGGAGGAAGAATGGGTAAAATAAATGCCATGGAATGTGGGGGAGGAGTCAATGAAATAGGTGTCTTCTGTTGAGAGATAGGTTGAATTGAAGATAAAGGAAAAACCATATTAACTATATGGATATTATGATCACCTAAGTTAGTTATGGACTAGACAATATTTTGATTCAATGAATGGTTAGGAAATGGGTGTTTGAACACATCCATACTTTGATTAGGAGGTATGTTAGGATTATCCAAGATGAGCTCACCTCTATCAAGCATATCTTGAACAATATTCTTGAGTGTCTTGCAATTATTAGAGTTGTGGACTTTAACTTGATGGTAACTGCAAAACTCATCTTGCTTGTACCAAGTTGGGATAGGATAGGAAGGGTCAAACTGTATAGGAGGTTTAATTTGAGGAAGGGTTATGACACCTTGTTGTAATAGTTTCTCCAAAATGGATTTATATGATTCCCCAATGGGAGTGTGTTATCTTTATTCATATCATTATTGGAATTGTTTGGTCAAAATTTAAGAAGTCAAAGAATTTAATTGGTTTATGGTTGTGGAAGAGGCTGACTTAACAACCACTGTGTTAGCATAGCCTTTAGCCTTTTGGTTAGATGGAAAAGTTTTAGAGGAGGAGGAGTCATTTGACTTGTTATTGGGATTATTACTGTGTAACTTAACTTTGCCTTCATCAATAGCTCAAACCTCTAGTTTTTGTGCCATTGTAAAAGCTTCATCAAATGTGCAGAAAGTTTGTACCTAGAGTGTGGACAAGATGTGCTTAGCACATACCCTTGAGAAAATCTCAATAAGCTTAGGTTGGGGTAAGGATAAGGAGAGTTGATTGATCAAGCTTCTCCAATGAGCGGCAAAATCTATAATAGACTCATCATCAAATTATCTGATAAAATAAAGGTTTGTTATAGAAACCTTCTTATAATTGTTAATAGAGAAATGGTCTAGGAGTATTTGTGCAAGTTGGATAAATGAGAAAAGGGAGTTTTGGGGTATAGAGTTCTACCAATCCAAGGTAGCACTTTAAAGATATATAGGGAAAGTATGAAGTAGTAACACATTATCATGTCCTATTAAATAACAAGCATGTCTAAATGCTCACAAGTGCTATTATGGGTCCTCTTTACTCTAGAAATGAGTAAATTTAGGGAGTTCCCATTAACTTGGATAAGGGTGAATATGAATAAAATGATGGATTGGTTTATTGCACATCTGATCATAAGATAATACATTCTTTGAACCAAAAATAGATGTCTCTAGATTAGACATCTTGTCCATTAGCATCTTAATGAGTATGGATGGGGATTAGTTTAGGGGATTCCTCTTTAGTTATAGGGAAGCTGATAGGAAGCAGAGGGAGTGTATGACATATGTTGTTGAGGTTGTGTTGGGGAAACATAAGGATAATGAGTCCTAGACTAAGGTGTAGAAAGAAAAGGGACTTGTCCCATCGGGTTGGAGACTATGCCTTGGTTGGTTATTATTACTTCAAGTTGAATTATTGGCATAGTTAGACTAGATGAAGGGTGAGTGGTAACTCAGGTAATTATAGGCACGAGGGTGGATAGAATAGGTACCGCTAAATTTTGGACTAGGGTATGACTTGGTTGAATTAGTTTTGGTTGTGAAATTAGAGAAGTTACACTAGTGTTTAGGTTGGATTAGGCAGTTGGAGATGCCACATTTTGAACATTATTTATAGTTGGGATACTTGTAAAAGTGGTGGTTTAGGTAACCATGGGGAAAATAGTGGATGTAACTAAAAATGAGGTTGTCTCAATCAGAGAGGTTGACATACCATAGATTGGGTCACTCAAAGAATTATAGGTTTGGCTCATAGCAATGTAATGCTGAAGGGTTACCAGATTATGATCAATAAATTTAGGAAAATAATGATCTCCCTCATGCACAATGGGAATTTGGTTAGGGCTGGGAGTATGCTCTGTATCTAGAGTATGCTCTGTGATATAATTAAAAGTAAGAGGGGAAGGTGGAAGTGGTTTTTAACTTGTATAATCAGCAAGAATTTTAGCTTGAAATAGTGTTAATACCATGCAAGAGGTGGTTTAAATAGTCTTACTACCCTGTATTTGAAACAAAATAAATAAAAACTAGGTTTTGGTGGAGGTAAATGGGTTATTCTAGCTTGTTGTTTTGAGAAAATGAAACTACACAGTCATCAACGTCGGTAGGGATGACCAATATCGATAGGAACTGTTCGTCGACGTTGATGCGATAACCGATGTTGGTAGGTTAAGTCTACTGATACTGGTAGAGTTAAATAATGCCAATCACTATAAAATCTTGGGAAATGGAAAAATATGATGGTTTAAGAAATTAGAAGCTAGGAATAGGTAAAACCATGAATGTAAAAGGTCTGTGTAAAGAGTAACACTCAAAAAACCTGAGCTAACAAGTTATACAAACTGAGCTTGAAAAATATTATTGATTTTGTGAACCAATAGAAAAACATCCTTGCCAATTCAAAAGTATAGAAGGTAATTTAAAGTCAGAAAAAGAACATTCAGCCAACAACTATTAAGTCTTAGGGATTAATTTTTAGTCTCATGTTGGCTTATGCCTTAATCAGATAGTGAGAAGAGAATTTGGTTATCAAAGGTACTAGAAAGCAATA
The DNA here is from genome assembly GCA_037957365.1 of Torreya grandis. NCBI lineage: Eukaryota > Viridiplantae > Streptophyta > Pinopsida > Cupressales > Taxaceae > Torreya > Torreya grandis. Next base: position 92,327 of record JARHVA010000959.1, on the reverse strand, counting down.
TAGAGCTAGTTTCATATTTGTTTTGGTCTTCAAGAGGGAATATATGTTAGACCAGGTACATGGCTTGTTATAGGAGCTTGCTCTTTGCACTTCATGAACTTGGTGTCGAGTCAGGCTGCTTAGCCAAAATATACCTTCTATCTAGAGATTATACTCTACCAGAGAATGGAGTGGGTTCTCCTCTTGGTGGTGAAATGCAAGTAGGATAGCAGGGTAGGGTAAGGTAAGGTAATCCACCAAGTGATGAAATCTTGATGGGCCTTTTCTTAGGTGAGTTAATATGTAACAAGCAAACTATGAAATGCAGTAAGTTTTAAACGCAAATCTAAAATGTTTAGTTTCAAATGAAAACAAAAAGAAAATAGAAATAGAGTATGAATTTCACTATCCTAATGTGCATGCAAGAGGAAGTAAAGAAGGGATTCTCTTTTTTTTAAAAAGAAAATAACAAATTGTTTTTAGAGGCAAGGGGAAAAGAAAGGAAATCTCAGTTTTAATGCCTTTTAAATAGAGAATAAGATATTGAATTTTCTATTTTTAAGAGAAAAGAGGAAGAATAAGTGCAAGAAATGAGATTTTCACTATAGAGCACCTATATGAATGTTTAAAACAAGAAATGAACCCAAGGAAAACTCTAGGGTCCCACTGGCATGCCAAAAATGTTTCACTAATTTTTGTCTATTTTAAGTCTAAAGGAAAATAGAAAAAAGGATGGGGATAAGTGATTAAAATGAACCCAAATTTGGTTTGTGTGTTGCATCTAGTTGTTGTGAGCACTCCTCTTTGGCTGGGGAGGACTACTTGTAAATAAGACAACACTACCACAAGGTGTTTGTTATCAGATAAATGAGTGGGCTGCCAAGCTACGCGCTTGTTCTAAGAAGTGTGAAACTTCCCTAGAGATGATAGCCCACTTTTGAGAGACAAAAGAATAATAAATAACTAAAAAAGAGGTAAAGAGAGAGTGAAAGGTAGATAAAATTACTATTATTAACAACCTGTACGTAGTAGAGAGTGACATGGTGTAGGTGAGGCACTTTGTTAGTGTTTTAGAAGTTGTCTGGGTAGGTTTTGAAGAGGCTAAGAAATTGATAGTCACCAATGTTAGAAGGGGGGTGATCGATATTAGTTATAGTGTCGAGGTCGGTAGTGAGGTGGCCGATGTCAGTTAGGCTTCCAAGGTCAGTAGGGGCAATATTTGTTGGGGAACTTGTAGAAGGCTTTTTTGGGTTTAGGAACTAGTTTGGATCAGGTTAGAGAGGTTGAGAGAGTTATGAAAAGAAGATTATGGCTTGGTTAAGTTTGGTCAAAGGTTTGGTATGTCAGATAAAGGGGAAACAAGCAAGGAAGTGTTGTAATTCCCTCATGGGGGTACGGTCAAAAGTGCATAAAGCAATGAAGGGTAGATATAAAGAAATAGAAGAGTAAATATTTAAATGACCTACAATATCATTGATATACTTAGATGTGGTGGTCACTGAATGATGAATGCTAGGATGATGGTCCCTATCAGGGAGTCTAAACCTAAGTTCCTAAACAAAGAGAAGAAGTGGGTGTTGTTGGTCCTTAAGAGTTCAGTTGCTGATTATGATTAACTTACGTAGGGTGATTGTAAGCCTAGATGTCAAAAAATAGAATGTTGAGAGCTTGAATGAGAGTAAGAATTGATTTTCTTAATTTATACTAACCTGAACTATAGGTTGGAGTTTGGCTTATATTATCGATGTCAGTGATCTTGTCGATGTCAACCATGATCCCCCCAACGTCGGCCATGGGTTGACCAACATCGGTGGCCCTAGAATAGTTAAACCTTTCTATTTTTGGCCTATTTACCGTTGTTGTGCATGCCAAGTGTGACACCCACTATCAAATGGTAAAAATAAGAGGTTCAAAAGGAAGTAGTTGTTTAGGAATTTAGTTTGGAAGTGGGAATAAGTCTTGGGTAATTAGGATGAGGGGACCAGGTCTTGAGGTGACTCATCAAGGGAGTATTAGTCATAGGGTGAGGTGGCCAGGGAAGGTGGCAATAAGAGTTTTTAATTAACTTAATTAAGTATTTTAAATTAATTAAATGTGTGAGGGGTAAAAGTATGGGTTAGGGAGATTAATTATTATTATTAAAATGGGTTTAGGGGGTTTCAACATAGGGAGTTATGCACGTGTGTGTGACATAATATTAGTGTCTACAAGTGGGACCATCTAGTCAAGGAGATGCACATCTTGAGAGTAGAGGTTTCAATAAGATAGCTAAGCTGACTACAATGGCCCATGATCACAAATTAGTGAGAGCAAGGTTCTTGTTAAAAAAAGAAAGAGCAACAAATACTTGAACTGAGAAGATGTGGCTGTTCACTTGTTTGAAACTACACAAGACTGTCCTAGTTGAAATGATTTGTAGAACTACTGCTGAATATGTTCATAATGTTCATGAGAAATAATCAAGATCATAATTGGTCAAGGGACAAAAAATGTTCAAGCTTATAATATGTCCTAGACAAAATAAAGAATATGCTTCTCAAAGAGAGCAATCTAGAATGGGATGAAGAATAGGTTCAGAGTGTCAAGGGTTAAAAGCCTTTAGTGTCGAGATTCATAAAAAGTGGACCAAGGTAGTATAAAATGTGTTTAAGGTAAGATAAAATGGTGGGATAAAATTAGAATAACACAAGTTGTCCCCAAATCAGGGGTTTTATAGACAATAGTTCAAAGCTATTCATGCTTAGAATCTTTTAAGGTGTATGATGTTTATGGGATCTAAAAGTTCTTCACCATTAGGTTTAGCTAATCGATATGCTCTTGATCCATAGTTTGCTATGATAATATATGGTCCTAACCAATTACGTTAAAACTTGCCTTTCTTTTAGGGTTCAACATTCATGTTCTTTTGTTTTTCTTTCAAAACTAAGTCACCAATCTCAAATTCTTGAGGGAGAATGTGTTTGTTGTAGCTTCTTCATAATCTGTTATGATAGGCCTACAAGTTTTCTAGGGTAGCCAAATGCTTACCATTAATAAGTTCTAGTTCTTGCAGTCATGAGGCTTTATAGTCTTCATCATCTTCAATGTGCTCTAGTGATATTCTTAATGATGGGATCTCAATATCGACTGAGATGATATCTTTAGTGCCAAAAATAAGGGAGTATGGAGTAGCTATAGTTGGAGTGCGATGATTAGTTTGTTAAGGCTAGAAGGTAGGAAAGAGTTACAAGTGCCAATTACGACTAGTATCATTGATAATATTTTTTAAGATGGGTATAATGGTTTTATTTGATACCTCAGCTTGTCCATTATCTTGCAAGTTATATGGAGCCAATTTCTTGTGCTTGATCTTGAATTTTTCACAAAGATATTTCACATCTTAGTTCATAAAAGATCTACCATTATCGGATATTATATAGGCTGGGATGCTATATCGACAGATGATATGGCAATGAATGTATTTGGTCATTTATTTCCCAGTGACATAAGTGAGAGAAATGGCCTCAATCCACTTGGTAAAGTACTCAGTTGCAATCAAAATGTGCTTATGGCCATTTGAAGATGTCAAGTTAATTTTCCTAAAGAGATCGAGACCCCATGTTGAGAATGGCCATGGTATTGTAATCAACTACAATGGTAAGGAAGGTGCATATATCAAGTTGTCATGCTATTGATAAGGAACACACTTCTTTACATAATTACAAGCATCTATCTCCATTTTAGGCCAATAATAGCCTATTCTGAGAAGTTTCTTTGCTAGGACTACACCATTGGTATGGGGCTCACACATTCCTTCATGAACCTCTTTTAGTGCTAGCTTGGATTCTCCTAAAGATAAACAACGAAGAAGCATTCCAACATAGACTTTTTAATAAAGTGTGTTTATAAGGAGGATATAACATGTTAAGTGATGAAGGAAAATTTTTATTTGGTTTTTGGAAAGGTTGGTGGGAAATACATGACTCTGGAAATAGTTATAAGTCTTGGTACCATGGTAGCTTAGGTGAGAGATTAGGATAAGCAATGGTACATATCCTCTTTGAATTTGATAGAATATGTGCCAATTGAAGAAGAATTTCAATCAAGAACTGATACTCTTTAGCACTATCATGCATTTGAATCATGGAACCAATTGTTACCATGGCATCAACAGATTTATTGTTGACTTGTAGAACTTGTTCAAACTGTAGAGATTTAAAATGTGTTTTGAGGTCATCGATAATTTGCTTGTAAGGAACAAGCTTATCATATATTGTTTGATATTGATCAATTTTATAATTTATGATTAGCTATGAATATTCATAGACCTTGAATCTTTGAATGTCCCATTGTATGGCAAGATAGAGCCCTGCAACCAATGCCTCATGTTTGGCCATATTGTTTGTACACTAAAATTGTATATGGAATGCTTTAGGGATTAAATCCACTTGTGGTGTGATCAATAATATGCCAGCTCCAAATCTTGAGATGTGAAGGATCCATCAAAATAGAGCATCCAGTCTTCAGGTTCTTGTGATGCTTGTTCTATCATCATGATAGAATCATTTGGAAGGTCAAAGTTGAGAGGTTGAGTGGCCCTAATAGGAGCTTTCACAAGTTGGTCTACAATAACTTATCCTTTTATTGCCTTTTGATTTTGGTATTCAATATCAAACTCACTGAGGAGCATAATCCATTTAGTCATGTGTCTTTGAAGAGCTGATTTAGATAAGAGGAACTTGAGAGGATCTACCTTGGTGATAACAATAGTTTTATTATTTCGCATATAATGTCACAATTTATGAGTGGTGAACACCATAGCTAAACATGCCTTCTCAATAGGCATATAATTATATTCATAGGATACCAATGTGTGGCTTAAATAATAAATCACGTATTCCTTACCATGATCATCATGCTAAGCCAAAAGTTCCCCCATTACATGTTATGTGGTTGATATATAAAGAAGTAATGGATTTCTTTGTGTTGGAGGTCATAAGACTGGTGGATTGGCCAAGTATGTTTTTAGTTTTGCAAATGCTATCTGACAATCTTCATCCCAATGAAACATTACCCCTTTCTTTAAGAGGTGGGTAAATGGGTGGAACTTATGTTCCAATTGAGAAATGAACTGATGTATAGACTGGACCTTTCTTTGTAGACCTCATAATTGTTTAAGATTGTTTGGTGAAGGCATTTTCATAACAACGTTGACCTTTGTAGGGTTGACTTTGATCCCTCATTGTGATACAATGAACCCTAGAAATTTTCTTGAGGTGACTCCAAAGACATATTTCTTAGGATTCAAGCAGACTTTATATGCATGAAGCCTCTCAAATATTCTTCGTAGAATGTTAGGGTGTCCAGCTCTTGTTCTTGATTTTTCTAGTATGTCATCAACATAGTCCTCGATAATGTCAAGCATCATGTCATGGAAGATAATAGTCATTGTATACTGATATGTGGCTCCAACATTTTTCAAACCAAATGGCATGACTTGGTAACAAAATGTCCCCCACAAAGTGGTGAACGCAGTCTTATGCTAATCTTCTAGGCTTATCTTGATATGATTGTAACTAAAAAATCTATCCATTAAGGATAACATCTCATACCCAGTAGTTGAGTTGATAATCATGTCGATGTTTGGTAGAGGAAAATCATCTTTAGGGAATGCTTTGTTGATATCATGAAAATTAGTATAAACACATATGCCTGGGGTCTTTTTACTCACTGATACTATGTTAGAAATATATTCAGAGTAGTCTAGTGATCTGATAAAATTGGCTCCTAACAACTTTTCTAACTTGACCTTAACCAAAAGGGTAATGTATGGATGCATGTTTCTCAACTTTTGCTTGACTAGTTTAACATCAGGGTGAACAACAAGATGATGCACAACTAAATCTGGGTCCAAGCCTAGCATGTCAGAGTATGCCCATGCAAATATGTCTATATAATCCTTAAGAATGGATATAATATGTTCACACTCTACTTCAGTAAGGGAAGCTCCAAGATAAACAATTTTAGGATCCTCATGGGTTTCGAAATTCACTTTTGTTGTGCTATCCATAAGGAGTGTGGATCCGTCTTCTAGAATTGTAGGCAATGTATGGTCATGATCCTCTGCTTCATCTTCTTTTTATTCTTTCCAAAGATATGGATAATATGAAGATCATAATTTGGCTTCTCAAGTAAAGGCCAATTGGCAAAAACCTCTAGAAACTCAAGAGTAAGATGCTCAAATATTTGATGTTATTCTAAAGAGATGCTTGTACTAGCTATGGAGCTTGGGCTAGATGGAATTTCTACGTCTTGAGGGGATGAAAAAACTTTCCCACTTGGGAACACCTAAAATAGGTTTTCTCTCAAATGCTTATCTTTTTCTTTACTTTTTCCCTGATCAACAAGTGCCTTAAAGAGGTTTTCACTTGAAGATTTTGATGTTTGTTTTTTATTATGACCAAAAAAGTTTGCCTACTCTCCAAACTAGGCAGAAGAATTCAATGAAAAATCAAAGCCTTGATTATGATCACCAATGGGGAATGCATCTTATAGGCCCATGTATTTTACAATTGATTCTTCATTTTAAAACTCATCGAGGCATATGATTAGATTTTGCTAATCCCAATCTATGAGTTTAGTATGGCAAATGCATAGGTTATAGTGAGGGTTTATTTTATGATGGGAAGCACCAATGGTAAAGATATAATGTCCTACTTTAGGAAGAGAAGCACCACTAGGATGGGAAGCTCTAATAGGTGCTATGGTCAATATGGCATTTGAATCAAACAAATCTGAATCAACAAACTCATCAAAAAGTCTATAATGGGATGTTGTGTCATTGCTAGGAGTCTCGTTACTAGTCACTTTCGAAGAGTCAATACCAAATGTTATGAGGTAATCCTATGGTGATTTAAATTTGATAGCATGATTCCAATTGACAAATCCAGCTGATAAGGGTTCTAAAATTCCTTGTGCCTATGGACCAAGGCCTTTCCCTATATAGTCAAGATTATCCATTATCTTGTTAGGGGTAGGATACTTTGAATTAAGAAAATAATCGGTGAGGCCTTCAGAATATAACCAATCTCCCTTGATAAAAGCCTCTCGATCTGTCTTTGGTCTAATTGTAGGTACAAAGACCATAAGAGGTTTTGGTTGCTTATTCTTTGTTTGCCAAATCTGATCGGGTCTGTTAGGAGTCTAGGAAGTTATAGGGTTACCAAATGTTTTAGGGGATTTTGGTAATTTAGCAATATGGAGGATGTACTTTAGATGGTATGTGGAAATGCCTACATCTTTAATAATAACCTATTTGGCTAGAACTGTAGGAAATGGATGAACCAAAGTGGAGGCTAGATCACCAAGGTCTATATAATTAGATGGAGATGGATGAGAAATGATGGCTTTGTTCTTATTTACAATAAATTCAGAACCTAGGTAATAGTTATAATTACAAAACTCTGCTTCAAGATGTTTGTAATATTTGTATGGCTAATGATCAAAAAGAATATTAACCTTGATCCCATCATGGGGAAACTTAAGGCATTGGTGAAGAGTAGATGGAATTGCCTATACTTCATGGATCCAAGGATGACCAAGAAGTATGTAATAAGGAAGCTAAACATCCACAATATGGAATAATGTGTGATGAGAAATAGACCCTGTTGTCCCCCAAAATATCACTCATTTTTGGGACAACATTTGAACTATTTTGGTCCTACAGACCAAAATTGTCTCTTCTCTTTTAAAAATTTGTCTTGGGCATTCAAATTCCTCATTTTTCAAGCTTCTCAGAAATCTACAGACTCTACAGGCTAAAATCTATAGACTCTGCAGGCTTGAATCTACAGACTCTGTAGGCTTAAATCTATGGACTCTGCAAGCTTGAATCTACAAACTCAGCAGGAAGAGAAAATCTACGAACTCAGTAGGAAGAGGAAATCTATGGACTTTGCAGGTTAAGTTCAATGGGCTTTACAGGTTAAAATCTACGGACTCTTTCAAGGTTAGAGAAAACTACGGACTTGGTTTCTGCAGGTAGGTTCAATTCTACAGGTTCAAAGGCTTCTATAGGAGGGTTCAACCAAAAGAATCAGTTTCTAACACTTGGTCATTTTTAGGATTGGTTCAGTGCCTTGGTTCAATCAAAAATGTCTATCGGCAAACATTCAAGCAAAAGAGGCTTGAACCATTGAACCGTTGAACCACTTTGGTTCAAAGGTTCAATGAGTTCAAGGTTTAATTGGTTCATCCTTTGGTTCAATCAAACGATTCGTCACATGGTTCAAGGCTTTGTTTGAACCATTGAACCAAAACTTGGTTCAATGGTTGGTTCAAACAAATGGTTCAAAGCCTTGGTTCAACGAAGAGTTTCAAAGCCTTGGTTCAATGAAGAGGTTCAACGTCTTGTGGTTTAATGGAGCGGTTCATCAACTTGGTTCATTCAATTGAACCATCAGCTTGAACCATTTTAGTTCAATGAAGTGGTTCAACTGATTAGTTCAATGAAGTGGTTCAACTGATTGGTTTAATGAAGTGGTTCAATGGTTGGTTCAAACAAAGGGTTCATCAGCTTGAATCATTTTGGTTCAATGAAGAGGTTCAAGGTTTGGTTCAACCAAGCGGTTCAATCAAATGGTTTAATAGATGGTTCATCACCTTGGTTCAATAGAGTGGTTCAAACAACTTGTTTCAAAGGAGTGATCCAATGTAAAATTTCAAAGAACCCTCCAAAGGACAAGTGCCCTTGCGGAGGGCACTTGGTCAATGAAAATACCCTTTGAAAGGGTCATTTTCAAAAAGACTAAGGCAAGTCTAAGGCACAATTCCTTCAAACTTTTTGTCTGAAGGAATTCCTTTAGAGAAAAAGTCTGAAATAATTTTGAGAAGTCGCAAGAGTAAATCCTAAAGGAATTCACGTATATGGCAAACAGAACAATTTCCGTAGACTTTTTGTCCGTGGGAAATTTTTGCAGACAATTTGTCCATGAGAATTTACTCAGGGAAAAGCCCAGGGAAAATACCCATGGGAATTATCCACAAGAATTTGTGAAAGGCCGCCGTAGGACCCCGAAGGGCAGGTACCCTTGTGGGGGACTCTCAGTTGCCAATTTGAAGAATACTTCCCCGAAGCCAAAGGGTTGCTCAAAGAAGCCTGAATGCCATTCAAACACTGCCTGAAGGGTAGATACTCTTGTAGGAAGCTCTTCCTGACCCAAAGTGGGTCATTTCTTAAGGCCTGAAAGGGCAAGTTAAATTTGGGAAAGTGCCAAATAGAAAAGCTAAAAGAGGACCAAGGGGTGACGGGCCCGAAGATGTCAAATTTAATACAACAAAATAGTCGTTGATCCTTTGAACCTACAAACTAGAATGCATCCACAGACTTCAAGGCCAAGACCAACAAAAAGTGAATAATGAACAGAAAAACAAACTAAATTTAAGACGCAATTTAGTTAACCAAAAAAGGAGGAATGATGAAGGTAAGATCAAATTGCCAGGTGGACATTGAAAGTTGCAAACTTTCAATAAGCGTGACTTGTTTCCTTGCATTGATAAAATCAAATGGGTAAAATGCCCCTAAGTTCTAGCCTATCCTCTTAATAGATTCTAATGCAACATGATGTGTTACTATTCTCGAGTCCTTCCTGAAGAGGATATATAAGGGACTCTCTTCTATTGTAAAAATATCTCTTTTTGACAATCAGAACGAAACTTTGCCCAAATTGAAAGGCACTTTTGAGACTTTGAGCTCAGTTTGTTGATCATATTTTGTTATTAGAATAAGAAAGCAAGTGATTTTTTAGACTTTGTGCTGTGATATCTTTGTTGTTGGGGAAACTGTTCTTATGTCTTTTTCCTTAATGTATTTTCTGTTCTTTTAATTCAACAAGCAAAATTAGTGACAACAGTCAAGGTGTCATGAAGAGTCAAGTGTGGAGAAAGTTTGTGCCCCCATAATTGCCTTTAGTGTGTTTTCTTTTCATTTATGTGTAAAGGACCTTGGGATGACTTTGTGCCCTCATTGTCCTTCGTATCTTACTCTTGAGCAATTCAGGGGTAGACTTTGTGCTGCATTTTGATTTGCTAGTTATTTCATCTTTTGTTACATTTTGTTGTTACTACTTGGAGTATTCTTGTGGCTTGTTAAATAGTACTTCTGAAAGAAGAGGAGTGCTTTCTGTCATTTTCCTTGAGTTTTTCCTTTGATTTGTACACATCATCTTTGAAGAAAGAGAGATGGATGGTTTGTCCTACCCTTGAGTGTTATTTTTTGTTTATATATATATAGCCTATCTATAGGGAACCTCCGCTTGATGAGAGGAGAGATCAGTCCCCTTCTAATGTGGTAAAACTACACATTTAGATGACTAATCTTTTTACTTTGGTTGATCAGACCTATTTTGTTTATCAGTACACTGATCGACAAAATATTCAACCAACAATTTGGCGGCTCCATTGGGGATCGAACATCCATTATCCATTTATAATCTATCCATTCACCTCCACACTAATCAAGAAAGAATGCATAGTTTAAAGCCTCAAGCTTTAACTAAAGCAAGGTTAATTCTTTTCCATTTTTGTTTCACAATCTGGCAGATTCAAGGTATACACGAAGCCAAAGGGATAAAGGTATCGTTGACCCTATATTCAAGTTGGCACAACAAAGTGATTTTGATCTGTTTCCTTCACCATCTCGTCTCTAATGAACCAAGAGTTTTCCTCCTAATAAATTATGATCTCCATTGCCAGAAGAAGTATCTACTTCTACTATTGATAAAGCTTTGCCAATAATTACCCCTCTGAGATTTGTTATCCCTCCTTTTCATAATCCTACAGTGGTAGTTCAGGGCCCTTGGAGTAATGCTTTTAGTCCTCTCAATATTACTCCACCTCTGCATGAGCTTCCACACAATTCAAGGAAAAATTTCCCCAAATTCTATGGTGATGGGAAAGTTCATCCTGATGAACACATTGCAGCCTTCAGCATAGCCTGCGGAGTAATTGGAGTAGAATTTGAAGATGTAGTAGTCAGGTTATTTGTAAAAACATTACAAGGTGCTGCTATAGATTGGTTTTATCATCTACAGGCTCAGTCAGTGATTGATTGGAATACTCTCAAAGCTAAGTTTGAATCTAGATTCAAACCTACAAAAGATGCACATGCACTTCTGGCTCAACTTATATAGATGAAGAAAGAGCCTCATGAGCCTATGAGGGACTTCATAGCCAAATTTGACAAACTGAGAAATAGAATTCTTGTAATAGCTTGACCTATAGGTAAGAATCTCAAATGATTCTTCTTTAATTCTCAGTTACCTGAAATAAGTTTTCTCTTGAGACATGCTGGTCAAATAGATCTTACTACAGCTCAAATTTTGGCCACTGAGGTAGAAGATGATCTCATCTTAGTAGGGAAGATAAGAAGAGATCCAAATAGAAATAGATCTTCATCATCTTCAGAATATGCATCTATAGGCACCACTGATCCAATGGTGTAAAAGCTGGCTAATGAAGTGCTAGCCTTGAAAAAACAAATGGCACAAGGAATGTCTTCTGCTCCTTCATATAGAGATATGCCAAGAAAGACATTCCCAAATTAGTCATATCAGGGCAATGCTGCCAGGAATCAAGGGCAACATAATTGCCTTCCTCCCCCACAAGGGAAACTTGCCCTGGAAGCTCCTCCAACCAATTTAGTAATGGGATATCTTGAAGCAGAATCAAAGTTTTCTTTCCAGCTTAAATTAAATCAAGAAGATGATGCTGATCTCCTTGAAGAAAATCAAAAAGAATCAACTGCTGACTCCCACATTGGTTTCCTGAACTACCAGGATGAACCCAGAAGCAAAGGAGAAGCTATTGGTAGATCATATGCAGTGTGTACCATGTCCAAGAACCAATCAATCCAACAAGCTGATAAAGGGAAGACAGAAGAGCAATCTCAACTAGTAGTTATGATTGCTAAGCATGGAACCCCTCTTCCTTTTCAGTCAAAGGATCTGGTGATCACTCAAAATGTAAGTACATCATTTTCGCTTCACATTCTACTCCCATTTCACTAACCAACCCTCCTCCCATCCCTCCTAAAACCCAAAATGTTGAAATGCTTTCCTCTATTCCTAGTCCAATTCAGCCATTTGACATAATTGATCATGTTAAAAAGACAAAAATACAAATGTCTAAATTTGAATACTTGCAGTCTAATCCAGATCAATTGGATATTTGGTCCAATGTATCAAGAACTAAACCATCCCTGCAAGGCAAAAGCCTAAAAAGATAATTCTTGATTCCCCAAAGAACATGCCCATTCCAAATAATGTTGTCATTACTCCTCCAGCTACCCCTGGGAAAATAGAACCTTTCTATGTTTCCGTGTTAATAAATGGTTATCAGCTCAACAATTGCATCATTGACTCTAGGGCATTTGACAATGTCATGCCTGCTAAAGTAGTTGAGTCTCTTGGTCTCACACTGACCAAGACATTTGGGAGATGTTTCTCCATGGAGAACAAACAAGTACCATTGTTGGGGCAAATTAAAGATGCCCAATTTGCATTGGTAGCCTTTCCAAACAAGAGAATTAGGATGATTGTCTTGGTGGCTGATGTCCCAACATCCTATGGCATTTTGCTCAAATGAAATTTCTACAAGGACGTGGGAGGAGAACTAAGCATGGACCTATCTCAGGAAAGGATCCCTGTCCAAGGTGTGATGAAGAGATTGCTCCCTAAAAAGGAGGAAAAATATGTGGTTATCCAAACATCAGCCCCTGCAACACAAATTCTATTTGAGTCTTCAGGTAGGGGTAATTATTTCTTTACCACAGAGGATGTTCATGTTTCTATAGATGAAAGTCCTATAGCTGACAATCCAGGAATTGATCCAAACAAGACTTCAGGAGAATTGGTAGGGTGCAGTATAAATAAGGAAGGATCTTCCATCTCTAATGAAGAGAAATCTGATAGAAGATCAGCTTCTGATGATGACAACAATTCTTCCACCAATGATAGAATTGGGATTGTGTTGATATCTCCTCAAGGATATATTCTTCCTTCATGCAATTTTCAAGTCAGCAACACCAACAACACAGCTAGATGCGAATCTCTATTGCTCAGATTAAAGAGTGTTCAAGATGAAGAATTCAAATCTTTCACATCAAAAGAGATGCTAAGCTGATAGTTTGTCAGGAGTTTGATACTGATAATCAAAGCATGTGCTAGACTGGACCAACAGAACAATTATTTATGATGGTGGACCATGCTACTACAAATCAAAATTAGGCAAAAGAACCCTTCACTGAGAAAGCAAGGAGTTATGGTTTCCAGTTTGAAGACCACATCCTACCTTGGAATAAGAAGAAGAAAAGGCCAAGAGGAAGACATAGAAAATTGGTTTCCTGGTGGAGAGCTCCATTTGCCTGTCACCATTTTAGGGGCAAAATGTCTTCTTGCTGGTTTATCAGAATAGAACACTATTTTCACTGTCTCCCAAGAAGCATCATCTAACATACTTCAATTCTTGAAGTATCAGATGATATCATCTATACATATGTATATTTGTATAGTTTTTAATTTTGTTTTTCTTTGTTTGTTTCCTTTTTTTTGATGCCTTTCATTTCTAGGTAGCATGACTCTGTAACCCAATGGTACACATGAAGACACTAGAGATTCTAGATTCTACTCCTTTCAATTCTTTTTGCAATTGACAGAAGTTCCCCAACTAGAGCTAGCTATTGTCCCCCAAAATATCACTCATTTTTGGGACAACATTTGAACTATTTTGGTCTTACAGACCAAAATTGTCTCTTCTCTTTTCAAAATTTGTCCTGGGCATTCAAATTCTTCATTTTTCAAGCTTCTCAAAAATCTACGAACTCTGTAGGCTAAAATATACAGACTCTACAGGCTTGAATCTATGAACTTTGTAGGCTTAAATCTACGGACTCTGTAGGCTTGAATCTATGGACTCAATAGGAAGAGAAAATCTACGGACTTAGCAGGAAGAGGAAATATATGGACTTTGCAGGTTAAGTTCAATGGGCTTTACAGGTTAAAATCTATGAAATATTTCAAGGTTAGAGAAAAATATGGACTTGGTTTCTATGGACTCTGTAGGCAGGTTCAATTCTACAGGTTCAAAGGCTTCTGCAGGCAGGTTCAACCAAAAGAATAAGTTTCTAACACTTGGTCATTTTCAGGATTGGTTCAGTGCCTTAGTTCAATAAAAAATGTCTATCAGCAAGCATTCAAGCAAAAGAGGCTTGAACCATTAAACCGTTGAACCACTTTGGTTCAAAGGTTCAACGAGTTCAAGGTTTAATTGGTTCATCCTTTGGTTCAATCAAATGGTTCGTCACATGGTTCAAGGCTTTGTTTGAACTGTTGAACCAAAACTTGGTTCAAACAAATGGTTCAAAGCCTTGGTTCAACGTCTTGTGGTTCAATAGAGTGGTTCATTAACTTGGTTCATTCAATTGAACCATCATCTTAAACCATCGGCTTGAACTATTTTGGTTAAATGAAGTGGTTAAATTGATTGGTTCAACGAAGTGGTTCAACAGTTGGTTCAAAGAAAGGGTTCATCAGCTTGAACCATTTTGATTCAATGAAGAGGTTTAACATTTGGTTTAACCAAGCGGTTCAATCAAACGGTTCAACAGATGGTTCATCACCTTGGTTTAATAGAGTGGTTCAAACAACTTGTTTCAAAAGAGCGATCCAATGTAAAATTTCAAAGAACCTCCTGAAGGACAAGTGCCCTTGTAGAGGGCCCTTGGTCAATGAAAATACCCTTCGAAAGGGTCATTTTCAAAAATACTAAGGCAAGTCTAAGGCATAATTATTTCAAACTTTTTATCCGAAAGAATTCCTTTGGACAAAAAGTCTGAAAGAATTCTGAGAAGTCACGAGAGTAAATCCCAAAGGAATTCACGTATATGGTAAATGGAACAATTTTTGCGGACTTTTTATCCGCAGGAAATTTCCACGGACAATTTGTCTGTGAGAATTTACTCGGGGAAAATCCCAGGGAAAATACCCATGGGAATTGTCCTTGGGAATTTGTGAAAGGCCACCGAAGGGTAGGTACCCTTGTGGGGGACTCTCGGATGCCAATTTGAAGAATACTTCCCTGAAGCCGAAGGGTCACTCAAAGAAGCCCAAAGACCATTCAAAGACTGCCTGAAGGGTAGATTCCCTTGTAGGAAGCTCTTCCTGAGCCAAAGCAAGTTATTTCTTAAGGCTCAAAAGGGCAAGTTCAATCTGGGAAAGTGCCAAGTAGAAAAGCTGAAAGAGGACCAAGGGGTGACATGCCCGAAGACATCAAATTCAAGACAAAAAAATAGCCGTTGATCCTTTGAACCTACAGACCAGAATGCATTCACAAACTTCAAGGCCAAGACCAGTAGCAAGCAAAGAAAGAACAGAACAACAAACTGAATCCAGGACCCGATTCAGCTAACCAGAAAAGGAGGAATGATGAAGGTAAGATCAGATTGCCAGGTGGACATTGAAAGGTGCAAACTTTCAATAAGTGACTTGTTTCCCTACATTGATAAAATCAAATGGGTAAAATGCCCCTAAGTTCCAGCCTGTCCTCTTAATAGATTCCAATGCAACATGATGTGTTACTATTCCAGAGTCTTTCTTGAAGAGGCTATATAAGGGACTCTCTTCTATTGTAAAAATATCTCTTTTTGACAATCAGAACAAAACTTTGCCCAAATTGAAAGGAACTTCTGAGACTTTGAGCTCAGTTTGTTGATCATAATTTTTTATTGGAATAAGAAATCAAGTGATTTTTTAGACTTTGTGTTGTGATATCTTTGTTGTTGGGGAAACTGTTCTTATGTCTTTTTCCTTAATATATTTTCTATTCTTTTAATTCAAAAAGCAAAATTAGTGACAGTGGTCAAGAAGGTGTACTGAAGAGTCAAGTGTGGAGAGACTTTGTGCCCCCATAATTGCCTTTAGTGTGTTTTCTTTTCATTTATGTGTAAAGGAACTTGGGATGAGTTTGTGCCCTCATTGTCCTTCGTATCTTACTCTTGAGCAATTCAGGTGTAGACTTTGTGCTGCATTTCAATTTGCTAGTTATTTCATCTTTTGTTACATTTTGCTGTTAATACCTGGAGTATTCTTATGGCTTGCTAAATAGTACTTCTGAAAGAAGAGGAGTGATTTCTATCATTTTCCTTGAGTTTTTCCTTTGATCTACACACATCATCTCTGAAGAAAGAGAGATGGATGGTTTGTCTTACCCTTGAGTATTATTTTTTGTTTATATATATATATATATATATATATATATATATATATATATATATATATATATATGTAAGGAACCTCCCCTTGATGAGAGGAGAGATTAGTCCCCTTCTGATGTGGTAAAACTACACATTTGGATGACTAATCTTCCTACTTTGGCTAATTAGACCTATTTTGTTTATCAGTACGCTGATCGACAAAATATTCAACCAATAGACCCAACCATGGCTGGCAACCAAATTATACTGGATGACTCCCTCTCGGTGTTGTTGTAAGCCTTGATTGTAATAGTTTCTGGGTGAATGTCTTTATCCATGTAACCCAATCTTCAAACCAATTTAAGAGATATGATGTTCATCCCTGAACCATTATCTATAAGAACCCGCTTGATCTTGTGATCCAAAATGATTATCTTAATGTATAGTGGGTTATTGTGGTTTAGGCCGAGGATGGACATGTCTTTTTAATCAAATGTGATTTGCCAAAATGAAGATAAATGTCCGACTAGGTTCTAGAATTGATCAAGATTTATATCATTAGGAACAATAGACTCTTGTAAAAGTTTATTGAAGATGGTTCTATGGACATCAAATGTCTACAAGGGTTATAATATGGAAATTTGTGTAGGGGTGTTATCTAATTGATCCATTAGACTATACGGCCTTTGAACTATGGATTGAACTAGTTTAGTGTTTATTGGGACAATATTTAGCTTTAAAACCATTGGCACAATGTTCTCATTAGGTTTATGGAAAGAAGTTGGTGAAGGGCCCTGAATGGTAACTCATAGGTGTTTAGTTGTGACTGCATAACCTAGAGGTGGCAAAGAGTTATTATAATTAGAAGAGTGAGGCAAAGGGCCTTAGATGGTGCCCTATAGGCAATTAATAGTATTGCGATCATTTTGGGTCAATGAGGAGCCTTTATAAGAAAGGTACTATTGTTCAATTTTAGTAACCCATGCAAATGGAGTAGCAACATGATGATATGAACCTGACATGGTATTACTAGGGGGAGAGGGTGTTGACCCTATAATGATGGGTCCCGTGTTGCGAGGAACATGAGATTGGCCATGCGACTTCACAGTAATAGTGGCAATGTGGGTTAAATAAATGTATCCCATAGTGTTATTATAGTCATAAGGTACATTATTATAAACCACATTATTAGTATGGGCATTATGATCTCAATTTTTTTCATTATGATTCTGACCTTGTTGTTGGTTCTGATTTTGCCTTTGTCCTAGATTGTGACCATTTTGATTATTTCTTGGTGGTGGTAGATCATGTCGAGGAAAGGGATCTATATAGATTCCCATATCTTAATTTGTGTCTTGATTAGGGTCCAAATTAATTTATAGTTCACCACTTTCAATATAGTCCTCAGTAATATGTCAAAATTGAACGCAAATGATATGCACCGTGACCAGCAACATGATAAAAGTTACACCATTCATTCTCTTTGTACTAGTCTAGTTTAGGTTGATCTTGAGGAAATGGCCTTGATACTGGCCATATAATTAAATTCGCTGCAATGAGCTTTTATAACATTATTTTAATCGATTCTCCTAACTTACTAAAGATTCTAAAATTATTATGAAATGTCCTTCATGGAGGTTGTCTCTACAAAGTAGGTAGTGGATTTGAGGTAGTTAATTATACATGTGGAGGAGGCATAGCCTGTACTATTTGTACATGTCTTGTTTATGTCACCCCATTTCCAACCATGTTCTTATTTTTGTGAAATCCCTTAGAATTATCTTGCATAATTATTTGAGGATCCGGTGATTTAGTCTGATTAGATGCTTGACCTTGCACAAAGATCTTAATAAGGCTGCTAGTAATAAAAGCCTTCTCAATCTGTACTCCTTTTTGAATAATTTCTTCAAATGAGTTATCACAAGCTAATCATAGATTATGCACAACTTCATGATGCAAATTAGGTGTAAAGATATCAACCAACTATTTGTTTGGTAAATTGTGTTGAAAGCAACCTACCAATGCTCTTCACCTTTGTAGATATACAACAAAACTTTCACCATCATGCTGCTTGGATTTGCATAAGTCAATAATGGTTAATTCATGTTCTATGTTATATGAGAAATGGTTAATGAACTTTTTTAATAAGTCATTCCAATTTGTAACTGATCCCTTGGGTAGTTTAAGTAGATAATCAAGAGCTTGTCCTACTAAACTTTGTAGAAATAGTCATAGTAAGTACTCACTACTATAAGCAACCTCTTGACACAAGATGAAGAATTCTTGTATGTGTTCATATAGATATCCTTTCCCTTTGTATTTGTCAAATTTGGGTGCCTAAAAATGAGGTGGAAAGGGGTTTTGGAGAATAGATAAGTCAAATGTATATGGTCATATCTCATCAAATTTATACTTTTTGACTCTATTATTCGTCTCTAATCTTTGGACAATTTCCTTCAAAGAATTCCATTCTTTCATGTTTGGTGCATTTGTGGATTAGATAAGATGCTGTTGGGGTGGAATGTGCCCTTGGTTTTGTTGTTATTGGGGTGGAATGTGCCCCTAGTTTTGTTTCTATTGGGGTGGAATGTGCCCTTGGTTTTGTTGCTATTGGGGTGGAATGTGCCTTTGCCTTTAGTTTTGTTTCTTTTGGGGTGGAATGTGCCCCTAGTTTTGTGTGGATCTATATGGAGCGTATGCCTTTTGATACATGATTTGGTTCTGATTTGCTACTTGAGTTAAGAACGTAGGCCGTTGATTCTTGGATTGTAAAACATTATTTGAATCTATTTGTTTCACACTTTGTTGATTTTGGAAATTTCTATGTTTATTTACCAATCTTTGGGTTGGTTGAAAAGAACTAGCCAAATTGTCTTGAGGGATTTCCTTAATTCAAATTGAATGTTTGGGTTTCTGAGTTTGTAAAGTAATAAGAGGTTCTTGATGATTGAAGAATGTATGTTCCTTATCAAATGGAACACTTTGTAAAGTCTCTTGTGACTTTAACTATTCATTTAGATTGCCTTGATCCACTATGGTAATGTCCTTATCCAATATTTATTACGGACCTTTGACCATATTTCCTTGTTCTTTCAAAGCATTATTGTGAATTGAAGTGGCAAATAGGGAGTCAGTTAAGTCTATGACAAATTGATCTGCATATCATTGACTTATTATCTTGATCTTAGCTAAAAGATCTGGATTTGTGGATTTTGACTTTGTTTATATTTCCTTTCCTTTGTTAGAGGAAAAAGGTATGTTCATTTGTGCAAAAGCTTGATATTTCCATCATTTTTATCCTTTTATAACTAAGGTATGCAATTGTTGTGTAGGAAAATTAGAAGGTAGTCTAACACCTAATTCTATCAATCTAAGAAGGGTTTCGTCTTGATATTCTTGGGGTTGATATCCATTGTAATCATCTTCGAATCCTACTATTTTTAGGATATCATTAAAAATAATGGGGTTATCTTGACCATCATAAAATTTCTCACCTTCATAACTAAGACCATAAGAGGCCCCACTACATGTGAACCTTTGAGTCATGTCTAAAAAGAACTACTCTGTGTGCTTTACTAACTTTGGACCAATGTTCTGTGACCAATCAAAGTATGCTTTGGCTCTCTTTTAAACAAATAACCAAGGTACCAATGAGACTATAAGGGAGGGTTGTTTGAAACCACACATAATCTAGAATATCTAGTTCATGAGTTTACTCAACCTTTGGTAAAGTTGAAATCATATAGATCAAAAGAGAGTAAGGTAACTCAAAGACCCAAGGTGAAAACTAGTAAACCAAAGCCTAGATCTTTGTGATATGCCCATACTATAAAAGCTAGTTTCAACCTTGAAAATTTGACCCTAGAAGTTTAGAGGTAAGCTCTTCGGATTATAAAGAAGACAAAATAGACTAAGCAACTCAAGATGTAAAAACATACATGAATCACTAAGTATAAATCTAGGATAAAATAGGTAGCACAACGTCACCACATGATTCCAGTAGCATAAAATATTTTCTAGGACTCAAAGCGTAATCTATACATAATATGACTTGAGTCCACCAAGATGATATGTGATTTTGAGTCTTAATAAATTAATCTCAATCCAAATGGAAAATTGAACCCAAGTTCAAACAAGCTTAGTGCATAAATGGTGAACCCACTTTGACATACCAACACTTAGAACTCAAAATAGTTCAATTTTGAATGTGGATTATAAATGAAGGATTTAAAAAAATTGGGTAAAAGATCTAGACTCAATTAGGCAACATGAATGCACCAAAGTGGATGACATGACACAAAGCTTTTGATAATAATTTAAATAAGGAAAAGATGAATTTTCCATTTGGACAGCGTAACGCCTCCCTTGCTCAAGAAAATTGAGGACAATGTGATTTGGTTAAGTTTATTGAGTTAACAAGAAGTTTTAGATACAAATCAAGACCAAGTAAGCCAATGACAAAAAGCAAATTTCTTAAGTCTAAACTGATAGGGTATGGCAAAGTGGGATCTACTAAACTAGCAAGGTTTTGATCATTCTAGGGGAAGCAATTGCACAATGACTTTCACATCAAATGATGCAAAATACAAGCATATAAATTAGGTGACCATGACATTGGCTAATTATAGAAAGGTCTAGTCCTTTTTACAACCATTACATCCTATTGTTTGCTCAATGTAGTGTGATGCCCAAATGCAGATATGTCCCATGTGTAACTCCAAAGGAGTCAAATGAAGTCAATGTCAAGAGGTAAAACCCTAGGTCAAATCTTCCCTAAAGAACTTGTGGGAGGTAATGATGTCCCCCTCACAAGTTGAGTTTGCATGAAAATAAAGAAAACATAAAATAGAAAGACTTTACGACCATTTTCAACATCACCCAAACTTTGGTGAGTTTTTGGGGAGTGATTTAGACGACATTCTTTCTAAGCCTTGGACTAGGCTATTTGTAATATGAATGGTGCTTTTGATTCCAAGGGTTCCCTATAGGGGACAAATGGAAGATCATACACACAACATTCCTCTTTTTGCCAAACAAAACCTAAGTAAATAACTATTGCAAACAAGAATTGACAAGTGTGTTTAATTTTAAACCCAAATGAAATATTTGGTGGTGTTCATTTGACCCCTTGGTCTTAGTTGTAAACTTTGAAAATATTCACCAAAACATTTAAATTATTTTTTAAACACTAAAACAAAGTTACTAATTGATTTTTAAGCATACAAAAAGTGATTTAAACATGTTTTTATGAAATGTCAAGCTTGGTCCTGCAACAAAAATGTTAGCATGTCCTTTAGCTTTGAAGCTCTTTTTAGCTTGAAACAATGAACTTTGGAAAAAATAGCTCTCAGGTATATCTTTTAAGAAAAACACAGTGATTGATGTTAGTTATTACAACTAAAGATGATTACTTGGGCTAACTAAGATCTAACTGATGTCAATTTTACTAACCAACATTGGTTAAGCTAGGTAACTGATGTCAGTATTACTTGCTGATGTCGGTTACTGTGTAAAATTGTGGCAAACAAAAATGACAAAATAAAGTTAAAAAATCAATTTACATGAGTTTTAAGCATTTAAAAGATATTTTAGAGTAAAAAATTGATCTTCTTTAGGTGTGAGATGCATCTTATCCCACTGGGCATGCCAAGATGTAGAGATGATTACAACATAAGTTAATCAAGCATTAGTCCATAAATAATGAAACATGCATAAAAAAATAACTAAGCCTATTTATTCTTATGGGAATTACAAAGGATAAAAAGAAATAAATGAAAGAAAAAAACACCATATTACCTTCCTAAATGGATTCACCATACCCATGTGGCTCAAAAACATGTTCTCCCTTGATCAAGCATCCTTGTCTTTGTCAACAATGGTGGTAAGCTCCTCCGATGCCTCAAGAAAACTCCATAAAACCTAGGCTATTAATTCCAAATCACTAAACTAGCCTATCAATGAATCTTGAAAGAAAAATATATGATCAAATGTAAATCCTTATGAAAACAATTTAACATTATAACTTTGCAATATTCAAGCTTAAAATTCATGTCCATGGCCTCTCTATTTATAGATTTTTGAGACTAGTCAGGATTAACCATGACCTTCCATCTCAAGATTGAGATGTATGGCCATAGATGATCCTAATATTTAGAATTAAATCCATAATTATCTTCATCATGACCTTGGAATAAGGGGCATTGAAGAGGCATGGCAGGCATTAACTAGGCATGGGTGACCCATAAACCTGATAGTTGTGGCATTTATGGCCTAGGGATGTCTTCCCAAGAAATGATGTCACTTGATGATGCAATTAATAGGAATACATTTTCAAAAAGAAATATTCAACAACTCTCATGGAAAATCCACTTAAGCTCTTGATTTGGATTAATTAGCCTTAAGCAAGGTTAATCAACAATTGTGCAATTATTTGAAAATTGCCCCTCAATTAATCAAAATGGTTAGAAAGTCATATTACTAGGTCATAATTTGACTGGAGAGGAACTAAAAGGCGATGTTCGATGCGTTGGAGATATATTCCCATTTAGGATGTTACCAACACCAAATAACAAAGGTATGTGACATGTATCAATGAATTAGAAGAAAAGAGTGATCGAGAGCACTAAATGGCAAAATTATCATTTTTACTCGAAATGATCTGATCAAAGTTAGTTAGCCCATAAAATGTATTGCCCTATTTAGGGATACTTTAACCTAAATTGGCACTTTTAAATGACAAGTTTAAACCATTTAGCGTGTTTTATGGATTTTGATCTAAAATGTGCATTTGAGTGCAATTTGAGTAAGATTGACAATTTCAACACAAATGGTGTTAGGAATTAGATGTCAATAGTAGGTGTTTTTTTATATGCAAGGTCTATGTGCAGGGAAATGAAGCATGTAGTAAATTTGAGCTCATGATAAAGAGGGTAGTGAAGTGTTTTTATACCATTGAATACATAAGGATATGAATTAGACCTCTCTATGACTCCTAAGCAGCTCTCATCTATCCTTATAATCTATACAACTACATCTTGAAGAGACATATGTGACCTCTCATTGGAAAAGTGTACATTGTATTACCATTATGAACTTATAATTCTTCAAAATGTGCAATGTAATGTCAATAACTTCACACTATGATATATTACTAGTGTTTGAGATAAAATGGAAGTCAAACCTCCATTACATTATTCAAACACAAACCATGTTCCTAAAGAGCATCACACTTGAAGAAAATGGACCAAAACACATCTGAGACAAAAGAGTAATGAATCCATGAAACTAAGGGAGTTTACATGAACAATGAAGCATTATAAACCTCTGAGAATCACCACCATAAAGATAAAATAGAGACCTATAACATAACCCACTAGAACAACTTGTACACTAAGACATTATTCCTTTAAGTGAAAGCACTTCATAGAGATAATTCAAATGAAACCACCATTAAAAGGAGATTCAATACCTATAAAAACCACCCTCAAAATTATTCATTTCCATCAATTTTTGAGCTAGATAAATATGTGCAAGAATAGATCCTTATCGAATGAATAGACCATAGTGACCTGCTATCATTCTTAGCCATTGTTCATAAGGAAGAAGTCATCAATATATAAACCATTGTCATTTATTTCAATCTTACTTAGACCCCTAAAAATGGCCAATTTTTAAACTCCTAACTCTCTCTCTCTCTCTCTCTCTTGGCCATACCATTCAATGCAAATTTGCCTTCTTGAGCTTGTGAAGGTAGTGATGGAGGAGAAAAGGTGTATAGAGTGTTAGATTGAATTAAAACTTAGTCTAGAGCTAGAAAATGATCTGAGGGAGACCAAGGGACACTTATAAACCATTTTAAATTGAACATTGATCTTGCAAGGTCATATAAGTGCTTAGAAAGTGTCATTTTGCCAAGATTTGGTGTTGAACTATAGGTAATGTCAAAATATTACTACTCTTGAACCATCTTTGACTTGTTTCTGATTCCATGGGTATTTTGAATCTTCTTAAAATGTTCTCTCCTTAAGGTGGCATGTCCAGCTCTTCTTTATGGGCCAAAAGGTGGTCAAAATGTGATTTTTTATAAGAGTCAAATAAAAGTTAGAGCATGATAATATGACATTAAATACACTTCAATAACCTTTTTATAATGACCCTAGACTATATTAGACCTTTTAAGATGTTTGACCATTCTAAGACTTTGTGATTGACCATAGGATTAGATAAGTGAACCTAAGACTAGAACTTGGACAAGACTAAACAAGGACACATATGATCATATGTAATAATTTAGGACCATTAGTGACCATGATAAGGCCATGACAACATTAGACACCTCTATGAAGTTTCAACCTATAGGGGGTGACTAATTTTGACATGAGGTCAAAATTTGATCAACAGGTCCATCAAATGGTAATAACAAAAACCCTCTATTTGATCCTAACCATTTTACCATTGAGCAAGCAACAAAGTTGGATCAAATTCTTATAGCTATGAATGAGACCAGGGACTGAATTATAGCCTTATAATAGGAAATTCATGGACATGAAGAGGAATGCCATTAGAATGTTCTTGAATAACATATTATTAAGTAGGAAATACCTCAAGATCAAAGACATGAGGAAGTGCCTTAGGATGCGAGAGCATGAGTAACTGTGAAATTGGATAGAGATATGAAAAAGGTGAAGCCACCTAAGTTCGATAGAATTGTTATGGGAGAAAGAATAGAAGCATGGTTAGCTGAGTTGGAGAAGTATTTCAATATAAAAAACTACTTCGAAGTCACTAAAGTAGTTTTAGGAGCTTACCAATTGGTTGGTGAAGCAATTACATGGTAGGCCAACAAGAAGTTGAAAATGAATCTTAACTTGACTAGCACTACGTGGGAGTAGTTTATGACATTGTTCAGATCATAGTGGCTTCCATAATTATACTTTGACTGAAAGCTTATGGATTTTTAGAATCTTAAATAAGGAGACCTATCAGTGAATAAGTACTGGGAATAGTTTACCACTTATGAAATATGTATCTTAGTATCAGGTTGATGAGAGATTCAAAATTAAGAATTTCATTATGGAATTAAAACCCTAGATTAGTTGAGAGGTGGACGTTCATGGGCCATCTACCATGGATCATGTCTTTGAGAAGGTAATCAAGCAAGAGGAAAAATTGAAATCTCTTACTCAGGTCAAGGATAAGTTTAAGAAAAAGTTTGGAAGTTCTAAACCAACTTTCAAAAATAAGATCTAAAAGTAGGGGAGTGAAGACTCTAAAAGTTAGTTCAAGAGTTAGAATTTTAGATTCAACAGTGGTGTAGGTAAATAGAAACCAAGTAATGGTTTCAAAGGTGGTTTCAAGGGAAACCAATAGTTGGATATGAAGGGGCCACCTGGAGGTTGTTTCATTTTTGGAGGTGACCATTTTGCTCATAAGTGTACCCAAGATAAGTCAAAGAATAAAGGCTTTGCTTCTCAACAAGGAACATTTCAGTAATGTTTTTATGGAATAGTTGATAATCAACAATCCTACTTCCAAGTTTCACCCATAAAACTATTAGGTATTTTGTTTGAACATACAATTTCCATTTTGATAGATACAGGGGCTATAAAATTATTTATAGCTCTTAGAATACTAAATAAGTTATCTAGAAAAGCTGGAGTAATGGAAAATGCATGGTTGGTATAATATGGGAATGAGTCAAAGGTCAAAGTTAATACATGTTTAGTTGAAGTTGAGATTAGGTTGATCAAATTCAAAATAATATTGGATCTTTATGTATCACTACTAGGGTCATATGATGTGATTTTAAGAGTCAATTAGCTTGTGAATCATAAAGCCAAGGTCGATTGCTATCTAAAAAAGGTTGAGTGTCTAGATGATTTTGGAAATTAGACACGAATTCAAGGTAAGAAAAGGGAGTTAAGGCTTAGGTATATTTTTGCAATGTAACTCAAGAAGTCTCAAGGAAAAGGATGCCAAATATTTATCATCAAGATAAACAAAATTATGGAATCTAAGGAACCATCCCTTGAAGATTATCCATTCCTTATAAATTTTCATGATGTGTTTTCAGAGGAAGCACTAGGATTGCCTTCTAAAAAATACTTTGATTTCTCAATTGATATCATACCTAGATCAAAACTATAGTCTAAAACATTATAGAAAATGACAACCACCGAATTGGTTGAATTAAAGGCTCAACTCCATGAATTGTTATCAAAAGGGTTGATCAAGCTTTGTATTGATTATAGAATGTTAAATAAAATGACTATTAAAAATAAGTATCCACTACCTCATATAAATGATATTTTCTATCAAATGAGAGGGACAACAGTCTTTTCTAAGATTGATCTTAGAGTAGGATATCATCAATTAAGGGAAAACGATGAGGATATTCTAAATACAACTTTAGGACTTATTATGGGCACTATGAGTTCATAGTGTTACCATTCGGGTTGATAAATTCCTCGACAACATTTATAAATCTCATGAACAGTGTGTTTAGAGATTATCTAGATCATTTTGTTTTGGTCTTTCTAGATTATATTCTTTTATATTTCAAGGATGAAGAAGCGCATCTTCAACATTTGGAATTAGTTTTTCAGTGTTTACAGAAGCATAAGTTGTATGTCAAGTTGTCTAAGTGTGTATTTTCCAAAATAAAGTGTAATATCTAGAACATATTATCTTTATGAATAGTATTTCAAAAGATTCGACAAAGATAAGAACCATTATGGAGTGGTCAGTACCAAAGAATGTTCACGAGGTAATAAATTTCATGGGATTAGTAGGCTATTATAGGAAATTCATTCCTAATTTTTTCAGGATAGCTAATCTAATTACCTCTTTGTAGTGTAAGAATAAAAGTTTTATCTGGTTAGATAAGTGTGAAGTAACTTTTTAGGAATTGAAAAAGAGGCTTACTTTAGCTCTAGTATTAAGAGTTCCTGATCCCAATTGTCAATTTATAATGATCATAGATGTGTCTAGGGATGGACTTGGAGGAGTGATTATGTAGGATGGTGCAGTGGTAACCTACGAATCAAGGAAAATAAAGCTTTATGAGGTGAACTATGCCCCTCATGACCTATAAGTTGTAATAGTTATTCATGCTTTGCAAGTTTGGAGGCATTATTTTTTACAAAAACCATTTAAGCTCCATACTGACAACTTAGGACTCAAATACATCTTCACCCAACCAAATATGAATACTCATCAAAGGCATTGGTTATAATTCTTTTTTGATTATGATTTTGAAATCAACTATATCAAATGCAAGGAAAATAGAGTAGTTGATGCCTTAATTCATAGTAGGTACATAACAACCATGGCTTATATCAAGAGCAATTTCAAGGATGAAGTGATCAAATTATCACCAAGAGATGAATTCTATGATTAGATTAGGAAAGTATTATCTGAGAATGCTCATAATCTTATGTATAAAGGATACAAAATAGAGAATGATGGTATTTTGTGATATAGTGGTAGGATATATGTGCTAGATCGAGAGAATATAAGGAGCATAATGCTAAAGGAAATGCATAATTCCCCATATTTAGGACATCCAAGAGTAACCAAGCTCATGGTAAATATTAGACGACTTTATTTCTAGAAAGAAATCAAGAAATATGTAGTGGAGTTTGTGTCATGTTGTCTAGAATGTCAACATGTGAAAGCTGAACATGTGCATCCAGTTGGATTATTGTATCTACATGACATATCAAAATGGAAGTGATAGGTTATCAATATGGAATTTGTCCAAGGTTTACCATTATCACATAATAGGCATGACATGATCTTGGTTGTAGTTGATAAACTAACCAAAGTAGCTCATTTTACATCAAAAAATTTGATAGATGATGCACCTAATTTTGTGAAGAGGTTTGTAAGGGAAGTGTACCATTTGCATGGATTTGTAGATAAGAACATTTTAGATCATGATCTGAAGATGAATTCTAAGTTTTTTTAAACTTTGAATTCAGCTTTAGAAATGAAACTAAACTTCAACATTACATATCACCCACAGACTGACGGTTAGACTGAATGAGTTAATCAGGTGTTAGAGGATCTTCTTCGTATGTATTGCATAGATAAAAATACACGTGGGAGGATTATCTTCCATTATTTGAGTTTGATTACAATAACTCATACCAATTTGCTTTGAAGATGGCACTATTTGAAGCATTATGTGGAAGAACATGCAGGACACAAATCAATTAGGATAGATTAGAAGATAAAGTAGCCTTTTGACTTGAGATGCTTTAAAAAATGGAAGATCAAGTCAAATTAATTAGGCAAAGATTGGTTGAATCTAATGGTAGGTAGAAGAGTTATAATGATTTGAAGAGAATAGATAGGTAGTTTTCAGTAGGTGATAATGTGTTTTTGTGGGTTAAACCATAGAAGAGCTTGATTAAATTCAAAAAGTCAACAAAATCTTCACTAAGATATGTTGGACCCTTTGAGGTTTTAGAAGTGGTTAATCCTATAGCATATAGACTTGAATTGCCACCAACCCTAGTTCTATTGCATAATGTCTTCCATGTATCTTATCTTAAAAAGTATATAACTGATCTTTCACATGCATTGGATTGGAATGCTTTGCAAGGTCTAGATCCTGGGGTGGTCATGGTAGAACCCATCAGAATAATTGACACTGACAAACTTCATTTGTGTAATAGAGAAGTGTCATAATGTAAGGTCCTATGGAACCAATACTTTTTAGGATAGTCCTACTTGGGAGGACTATGATGATTTTTATAGTATTCACATTTGTTTACTTGATTTGATACTTCATACTATGTTATTTTTGTGTTTAATAGTGTTTTTAGAACTAGTGTTTGAATAAGTGTCATCGAGATGATGACCAATTTAGGGGGAAAGATGATACATCTTGATTTATCACTAAGCTAATTTACCTAATTATCCATGGATTATTAATGTTGTTAAATTTATTAATAACTAGTTAACTAATTTTTAAGTCATATACTGTTATGGGAAAGTCATATTTTACTTTGATTACATGATTTCATTGCTATGAATTAGCTATATTATATATTATTTACATTATAATCATGTTGATTAATTATTAAAATAATATTTTATGATATATATTTTGATGTTATAGGCTAGCTACCTTCTTGTCATGAGTTGGATGTAAGGGAGATTCATCTTTTAGAGCATGATGGAGGGAGAGCATCATCAGAGAGGGTGGAATAGATGGAGGTGTTAGGAGATGATAGAGGAACAAATAGAACCCATGCACACATACATTAGATAACACTCACAATATGCATTGTTTGAGTTGTTAGATTTAATATGTTTTTGATGTTATCTACATTTAGATAATTGATTACGTGTGTTAGTTATGAATTAGTTTAGTTTAAAGATTATGTGAAATTAATCTTGTGTGATTGCATTGTGGTTGTTATATGTAGATTTAGTGAATAATGTTATTGTATGTTTATGTCATGTTATTATCTTCATGATTGTTAATGCTTTTCAAGAAAATAAATCTATGTGAATAATATCTATTTATTATTGTCTATAGACTAACCAAAATGTCTTTATAAATGTTATAAAACATTAGATAATTATCATTATGATATTTGATAAATATCATTA